>CM060305.1:90320989-90360989 GCA_030674185.1 Monoplex corrugatus
CAGAGAAAGAGCCTTGCCTGGACCAACTCGATCAATTTTTCTTTGTAGTCATCCATTCTGCATGTGAGGAGAATTGAAATGGCCAATGGTAACCAGGAACCTCCACTTCACGCATCGAAAAAAGTGGACAGTCCCACTTCTCCGCTCACGCGTGATCCGTGAATAATGACGTGTGAAGCGTGAGTGGAGTTGTATGGCCCCGCGTGAGAAAGACCTCGTCTGTTCATTTTTTTTATTCATCCATGAGGCGTGAAGCATGAGGCGTGAGACGTGAGGCGTGAGTTTATATGGCCCAGCAGCCTAAAACACAGCTGGGTGCCAATCTCCCTGTCCATGTCTACATTCAAACATTAAAAAATCCCTTCGTTCATGCACTAGTATTCGCTGCCACCACTATGAATGATGCACTCCAAACAGTCTGACACGAAGGGAACAAACTCACAATTTCTAGAAACCGATCAAGGCCTAATGGTGTTCAGAAAGAGAGATGAGTATTTTTCCATTCATCACAGGAGCTGGCACCACTTCCAGACTGTTCTACTTAATTTTGGAACGCCCTTTCCAATTTACTTCATCAACACAATTTGCCATGATCGTCATTCTTCCTATCTCAGAAACATACAGTTTGTATACATGAACCAAATGAAGTTTCAGCAGTTTATTCATACAGTTTGTGGACATCATTCAAATGAAGTTTTTTTTGTTGTAATTTGCCGATAATTTTCGTATAAACCAGCTAAATAAAGTTTGTGCAGTTAGCTGTATAAACAAACCAAATGAAGTTTTTGCAGTATACTGATAACGTAGGGATGTTCTGACATGCGGAACAAACTCGAGATAAAACTTCAGAACAGGTGAAAAAGAAGAAGACGAAAGAAAGAAAGAAAGATAGAAGAAGAAAGAACAAGAAAAAGAAAAGAAAAAAGGACAGAACAAAGAAGAAAGAAAGAAAGAAAGAAGGGGAATAATAATAATAATAATAATAATAATAATAATAATAATAATAATATAATAATGATAATAATTAGAAGAAGAAGAAAAAGAAGAAGAAGAAGAAGAAGAAGAAGAAGAAGAAGAAGAAGAAGAAGAAGAAGAAGAAGAAGAAGAAAAAAGAAGAAGAAGAAAAAGAAGAAAAAGACGAAGGAAAGAAGAAGAAAAAAGAAAGAAGAAGAAGAAGAAGAAGAAGAAGAAGAAGAAGAAGAAGAAGAAGAAGAAGAAGAAGTGATGATGATGATGATGAAGAAAAAGAAAACAAGAACAAGAGATTACCACAGTATTTCATCAATATTGTGTTATATTCTTTGCTGTAAGAAACAAATGAAAATGTGCAAAAGTATTTTCAAAAGTGGGCTGGTTCTTTTGACAGAGCCGTGACTCGAGATTTGATGTATTGAATTCAGTTACGACCACAACATAAACACTGGTCTCTTTGCTTCTCATGTTAATGCTTCAATCATTCTAGTGGTGCCAGCTCAGTGTTTCATAGGTCCCCTCCTCCCCCTCCTCCTCTTCCAATATAAAATATTTCCAATGTGCAGGAATCAGCTTAAGCTCAAACGAGTCCGCTAAATATTTGCTGGCATATTTTGGCTGAAGCACATATGGAATTTTATGAGTGAGATGAATCTTTGTAAACTCTTTTAACACTGTTTGATTTTTTCGTGATGCATGCAAACTATAACCCCCCCCCCTCTCTCTCTCTCTCTTTCTCTCTCTCTCTTTCTCTCTCTCTGTCTCCCTCTTTCTGTCTCTGTATATGTGCGTGTGTACGTGTGTGTATGTGTGTGTGTGCATATATGTATGTGTGTGCGTGCTTGTGTGTATATATGTGTGCGTATGTGTGTATGTATATATGAGAGAGAGAGAGACAGAGAGAGAGAGAGAGAGAGACAGAGACAGAGAGAAAGAGAGAAAGAGAGGAAAAGAGATGGAAAGAGAGAGAAAGGGAGAGAAAGAGAGAGAGAGCGAGAGTGTATGTACTCTTCTGTGTGTGTGAGTGAGTGAGTGAGTGAGTGAATGAGTGTATGTGTGTGTGAGTCTGTGTGTGTGCGTGTAAGCGCGTACGCGTGTGTGTGTGCGTGCGTGCGTGTGTGTGTGTGTGTGTGTGTGTGTGTGTGTGTGTGTGTGTGTGTGTGTGTGTGTGTGCAGCCCGCGCGTGTGTATGTGTTATTGATTTTTGTTGTGTGCAGAGTAGGAGGAGGGCTGTATTTGGACAGCTCAAAGAGAATTCAGTTTTTGTGCTAGAAATAGTGCCCCTTATACAAAGACAAAACTTACATCCCCAAATAAGACTTGAACACATACTCCCAAATAGGATAACAGTGTCTTGTTTGTTTCAGTTATCACCACTGGCCTCGATGGACCAAGAAAACCACGCGATCACCCATAAACCTGCTCAGCTTTTGATGTAATGGTGAAGATCCATCCATTGATTGATTGATGATTTGGTTCAGTTTTTACATCGACACCCACCTCAGGTGATATGACCGACGGGGATAACCATCCCAGGGAAGTGGGGGAAGGGGGACTTACCTGATCCTATACTGACACCACCAGAACAACAATAATGTTAAGATGGGACGGTGAGAATGCCAGTTTTAATGTAGCGCACCCTGGTATTCGAACTCACAACCGATAGCATGTGAATCCACATTCATGGACAGCCTGTATACAGCCTTTATAGCCAACCCTCTTCATTCCCTTCTCTGTGCGATCCCCAGTAACTCAGTTGGTTTGAGCGTCGGATTCACATGCTAATGGTTGTGGGTTCGAATCCCGGGGCGCGCTACATTAAAACTGGCCTTTTCACTGTCCCATCTTAACATGATTGTTGTTCTGGTGGTGTCAGTATGGGATTAGATAAGTCCTCCTTTCCCCACTTCCCTGGGATGGTTATCCCCGTCGGCCATATCACCTGAGGTGGGTGTCGACGTAAAAACTGAACCAAATAAACCAAAACCCTTCTCTGCCCTCATTCATTTCTATACATTCAATGTGTGTACGCATCATCTGGAAGTCTATTCCCTCGACAATCTGCGACTGATCTTCTCTACCTGATTTTCAAAACCCAGTCAAAGACACATCTGTTTTAACTAGCCTTCCTCATCTGACTATTCAACTAGCTTTTGGCACTTGACTATTCAACTTTCTTTACCTGACTATTCAATTAGCTTTCTCCATTGGGCTATTCGAGTAGTTTTTTCCATTTGACTATCCAACTAAATTTCTCTATCTGATTATTCGACTAGCCTTTTCCACTTGATTTTTCAGCTATTTTTTTCTACCTAACTATTCAACTAACTTTCTCTATCTGACTATTCAGCTAGCTTTTTCCACCTGACCATTGAACTGGCTATTTCCGCTTGGCTATTCAGATAACTTTTTCCACTTGACTATTGAACTAGTTTTTTTCCGCCAGACTATTTGACGAGCTTTTTCTACTTGACTATTCCACCAGCATTTCCTACTTAACTATTCAATTAGCTTTTTTTCTACTTAACTATTCAACTAACTTTCTGTACCTTACTATTCGACTAGCCTTTTCCTTTTGACTATTCAACTAACATTCTCTATCTGACTATTCGACTATCTTCCTTCATTGGACTATTCGACTAACTTTCTCCACATGACTATTCGACTAGCTTTCTCTACTTGACTATTCAACTAACTTTCTCTACCTGACTATTCGACTAACTTTCTCTACCTGACTATTCATCTAGCTTTCTCCACATGGCCATTCGATTATCTTTCTCTACCTGGCTATTTGACTAACTTTCTCTACCTGACTCTTAGACTAGCTTTCTTCATTGGACTATTCGACTAACTTTTTCCACTTGACTATTCAACTCACTTTCTCTTCCTGACTATTCGACTATTTTTCTCTACCTGACTATTCAACTAACTTTCTCTACCTGACTATTTGACTAGCTTTCTCCATTGGACTATTCGACAAGCTTTTCCTGCTTGACTATTCAACTAGCTATTTCCACTCGACTATTCAAATAGCTTTTTCAACTTGACTATTTATTTTTCCACTTGACTATTCAACTACCTATTTCCACTCGACTATTCAACTAACTTTTTCCACTTGACTATTTATTTTTCCACTTGACTATTCAACTAGCATTTTTCACTTGACTATTTACCTTTTTCCAATTGACTATTCTGACTATTTAGCTTTTTCCACTTGACTATTTAGCTTTTTCCACTTGACTATTTAGCTTTTTCCACTTGACTATTTAGCTTTTTCCACTTGACTAGCTTTTTCCACTTGACTATTTAGCTTTTTCCACTTGACTATTTAGCTTTTTCCACTTGACTATTTAGCTTTTTCCACTTGACTATTTAGCTTTTTCCACTTGACTATTTAACCTTTTCCACTTGACTATTTAACCTTTTCCACTTGACTCTTTGGCTTTTTCCACTTGACTATTTAGCTTTTTCCACTTGACTATTTAACCTTTTCCACTTGACTATTTAACTTTTCCCATTTGACTGTTCAGCTAGGTTTTTCCACTTGACTATGTAGTTTTTTTTCCATTTGACTGTTTAAACTTTTTCCACTTGACCATCAATAAATTTTAAAAAACTTCTTCCATTTGACCATTAAACTTTTTCCACTTGACTATTTAACTTTTCCCATTGGACTATTCAGCTAGCTTTTTTCCACTTGACTATTTAGCTTTTTCTATTTGACTATTTAACTTTTCCATTTGACCATTTAACTAGATTTTCCGCTTGACTGTTCAGCTAGCTTTTTCCACTTGACTATTCAGCTAGCTTTTTCCACTTGACTATTCAGCTAGCTTTTTCCACTTGACTGTTCAAAAGTACACGCACAGATAGATCTTTGACTCATCATCATCATCAGGTGCCCTGCCGCATGGCGTTGGCAACCATGGACTTCCAACCGTTTCTATCTCTCGTTGCCCCCAGCACCTCCCCCACCCTCTTCATCCCCAGCCACTCTGCAAGTCCGTCCAGCATTCTCTCCCTGGGTCTACCTGGTGCTCTCTTTCCCTCCAGCTTTCCCGTTGTGACCAGGTGCTCCAAATCCCCCTTCCTCATAAAATGGCCTATAAATGTTGCTTGTCTTTTCCCAATCTTCCTTATGAGTGATCTATTTGTGTCTGCCTCCATCAAGACTGTCTCGTTTGATTTCTTTGCTGTCCATGGAACTCTCAACATTCTTCTGAGAAATCACATCTCGGCTGCCTCGATCCTGCTCTGGCTTTGCTTGCTGACTGTAATGGTGGAAATACAATTCTCATGATACGACACTTCAAACTTCAAAACACTTTATTACTGAAGGATAGTAGCATTAGGTCCCACTGGATCTATCTTATAGACACTCTACACATATACATGTAAAAACATAGGCATACAATTTTACTGACAGTAAAAGTTTGATGCTATGTTGTCACATGTTAACGGTATTAAGTCAAAGTTAACGAAAATATCAAGCCAGCATTTCTCTGTCTCTAACAGAATCCCAGCGATGGTGTGGTCATCTCCCTTGAAGTGTGCTCTAGTCCATGTGCAAAAGGAAACCAGTAAAGATGGTAAACCAATCACCTCTCACCGCGTCTCCAAAATCTTGCCGAACCCACACCTGTTCACCTGTCGCCAGGTGTGTCGTCACTTGGCTGGACCCCTGGTCATAATTGTCTTGGTTACCTTCGGTGAAAATAATATCCAAAACAGATCCATTTTTAACGATGGCAAGATACAATCTTATGTGATTGTTAACGGACATCTGAGTGAGGAAGAAGACGTACGTTCCCGTCACTGGAGCTGTGAAGACGCCATTTTTGTTGTTGTAAGCGTTGCCGATGTTGGTGATGACGTCGTCAAAGACCACCGTCTGATGGTGACCCAGAGCCATGCTGTCCTCATTCCTTAAAATCCTGACACTGAAAGCCACTGAAACAGACATTGGACTGTTCAATTAGCTTTCTCTGTTAGACTATACAACTAGCTGTCTCTATCAGACTATACAACTAGCGTTCTGTATTAGACTATACAACTAGCTTTCTCTATTAGACTATAAAATAAGCTTTCTCTATTAAGACTATACAACTAGCTTTCTCTATTAGACTATACAACTAGCGTTCTGTATTAGACTATACAACTAGCTTTCTCTATTAGACTATAAAATAAGCTTTCTCTATTAAGACTATACAACTAGCTTTCTCTATTAGACTATACAACTAGCGTTCTGTATTAGACTATACAACTAGCTTTCTCTATTAGACTATAAAATAAGCTTTCTCTATTAAGACTATACAACTAGCTTTCTCTATTAGACTATACAACTAGCGTTCTGTATTAGACTATACAACTAGCTTTCTCTATTAGACTATAAAATAAGCTTTCTCTATTAAGACTATACAACTAGCTTTCTCTATTAGACTATACAACTAGCTGTCTCTATTAGACTATACAATAAGCTTTCTGTATTAGACTATACAACAAGCTTTCTCTCTTAGACTATACAACTAGCTTTCTCTATTAGACTATACAACTAACTGTCTGTATTAGACTATACAACAAGCTTTCTCTATTAGACTATACAACTAGCTTTCTCTATTAGATTGTACCACTAGCTTTCTCTATTAGACAATACAACAAGCTTTCTCTATTCGACAATACAACAAGCTTTCTCTATTAGACAATACAACAAGCTTTCTCTATTAGACAATACAACAAGCTTTCTCTATTAGACAATACAACAAGCTTTCTCTATTAGACAATACAACAAGCTTTCTCTATTAGACAATACAACAAGCTTTCTCTATTAGACAATACAACAAGCTTTCTCTATTAGACAATACAACAAGCTTTCTCTATTAGACAATACAACAAGCTTTCTCTATTAGACAATACAACAAGCTTTCTCTATTAGACAATACAACAAGCTTTCTCTATTAGACAATACAACAAGCTTTCTCTATTAGACAATACAATAAGCTTTCTGCATTAGACTATACAACTAGCTTTCTCCATTGGACTATTCAGCAAACTTTCTCCATGGACTATTCAACTAGCTGTATCCATTGGACTATTCAACTAGCTTTCTCCATTGGACTATTCAGCTAGCTTTTTCCATGGACTATTCAACTAGCTGTATCCATTGGACCATTCAACTAGCTTTAACCATTGGACTATTCAGCAAGCTTTCTCCATTGGACTATTCAGCAAGCTTTCTCCATTGGACTATTCAACTAGCTTTGTCCATTGGACTATTCAGCAAGCTTTCTCCATTGAACTATTCAACTAGCTTTCACCATGGACTATTCAACCAGCTTTCTCCATTGGACTATTCAACCAGCTTTAACCATTGGACTATTCAGCAAGCTTTCTCCATTGGACTATTCAACCAGCTTTCTCCATTGGACTATTCAACTAGCTTTAACCATTGGACTATTCAGCAAGCTTTCTCCATTGGACTATTCAGCAAGCTTTTTCCATTGGACTATTCAGCAAGCTTTCTCCATTGGACTATTCAGCAAGCTTTCTCCATTGGACTATTCAGCATTCTCCATGGACTATTCAATAGCTTTCTCCATTGGACTATTCAGCATTCTCCATGGACTATTCAACTAGCTTTCTCCATTGGACCATTCAGCAAGCTTTCTCCATGGACTATTCAACTAGCTTTCTCCATTGGACTATTCAACAAGCTTTCTCCATGGACTATTCAACTAGCTTTCTCCATTGGACTATTCAAATAGCTTTACCCATTGGATTACATCAAAAATCGTCTTCTGTCGTGTGTCTCGTGGGCTGGATGGTTCATTTTGATAAAGCCATGGATTTAAGATTTCCGATATCTCGAGTTCAATTCCAGCTCGCAACGTTAAACCACTGGCCGATTATTTGCCATCTTAATATTTCCATCATTGTGGTGGTGTCAGCGTAGTGGTTTATGGTGTATCCTCCAACCCAGCCGCCCCCCCCCCCACCTCTATTTGTAGACCTTGCCAGCGCATAGGGTTTTGTGCAGGCCCAAGGAGTCTGAAAGATAATTATTGACAGATTTGGATGAAGCGCATATGAAATTGCCCGTGTGAGATGAACCCCTCTTGATCAAACTCCGAACTCCATGACTGTGCAACGAAACAATTTTGGTGGCACATTTCTACTCTAGTTTACTTTACTAACCTCTCTGGTTGCACCGTGAGGTCTGGTATGAAGACGTAAGCTGGCCTTCTTGCCTTTTCTGAACTCTTGGTAAAAAAAACCCAGTCAATATAAATATGAATTTAAAGCAAGGGAGAGGGGATAGCCCCAGGAAAACTTGAGGTCTCTGCCACCTCCATCCCCTACGACCTCAGGGTCACGGAACTATCTAGGTAAGACCTCAGGATCTGATCAGCTCATGGGTTTATATGCAGGCGGAAGCTTCGTGCCGTGATCATTCTGGATCTTCTCCATCACATGGCACCTGTGACGTTAGTGCATATGGAATTTATTCTTAGAGAGGAGACGTCATCTTGAGAAACTGAAATTGAAACGGACGGGAAACCTAGCGTGGTCATGTTGTAGATGCGGAATGTGTCTGCTATTCGATCTATCCATCACTGCTGTGTTTTCCTTTAGCTCTGAAGACCGGAGAAGAGTGGCAGAATGGTTCAGACGTTCGCCTGCCAATAACTAAACTCGAGGTTCCAGGGTTCGCTCCCCGTAGAAGCTTCGACTTTTCTCCTCAGTTTGACGGGAAAATCGAACTGAACGTCTAGTCCTTCGGAAGAGGATAAAAAACGAGTCGGACCTGTGTGCCTTCTGGCTGTGTCTGCTAAAGATCCCATGGCAGTTAAAAATCGTGAAGAGCAGAGCATTACCCGGCTGCCTTGGTATAAAACATTGGAGAGATAGGTTGATTTCCCAGGTCCCACCCCTTGAAACATCAATTAGCCTTCTTACCTTTCTGAAGTCTTGTTAAAAAAAGTGAATATGAATATGAATTTGAAAGCGAGGGAGAGGGGATGGGTGCTGCCCCCATAATGCTGGCCCCGAGAAAAGTTGAGGTCTCCGTCACCTCAATCCCCTATGACCCCACAGTTATGGAACTATGTAGGTAAGACCTCAAGACCTGACCAGCTCATGGGTTTATGGTCAGGGTTAAGGAAGGCTTGTGTGCCGTGACCATTCTGGATCTTCTCCATTGTATGGCACCTGTGACGTTAGTGCATATGGAATGCATTCTTAACGCGGAGATGTCTTCTTGAGAAATTGAAACTGAAACGGACGGGAAACATAACGTAAGTCATGTTGCGGATGTGGACTGTGTGTCTGCTCCCTCCATCAGTCCAGCAATGCTGTGGTCTTCCTTTAGCTCTGAAGACCGAGAATGTAGTCTTGTTGGCTTAAAGGGCTGGCTGGTTGATTGGCATCCTGGTCAGGTGTTCGAATCACTCGATTCATTGTTCAGCAATATACGTATGTGTTCTTTCTTTATAAAGATAAAAAAAAAGTTTGTAAGAAAAGAAATGTTCATAACACTATGGTTTCAACATGAGACGTTGGTGGTGGCATCTATTAGCACGATGCAGTGTTAAATGAAATAGAGTGGCTTTGTCTTGTTAGTGGACATACAAACAGACAAACAAACAAATTGTTTTGTCAGTGGACAAACAACAAACAAACAAATAAACAAACCAACCAAACAAACAAACTAACGAAAAGAACAAAACGAAACGAAACAAAGAACCAATCAATCAATTACTCAATGAATGAATGAATGAATGAATCAGTCAGTCAGTCAGTCAATCGATCAGTCAATCGATCAGTCAATCGATCAGTCAATCCATCAGTCAGTCAATCAGTCAATGAATCAATCAATCAACCAACCAACAATCAATCAATCAATCAATCAATCAACCAACCAACACCAACCAATCAATCAATCAATCAATCAATCAATCAATCATCAATCAATCAATCATCAATCATCAATCAATCAATCAATCAATCATCAATCACTCGCTCGCTCGCTCGCTCGCTCGCTCACTCACTCACTCACTCACTCACTCACTCACTCAATCAACATGCAAACAACCGAATAAACAAACAAACAACAACAACAACAAACAAAAAAAGAATTATTCTTTGTCGTTAGCGCTGCCCTGCTGTTAGTATTGCTGAAGTTTCAGCTAAGATTACCATCAAAGACAACAACAACAACAACAAAATCTGTGATCAAATTTTAGTCTGTATCTCACCTGATTTTGACGTGGCATCAACTTTGCCTTTCAGGGACTGGAAACTGGTTTCCAGAGAGTCAACTTTATGCTTGTAAGCCGTCAGTTCCGCTTGGTAAGCCGTTAGTTCGGCTTGCTGAGTTTGTATCAGTGAAGCCTGCTGCTGAACTAAAGTCTGCAGAGCGGCCATGTCGATGTCATCGTCTCTTTTGACTCTCACTGTGTCGTCGTCTGGTTCCAAGCTGACTATGGCCTGCAGAGAAAACACGACAAGCAACAACAGGAAAAAGCTGATACACGACATTGCTGTGTCCGAATGGAAAGACGACTGACTACTCTATGTTAAAAGTGGAGTTTGGAAACTCTTTCTCTCCGTCCTTCCCTCCCAATCTCTCTCTATCTCTCTCACCCCTCTGTGTGTGTGTGTGTGTGTGTGTGTGTGTGTGTGTGTGTGTGTGTGTGTGTGTGTGTGTGTGTGTGTGTGTGTGTGTGTGTGGTGTGTGTGTGTCTGTGTGTGTCTGTGTGTGAGTGTGTGTGTTCGTTCGTTCGTTATTTCTTTTCCCGTCTATTCACACATGTGCTTTTAGACGGATGTGTGTGTGTGTGATTGTGTGTGTGTGTGTGTGTGCGTGTGAGTGTGTGTGTGTGTGTGTGTGTGTGTGTGTGTGTGTGTGTGTGTGTGTGTGTGTGTGTGTGTTGTGTGAGCGTGTGTGTTTAGGTCACAGATTAGAATGTCAAAGTCTCCACTATCTTATACCTCTTATCAAAGCGGAGATTTTTCGACAAGATTAAATTTTGGAGCAAAAGTATCGTATGTGTGTGTGTGTGTGTGTGTGTGTTGTGTGTGTGTGTGTGTGTGTGTGTGTGTGTGTGTGTGTGTGTGTGTGTGTGTATGTGTGTGTGTATGTGTGTGTGTGTGTGTGTGTTTGTTTGTTTTTGTGTGCGTTATGTGTGTGTGTATTATGCGTACGTATGTGTGTGTTTTTTTATGTATGTGTGCATGTGTGTGTTTTATGTGTACGTATAGCGTATGTGTGGGTTTTTTATGTGTATACGTGTGTGTGCGTGTATGTGTGTGTGAGACGGAGAGAGAGAAAGAAAGAAGAGAGAGAGAGAGAGAGAGAGAGAGAGAGAGAGAGAGAGAGAGAGAGAGAGAGAGGAGAGGAGAGAGAGAGAGAGAGAGAGAGAGAGAGAGAGAACAGGCAAAAAAGTATGTGGGAAAACACAGCTGCCTTTGCTCACGAAGTCTACAAAGGTTTTTCGCTCAAAGAAGAAACTCTAGCTGTAATCATTGACCTAGCGGATGCATACAATAAAGTACAATTCACATTACTCATGGAACTACTTCAGTGGTATGGTGTCAGCATGACAATTACAAGATGGATTGCTGCTACATTCCAGGAACGAACAGTAGTTGAACGACTTGGAAACTGGTGCTCAGCACCACAAAATCTCTCCATGGGATTCCCTGAAGGATCACCACTTTCCCCTGTTCTCTACAACATATATACAAAAGGGCTTGCTGACCTAAATAACAACGGACTAGCCCGTATCCTCTCTTTTGCTGATGACGGACTCATCCACAAGATAGGTAAGAATACATCAAAAAGAAACAAAGCAATCCAAGAACAGTTAAACAATGTAGATCAGTGGTGTCAAGAAACCAGATCAGCAATCAACCCCACTAAAGCACAGATACTGTTTCTGCACTCTTGACAACAAAGCAGTGAGTGAAAAATGTCCATCAGTTACGTTCAGAGGAACCAATATCGAGCGAACAAACAACTTACGCTACCTTGGCATCAGTTTTGATAGAATATTAACCTTCAGAAAACATGTGGAAACCAATACACTCAAATGTAGAAAAAGGCCTTTCAATCTTGAAAGCAATGACAGCTAAAGGCATTGAGCAACGTCATCTCTTTCAGCTATATCAAGCTGGAGTACAGAGTGTCATCGATTATGGACTGGGCCTCACTACGTTGTCACAGACAAACCTGCTAAAACTAGAAAGAATACAAAATGAAGCAATGAGAGTGATCCTTGGAACCACAAAAGACACACCCACGGAGACTATGCGATATCTGCTCGACCTTCCCTCAATACAGTCGAGACACAAAATAGAACAAGTAAAGGGCATTGGAGAACCCAGATAGTCGGAACAGCTCGATCTCTGACTTTCGCTTCCACGCATAAGTCAATACCTATGGTCCACGAGCCTTCTCTGTTTTGGTCCACTCTCCTGGAAGCAAACTTCCTCTCTCAGTCCGTCAGCAACCTACTTTTGTCTCTTCAAGTCGCTCTCAAAACTCACCTTTCTCCTCCGCATAAAATCCTAACCTCACTCAACCCCCCCCCTCTGCAGCCTGTCTCCGCTCGGAGGGGAATCACATGGTTATAATATAATTGTATATGCTATGCTCTCTATAATTTTCCATTGGTTTTATTCTTGCTTTTATTGCTTTTATTCTTTCTCCATTTATGCATGGTGTGTGTGGTGTGTGTGTGTGGGTTGTGTTGCGTGCGTGTGTGTGCGTGCGTGCGTGCTTGCGTGTGTGTCTGCTTCAGCGCTTGATTGTTTTATCAAGATTTTGCGCTATATAAATATTGTAATATTATATTATTATATCTTGAATCAACGGATGTATCAAAAGTCACACAGGAACATGTGCTCATGTATTTGATTTTGATGAAGAACCATTTAGATTCAAGTGTCATCTTATGAAACTTTCTTGGAAATTTAACAATAAGCTAAGCTTTATATGAGCGCTGGTGACTTGTTCCTATAATAAAATAGGTTAGTAAGTACATTGCGATGTGCCGTTTTGCTAATTCTTAAACGTACAAGCCAGGACTTAATGCTTACTTCTAATGTGAGGACCAGTGTTACAAACAATCAAATGTTGCTGATTTGTGAAAGTATGTCAGCATAGAGTATGAGTATGAGTGTGTGTATGTGTGTGTGTGTTGTGTGTGTGTGTGTGTGTGTGTGGTGTGTGTGTGTGTGTGTGTGTGTGTGTGTGTGTGTGTGTGTGCGCGATTGTGTGTGTGTATGTGACAGAAGGAGAGAGAGAGAGAGAGAGAGAGAGAGAGAGTGAGCGGGAGACAGACAGACAGAGAGGAGACACGTGTGGCAGTGTGTGTGTGTGTGTGTGTGTGTGTGTGGTGTGTGTGTGTGTGTGTAAGTGTGTGTGTGTCTGGTGTGTGGGTTGTGCGTGAGAGAGAGACGAGAGAGAGTAGAGAGGAAGAGGGAGAGAGAGAGAGAAGAGAGAGTGAGAGAGAAAGAGTGAAGGAGAGGAGACACTGTGTGTCATGGTGTGTGTGGTGTGTGTGTGTGTGTGTGTGTGTTTGGTGTGAGAGAGAAAGAGAGGCATGAAGAGAGACAGAAAGAGAGGCAGCAGACAGATAGACAGACAGACAGACAAACAGACGGAGACAGAGGACTGACACTGACAATGGTTTTTTGTGAAGACACCAACCATACACAAACAGGGATTGTGGGAGGGGATTACATTGTTAACATATGTACACAATACTTTTCAATCGTCGCCCGTTTTGTAGTAGGAATGTACAAATATTTTTAGATTGTTACCTTTCTTGAAACTTTAAAGCGAAAATATAAATCGCCAATTTTCTGGAATGTTTTGAATTGTTCACTTTCGGGCCTACTCATGAGGGATCAGTGCTGTTTCACACCATTCTTGTGATGCTTATTTCTGATGTCTTTATAGACTGGACAATCAAACAGAAAATGGGATTCGTCTTCTAAAAGATTGGTACAAAGGGGGCAGCTTTTTCTAGCAGTTTGTTTTTTCATAAAAAACAAACATTGTGTTTACACCAACTCGTTTAGACCTAATTTAAATCTGATCAAGCAATCACAGAATTCTTGATAGTCACGCCATTAAAATATTTCTTTTGGTTTCGTAGGTTGGTTTGAATTGACGATAAGAAGAATAATATCGCTAGTGATTATTATATGTTCACTCTTCTTAAACGAAGCACTCTATTATCATGAAAAGAGAACCGTCAACGTGGTTTGACCATTTTTGAGACTGACAGAAAAACTGTTGCTCTTCTTCCATATCTGATGGATGCCGCAGACCAGACAGGGGTAGTGAGATTTCCTTTCTGCTTACTATGGAAGGAACGTGAGGAATTTGTGATTGTACCTATCAGCCTTTTGAAATTGCCCTTCACAACCACACACACAACACACACACACACACACAACACATACACAACACACACACACACACACACACACCACACACACACACACACACACACAGAGATAGAGAGAGACAGAGAGACAGACAGAGAGAGAGAGAGAGACAGAGTGAGGACAGAGACAGAGAGATAGAGAGACACAGATAAGGAGTCAGAGACAGACAGATAGAGAGAGAGAGAGAGAGAGAGAGAGAGAGACAGACAGACAGACAGACGGAGAGAGAGAGAGAGAGAGAGAGAGAGAGAGAGAGAGACAGAGACAGAGACAGAGAGACGGAGAGACAGACAGACAGAGAGGACGAGAGGAAACTCTGTGTGTGTGTGTGTGTGTGTGTGTGTGTGTGTGTGCGTGCCTCTGTGTGTGTGTGTGTATGTGCGTGGGCGTGTGTGCGTATGTGCGCGCGCGTGTGTGTATGAGTGTGTTTGGGTGAGCCTGCACACGTCTGTATGGGAGCGCGTTTTTAACCGTTTTGCTTTAGTAATTAAACGAGTCCTATCTTGCGTCTGGCAACTGGTTCTTTATGGAAAGTTCCTCTCGATCTTCCCGCGAGTGTAAGGCTGCTGGGCCAGTAGACACTCATGCCTCACGTCTCACGCTTCATGCTTCACGCCTCACACTTCATGCACTGGGCCATAGGAACTCACGCCTCACTGCTCACGCCTCTGTTTTGTGTTGACGATGCCAGAATACAGTGTTGTTTACTCAATTGATCAGAGACAATATTCGTGGTTTGTTTCTTTTTCTGAAGATGGATTCTTCCGACAAAGAAGACCTCCTGATTTTGCTCTTGCTCAGGAGGAGGAAGCGATGGAGACAAAGCATATGGTGCCGAGATTTCTTCCTTAGAGAATCACAGAGGAGAATTCCACCGTACATTCCATCATCTCCTAATTTGGGTTCGTTCAGAATCTTCGCCGAGTCTTCCCAAACTTGTGGTTCTTTTTTCTTTTTATATTATCTTTGTCCTTGTAGTCAGGCACACGCAGATTCCAGAGGAAGGGCCTTGCCCGGACCAACTCGATCAATTTTTCTTTGTAGTAACCCATCCTGCATATGAGGAGAATTGAAATGGCCAGTGGTAACCAGGAACTTCAACTTCACGCATCGAAAAAAGTGAACAGTCCCACTTCTCCGCTCACGCGTGAACCGTGAACCATGACGCGTGAAGCGTGAGTGGAGTTGTATGGCCCCGCGCAAGAAAGACCTCGTCTGTTCATTTTTCTATTCACACGTGAGGCGTGAAGCATGAGGCGTGAGACGTGAGGCGTGAGTTTCTATGGCCCAGCAGCCTAAAACACAGCTGGGTGCCAATCTCCCTGTCCGTGCCTACATTCAAACATTAAAAAATCCCTTCGTTCATGCACTAGTATTCGCTGCCACCACTATGAATGATGCACTCCAAACAGTCTGACACGAAGGGAACAAACTCACAATTTCTAAAAACCGATCAAGGCCTAATGGTGTTCAGAAAGAGAGATGAGTATTTTTCCATTCATCATAGGCGCTGGCACCACTTCCAGACTGTTCTACTGAATTTTGGAACGCCCTTTCCAATTCACTTCATCAACACAATTTGCCATGATCGTCATTCTTCCTATCTCAGAAACATACAGTTTGTATACATGAAGCAAATGAAGTTTCAGCAGTTTATTGATATAGTTTGTGGACATCATTCAAATGAAGGTGTTTTTTTTTGTAATTTGCCGATGATTTTTGTATAAACCAGCTAAATAAAGTTTGTGCAGTTAGCTGTATAAACAAACCAAATGAAGTTTGTGCAGTGTACTGATAACTTAGGGATGTTCTGACATGCGGAACAAACTCAAGATCAACTCCAGCACAGAAGAAGAAGAAGAAGAAGAAGAAGAAGAAGATGAAGACAAAGAAGAAGAAGAAGATGAAGAAAAAGAAGAAGAAGATGAAAATGAAGAAGAAGAAGAAGAAGAGGAAGCGGAAGAAAAAGAAGACTAGTTGTGAGTTCGAATCCCGGGGTGAGCTACATTAAAACTGGCCTTCTCACTGTCCCATCTTAACATCATTGTTGTTCTGGTGGTATCAGTATAGGATTAGATAAGTCCTCCTTCCCCACTTCCCTGGAATGGTTATCCCCGTCGGCCATATCACCTTAGGTGGATGTCGACGTAAAAACTGAACCAAATCAACCAAAACTTTTCTCTATCCTCATTCATTTCTATGCATTCAATGTGTGTACGCTTCGTCTGGAAGTCTATTCCCTCGACAATCCTCGACTGATCCTCTCTACCTGATTTTCAAAACCCAGTCAAAGACACATCTGTTTTAACTAGCCTTCCTCATCTGACTATTCAACTAGCTTTTGGCACTTGATTATTCAACTCTCTCTATCTGACTATTCAGTTAGCTTTCTCCATTGGGCTATTCGAGTAGATTTTTCCACTTGACTATTGAACTAACACTTTTACTATTGAAGTAGTTTTTTTCCAACTGACTATTTGACTAGCTTTTTCCACCTGACTATTTGACTAGCTTTTTCCACTTGACTATTCAACTAGCTTTTTCCATTTGACTATTGATTAACCAGCTATTTCCACTTGACTATTCTGCTAGTATTTCCCAATTAGCTATCTAATTAGCTTTTTCCACTTAACTATTCAACTAACTTTCTGTATCTGACTATTCGACTAGCTTTTTTCATTGGACTATTCGACTAGCTTTTTCCTTTTGACTATTCAACTAACATTTTCTACCTGACTATTCGACTACCTTCCTTCATTGGACTATTCGACTAACTTTATCCACATGACTATTCGACTAGCTTTCTTCGTTGGACTATTCGACTATCTGTTTCCACTTGACTATTTGGCTAACTCTCTCTACCTAACTATTTGACTAGCTTTCTTCATTGGACTATTCAACTAACTTTCTCTACCTGACTATTCAACTAACTTTCTCTACCTGACTATTTGACTAGCTTTTTCCACTTGAATATTCAACTAACTTTCTCTACCTGACTATTCAACTAACTTTCTCTACCTGACTATTTGACTAGCTTTCTCCCTAAACCTATTCGACAAGCTTTTTCTGCTTGACTATTCAACTAGCTTTTTCCACTCGACTATTCAGCTAGTTTTCTCTACCTGTCTATTCAACTAGCATTTTCCACTTGACTATTCGACTAGCTTTTTCCACTTGACTATTCAACAAGCTTTTTTCCGCTTGACTATTCAACTAGCTATTTCCACTCGACTGTTCAACTAGCTTTTTCCACTTGACTATTCGACAAGCGTTTTCTGCTTGACTATTTAACTAGCATTTTCCACTTGACTATTCAACTAGCTTTTTCCACTTGACTATTCGACAAGCGTTTTCTGCTTGACTATTTAACTAGCATTTTCCACTTGACTATTCAACTAGCATTTTCCACTCGACTATTTACCTTTTTCCAATTGACTATTCAACTACCTTTTTCCACTTGACTATTTAGCTTTTTTTTGACTATTCAACTAGTTTCTTTCCACTTGACTATTTAACTTTTCCTATTTGACTATTCAGCTACCTTTTTCCACTTGACTATGTAGTTTTTTCCATTTGACTATTTCACTTTTTCCACTTGACTATTTAGCTTTTTCCACTTGACTATTTAGCTTTTCCACTTGACTATTTAGCTTTTTCCACTTGACTATTTAGCTTTTTCCACTTGACTATTTCACTTTTTCCACTTGACTATTTAGCTTTTTCCACTTGACTATTTAGCTTTTTCCACTTGACTATTTAACTTTTCCCATTTGACTATTCAGCTAGCTTTTTCCACTTGACTATGTATTTTTTTTCCATTTGACTATTTAACTTTTGCCACTTGACTATTCAAAAGTACACACACAGATAGATCTTTGACTATGATCTTTAAATATGGGGTTATACAGTCTGGGTTGGATATGTTGTTATTGTGGCAGAGGAATTGATATTGGCGGTGTGTGTATATGTGCCTGTGTGTGCGTGCTTGTATGTGTGTGCGTGTGTGTGTGATTGTGTGTATGTTTACGCATTCTTGTGTGTATATCTGTTTGTGTGCTTGCGTGTGTATGTGTGCGTGTTTTAGGGTGGAGGGTTCGTATTTGTGCCATGATTTTGGCTTTTCGATTAAGCCTTTGGGTTTGATAATTCAACACCTGATATAAACTAATGTACTACCATCGTGAAATTCTGCTCAAACAGAAACATTTTCTATGGTAATGTTTGACTAGTCATCATGTCACGTATAATTAGCGTGCGATCTTACTAATGGTAGAAATACGATTTATTTTCATGATGCCACACTTCAAACTTCAAAACACTTTATCACTCAAGGATAGTAGCATTAGGTCCAACTGGACTTGTCTCACAGACACTCTACACATATACATGTAAAAAACTAAGCATACAATTTTACTGACAGTAAAAGTTTGATGCTATGTTGTCACATGTTAACGGTATTAAGTCAAAGTTAACGAAAATATCAAGCCAGCATTTCTCTGTCTCTAACAGAATCCCAGCGATGGTGTGGTCATCTCCCTTGAAGTGTTCTCTAGTCCACGTGTAAAAGGAAACCAGTAAAGATAGTCCACCAATCACCTCTCATCGCGTCTCCAGAATCTTGCCGAACCCACACCTGTTCACCTGACACCAGGTGTGTCGTCACTTGGCTGGACCCCTGGTCATAATTGTCTCCGGAACCTTCGGTGAAAATAAGATCCAAAACAGATCCATTTTTAACGACGGCAAGAACCAAGTTTCCGTGATCGTTGGTGGACATCTGAGTGAGGAAAAAGACGTACGTTCCCGTCACTGGAGCCGTAAAGACGCCATTTTTGTTGTTGTAAGCGTTGCCGATGTTGGTGATGACGTCGTCAAAGACCACCGTCTGATGGTGACCCAGAGCCATGCCGTCCTCATTCCTTAAAATCCTGACACTGAAAGCCACTGAAACAGACATTGGACTGCTCAATTAGCTTTCTGAATTGGTCTATTCAACTAGCTTTCACCATTGGACTATACAACTAGCTTTCACCATTGGACTATACAACTAGCTTTCACCATTGGACTATACAACTAGCTTTCTCTATTATACTATGCAACTAGCTGTCTCTATTAGACTATACAACTAGCTTTCTGTATTAGACTATACAACTAGCTGTCTCTATTAGACTATACTGACTTACTGACTACTCTTGACTCTAACAATGTATCACTTTTGACTCTCTTGGACCTATCTGCTGCCTTTGACACTATTGACCACTCTATCCTTCTCTCCCGTCTGCATCACTCTTTTGGGCTCCATGATACTGTCTTGAATTGGTTTCATTCTTACATCACCGATCGTCTGCAAGTAGTTTCTGTCAATGGTCTTTCTTCTAATGCTTCCTGTCTGACCTATGGAGTGCCACAGGGATCTGTTCTGGGCCCCCTACTTTTCATTCTCTACACCTATCCTGTCTCCTCTATTGTCCAAGAACACCTACTTCAGCATCATTCTTTCTCGGATGACAATCAGCTGTATGTCTCTGGGCCTCTCCCTGACCTTCCCCTCATGATCCAAAACACCCAATCTTGTGTAGCCGACCTGAAGGATTGGATGACTGAAAACAAACTGAAATTGAATGAAGAGAAATCCGAATTGATCTTGATCACCCCACCCAAACTCCAAAATCACCCCTCTCTTCCAACCTCCATCACACTTGTTGACTCGTCTATCACTCTCTCCTATTCTGCCCGTAACCTTGGTGTAACTCTTGACCAAACCCTGTCCTTCCATCTGCATGTTAGCAACGTTTGTCGGACTTGTTTTCTTGAACTCCGCCGAATTGCTTCTATCCGCCATCTCCTCTCAAAAGACACGACAAAGACTCTTGTCTGTGCACTTGTTCTATCTCGTCTTGATTACTGTAATGCTCTTTTGTCTGGTTCCCCCTCTCACCTCATTAACAAACTTCAGAAAGTTCAAAATCATGCTGCCCGTCTCATCTTCCGCTCTTCAAAATTTAACCATGTTACGCCATTGCTCTGTTCTCTTCACTGGCTCCCGGTTCAGCAAAGAATATCCTACAAGATTGCCTGTCTCTGCTTCAAATCTATTGAGTCTTCCTGTCCTGAGTATCTCGCCCATCTGTTACATCTCTACACGCCATCTCGAGCTTTGCGGTCCTCATCCGACACCCGTCTCTATAGTATCCCCATAGTCCGCACTAAAAGGTTGGGCAGCGTTCTTTTTCCTATCAAGCTCCAACTATCTGGAATCAGCTACCTCGCTCACTCAGATACTCACCCTCTCTGTCCACATTCAAACGCTCCCTCAAAACTCATCTGTTTCCCAAATAACTGGTAATTTCTGCCCCCCTCCCCCCATGTAACGTAATGTTGGCTTTATAATGTCTTAGTGTCAATGTGTCATTGCATTTGCATGTCGTGCTGTGTGTGTGTGTGTGTGTGTGTGTGTGTGTGTGTGTGCGTGTGCGTGTGTGTGTGTGTGTGTGTGTGTGTGCGTGTGTGTGTTTGTGGGCGTGTGTGTGCGTGCTTGTGATTTCGGTTATATGTTTTGCCATTGTTAACGCCTAGGGCATTAATTTGATTAGGCGTACTAAATGTTCATAATAATAATAATAATAATATACAACTAGCTTTCTGTATTAGACTATACAACTAGCTGTCTCTATTAGACTATACAACTAGCTGTCTCTATTAGACTATACAACTAGCTGTCTCTATTAGACTATACAACTAGCTGTCTCTATTAGACTATACAACTAGCTGTCTCTATTAGACTATACAACTAGCTGTCTCTATTAGACTATACAACTAGCTGTCTCTATTAGACTATACAACTAGCTGTCTCTATTAGACTATACAACTAGCCTTCTCTATTAGACTATACAACTAGCTGTCTCTATTAGACTATACAACTAGCTGTCTCTATTAGACTATACAACTAGCTGTCTCTATTAGACTATACAACTAGCTGTCTCTATTAGACTATACAACTAGCTGTCTCTATTAGACTATACAACTAGCTGTCTCTATTAGACTATACAACTAGCTTTCTCTATTAGACTATACAACTAGCTGTCTCTATTAGACTATACAACTAGCTTTCTCCATTGGACTATTCAACTAGCTTTCTGAATCAGACTATACAACTAGCTTTCTCTATTAGACTATACATAAGCTTTCTCTATTATACAGCAAGCTTTCTCTATTAGACTATACAACTAGCTTCCTCTATTAGACTATACAACTAGCGTTCTCCATTAGACAATACAGCAAGCTTTCTCCATTAGACTATACAATAAGCTTTCTCTATTAGACTGTACAACTAGCTTTCTCTATTGGACTATACAACTAGCGTTCTCTATTAAACTGTACAACTAGCTTTCTCTATTGGACTATTCAACTCATCATCATCATCATCAGGTGCCTTGCCACATGGCGTTGGCAATCATGGCCTTCCATCTGTCTCTATCTCTTGTTGCCTCAAGCACCTCCTCCACCCTCATTGTCTTCAGCCACTCTGCAAGTCCCTCCAATGTCTTCTCCTGGGTTTACCTGGTGCTCTCTTTCCCTCCAGCTTTCCCGTTGTAACCAGGTGCTCCAAATTCCCCTTTCCTCATAAAATGGCATATAAATGTTGCCTGTCTTTTCCTAATCTTCCTTATGAATGATCTTCTTGTGTCTGCCTCCATCAAGACTGTCTCGTTTGTTTTCTTTGCGGTCCATGAAACTCTCAACATTCTTCTTAGAAACCACATCTCGGCTGCTTCTATCTTGTTCTGGCATTGTTTGTTGACTGTCCACGCCTCACAACCATATAACAGTATTGGTTCTATATAACATTCAAGAACTCTCTTGCTGATGTTAATTGACAGGCATTTGTTGGTAAGAATGCTTTTCATCGTCTTGAATGCTGTTTTGGCTTGGTCGATTCTGCTGGCTATATCTGATGTGCATCTGCCGTCTGGTGAAATGATCGTTCCCAGGTATTCAAACTTATCAACCTGTCTCAAGGTTGTGCTGTTTGCTGTTATTTTGCATGAGGGGATTTCATGTTTTTTATTGATCACCATGACTTCAGTCTTCCTGCTGTTTAGTTCCAACCCCTTACCTTTGCTTTCTATTTCTAGTATATTCACAAGGTTTTGTAGGTCCCTTTCATTTTCTGCAATCAGCACGGTTTCATCTGCGTATCGAATGTTGTTTATCATTTTTCCTTCAACCTTTAATCCAAGGTCTTCCTCTAGGTTTCTCAAGATGTTTTGGCTGTAAAATGAAAACAGATCTGTGACAAAACACAACCCTGTCTGACTCTTCTTTTGATGTTTTGGAAAGAGCTTATGTGGTTTTCTATTCTCATCGCAGCTGTTGGTTCCCAAAACATATTTCTGATTATTCGTAGATCTTTTCCATCAATATTGAGTCTTTCTAGTTGGTTGATCAATTCTTCATGTCTTACCCGATCGAAAGCCTTGGTATAATCAACAAAGCATATGTATAAATCCTTGTTCATCTCGATTGACCTCTCTATGATAGTTCCTAGGATGTATATGGCATTCATAGTTCCTTTCCCTTCCACAAATCCACACTGTTCATCTGCTATTTCTCTTTTGATTCTGTTTCTTGTCCTCATCATGATTATTCTTAATAGGATTTTTGTTACATGACTCATCAAACTGACTGTGCGATGGAGTTTGCATTCTGTAGCCCCTGTCTTCTTTGGAAGTGCAATGAAAATTGATTTTGACATATCTTTAGGAATTTTTCCAGTGTCATAAATTTCATTTTGGAGGACTGTTACTTTTTCAATACCAAATTCCTGCAGGGCTTCAATCATCTCTGTAGTAATGTTGTCTGGCCCTGGTGCTTTTCCTGGTTTCATCTGTTTCAGTGATGCTCTAACTTCATCTCTCATTATGGGTGGTCCTTCAACGTTCTTTTTTATAATGTGTTCTCCGTTTCTGTCATCTTCAAAAAGGTCTTTAATGTATTCTCCCCATCTGTCTAATATTTTGTCTTTTTCCATGATAAGCGTACCATCTTTCAATTTTTAGCAACCAGTTGATGAGCATGTATTTTTCCTGTAGACAGTTTCTTCAGTTCGTCTGTACATACCCTGAGGATCCGTGTTGTGTCGGTCTTCTACTTCTTTGCATTTTGTTTTCAGCCAAGCTTCCTTAGCTTCATTGCACCTATTCCTGATTTCTTTGTTTATCTTCCTGTATATCTCCTCGTTTCTTTTTGCCTTCCTCCGTTCCTTCATCAAGCCTAAAATTTCTTTTGTCGTCCAGTTCTTTTTCGCTTTTCTGTCTACTTCACGGATTTCTTCACAAGCTTCATTTCTCGAATTTCTCAACTTTGTCCATTGTTCCTCACTGTCATCAACGTCTTCCAGAGCACTGAAGTTGTTTTGAACATGTACGTTAAATGTTTTACGTATCACTTCATCTGTCTTTAAGAGTCCAAGATTTAGTTTGATATTGCTTTTGGTCTGTTTCCTTCTCCTTAATTTAGCCTAAATCTTCCCACTACAGGACTATGGTCACCGTTGCAGTCTGCGCCTGGTTGTGTTTTTGCTGACAGTAAAGATATTCTAAATCTTTTATTACTCAGGATGTAGTCAATCTGATTTTTGGTATTATCTCCTGGACTCATCCAAGTCCATTTTCTGCTATTAGGCTGCTCAAACTAGGTGTTTCCTATGAATTCATTCGTCTGTGCCCATTCTACAAGTTTCCCTCCCCTTTCATTTTGTGTACCAAGGCCATAAGGTCCAACTATATCCTCCACCCTATCCTGTCCCACTTTAGCATTAAAATCTCCCATTATTACTGTAACTTCTTGTGATTTACACTGGGCCTTTGCCATCTCTAATACTTCTTAGAAGTTGTCGAGGTCTTCCTGAGTACTTGCGGATGTTGGCGCATACACCTGAATGATGTTGATATCAAATGGCCTGCCTCCCAGTTTAACCAGCAAAACTCTGTCGGACAGAGCCAAGTATTCCCTAAGTGCTTTTGATTTGTCCCTGTCCATTACGATGCCTACTCCTCTTTCATGTGAGTTTCCACCAGAATATATTACTGTATACTCCCCTGATGTTATCATGCCTGCCCCCTTCCATCTCACTTCCCCTAGTCCTAAAATACTACTGTTAAGCCTTTCCATCTCCATTTTGATATTGTCTAATTTACCTTTTTGCAACAATGTTCTAATGTTCCATGTTGCGATTTTGGTATTTTTTTCTGAGGTTGAGGTTGATTGCAGCAGCATGATGACGGTCTGGTGTCACCTGCGCAGCATGACGGTCCCCTACCGTACGACGGTGCTCCATAGGAGCCCCTATTTACGTCATTATCATCATTTTTCTTTTGTCTGGCCATGACTATTCAACCAGCTTTCTCTATTAGACTATACAACTAGCTTTCTCTATTAGACTATACAACTAGCTTTCTCTATTAGACTATACAGCAAGCTTTCTCTATTAGACTATACAACAAGCTTTCTCTATTAGACTATACAACTAGCTTTCTCTATTAGACTATACAACTAGCTTTCTCTATTAGACTATACAACTAGCTTTCTCTATTAGACTATACAACTAGCTTTCTCTATTAGACTATACAACAAGCTTTCTCTATTAGACTATACAACTAGCTTTCTCTATTAGACTATACAGCAAGCTTTCTCTATTAGACTATACAACAAGCTTTCTCTATTAGACTATACAACTAGCTTTCTCTATTAGACTATACAACCAGCTTTCTCTATTAGACTATACAACTAGCTTTCTCTATTAGACTATACAACTAGCTTTCTCTATTAGACTATACAGCAAGCTTTCTCTATTAGACTATACAACAAGCTTTCTCTATTAGACTATACAACTAGCTTTCTCTATTAGACAATACAACTAGCTTTCTCTATTAGACTATACAACTAGCTTTCTCTATTAGACTATACAACTAGCTTTCTCTATTAGACTATACAACAAGCTTTCTCTATTAGACTATACAACTAGCTTTCTCTATTAGACTATACAGCAAGCTTTCTCTATTAGACTATACAGCAAGCTTTCTCTATTAGACTATACAGCAAGCTTTCTCCATTAGACTATACAACTAGCTTTCTCTACTAGACTATACAGCTAGCATTCTCTATTAGAAATACAGCAAGCTTTCTCTATTAGACTATACAGCTAGCATTCTCTATTCGACTATACAACTAGCTTTCTCTATTAGAAATACAGCTAGCATTCTCTATTAGAAATACAGCAAGCTTTCTCTATTAGACTATACAGCTAGCATTCTCTATTCGACTATACAACTAGCTTTCTCTATTAGAAATACAGGAAGCTTTCTCTATTAGACTGTACAACTAGCATTCTCTATTCGACTATACAACTAGCTTCCTCTATTAGACTATACAGCTAGTTTTCTCTATTAGACTGTACAACTAGCATTCTCTATTAGACTGTACAACTAGCATTCTCTATTAGACTGTACAACTAGCATTCTCAATTAGACTGTACAACTAGCTTTCTCTATTAGACTATACAAGTAGCTTTCTCCATTAGACTGTACAACTAGCTTTCTCTATTAGACTATACAGCTAGCATTCTCTATTAGACTGTACAACTACCATTCTCTATTGGATTGTACAACTAGCATTTTCTATTAGACTGTACTACTAGCTGTCTCTGTTGGACTGTACAACAAGCGTTTTCTATTAGACTGTACAACTAGCATTAGACTATACAACTAGCTTTCTCTATTAGACTGTACAACTAGCATTCTCTATTGGACTATACAACTAGCATCCTCTATTGGACTGTACAACTAGCTTTCTCTATTAGACTATACAACTAGCATTCTGTATTACACTGTACAACTAGCTTTTTCTTGTAGACTGTAGAACTAGCTTTCTGTATTAGACTGTATAACTAGCATTCTCTATTGGACTATACAACTAGTTGTCTCTATTGGACTGTATAACTAGCTGTCTCTATTAGACTGTACAACTAGCTGTCTCTATTAGACTGTACAACTAGCATTCTCTATTAGACTGTACAACTAGCATTCTCTATTAGACTGTACAACTAGCATTCTCAATTAGACTGTACAACTAGCTTTCTCTATTAGACTATACAAGTAGCTTTCTCCATTAGACTGTACAACTAGCTTTCTCTATTAGACTATACAGCTAGCATTCTCTATTAGACTGTACAACTACCATTCTCTATTGGATTGTACAACTAGCATTTTCTATTAGACTGTACTACTAGCTGTCTCTGTTGGACTGTACAACAAGCGTTTTCTATTAGACTGTACAACTAGCATTAGACTATACAACTAGCTTTCTCTATTAGACTGTACAACTAGCATTCTCTATTGGACTATACAACTAGCATCCTCTATTGGACTGTACAACTAGCTTTCTCTATTAGACTATACAACTAGCATTCTGTATTACACTGTACAACTAGCTTTTTCTTGTAGACTGTAGAACTAGCTCTCTGTATTAGACTGTACAACTAGCATTCTCTATTGGACTATACAACTAGTTGTCTCTATTGGACTGTATAACTAGCTGTCTCTATTAGACTGTACAACTAGCTGTCTCTATTAGACTGTACAACTAGCATTCTCTATTAGACTATACAACTAACTTTCTGCATTAGACTGTACAACTAGCATTCTCTATTAGACTGTACAACTAGCATTCTCTATTGGACTATACAACTAGCTGTCTCTCTTGGACTGTACAACTAACTGTCTCTATTAGACTGTACAACTAGCTGTCTGTATTAGACTATACAACTAGCTGTCTCTATTAGACTGTACAACTAGCTTTCTTGGTTAGACTATACAATAGCTTTCTGTATTAGGCGAAACAACTAGCTTTCTCGATTAGACTATACAACTAGCTGTCTGTATTAGACTATACAACTAGCTGTCTGTATTAGACTATACATCTAGTATTCTCTATTGGACTGTACAACTAGCATTCTCTATTCGACTATACAACTAGCTTTCTCTATTAGATTATACGACTAGCATTCTCTGTTAGACTATACAACTAGCTATCTCTATTGGACTGTACAACTAACTGTCTCTATTAGACTGTACAACTAGCTGTCTCTATTAGACTGTACAACTAGCTGTCTCTATTAGACTATACAACTAGCTGTCTCTATTAGACTATACAACTAGCTTTCTTGGTTAGACTATACAACAAGCTTTCTGGATTAGGTGAAACAACTAGCTTTCTCGATTAGACTATACAACTATACAACTAGCTGTCTCTATTAGACTATACAACTAGCATTCTCTATTGGACTGTACAACTAGCATTCTCTATTCGATTATACAACTAGCTTTCTCTATTAGATTATACGACTAGCATTCTCTGTCAGACTATACAACTAGCTATCTCTATTAGACTATTCATCAAGCTTTTTCTCTTAGACTATACAACTAGCTTTCTCTCTTAGACTATTCAACTAGCTTTCTCTGTTGGACTATTCAACTAGTGTTCTCTATTTGTCTATTCAACTAGCGTTCACTATTTAACTATTCAACTAGCCATTTTCATTGGACTATTCAGGTAGCTTTTTCCATTGGACTATTCACGTAGCTTTCTCCATTGGACTATTCACGTAGCTTTCTCCATTGGACTATTCACGTAGCTTTCTCCATTGGACTGTTCCGCTAGCTTTCTCTATTACACTATACAACTAGCTTTCTCAGTTAAACTATACAACAACTTTTCTCCATTAGACTATTTTATTGGATTTCTCCATTAGGCTATACTACTAGCTTACTCTATTGTTCATAACACCATGGTTTCAACATGAGACGTTGGTGGCATATATTAGCACGATGCAGTGTGAAATGAAACACACTGGTTTTGTCTTGTTAGGGGACAAACAGATAAACATACAAACAATTTGTCTTGTCAGTGGGCAAACAACAAACAAACAAAGAAGCAAACAAAGAAAACAAACAAAGAAACAAACAAAGAAACAAACAAAGAAACAAACAAAGAAACAAACAACCAGACAAACAAACAAGCAAGCAAACAAACAAACAAACAAGCAAACAAACAAACAAACAACTGCACAAACAAACAAACAAAACGAAACGAAACAAAGAATGAATGAATGAATAAATCAATCAATCAATCAATCAATCAATCAATCAATCAATCAATCAATCAATCAATCAATCAATCAAATAACCGAATAAACATACAAACAACGGAATAAACAAACAAACAAACAAACAACAACAACAACAACAACAACAAAAGGAACTATTCTTTGTCGTTAGCGCTGCCCCTGCTGTTAGTATTGCTGAAGTTTCAGCAAAGATTATCATCAAAGACAAAAAAAACAAAAAACAAAAAAATCTGTGACCAAATTTTAGCCTGTCTCTCACCTGATTTTGACATGGTATCAACTTTGCCTTTCAGGGACTGGAAACTGGTTTCCAGAGAGTCAACTTTATGCTTGTAAGCCGTCAGTTCGGCTTGCTGAGTTTGTATCAGTGAAGCCTGCTGCTGAACTAAAGTCTGCAGAGCGGCCATGTCGATGTCATCGCCTCTTTTGACTCTCACTGTGTCGTCGTCTGCTTCTGAGCTGACTACGGCCTGCAGAGAAAGCACGACAAGCAACAACAGGAGAAAGTTGATACACGCCATTGCTGTGTCCGAATGGAAAGACGACTGCTCTATGTTGAAAGTGGGTTTTGGAAACCCTCTCTCCCTTCCTCCCTCCCCCCTCTCTCTGTATCTCTCTCACAGCTCTCTCTCTCTTTCTGTGTGTGTGTGTGTGTGTGTGTGTGTGTGTGTGTGTGTGTGTGCGCGTGCGTGTGATTTGTGTGTGTGTGTGAATACGTGAGTGAGTGTGTGTGTGTGTGTGTGTGTGTGTGTGTGTGTGTGTGTGTGTGTGTGTGTGTGTGTGTGTGTGTGTGTGTGTGTGTGTGTGTGTGTGTGTGTGTGTGTGTTAGGTTAGGTCAAAGATTAGAATGTCAAGGTCTCCATGATCTTATACTTCTTATGAAAGTGGAGATATTTTGACAAGATTAAATTTTTAGAGCAAAAGTACCGTGTGTGTGTGGCGGTGTGTGTTTGTGTGTGTGTGTGTGTGTGTGTGTGTGTGTGTGTGTGTGTGTGTGTGTGTGTGTGTGTGTCTGTGATGTGTCTATGTCTGTTTGTGTGTTTGTGTCTGTGTCTGTGTATGTGTGTATGTGTGCGTGTGTGTATGCATATATATGTGTGTGTGTTTGGTGTATGTGTGTATGTGTGTGTGTGTGTGTGCGTGTGAGTGTGTGTGTAAGTGTGTGTGTATGTGTATGTATATGTATATGTGTATGCGTGTGTATGTGTGTGAGTTTGTGTGTGCGTGTGTGTGTGTGAAAGAGAGAGAGAGAGAGAGAGAGAGAAAGAGAGACAGAGAAAGAGACAGAGAGAAAGAGACAGAGACAGCGAGACAGAGACAGAGACAGAGAAGAGAGACAAACAGAGACAGAGACAGAGAAAGACAAAGAGAGAGACAGACACAGAGTGAGAGAGAGAGAGAGAGAGAGAGAGAGAGAGAGAGAGAGAGAGAGAGAGAGAGAGAGAGAGAGAGAGAGAGAGAGAGAGAGAGAGAGAGAACGAGTCTGTGTACGTGTATGCACCACATTTTTATATCCACTTAAAGATGTCATGCCAACAACGTTTAAATCCAGGGAAATCCTCTGCGTCATAGTAACCCACAGGGGCTGTCTGGATCAGACCCTTTCTACCCTCATTCCTACATTGCTAGTCATTGCTGTCATCTCCAAACGGCGGTAAGCTCTCTGCAAGTGTCCACCTCTTGTGTAAAGATACGTAGCCCATCTATCTATTTATCTACGTATGTACGTATGTATGTATGTATGTATGTATGTATGTATGTATGTATGTATGTATGTATGTATGTATGTATGTATGTATGTATGTATGTATATATGTATGTTTGTAGGTTTGTAGGTTTGTATTTATGTATGTATATATGTATGTATATACGTATGTACGTATGTATGTATGTATGTATCTATGCATATATGTATGTATGTATGTATGTATGTATGTATGTATGTATGTATGTATCTTTATCTCTCTGTCTCTCTGTCTATCTATCTATCTATCTATCTATCTATCTATCTATCTATCTATCTATCTATCTATCTATCTCTCTCTCTCTCTACATGTATCTCTCTCTCTCTATCTATCTATCTATTTATCTATTTATCTATCTATCTATCTATCTATCTATATCTATCTATCTATCTGTCTGTCTGTCTGTCTGTCTATTTATCTACCTATCTATCTATCTATCTCGTTTGTGACGTTCATGCATGCATACTCTGTGTGTGTGTGTGTGTGTGTGTGTGTGTGTGTGTGTGTGGTGTGTGTGTGTGTGTGTATGTGTGTGTGTGCGCGTGTGTGTGTGTTTGCGTTTCTATTAATGGTAGATCTTGAGGTAGCGGTTGTGCTTAGTGTTTCCACTAGAACATAATAATTCAATCGCAAAGATGAAACAGTTCCACACCTGCAAAATTAAAGACGGTTACTCACAATGTGCTTATAGGCAATTCACTTTTGTGTGATATCGTGCATTTTGAATTTGATTTTGACCTTGTAGAATTGTTATACCCACAGTTCTGTATACGATTCGTCAAATTTTGCAAGCGGTTATTTGGCACTTTAAACTTTGTGAGAAGTTATGTGGCACTTCAGACTTTGCCTGCAATTATTCATATTCATATTCATATTCACATTCATATTCATATTCACATTCATATTCATATTCATATTTATATTCATATTCATATTCATATTTATATTCATATTCATATCTTTTGTCACACTGTATTTACCATATGAAACTCGGACTGCTCTCCCCTTTGAGGGCGCGTCGCTGCAGTGCAGAGTCGCCCTTTTTTTTTTTTATCAAGACTTCAGAAAGGCAACAAGACTAATTTGCCTTCAATAGGAGGGACCCGGGAAATCAACCTGTCACCAGGGCAGCCCGGAAATTCCTGCGCTTCACGATTTTCAAGAGCACGGTGAAGCCTTCTTGAAAGAGCTTCGATAACTCCAGTCACTCTCATGCTGTACAGAAAGTGGGGAAGGGCACTTAACACAGGGCCATGCGCTCCTTCACTGTAAATCGACGGACAATGATCTAACGACTTGAAGACAAAACGGAATGAATTTGTCTCTAAATCACAAGACTACATGTAGTGTGCATTTCATTTAAATACGTCCTTCGCTGTCGCCCAATGGAACAAAGTACTTTTGGTTGGTAATAACTCAGATACATCGGCTTGTAGGTATTGGAGTCTTCTGTTCTCCGTCTCTTTGTTTCTCTCTCTGTTTCTGTCTTTGTCTCACTCTGCCTCTTTGTTGTTGGTCTCTTTGCGTCTCTATCTCTCTTTTGTCTCTCTGTCGCTGTCTCTTGCTGTCTGTCTGTCTACCTACCTGTCTGTCTGTCTATCTGTCTCTGTCTCTCTGTCTCTATCTTTCTGTCTGTTTGTCTGTCTGTCTGTGTCTATGTGTCTGTCTGTCTCTGTATATCTCTCTGTTTCTGTCCGTCTGTCTGTCTGTCTCTGTCTCTCTCTTTCTCTCCCCACGTGTTTTTTATCGAGTGCATGTACATGCGAGAGACCACGAGCGGGCGTGTGTATGTGTGCGTACCCACGTACTGTAGTGCGTTTGTGCGCATTAGTGCCTGCGCATGTGCGTGCGCGTGATTATGTGAGCGTGTGTGTGAGAGCACGTGTGTGTGCGCGCGCGTGTATGAATATTCAATAAAACACAATGCAATGCAAAACATGCAAATGTTTGTGTATGTATATTTGTTGTGTGCGTGTGTGTGTGTGTGTGTGTGTGTGCGCGCACGCTCGCGCGTATGAAAGACAGAGAGACAGAGGGAGAGAGCGTGTGTGTGTGCGCGTTTGTGTGTGTGTGTGTGTGCGCACGCTCGGGCGTATGAAAGAGAGAGACAGGAGAGAGAGAGAGCGTGCGTGTGTGCGCGTTTGTGTGGAGCGTGCGTACGTGCGTGTGTGTGTGTGTGTGTGTGTGTGTGTGTGTGTGTGTGTGTGTGTACACACCCGTAGATTGTATTAGTCTGTGCGTTCGTGCATGTGATATTCATATCATTGAACTAATATTCCCGGTGAATTAATTCAGTATCAAAAGATTCCATATCCCGTTTCATTAGAGTTCTGTCGCGCCCATGACACAAAGACAGCAGAACATACAAATAAATGATGGTATCCACCAAGGCTGGGATCTGTGGCCATAGTCATTTGATCTGTCTCTCTGAACTGTCAGTTGGGTATATTGGTCTTGGTGAAGAATGACTGATTGTAGAAATCATTTGTCAAGGTGCTATGATCTGTGTAGATATTACTTGTTTTGTGTTAGATGAACAGCGACAATAACAATGACTATGAGAATGAGAATGACAATGAGAATGACAAGAACAATGACAATGACAACTCGTACTTCATTTGACCTATTTCGTGTTAGACGAACACAGACAAAAACAATGACACTGAGAATGACAATAACAATGACAATAACAATGATTATGACAATAACAATGACAATAACAATGATTATGACAATGAGAATGACAAGAACAATGACAATGACAGTAATTCTTTATTTTCCGGTAGTAGAAGTTACTGACGAAAAGCCATATTTTAAACGTGCGGCTCTTGATGTAAATAGCTTCCCACAGAAGAAATAAATCGACAGGTCAGAAATGTAAAGAAGTTATGTATAATGAAATCAAATTGTAACAACAATTCAGTTTGTTGTTTGAAAGCGAGACGGAAGCACAGATACAGAGAGAGAAAAATAGATAGATAGATAGATAGATAGATAGAGAGAGAGAGAGAGAGAGAGAGAGACAGAGAGACAGAGAGACAGAGAGACAGACAGACAGACAGACAGACAGAGACACACCCAAACACTAATAAAAAAACAAACAAAAGAAAAAACAACCCACAAACACACATAGAAAGCAAGCAAAACAAAAAACAAAAAACAAACAAAAACAAACAAACAAACAAACACAAACAAACAAACAAAAGAAAAAACTTACTAAATAAACTCAAACAAACAAAGTTACATTGAAGCCTATATTTATTATACAAGCACAACAATTTTGTGATCAGACTTTGGCATTTGAAACCTGATTCTGCATTATTTAGCTTACTTCATATCGTTAGAAAGAGTGTAACGTTTTGTTCTAGCACCTGCTTTTTCACAGCTGATAAGCGATTGTTACGGACGGGATAAACGACGAAAGAAAGATATAAAACAGGAACATCAGTTTGAAATATTTGCTATATATGTAAACCGACTGTTTACAAACAGCATACAGCAACACACACACATGCTCAGCTTGAAATGATAGCAACACATGCCAACAGGAAAATGAATGTTAGCTTAAAGCAATGACTGGCGCCTGAAGCCGATATACTCTCCAACAGGAAATGGACAGCCATGTTTACAGGCAAGCAGGATTTATCACGCCACTTGTGGCAGGCTCCGTCATAAAGCTTAATTGTTACATCTTCTTCTTGGGGGAGTATGTGGATATTTTGGCAAAACACGGTAATTTCAAACTTGGCCAGAACATCCCAAAAAAAAAAAAAAAAAAAAGTTCTTTTCAGCCGTTATAAGGCATACATTTTTACATTTTTGTGTGTGCGTAGTACTCTAAATATCGACAGCATACGAATTTCTAGAACTGGTTTATATAATTTATCAGTTGACATTGTTCATACGTTACCTTGCAACAGGAGAAAAAACATTTTCATGACATTCTGTGTTTTAACGAAGGGAAGGAATACTAATTCCAGGTCCAGAAGACTCACTGGCATGATTACTTAGAGATATGCATATTCCCTTTTTCTTTGATATACAACCGTTATCAGCCATTTCTTATTTTTAAGCGCACAGGGGTTTTGAGAAGGCTTTGATAATTCTGTCAGCTGAATGCAGGCAGATTGAAGAGTAGCGCTTAATTATAGAACTGTCTGAGTGCTTGGAAGCCTTCATAATCGAATTAGAATTAGTTTTGTTTAAGAGGGATTAATCGTAATCAGATAATTTAATAAGATCTCTACCGAATCTGCCAGTGATAATCTGGCAGACTCCTTGTCCCATGCAAAACCCTAAACGTTGGCAAGGTTTTAAAGAAGAACGGGGTGGCCAGACTTATAAAACACTAAGCTGACACTACCAGAATGACGAGGGCCTCAGTAGCTCAGTTGGTTTGAGCGTCGGATTCACGTGCTAATGGTTGTGGGTTCGAATCCCGGGTGCACTACATTAAAACTGGCCTCGTCACCGTCCCATCTTAACATCATTGTTGCTCTGGTGGTGTCGGTGTAGATTAGATAGGTCCCACATCCCCCACTTCCCTGGGATGGTTATCCCGTCGGCCATATCACTGAGGTGGGTATCGACGTAAAAACTGTCAATCAATCAATCAATTCAAACCAATCAATCAATTAGAATCATTCAAATCAATCAATTCAAATCAATATCAATCAATTCAAATCAATCAATATCAATCAATCAATCAACCAACCAATCAGTCAATCAATCAAACCAGAATGACTGTAGTGTCAAGATGGGCGGCAAACAGGCCAGTTTTTATCTTGTAAGCTGAAATTAAGGTCAAGATATCAGATCTTGAGTCCATGGTTCTATTACAAGAGCTAGCTTGTACGCTAAGAAAAAAAAATCAATGGCCCACGCGAAGATCGGATCGAACCCAAGGTCCTGTATCATCAGCACAGTGCTCTAACCGACTGAACCAACAAGGCCACTCTGAATCCCTCGTCAATAAATGATCAAGTCCGAATGATCAAACTAACAAAATCCGAATGATCAAATATACAAAGTCCGATTGATCAAATAAATGAAATCAGATTGAATCAATAATGATGCATAACAATCAAATATCAATAATAGGTGATCAATTGCCATATAAAAACAAAGTCAGATGATCACATCAAGTCAAATGATCACATAAAGTCCAGGATGATACAAAAAATAAATACAAACAAAGTCCAGGATGATCAAATAAGTAAAGTCAGGAATGATCACATAAACAAAGTCAGATGATCACATAAACAAAGTCAGAATGATCACATAAAAAGTCAGGATGATCTCATAAACAAAGTCAGGATGATAGATATCACATAAACAAAGTCAGATGATCACATAAACAAAGTCAGAATGATCACATAAACAAAGTCAGGATGATCAAATAACACAATACAAACAAAGTCAGGATGATCACATAAACAAAGTCAGGATGATCAATAAACCAGTCAGGATGATCAAATAAACAAGTCAGGATGATCACATAACAAAATCGAATGATCAATAAACAAAGTCAGATTTATCAAATAAACAAATGATGTCGCTCCGGATGTCAAATGACAAAATCCGAACGATCAATGACAAAGTCCGATTGATCAAATGAGCAAAGTCCGAATGTTCAAATGAACAAATTCGATTGACCACGTGGACAAAGTCCGAATGATCAAATGTCAAAGTCCGAATGGTCATATGGACAAACTCGATTGTACAATAAAACAAATCCGATTGTTCAAATGTTCATAGTTCCAGGTTTGGCAAACGTGTCAATTCAAACTATAAAGCGCCAGTTCCAGAGTCCAAAGTATCGTCTCGTGCTGGGAATGAATTCCATGCACAGATGCCAACTGGTGCCATGTGACAGAAAGGTCCAATGATCATGCACAGACCTTACACCTGGAAACAACCTAGGCGGCCAATCTGAGTCTACTAGCGTATGGCTTGTGCATCTAATGTTTGTATCAGACTGTCGTTAGAACAATCTTGGATACTCTGCAAATGACATATGTATCGGCGTATATCACCTTAGAGAAAGGGAACCGAATGAAAACACAGTGCACAACCAGCCACTTGTGTACACCGAGAAACACTTGAAAGGAATAAATAAGCACAGATTTTCGTCCAACTGACCTTTGTCAAGCACACGTAACATACACACACACACACACACACACACACACAACACACACACACACACGCACATACACCACACACACACACACACACACATACACACACACACACGCACATACACGCACATACACACACTCACACACATACACACAATGAGAGAGAGAGAGAGAGAGAGAGAGAGAGAGAGAGAGAGAGAGAGAGAGAGAGAGAGATAGACAAACACAGACACAAACACACACACATACATACACACGCATGCACACACACATACACATACACCCCCCACACACACACTCACCCCCCACACACACACACAACACACACACACACACACACACACACACACACACACACACACACACACACACACACACACACACACACACACACACACAACAAATGATAAAACGTTCTTTTCAAAATGTATGTAAAAAATTGCAGTATTCTTTCCATATATCATTCGAGATCAATTGTTGCTGTTCATTTTCGTATTTAGCTAAACGCGTTGAAAACAAAATATTGTAAAAATATCAAGTGTATTTGCGGAGAACAGTTCACACTGTTTCACTGTTTATTTTACTGCAAAAAGCTACGTTCCTTTTTACCAAAAATGTTTACACAAGAAAACTATTCTGAAACTCATTTTAAAGAAGTAACTTCAGATCAATCTTTGTCAGTTAAAATTTCAGAATCATTGGTTCACAGTCCTGTTAATGTATTGCTTTAAGTTTATGAAGTTTGTACTTTAGCGTTAAATTTTCCCTTCGCATTGTTAATGTTAACTGTTAGTGTTAAGATTTTGTTCCATTTTTATATTTACCCGCTTACTCATGTCTCATACTCATTCTCCCCTCTGCCCCCAATCCAACTCGCCCATCTCCCATCCTCCATTTTTCCCCCGTCTAATATCACTCATAGTGAACAGACATTAAATCAAAGAACGAACACAATTTAGGGCAAAAACAACAGATCAGCTAACTTTCCTGATGTTCCGTTGAGCTGGAGAAGACACCATTTTGCCACCATGCTTTCTGTGTTTTGCCAATATGGACAGCTCAGTGCTAGTGTGTGCTGTGTGAATGAGATGTCTAGACACACCATCGTGTCGTCTGGGCTGTAGACAAATAGGGAAAGGATTTGCAGAATGGGACATTTATTCTTTGGCGTCTTCATTTGGCAAAGGTTTTCCGTAGCGGGGAAAACGGGTTTTTGTTATGCTTGAGGTACATTTTCTTACGAAATTAGCCTCGGAAAGCTCATGTATTCGACCTTTGAACTTTGTAAATATGTTGTTTCTTATGTCCGATTGCGTATATTACTATTTGTAACATCGTTCTATATATCTGTGTGAAAATATATCATTAAGTATCTGTGTGAAAATATATCAATTGTTTATTATTTTCATCTGTGCATATTATGATTTGTGACATCGTCCTATTATATAAATCTGTGTGAAAATGTATCACTGACATAGATCTCTACCTGTGATTTTAATTTGTTTTAAACCCCCTTCAGCACAAAAGTACCATCCATGGGATGCGTTGTTTTAGGAGGGATGTCAACAAGACAAGTCCAGAAGAAACATGAAGAGACACAACAAGATCAGAGAAATAGTGTGGTGTGAACAACACCAGTCCACCACCATATCAATCAGCAAGTGAATTAAATGGTTTTGATCATCTAACTAGATGCAGCCCAACCAGCTGGCTCCACAAACATATAACAAAAATATATGTGGATTTAAAGCAAGAGGTGGACCAAGGAAGACCAGGATTGATGGTGTGAAAGAGACCTTGACGTCACACGGTATTTCTCCACTTCAGGCCTTCCAGGTTGTTGCTGATAATCAACTCTTTCTCCTACATTATAAAAAAAGAATGGGGCTTTTTTACTTGCATTCTTCTGATGTGTAAAAATTTCTTATTCAGAATCTGAGACTCATAAGCACTCTCCATGCCATTGTTTTCGAAAAAGACAAGTACCGCATGCAAAAAAAAACAAAAAACAAACAAACAAAAAAATCCACCACCACCACCACCACCCCAAAACAATATCATCACAAATGCAGAAGCGTGCGCGTTGAAAACATTGTAGCTGTCTTTGAAAAACATGACGTTAAAAATCTACAAAACATACATACACACACAGACACACACACAGACACACACACAGACACGCACACAGACACACACGCACACACACAGACACACTCAGACAACACACCACACACACACACACACACACACACACACACACACACACACACACACACACACACACAACACAAACACAAACAAAACCACAACCACCACCACCAACAATATAATACACTACATAATTGTGATGGTTGATCCTTGAGCGTTATTTGTGAATTCCATGCAAGAAATATCATTATAGAGAGATAAACAGGGTCTATAAACGAGCCATATAGTTTCCCTTTTTGTGCCATACAGTACTATTTCTTTGTGGGAGGGTGGGCTGGAGGGAGTGCACTGGAATCATTGGAAGAAACAATGTAATGCGAATGCAGGAGAACATGCAGTGTTCACAAGGCAACGACCAACACCACAGAGTGATGGCAAAAGATGATGGGGAAGAACATCACTTGACCATAAAACCCATTCTTCATTGGGGTAGAGAACACAGATCTGCATGGAACTGCCAACTGCCCAATCGACTTCCAGATCTCCATACCATGTTCCAACAGTTTCAGTTTCAGTTTGTGTCTCAAGACAGTGTCTCTGCGCTGGGAATGAATTCCATATGCACTAACGTCACAGGTGCCATATGATGGTGATCATGGCATAAGCCTTAATCCTTCACATAAACCCATGAGCTGGCCAGGTCCTGATGTTCTGCCTGGCCTATGTTTTACCTAGTCTATTTTTATGTATTAGTATTGCATCAGTCTATCACTGGATCACTGTTGGTAACATCTCCTCACCACTGCCCCAAATTTCTCACCTTGTTCATCCTCCATCCAGCTCTACATGATCAAATGGATGCGAGACTGAAACGACTAGGAAGTTCAGACTTACCATTAACCAGTCATCATCTCTACCTTGAAAAATCCCCGTGGGGACGCCGGTGGCTCTTTCAATATAAAAAGTCTCCCCACCTGGAAATTCTGTGCTAGAAATTTCCTCTTTTCTGTCACTCTCTTTGTTTCTTTCTTCCTCCTTTGCTTTCTGTCGTTTCTTCCTATCATTTCCTGCCTTGCTGGTCCATTCACCTGTATGTGTTCCATAATGTCTTACGTACTTTCTCTTAGGATTGATGATTGGATACACGTGTTAAGTGCATTTTGGGCTCTAGGTATATGAAATGTGCAGAAGCAATTTTAGGTAATCTAGGTCACTTTTTAATATGTTTTAGTGTCCTTAGTTAAGTTTAAATTTGTATTCAGTAAAATTTTTTTTAACTCACCTGTGCGATGAATTGCCAGGGGCATCTCCTTAGATTATGTGCGCGAATGCCTTGATATGTATACTTAATTTTC
>CM060305.1:90368489-90375989 GCA_030674185.1 Monoplex corrugatus
ATTTTATACTGAAAAATGAAACATTGTTATTATTTTGTACTTCTTTTTATATTATTATTTTAATTATTATTATCAGATTGATGTGGATTCGAATTCACGAATTCTCGTAATCCGTTGCATAACCACTTCGCCAAGTTGGCTGGTTTATATTTACGTCTTTTTCTAAACAGATCTGACATCATAGAAAGTCGGACTGCAAGGAAGTTAGTGCAGACGACAAGACAAGGGGGGTGGGGGTGGGTGTCTGAGGTTGATGAACTGAGAGGGTAGACAGAGGCAGCAGCCGGCAAGTGTTCCACATTTCTCTTCACTACATGTATGGATGATGCCAGCAATGAAGGCCGATAACCCTCTCGTCCGGACTTCAGTGTTGGAGAACAGAGAATGCATGGCCTACTTTCTGTGGTCATTAAGTCTGATGTGAAGGAGCTTTACATGCATCTAATTTCTCACTCGCTGTCTTTTAGCTGAAACTAGAATGCTCCAGTTGTGAAACTAGCGGTCTGCTTTAAGCGGCCTCCCTTTAATAAAAAAAAAAGGATATTGTTTGTACGAGCTATCAACCAGAGAAAGATTGTACGTGTATGTGTGTGTATGTCTGTCTGTCTCTCTGTTTCTCTGTCTTTCAGTCTGTCTCTCTCTGTCTGTCTGTCTCTCTGTCTGTCTGTCTCTCTGTCTGTTCTTTTTTGAGAGAAATCCCACATTCTGGAAATTTTGTGGAAAATTCGAAAAATGCCATAGACTAGAATACCAAAGCAAATATTATAGATGGTATGAAACAGTACGGCTAGTGATAGAAGTGCTTGTAAAACAATGAAAATTGGGCTAACATGTGAAAACTTGTGTAGACAAGTCGGGTTCTCTGAGACTTGGTTGAACGGAGGCGTAGAATTCGAAAAAGCATTTCTAAGTATTTACAACAAAGAATGATTAATTGTTTCATGCAGTACTGGTCTAATAAACCAAACAGCAGTGAAAGGCGTGTAACTTATCTATCATTGAAAATCATTTATTCAACCAGAAAATACCCTTTTGACATTTATATCAGTAGGTTTAGACCTAGCTTTGTAAATTTTCTGTGGTGTATATGACTTACACACAAAAAAATACAGTAATCTGCGATAAAGCTAAGATACAGTAATCTCTTTAAAACGTGTGTATTTTGCAACAAGTTGAAAGAGAAATTTATTTCTTGATTAAATGTACTTTACATAAACAGCTAAGACAAAAATATATCTTTAAGCATTATAAAAAGAAAAAGGCCTACAAACGACCACACGCTTGCCTTTTTGCTACAAAATGACAGGAAGGGTTACTAGAGATGTTGCTCTGTTCATGCATTTTGCTAATTTCCCTTTCCTCATAAAATGTTATATAATTGTAGCTTGTATAATTGTAATCTTCTTTATTAATGAGTTTCTTGTGTCTGCCTCCTTCAAGACTGTCTCGTCTTCTTAGAAACCACACTTCAGTTGCCTCAATTTTGTTCTGATGGTGCGTCTTGACTGTCCACGCCTTACAACCCAACAACAGTATCGGTTTTATAAAACATTCAAGAACTGTCCTCCTGATGTTAATTGACAAGCAATGTGACTGGGTAAATGCAATAAAGTCCTCTTGACTGAATACTAAGTTTCCAAATTCCTATAATATTGAAAGCACACGTTTTGTCAGAAAGGAGGGTTTACTACTATGGTATTACTGGCTTTTTCTGTCAATATTCCTCAAAGTTTATGTGTTTTCAGTCTTTCTCCGTCACTATTGTCGTCATGTCTCCTTGAGGGCAAAGTTTGGATTCAGACGTGGATGCGCTTTAGTCAAAAACAGCCGTAATTAGTAGAGGAACTGAGTCAGTTTCAGTTTCTCAAGGTAACATCTCCACGCACGGAATGAATTCCATATGCACTAGCATCACAGGTGCCATGTGATGGAGAAGATCCAGAATGATCACAGCAAAGCCTTAAGCCTGCATATAAACCGATGAGCTTGCCAGGCCATGAGGTCCTACCCAGATAGTTCCATAACCCTGAGGTCATAGGGTGTGAGGTGGCAGAGACCTCAACTTTTCCCGGGGCCAGCACCACGAGGGCGGCGCCCATCCCCTCTCCCTCGCTTCAAATTCATATTCATATTCACTTTTTTTTTAAAATCAAGAGTTCAGAAAGGCAAGAAGGCTGATTGGTCTTCAAGGGGTGGGACCTGGGAAATCAACTTATCTGTCCAATGTTTTATACCAAGGCAGCTGGGCAATGCCCTGCTCTTCACGATTTTCAACTACCGTGGGATCTTTAGCGTGTGCGGCCAGAAGGCACACGGGTCCGATTCGTTTTTCGTCCCCTTCCAAAGGACTAGACGTTCAGTTTAATTTTCCAGTCAAACTGAGGAGAAAAGTCGAGGTTCTACGGGGGAGCGAACCCTGGAACCTCGAGTTTAGTTATTGGCAGGCGAACGTCAGAAGAAGTTCGCGCTAGCGCAAGTTAAGATACCCCCCCCCCCCCCCCGAAAAAAAGCAAAACAAAACAAAACAAGAACAACAACAAACAAAAAAACAACAAAAACAAAAGCAAAACTAAACAAACAAAACAAAACAAACAAACAAACAAACAAACAAACAAACAAACAAACAAACAAAAAACCCCAAACAAAAAAACCAAACAGAGAGACCCGATCATTTGAAATCGCTCTGAATCAGTGGCAAGAAATACTGGAAAAACGCTGGGCAGCTGAAGGGCCTCAGAGCAACAGCTGCCTCTTCAAGCAATCTGAATCATTATCCTGAACTTTTCCTTTCATGAGAAATCAAATTTGGAAAACAACAACTACAAACAAACCAGTACCCCCTTCCCCCCCCCAAATATATATAAAGATAAGAAAACAAAACAGAGAGAGAGAGAGAGAAGAGAGTGACACTGACACTGATACTGACACTGAGGGGGGACGGAGGGAGGGAGAGAGAGCGCACTCGCGCGCGCACGCGCACGAGAGAGAAAGACAGAAAGAGAGAGAGAGAGCGAGCGAGCGAGCGAGAGAGAGAGAAAGAGAGATAGAGAGACAGAGAAAGAGACAGAGAGACAGAGAGAAACAGAGAGAGAGAGAGAGAGACAGAGACAGAGACAGAAACAGAGAGACAGAGGCAGATAGAGAGAGAGAGAGAAACAGAGAGAGAGGGTGAGAGACAGAGACAGAGACAGAGAGAGACAGAGAGAGAAACAGAGAGAGACAGAGAGAAAGACAGACAGAAAGAGAGAGAGAGAGATAGAGAGAGAGAAAGAGAGAGACAGACAGACAAAGAGAGAGAGAGAGACAGAGAGACAGAGAGAAAGACAGAGAGAGAGAGAGAGAGAGAGAAAAAGAGAGACAGAGAGAGAGACATAGAGAGAAACAGAGAGAGAGAGAGAAAAGAGCGAGGGAGAGAGAGAGAAAGACAGAGACAGAGAAAAGAAAGAGAGAGAGAGAGAGACAGGGAAAGAGAGACAGAGAGTGAAAGAGAGAGAGAAAAAAAGAGAAACAGACAGACGGAGAGAGAGAGAGAGAGAGAAAGAGAGACAGAGAGAGAAAGAGATAGAGAGAGAAAGAAAGAAAGAGAGAGAGAGAAAGAGAGGAGAGAGAGAAAGAGAGAGAGAGAAAGAGTAAGAGAGGCAGAGAGAGAGAGAGAGAAAGAGAGAGAGAGCGAGAGAAAGAGAGAGAGAGACACAGAGAGAGAGCGAGAAAAAAGAGAGAGACAGACAGACAGACAGAGGGCGAGGCAGACAGACAGACACAGAGAGAGAGAGACAGACAGACAGACACAGAGAGAGAGAGAGAGAGAGAGACAGAGACAGAGAGAGAGACAGAGACAGAGAGAGACAGAGACAGACAGACAGACAGACAGACAGAGAGACAGACAGAAAGGCAAAAGTTCAGACACTGAAAGGTGGTGATTAGGTGCACGTGAAAGTGGAGTGTGACCCAGGCAGCACTTTGTGCTCTTTGATCTGGTTGTCAGTTGATGATGTGTGTTCTTCAACTGATGTCTCTGCTACTCGGCTCTTTCAATGACATGCCTGTGGATCAGGATAACCATCCTTAGTTTACCTCCTCCTTGTATTAAGGGCTTCATTGAGAAGGAATTATATTTTTTTACACACATGCGTGCGCGCACACACACATACACACGCATACATCACACACACATATGTATACCCACACCACACACACACACACACAACACACCACACACACACACACACACACCACACACACAACACACACCACACACACACAACACACACAGAGTACATACACACATACACACACACACATTACACACACACATACACACGCATACGATCACACACACACATATGTACACACATACACACACATATACACACAGAGTACATACACACATACACACACATACACACACACATACACACGATACACACATACACACAACACACACACACATACCACACATACACACATACACACACACACACACAGAGTACACACACACACACTCATTTTCTGTCTCTCTATCTTCTCTCTCCCCCCCCCCTTTCTGTCTCCCTCTTTCTTCTCCCCCTTCTCCCCATCTCTCTCCTTCTCTCTTCCCCCCCCTCTCTCTCTCTCTTGTATGTGTGTTTCTGTGATCGGGACATTGTTCAATATGCATTAAGCCAAAGTGAAAATGATGTGACGTCTTATGTCCTTCTCTGTCAATCATTTCAGTTTTAAGTTTGGACTAAATTTGCCTGAAAGCGTGCAGATGATCTTTTTGTACCACACGATCTGTGACACTTGATAGGGACAGAAATATTTGAAACGCCATAAGAAGATGCATTAAAACTATGTTCCCGTGTGGCAATTCAAGAAAAAAGAAAATGTTGACGTAATATCACAAAATCCGTAATGATTACAATACTTTGAACGACTTATGAATATTTATGACTCAGAAATATGAAAACAGAAAAATTATGGCATAGTTTTATTCAATATTTAAGAGAAAAGAGCTTACCTCTTCTAGAGCAACCAATTTGTGATTGTATATAATTAAAGGTGATTCGTCTGGTGGTTCTCTTATTTAGATATTCTTCACATTGTGGGTTTAAAACTATTGGTTATTCTTTCATATGACCGTTTGGCCTTGTCTGTTTGTCCCCTCTCTCTCTGTCTCTCTTTCTTTCTCTCTCTGTCTCTGTCTGTTTCTCTCTGTATCTGTCTCTCTCCCTGTGTGTCTCTCTGTGTCTCCATCCTCTATCTGTTTCTCTCTCTCTTTTTGTCTGTCTGTCTGTCTGTCTCTGTCTCTCTGTCTCTGTCTCTGTCTGTCTCTGTCTCTAACTGTCTCTGTCTGTCTCTGTCTGTCTCTGTCTCTCTCTGTTTCTCTCTGTCTGTCTGTCTGTCTGTCTGTTTCTCTCTCTCTCTCCCTCCCCCTCCCTGAATACGAGTAAAATATGTTTTCTTATCCTATCCCTCCTTCCGGCAGCCTGACACTGGTGTGCCTTCGTTCCTGAGTGATGCACTCCTACCGATGGTTTATATAAAAACAGTACCTGTGAGCTAGATGATAAGCCCTGTGGGTGAACAGTGCATAGAGTGCGATCAGAAGGGTCAGCCCTGTAGTACACCCCTCAAACACGTTGGGAGGTACAGGGGTCTCACACCTTGACCTGTCTCTTTAATCTTTTATCATCAGCGTTCTTTACACCCTGTGTGTGACTCTTGCGCAACTGCACTGGGGAATGTCTCACCTGTCTCACCTCACCTGTCGGCGTCACCGGGTTCGGTGTTGGCCGCTGCACATCTGGATGCCACCATCTCCCTCCAGGCCGCTCTGTCTTGACTTTTGTGGACAATTTTTTGAATATTTAGGTCACTGATGTTGGTTTATGTTCTCGATGTATGAGATTGGCGGTGTGCCTTTCTTCCTTTTTGCCACTGATTTTCCTTGAAAGATGGTTGCCATGAGGTCTGTGTTCTTGTTACGTGACACATGGCGAATGTATTTTTGTCTTCTCTTGTTGATGTCTGCTTGTAGTTTTCTGGTGGTATCAAGTTCTTCCAGGACGTTTTCATTAGTTCTTCTGTCTGTCCATTTGACACGTAGTAGACTGAGGAGTGTACAAAGAGTTAATTCAGTTCAGTTCATATTATTATAGCCCAGCCAACTACTAGAGCCATATTAGGGCTAACACCTCCTCTGAAGTCCAAGTGTTAAAGCACTTTGTCTAAAACCTGGATTCAAACTACAAATCGACAGGATTCCCCTTTCCCCTCCCCCACAAGACCCATAGTGGTAGTCTAAGTGCTGGGTATTTCAGACGAGACGATAAACCGGGTTCCGGTGTGGGGTTTTACTTAACGCAGGTTATAAATCCCAAGGCAGCAAAACAGTCGTATCTAGTGAAATTTTAAATACAAAAAATCAACGTTTGTAGGTAAACAAAATACAGGCATACAGATACAAAGAGTGGCGCTGAACTAAGGCGACACAGTTTCTCCACGGACAATAAACTGCCATTTCACGCGAAAAAAAATCCAATATAGTAAAACAACAACAACAACACTAACAACAGCAACAACAACATCATCATCAACACCACCACAACCACCACCACCACCACCAAACCCAATCCAATCCAATCCATGCTGATTTTCCTGACATCCACGTCTTGTAATATGTTTTTGTCTCTGTCTGGGTTGGTAAAACGTTCTTTTGATAGAGCCCTGGACTCAATTTTTTTTATCTCGAGTTCAATCCCATCCCGCAACATTAAAAACTGGCCTGTTGCTACCCATCTTACCCTTTCCATCATTCTGATGGCACCAACTTACTGTTTCAATGGTCCCTTCTTTTCCGACTCTCTCCCTTTCGCCTTTGCCAGCACACAAAGGCTTGACGCGGGCTAGTTGGTAGAGCCATGGACTCAAGATCTGATATCTTGAGTTCAATCCCAGCCTGCAATATTAAAAACTGGTCTGTTCGTTGCCCATCTTAACGTTTCCATCATTCTGGTGGTGTCAGCTTAGTTTTGATAGGTCCCTTCTCCCCTTTACCCGTTTCAAGACCTTGCCAGCGCATAGGGTTTTGTACAGGCTCAGGAAATCTCTCAGATAATTGCGGGCAGATTTGGGTGGACCGCATATGGAGCTGTCCGCGCGCGATGAAACCCTCTTGAAATAACTAAAAAATAACTACACAAAAAACAACACAAAAACAAAACAAAACAAAACAAAGAACCAAAAAACAAACCCTCCCCCCAAAAAACAACAACCCCCCCAAAAAAACCAACAACAAAAACCCAAAACAACAAACTCCAAGATCAAATAATAGCTGGCACATTTGGGTAGAGCATGTATGAAATTGTCCTAGAGCAATGAATTCTTCTCGAACATGTTCCAAACTGTTTAATGTACATGTATGTGTGCATCTCCACACATCCCCTCTCTCTTTCTTTGTTTCACAGATTTCAACTTTGAACCTCAGGACTTTTAAAAATGGGTGCACGTGGAGAAATG
>CM060305.1:90383489-90400989 GCA_030674185.1 Monoplex corrugatus
CTCTCTCTCTCTCTCTCTCTCAATCTCTCTCTCTGTCTCTCTGTCTCGCTCTCCCTCACTCTCTATCCCTGTATGAGCTGTTCGACTATATCTGTATTTCCATACTGTACTATACACTTGTGCTCGTATGCTATACAATGTTTTTGTTCTCGAGGTATCAATCAGACATCCAGACAGACAGACATAAAGTGATAAACGTACATGACTGATGTCCGTGGTATCACGCCTGCAGTGGCCCTCTAACAAGCCATGGTATTATGCAGTATAGCGCACATGTCTACATTGTCATCTACATCAGACGAGAGTGCCCTGGCTCTTTGAGGTCCCTCCAAACCAGTCTGGAGTTTGGACTTTGTTCAGGAGGGATTCATCGCACTCTGACAATTCCATATGCGCTCCCCCTAAATCTGCTAGTAATTATCTGGTAGACTTCCTGAGCCTGCGCAAAACCCTATATGCTGGCAAAGTCTTGAACTGAGGAGAGGAAAGGGAGGAGATCTATGAAACACTGAGCTGATACCACTAGAATGATGGAAACATTCAGATAGGCAGCAACAGGCCAACATTCAATGTTGCGGGCTGGGATTGGACTCAGGATCCGATATCTTGAGTTCAATCCTGGCCTGTTTGTTGACCATCTTAATGTTTCCATCATTCTGATGGTGTCAGCTTAGTGTTGAACTCAAGATATCAGATCCTAAGTCCACGGCTCTATCAAAAGGACCAGCCAATCCCTCCAGAGTGGAGCAGCACCAAATCCTGTCCTTCAACAGCCACCGGAGACCCCCTCGTCTGTCTTACCATGCCAGGGGACGCGGGAGGCAAACTACTGGCTGTACAATGACACAAAACTGTTCCAGCCAGCAGACGCCGATCATAGTCATGCACTGGACAACACGGAGTGACACAAACAAGGAGAAAATAGTGTGGGAAAAAAACGGCCACACTCATCACCAGATATGGCTTCACCGTGTAGACTACTTAGGCGGCAAACAAAAGAAGAAGAAGAATGATCCCTGTGGGGAATCCAAACGTACCAGTACAAACAGTATCCTTACTTTCTTTTAAACTCTGTACTTGAAATCTGTTCTTTTCTATCATTCTCTTTTCTTTTCTTTCTACGTTTTAAAGAAACTCTAGTAGTGTATACCTTTTTACTACCTTCCAAAGATGCAACAAACAAACTGCATAACAACATTATATGTTGCCTGGGCATCCTAATCGTCTGATCGCATAATCAGCGTTGTTGGGGGTCAGGCGGGGAAGTGACAGAACACAGCAACAGACAGGATTCACCATCCCTGTTTCTATGCATTGTCATGAAAAAACAAAACAACAAAACAAAACAAACAAACAACAAAAAACAAAACAAAACAAAACAAATAAACAAACAAACAAACAAACAAACAAACAAACAAAAACCCACCACCACCAACAAAAACCCTTCGCTTTTTCTATAAAAAAAAAAGATCGTCAGTATAGCTTGACAGATTTATTTTTATTCTACATTTTGTTTCCCTTACAGTCCAAATACCGTGCTGAATTTCGTTTTAAAACGAACAAACTGAAAGTACACACTGGCACCACGACAGACTACGAAGTGTTGAGACTGGAAGCAAAGAGACCATAATGGGAAGGGACACTCTCCACTGAAAGCTGGTCAAAGGGGGGGGGGGGGGGAGTGGATTGGGATACTGTTCCATTGGGTTTGAGGAGACACACAAGGGCATGAGAACGAGAGCCAACAGTTGTGAGGTCAGACTGCAGGGCTCGGGGTTAGCAGACTCTTATTTCCCTTCGACACTGAACTGAAACGGTGAGACACGACCCTTTGTGGAAATTTCGAACAAACGGTTGAAGCCTTCTGGTATCGTCTGTCATTTTCAATCCCTTTGTGATCTGGAAATAAGAGTACATGTACTTGAAGTAGCTCCATTTGTGTCTTCGTGTCTGAGCTTGTTCTCCAGTTTGATTCAGTTACATTCAGTTCACTAAAACAATTACAATATACTTTTATCAATTCTTAAGAAGCAATCAAAGCAAGCAAGCAATTAATTAAGCAATTAAGCAAACAAGCAAGCAAGCAAGCAAAGCAAGCAAAGCAAGCAAGCAAGCAAGCAAGCAAGCAAAGCAAGCAAAGCAAGCAAAGCGAGCAAAGCAAAGCAAGTAAGAAAGTAAGTAAGTAAGTAAGCAAGCAAGCAGGTAGGCGGTCAGGCAGGCAGACAGGCAAGCAAACCAGCGACAAGCGAGCAAGCAAGCAAGCAAGCATGTCAGTCAGTCAGCAAGGAAGCAAGCTGGCAAGTAAGTAGGTAAATGAATAAGCAAGCAAGCAAGCAAGCAAGAGAGAAGAAAGCAAGCAAGCAAGCAAGCAGGCAGGCAGTCAGGCAGTCAGGCAGGCAGGCAGTCAGGCAGACAAGCCAATAAGTAAGGGATGTTAATCAGTTATTTTTGCAAGTTTTCACTTGAAGAAAGACATACTTCAGTTCAGTCAAACTTGAGACGCAATTTCACAGAAAGAACCAAACACGAAAGAAATATTTTAAAAAGTAAGTTTACAAGTAGGTATGCAACAAAGAATTCTTCACGACACGTTACACAGCTTTTTATCGAGAACGGAGGATAAATTTCACTGATTTGTGTTTTCCTCTTCTATCAGTGACATTCGACATTTTACAATTAACCTTGCTCTACATGAACAATTTTCTCATATTTTCCAGCTAATTGGTGCCTGGAACGTAAAACGGAAAATTCTTTTCTTTCTTTCATACTTTTTCTTTTTTCTTTTCTTGACGAAAATTACTTTTCTTTTTTCGTTATTTTACTCATTCTTTTCTTTCTTCCTCTCCTTTGTTTTCATTGCTTTTTTTTGTCCTTTTATCTTCAAAGGAGACTGTCTTTCTAAAAGTGTAAGTGGATGAAGAGGTCTCTATTTACAAGATAGCTGAAATCTACAGCCTTGTTTCTCTGATGCTGAAAGTTATGAGTGGCGTTTCTGTTACCAAAAAAACTTCAGCTACAGAGTGTTTCTTTTTCATATGCTGTAAGAAACTGAAGTTTTCACACAGCATTTCAAACGCCGTAGAGGAGAGAGAGAGAGAGAGAGAGAGAGAGAGAGAGAAAGAGAGAGAGAGGAGAGAGAGAGAGAGAGAGTGGGGGGAGGAGAAGAGGCTGGAGACAGAGACAAAGAGAGAGAGAGAGAGCGAGAGAGAGAGAGAGGCAGAGAGTGAGAGAGAGAGAGAGAGGGGGGGGGAGAGACAGAGACAGAGATACAGAGAGACAGAGAGACAGAGACAGACAGAGAGAGAGAGAGAAAGAGAGAGAGAGACTGGGAAGTGAAGCAAGAGAGAGAGAGAAAGAGAGAGAAGAGAGAGAGAAAGAGAGAAGAGGGAGAGAGAGAAAAAAGAGACAGAGAGAGAGAGAAAGAGAGAGAGATAGAGAGAGAGAAGAGAGATAGATAGATAGAGAGAGAGAGAGAGAGAGAGAGAGAGAGAGAGAGAGAGAGAGAGAGAGAGAGAGAGAGAGGAGAGGAGGAGAGAGAGAGAGAGAGAGAGAGAGGAGAGAGAGAGACTGGGAGGAGAAGGAAGAAACGTAAGCAAAATTTTGTTTTCTCTCCCTAAACTCGGTGAAGAGTCATCTGAGCTCCTCGCTAAAGAACTGTTTACCATATTCCTCTTACTATGTCGATTGTATGCCAAAACCGAGTCTACAAATGGTTTGTCTGTCAATTCCGCAGTATGGACAAACCAACTTTTTTCTGTCTCATTCTTTCCGTCTTCCTCCCTCAACAGTTCCCTGAAGGATTGATTGATCAAGGCCACTGGATCTTGTTACATGGCCATACCAACGTAGTTTTCTTTTCTTAGCTGAAGCCAGTAGATCTTCATTCGGTCCAATGTACTGCTCGATAGCTTGGCGCTCTTGTTCACTGGTGATTTGATCAATCTATCTGATGTTTTGTTTCTTACGATAATAGCTTTTCCGTGGCTTGAATTCATCTTTCCAAATCCGCTGTGAGCGTCCATATCTCGCATGCATGAAAAAAAAAAAGAAATGCATCAGAGCACATAAGAACGCGTGAACGAGACTCGAGATATTCCATCTGTCCATAACATAGTCATAACCTAAACAAGCCAATGTAATAAGCGTCTACAGTGATTTTCAGTTAGTCTGATGGGCATTTGAATCATAGCCTCCAAGTTTGTAAATCTACAGACTAAGCACTACAAGTGTCACATTTGTTCTCCAACTTAAGCCCAGTTACAGTATTGCTGAACGGAACCGATATCTCTATCAGTTTTATTCAATAAAGGACAGTTAGAATTGTATGATTACAAATATCAGAAATAGTCTTTTCATCAAATTCAAAAGGAGAAGAAACAAGATTTCTTATAATACTAGTATAACCCAAAACTTTATCTTGATCTGATGTAGTTTTCTGCCAATTTGCACTATCATAAACCTTTGTTCCTTAAAAAATAACTGTAAATTACGTTGCTTTTTTCATTCTTGTTTTTTCTCTACGGTTATTTATCAGTGATGCCTGCACATGTGAATAGATATCAAATTTAATTCATTTAATTTGTCATCAGTTATATCCATCAAAATGTGTATGTTCAAACTAAGTAAATAGTTTTTTGAAATATGTTTTCATTACTTATGTGTAAATTTTATAGAAAGTTTGAATTTTGACCATATTAGGTGCATGGCAGCTGTATTTAAATGACCATTGATAAATTGTTTTCAAGTGTGTCCATGATAAAAATGAAAGTAAAATGTGGGGGGAAAAGGAGGCTGGAAGCCCCACATAAAGAAAAGAAAAGAAAAGAAAAAGAAAAGAAAAGAAAAGAAAAGAAAAACAATGGAGACAATAGGAGGCTGGAAGCCTTAAAAAATTCTCGTAATATGGCCATGGACTCAAGCTCTGATATCTCGAGTTCAATCCCAGCCCGCAACATTAAAGCCTGGCCTGTTCGATGCCAATCTTAATGTTTCCATCATTCTGGTGGTGTCAGCTTAGTGTTTGATAGATCTCTTCTCCCCTTTCACCGTTTCAAGACCTTGCCAGCACATACGGTTTTGTGCAGGCTCAGGAAATCTGTTAGATAAATCTTGGCGGATTTGGGTGGAGCGCATATGGAGCTGTCTGAGTGCAGTGAATCCCTCTTGAAATATATCCAATGTTCATGTCCTAAATCTTGAGAATTTGATTCTTTTTTGGTTTTGGTTTTTTGTTTTGGTTCGCCTGGAGGACAATTGGCAGTAAATTGTTGCCCGTGTTCATCTTGTTGATTTAACATACGTTTTCGTTATACTTTCATATGTTTCTAGTATATAACAACAATGAATGGAATAATGATTTCCTTTTATTTTTGCTCATTTTCTTACTCACCTGCTCTGTGTTTTACCCCTCTTCCATACGTCCTTCTAACATCCCCATCTTGTTTTTTTACTCTACTGTCCCACGCCTCCACACGTCAATATGTCAAGGTCTTAGGGCCTATTGGACTTGTTCTCCATTATATTGCGGCCATTTGTCACTGCCCTTTCTGTCTCTGTCTGTGTCTTTGTCTCTCAGTCTCTGCTTCTGTCTCCGTCTTTGTCTCTCTGTCGTTGTTTCTGTCTCTCTATCTGTGTCTGTATCTTTGTCTCTCTGTTTTGTTTCTGTCTCTGTCTCTGTCTCTGTCTCTGTCTGTGTCTTTGTCTCTCTGTCTCTGTTTCTGTTCTTCTCTCTCAGTGTCTGTGTCTTTGTCTCTTTGCTTTTTGTTTCAATCTCCGTCTTTGTCTTTGTTTGCCTGTCTATGTCTCTTTGTTTTTGTTTCTATTTCTCTGTCTCTCTCTCTGCGTCTGTGTCTTTGTCTCTCTGTCTTTGTTTGTTTCTTTGTCTCTGTCTAGGTCTGTATGAGTGTCTCTCTCTCTGTTTCTGTCGCTGTTTCTGTCTCTCTCTCACTGTCTTTCTCTTTGTCTTTCTCCTAGTCTCTATCTTAGTGTCTTTGTCTCTATCTATCTGTCTCTGTCTGTCTCTCATCTCTCTCTGTTTCTGTCTGTCTGTCTGTATCTCTCTCCCTGTCATCCTTACGATATTGTCCCATGATTTCCAAAGGCACATACTGCTCCAGCTACTGAGGAACAATGAAGTTTGAAAGGGTGGAAGGGGGAATGGTGATTCTGAATGTGTCTCTTCCATCTCTCTCTCTCTTTCTCTCTTCCTTTCTTTCTCTCTCTCTCTCTCTCTCTCTTTCTCTCTTCCTTTATTTCTCTCTCTCGCTCGCTTTCTCTCTCTGTGTCTCTCTCACTCGCGCTCTCACTGTGGTCCCTCTCTGTCTCTGTCTGTCTGTCTATCTCTTACTTCTATCTCCCGTCGTTTTATCATCTGAGGATCAGGATGGATGTACATGAGTGTTGGAGTGAAGTCAGGAGGGGTGGGAGTAGAGGTGGGGAGGGTGCTGGATAATGAAGAGGTAGCATAGAATTACATGGTTATCGATAGCAGGTCAGTGATCTGACCTGACCATACAATCAGTTAACTAAGCAACCAAACCGTTCATTCTATCGATGAACCAATGAATGAAACGATTGAAAATGAATGAATGGATGGATGCATGGATGCATGGATGGATGGATGGATGGATGGATGGATGGATGGATGAATGAATGAATGAATGAATGAATGAATGAATGAACGATTGATTTTCTGTAACTTCTTTTCCTCTCTGTCTGTATCTCTGTCTGTCTTTTAGCTTGCGCCTCAATAATGTTGGCGTCTGTAATTATGGAATTCATTCAGACACGAACACGTTATCTTAAGATACTGAAATTGAAGCTTCCTGTCTGTCCGTCCTGTCTGTCTGTCTTTCTTCTGTCTGTCTGTCTGTCTGTCTGTCTTCTGTCTGTCTGTCTGTCTGTCTGCGTCTGTCTGTCTGTCTTTCTGTCTGTCTGTCTGTCTGTTTCGTCTGTTCTGTCTGTCTGTCTGTCTTCTGTCTGTCTGTCTGTTGTCTCTCTCTCTCCCTCTGTCTCTCCTCTGTCTATCTGACTGTCCTTCTGGTTCTGTCTGTCATACGCGTGGGGCTTTTATCTTATACAAATAAGCAATATCTACATAGACTACAACACCATGACCAGTGACTCCTGCAATCAATCATTATTCACCAAGACCAATATACCCCGCTGACAGTTCAGAGAGACAGATCAAATGACAACGGCCATGAAACCCAGCCTTGGTGGATGCCATAATAGATATGCACGTTCTATTACTGTCTTTGTGTTATAGGCGCGACAGAACTCTAATAGAAACGGGACATAGAATCTTTTGATGCTGAATTCACTGAACAGGAATAATAGGTCATTGAACTGAATATTACATACAGACACGCTTGCACGCACATAGACACACGACACAGACACAGACATGCACACACAGACACACACAAACACACAGACACAGACACACACAGACACACACACTTCCACGCTGTGTGATGGGTTATACTATGGTGTTTTAGAAATCAACGTCATTCTTATGGTCTGAACATGATTATAATTGGAATTTTTTACATATTCATGTATATCAGTACATCTATATTTATATCTATATCTACATGTATGTCTATATCTGTGTCTTTAGGTCTGTATCTATATGTGTATATCTATATTTATATCCATATCTACATGTATGTCTATATCTGTGTCTGTAGATCTGTATCTCTCTCTCTCTCTCTATATATATATCTATCTATATTTACATGTATATCTACATGTATGTCTATATCTGTGTCTGTAGATCTGTATCTCTCTCTCTACATATATCTATATTTATATCTATATCACATGCATGTCTATATCTGTGTCTGTAAATCTGTACCTATATATCAGAATCTATATCTTTATATGAGGAGTCAGACAGGGTTGTGTTTTGTCACCAGATCTGTTTTCACTTTACAGCGAAAACATCATGAGAAACCTAGAAGAAGACCCTGGATTAAAGGTTGGAGGGAAAAATGATAAACAACATTCGATATGCAGATGACACCGTGCTAATTGCAGAAAGTGAAAGAGACCTACAAAACCTTGTGAATATACAAGAAATAGAAAGCAAAGGTAAGGGGCTGGAACTAAACAGCAGGAAGACTGAAGTCATGGTGATCAGTAAAAATCCCCTCATGCAAAATAACAGCAAATGGCACAACCTTGACACAGGTTGAGAAATTCAAATACCTGGGAACGATCATTTCATCAGACGGCAGATGCACATCAGAAATAGCCGGCAGAATCGGCCAAGCCAAAACAGCATTCAAGAAGATGACAAGCATTCTTACCAACAAATGCCTATCAATTAACATCAGGAAGAGAGTTCTTGAATGTTATATAGAACCAATACTGTTGTACGGATACGAGGCGTGGACAGTCAACAAACAAAGCCAGAACAAGATTGAGGCAGCCGAGATGTGGTTTCTAAGAAAAATGTTGAGGGTTCCATGGACATCAAAGAAAACAAACGAGACAGTCTTGATGGAGGCAGACACAAGTAGATCACTCATAAGGAAGATTAGGAAAAGACAGGCAACATTTATAGGCCATTTTATGAGGAAGGGGGATTTGAGCACCTGGTCACGGCGGGAAAGCTGGAGGGAAAGAGAGCACCGGGTAGACCCAGGGAGAAAATACTGGACGGACTTGCAGAATGGCTGGGGACGGGGAGGGTGGGGGAGATGCTGGGGGCAACGAGAGATAGAGGCAGATGGAAGTCCATGATCGCCAACGCCATGCGGCAGGGCACCTGATGATGATGATGTTATCTTTATCTATATTTGTAAAACTGCTCGAGCACCCCTCTCACTCTTTTCTCTTCTCTCGTAGACAATTGTCCACGTCTCGATTCAAACCTAGGTGGTGGGCATGTTTCTACAATGGAAAAAAAAATAGCGACACGTGTAGGGTATTCAGAAGTCATGATCTGGATGCAGCCTAGCCTCCTAAGAGTGTAAGAGTTAAAGCTCAAAACACTTGCTGGACGGGGGTTTCTCCTATTGCTGTCTGGCTCTCCCCAGAGTCTCGCTCTTGCTACATACAGTATCTATATATATATATATCAGGGAAATTAACTGATTTGCTCTTCTTGTTCATGGGTTAGCTGGCATAGCCGTGGACTCATTTTTACCCTGAGGAAGGCCAAGGGACGAAATTTTGAGATAAACAGTCAATGCTCTTGTTGATTGTCTTCGAAAATTAAAGTATATATATATATATATATATATATATATATATATATATATATATATATATATATATATATACATATATACATCTATATCTATATATATATACATACATATCAATATATCTATATATATCTATAGCTATACACATATAAATAAACATATGTATAACTTATTATTTTTGTATATATATATATATATATATATATATATATATATATATATATATAATACTTTAATGTGTATCTATATGTATATCTGTCTCTCTTGTTTTTGTTTAAAGTACAGCCGAGTGTGCAGAAATCATCTCGAAATGTACACAATACCTCACGGGAAAAGTAAGTGGACAAGAAAATTAACTACGCATATCAATGCTTTTGCGCACATAATCTAAAAATACGCGACTGGCATCGACCACTCCGACGAATTTATCACACACACAAAAAAAGAGACAAAAACAAAAACAATCAAACAACAACAACAACCCCCGCACCCCAAAACAAACAAACAAACAAAAAACAAAACAAAAAACAAATACAAATTTAAGATAAGGACACTAAAACATGTAAATCGGGCCAAAGTTACCTAAAATTGCTTCTGCACATCACATGTCCTTAGAGGCAAAAATGCACTTAATACATGTACCCAGTTATCAATTCAAGAGAAAGTATTAGGGTTTTATTGATCACATAAGGTGAATGGACCAGCAAGGCAGACAATGATAGGAAGAAATGACAGAAAGCAAAGAAGAAAGGTACAAACAGAGAGAGTGACAGAAGAGAGGATATTTCTAGCACAGAATTTCCAGAAGGGTGGGATACTTTTTATATTGAAAGAACCCCCGGCATCACCACAGGGGGTCTGTTGCTCTCTCTCTCTGTATGCATACAATTCTACATTGACAGCAAAGAAAACAAACGAGACAATCTTGATGGAGGCAATCACAAGAAGATCATTCATAAGGAAGATTAGGAAAAGACAGGCAACATTTATAGGCCATTTCACGAGGAAAGGGGAACTGGAGCACCTGGTCACAACGGGAAAGCTGGAGGGAAAGAGAGCACCAGGTAGACCCAGGAAGAAGATACTAGACGGACTTGCAGAGTGGCTGGGGACAAAGAGGGTGGAAGAGATGCTTGAGGCAACAAGAGATAAAGACAGATGGAAGTCCATGATCGCCAACGGCATGCGGCAAGGCATCTGATGATGATGATGATGATGATATCTTTATCTGTATGTATGTACGTACGTACGTACTTACGTATGTATGTATGTATCTACGTATTACATGCGTAGTGAATGTATACAGAGAACAAACAAAGGAAGAAAAAATAGAACAAATAAACAAATAAATAGACTAAACAAAGAAAATAGAACAAAGAAAAAACAGAACAAAGTAAACAGAACAAAGAAAGAAAACAGAACAAAGAAAGCAGAACAAAGAAAGGAAGAAAACAGAACAAAGAGAAAAAATAGAACAAGCAAAGAAATGAAATAGAGCAAACAAATAAACAAACAAAGAAAACAGAACAAAGACAACAGAACAAACCAACAAAGACAACAGAACAAACAAAGACAACAGAACAAACAAAACAAAATAAACAAACAAAAATTATTTAACAAAAAACGAAACTTGCCCTGCACGAGGATTGAACTCACAACCCCTGCATCGTGAACATGGCACTCTGACAACTGGGGTAATGGTCCCCTGGAGACAATTGAGAACTGCAGGAAGTGGGGCCTTCAGGATGTCTGCACTCGGCGACCTGTGAAAGCACGTGCTGTGGCACCTGTGATTGTTGGCACTAGGGGAACGGTTCATGCTAATGTTAGTTTTTCCTGCAACATACATGCTTGTACACTCTCCCTCTCACTCTCTTTATTCCCCATCCTCCCACTCTCCCCCCCTCCCCCCTTCATCTCGTTTTACCACTTTCCGTCTTACATACACGCACGCATAAAGTATATACATGATTTTCTGTCTTTCTGTCTCTGTTTCTGTCTGCCTGTCTCTGTCTATCTGTCTCTGTGATTTTCTGTCTGTCTCTCTCTGTCTATCTGTCTCTGTCTGTGTTTTTTTGTCTGTCTCTCTCTCACTGTCTATCTGTCTCTGTCTGTGATTTTCTGTCTGCCTGTCTCTGTCTGTCTATCTGTCTGTCTGTGATTTTCTGTCTGCCTGTCTCTGTCTGTCTGTCTGTCTCTGTGATTTTCTGTCTGCCTGTTGCTGTCTATCTGTCTCTGTCTGTGATTTTCTGTCTGTTTGTCTCTGTCTGTCTATCTGTCTCTGTGATTTTCTGTCTGTCTATCTGTCTCTGTGATTTTCTGTCTATCTCTGTCTGTCTATCTGTCTCTGTCTGATTTTCTGTCTGTCTGTCTGTCTCTGTCTATCTGTCTCTGTGATTTTCTGTCTGTTGTCTCTCTCTGTCTATCTGTCTCTGTCTGTGATTTTCTGTCTGTCTGTCTCTGTCTGTCTATCTGTCTCTGTCTGTGATTTTCTGTCTGTGTATCTGTCTCTGTCTGTGATTTTCTGTCTGTCTGTCTGTCTGTCTCTGTCTGTGATTTTCTGTCTGTCTGTCTGTCTCTGTCTGTCTGTCTGTCTCTGTCTGTGATTTTCTGTCTGTCTGTCTCTCTCTGTCTATCTGTCTCTGTTTATCTGTCTGTCTGTGATCCATAGAGCAGTTCGCAGTACAAACTTACAGTCGATGGATATGAGACACGAAACACAGGTTTTTGAAAAAAAAATCTTTGAATAGCGAGTACATGACACTATGAAAAAAAAATGATGTTGCCAACGATGATACACGTTGTGAAAACGAGTAAATTGTGAGAAAAAGACTGATCAGAACGCTGAAGTAAAAATTGTGCAGATGAAAACGAAACTAAGTTGGAAAGCAGTGAACAGCTGCAGTAGAGGCCTCGACTTTTCTCCTCATTTTGACCGGAAAATCGAACTGAAATGTTTAGTCCTTGGGAAGGGGAAGAAAAATGAATCGGACCCGTGTGCCTTCTGGCTGCGCACGCTAAAGATCCCACGTCAATTGAAAATCGTGAAGAGCAGGGCATTGCCCGGCTGCCTTGGTATAAAACATTGGAGAGATAGGTTGATTTCCCAAGTCCCACCCCTTGAAGACCAATTAGCCTTCTTGCATGTCTGATGGTTAAAATATGTGAATCTGAATATGGATTTGAGTCGAGGGAGAGGGGATGGGCGCCGCCCTCGTAGTGCTGGACCCGGGAAAAGTTGAGGTCTCTGCCACCTCAATTGAAACAGAAACTGAAACTGGATAGCTGCAAAATGTGTCAACGATAATCAGTGAGATGGCAACTGTGCAAGAGAAGTACCAGCATACCTTGAAAACACCAAAAGGGGTAAGGTCTGACTTGCCTCTAATTCTAATCAAGATGCAGATGGGGGTGGGGGGATCGTCTACGCCCATCGTGGCAATTAGTGACATCATAAGATGTGTGACAAGATCTATCCACTGCGGCTGTTAGATGGACACTTCGCCCATGACGCTTATGTTCTTATCATCTGACATTTAGTGACGTTGTATGGAAAGTGTTAAAAATGTGTATCCTTTTCCTTATGTGTAACTGCCATGATCTGAAATCTTGAGTTCAATCCCAGCCTGCAACATTAAAAACTGACCCATTCACTGCCCATCATAATGTTTCCATCATTCTGATGGTGTCAGCTTAATGTTTCATAGGTCCCTCTTCCCCCTTTCCCCTTTTCAAGTCCTCGCCAGCGCATAGGGTTTTGTGAAGGCTTGGGAAGTCTGTCAGATAATTGGGTGCAGCGTATATAGAGTTTTCCAAGTGAGGTGAATCCACCTTGAACAAATTCCAATGTATAGGAGACAACGTATATGTATTGATGAACATAAAGGATTGTACCCACATTGATGTAAACAACGTATACATAAGAATGTACATTAAACAATGTGCATATATGATGTATATTAAACACAATGTCATATAGTGATGTGTATAATACAATGTACATTATTGATGTATCTAAAACAATACACATCCAGTGATGTACGTAAAATATGTAAATAAAACAACATACATACAGGATATAGAGAAAGTACAGGATATAAAGAAAGCAATATCCATACAGTGATGTATATAAAACGATGTAATACAATAATGCATATAAAACAATGCACAAACAATGATATACGTACAACAATGTTAGACTGTATATAAAGCATATATATATATATATATATAACCGTGACCTGGTTTCCATGTTGCTAAGCCACACCCTAATTATTCTTACCCATATCTCCTTTGTTCTCTCGTGACTGGGAGCGCAGTCTGGCAAATTAAAGCATTTCGTTGTCGTATTCTCTTTTTTATGTAATTGGAAGAAAACATGCAATAACAGTGGCTGAGAAATCTACTTACTTTTTAAAGAGAAAGACGAGCAAGAAATAACCATTACTCCGCTTTGGTCTGGTTTCGCCAATCATGATTATACACACAGCACCTCTTTTCCAATTGAAAAAAAACTTAATTGCTTTCTTTGAAGTGATGCGGCAATGTAAACGAAGGCTCTCGTCCTGTGTGCATGTTGCGTGATTTGTTCTTTGCGAGCTAAATTAGACGATTTAATTAAATGTTCGGAAGGAATTCGGTTATTAGACATGAAGGTTACACTCCAGTAAACACGGAAGTAGTCCAACAAAGGGTAAGTGGGACGATCTACAGTGGTCGTTGTGAGAATGAAGATTACGAAAAAACTGTTGTCAAGCCGTTTAGAAAACTGAGCTGCATTTTTTAATCTTTAACACACACACACACGCGCACGCGCGCGCGCGCACACACACACACACACACACACACACTTACGCACATACAAACACAACACTCACTCACACAACACTCACACACATACACACACACACAACACACGCACACAGCACACACACACGCACGCGCACACACACACACACACACACACACACACACACACAACACACAAACACACACACACACACACACACACACACACACACACACACACACACACCACACACACACACCAGACACTCAAATAGATGCCATCCATGTTAGACCGCGAAATCGCCAAAGACTGTGGGCTGTTTCCTACAGAATTGTGAAAGCACAAGTCGAAAGTGCAGAACTATGGCCTGCTGACGTACATCAAAACGGGAAAAGCGACAGCCATGAAATAATCTATCTTCAGCTTTAAGGGCAAATGTCCAATTAGTTCTATCTTCTACATGTTTCCTAAGCTCATCAGTTTGAGACTTGGGGCATTTGCCAGTCTAGTCAGCAACTTCAAGCCACTGTCATCACTAAAAAGGTTGGAGCAAGGGGGTTGGTAGGCACATCTGCCTTTGATTTGATGGGAACAGCTCTCGATATCTGGCAAAGAGAGGATTAGTGTCCCAAAGGCAGAAGCAGCTGAAAAGTTCCACTTGGATTATACAGAGAATGAACAAAAGCGAATTTCGTAAAGTTTTGAATTCCCCTATTCAAATAAGAAAAACACGCGAATAGAATTGAAACGCGTATTTAACATAATAAGACAAGACAGGCCCAAATTTTTAACCAGTTGGCCGTTGTCAAGCGTAAATGTGTGATAATGAAGAACAAGGAGCAAACAACAAAGAACAAATACAGAAATAAGGGAAAACAACAGCAAAATTGCACTGATGTTTCGGTAAGCAGGAGAAACTGATTGATATGACATCATAAAGTGTTTGTGAGTTGTGCTAACAGGGAAGCAAGGGAGGTAAATACGATGTCTTGTGGGGAAGTGAGATGAATTCTACAATGTAAAAGTGGTCATGCACACACACACACACACACACACTGCATATCTTTGGCTGAAATGAAACAAGATTTTGAAAAAGAGAGAGAGTGAAAATCACTTTACTTTAGAAACGCGACATTGAAAAGTGGAAGGAAGGGTGTGCGTAGCAGACTGCTTTAAGAAGCATGCGCATCACTTGCGGAAAGCCTCATTCCTTCCGGAGCCATACATACATTCTTAGACACTGACACTGAGCTGTGCATATTTCAAAGTGAAAAATGACTAGCAGCATTGCCATTCTTTGATATTATCATTTTAATGGCAGGAACTGTCTTGCGTGTTTCTTTGATTCTGTACACAGACACTTCACGAGCCACACAGAGCTGTAAATGATGTGACAGGACTTCAAGTTATTACCAGAGAGAGGCTAAGGGTGGCGGTAATAACTTTAATTTCAGGGAGAAGAGTGGCAGAATGCTTCAGAAGTTCTCCTGCCAATAACTGAACTCGAGGTTTCAGGGTTCGCTCCCCGTAGAGGCCTCGACTTTTCTCCTCAGTTTGACCAGAAAATCGAAGTGAATGTCTTGTCTTTCGGAAGGAGACGAAAAACGAGTCGAACCCGTGTGCCTTCTGGCTGCGGGCGGTAAAGATCCCACGGCAGTTGAAAATCATAAAGAGCAGGGCATTGCCTGGTTGCTTTGGTATAAAACATTGGAGAGATAGGCTGATTTCCCAGGTCCCACCCCTAAGACCAGTTAACCTTCTTGCCTTTCTGAAGTCTTTGTAAAAAATGTGAATATTAATATAAATTTGAAGAGAGGGAGAGGGGATGGGCGCCGCCCTCGTGGTGCCGTCCCCGGGAAAAGTTGAGATCTCTGCCACCTCACTCCCCTACGACCCCAAGGTTATGGAACTATCAGGACCTGGCCAGCTCATGGGTTTATGTGCAGGCTTAAGGCTTGTGCCGTGATCATTCTGGATCTTCTCAATCACACGGCACGTGTGACGTTAGTGCGTATGGAATTCATTCCGAGCGCGGAGACATCATCTTGCGAAATTGAAATTGAAACTGAAACTCACTCACAGGGACTCCCCACTCGTGCATGACACTTGGTAACGTAAACCTTTGCTCACTCACATCTTTGCCTGCTTCATTTAGTGTGAGTTTCAGTTTCAATTTCTCAAGATGACGTCTCCGCGCTGGGAATGAATTCCGAATGCACAGGTGCCGTGTGATGGAGAAGATCCAGAATGATCATGGCACAAGCCTTAAGCCTGCACATAAACCCATGAGCTGGCCAGGTCCTGAGGTCCTACGTAGATAGTTCCATAACCCTGGGGTTGTAGGAGAGTGAGGCGGCAAAGACCTCAACTTTTCCCGGGGTCAGTAGTACGAGGGCGGTGGCCTTCCCCTCTCCTTCAATTCAAATTCATATTCATATTCACTTTGTTTTTTAACCAAGACTTCAGAAAGGCAAGGAAGCTAATTGGTCTTCAAGGGTAGGGACATGGGAAATCATTCTGTCTCTCCAATATTTTATACCAAGGCAGTGGGACAATGCCCTGATCTTCACGATTTTCAACTGCCGTGGGATCTTTTAGCGTGCGCAGCCAGAAGGCACACGAATTCGACTCGTTTTTCGTCCCCTTCCGAAGGACTAGATGTTCAGTTCGATTTTCCGGTCAAACTGAGGAGAAAAGTCGAGGCCTCTACTAGTGACACGTGAGCGGTACAGAACGATGGGACAATAAAAGAATTGCATGTAACGTTCCATAGATGCCCCAGCACAAACACACACACACACACACACACACACACACACACACACACACACACACACACACAACACACACACACACACACACACACACACACACAGATATGTACATAGGCGTTAGGGATGCGGACGGAAAGACAGAAACAGACATACACAGATAGACCGACTTCAAAGATAACAAGCTTGACAGAGAGACGAAATGCGGGAACAGACATAAATACTGTGTATAAGTTTATTTCAAACATGGTGATGCTATCATTGAACGACTAAAGCTTAGAAACATCGTCCAAATGCTGTACATTTGGCCAAGACGCTTTCTGTAACTTTAAAGATCAGACTGCACTCAGTAGTCAGATGTCTTTGGGTGCTGGTGCATGGCCCTATGAGGTTTAAAGACACCTACATCATACCAACCATTCACGCAGAGCCTTGATGAACTTATATGTAGTGTCATAACTGCCACAATCCGGACAGCTTATGAATCATACTCGAGCATCATAAATGCATGGTGAATGCGTATTGTAAGGAAACTGTGCTGTTGAATCGATTGGGGCTTGAAGTGTGTTCTGGATCAAGGAGCTTGCCAGTGATTGCAGGAAGATTTGGATGGAGTGCATGTGGGACTGTCCCAGTGCGATGAATACCCCTTGGCTCAGCTACAAACTCCGACTGAATTTCTAAAAAGCAATGTTAACATCAAAACCTGTTTGGTTACTCTCAGA
>CM060305.1:90405989-90420989 GCA_030674185.1 Monoplex corrugatus
CTGACTCCCTCACCCTATCCACCAGCTTCGTACAGGAAGCTGATAGATAGGGTGATGGAGCCAGAGGGTTAAGGTTTTATACTTTCCTAGCATGGATCACAAGGCAGGATGCTGGTGGATAGGGTGCGGGAGTCAATGGGTTACTGTTCCTATCATTCCGTTGATGACAGTTTAACCTGTCATAAAAGCCCCTCTCCACATAATATCTTCTTTAACCTGTCATAAAATCCCCTCCCCACCTAATATCTTCTTTAGACTGTCATAACCCCCCTCCCCACCTAATATCTTCTTGAGCCTGTCATAAACACCCCCTCCCCACCTAATATCTTCTTGAGCCTGTCATAAACACCCCCTCCCCACCTAATATCTTCTTGAGCCTATCATAAACCCCCCTCCTCACCTAATATCTTCTTTAGCCTGTCATAAACCCCCCTCCCCACCTAATATCTTCTTGAGCCTATCATAAACACCCCCTCCCCACCTAATATCTTCTTGAGCCTATCATAAACCCCCCTCCTCACCTAATATCTTCTTTAGCCTGTCATAACCCCCCCTCCCCACCTAATATCTTCTTGAGCCTGTCATAAACACCCCCTCCCCACCTAATATCTTCTTGAGCCTGTCATAAACACCCCCTCCCCACCTAATATCTTCTTGAGCCTGTCATAAACACCCCCTCCCCACCTAATATCTTCTTGAGCCTATCATAAACCCCCCTCCTCACCTAATATCTTCTTTAGCCTGTCATAAACTCCCCTCCTCATCTAATACCTTCTTTAGCCTGTCAGAAATCCTCTTCCCCACCTAATATCTTCTTTAGCCTGTCAGAAATCCTCTTCCCCACCTAATATCTTCTTTAGCCTGTCAGAAATCCCCTTCCCCACCTAATATCTTCTTTAGCCTGTCAGAAATCCCCTTCCCCACCTAATATCTTCTTTAGCCTGTCAGAAATCCCCTTCCCCACCTAATATCTTCTTTAGCCTGTCAGAAATCCTCTTCCCCACCTAATATCTTCTTTAGCCTGTCATAAATCCCCTTCCCCACCTAATATCTTCTTTAGCCTGTCAGAAATCCCCTTCGCCACCTAATATCTTCTTTAGCCTGTCAGAAATCCTCTTCCCCACCTAATATCTTCTTTAGCCTGTCAGAAATCCCCTTCCCCACCTAATATCTTCTTTAGCCTGTCAGAAATCCTCTTCCCCACCTAATATCTTCTTTAGCCTGTCAGAAATCCCCTTCCCCACCTAATATCTTCTTTAGCCTGTCAGAAATCCCCTTCCCCACCTAATATCTTCTTTAGCCTGTCAGAAATCCTCTTCCCCACCTAATATCTTCTTTAGCCTGTCAGAAATCCCCTTCCCCACCTAATATCTTCTTTAGCCTGTCAGAAATCCTCTTCCCCACCTAATATCTTCTTTAGCCTGTCATAACCCCCTCCTCACCTAATATCTTCTTTAGCCTGTCAGAAATCCCCTTCCCCACCTAATATCTTCTTTAGCCTGTCATAACTCCCCTCCTCACCTAATATCTTCTTTAGCCTGTCATAAACATCCCTCCCCACCTAATATCTTCTTTAGCCTGTCATAAACCTCCTTCTCCACCTAATATCTTCTTTAGCCTGTCATAAACACCCTCCCCCCCTAATATCTTCTTTAGCTTGTCATAAACACCCCCTTCACACCTAATATCTTCTTTAGCCTGTCATAAACACCCCCTCCTCACCTAATATCTTCTTTAGCCTGTCATAAACACCCCCTCCTCACCTAATATCTTCTTTAACCTGTCATAAACACCCCCTCCACACCTAATACCTTCTTTAGCCTGTCATAAACCCCCCTCCACACCTAATATCTTCTTTAGCCTGTCATAAACCCCCCTCCCCACCTAATATCTTCTTTAGCCTGTCATAAACACCCCCTCCTCACCTAATATCTTCTTTAACCTGTCATAAACTCCCCCTCCTCACCTAATACCTTCTTTAGCCTGTCATAAACCCCCCTCCACACCTAATATCTTCTTTAGCCTGTCATAAACCCCCCCTCCCCACCTAATATCTTCTTTAGCCTGTCATAAACACCCCCTCCTCACCTAATATCTTCTTTAGCCTGTCATAAACACCCCCTCCACACCTAATATCTTCTTTAGCCTGTCATAAACACCCCCTCCACACCTAATATCTTCTTTAGCCTGTCATAAACACCCCCTCCACACCTAATATCTTCTTTAGCCTGTCATAAACCCCCCCTCCACACCTAATATCTTCTTTAGCCTGTCATAAACCCCCCTCCACACCTAATATCTTCTTTAGCCTGTCATAAACACCCCCTCACACCTAATATCTTCTTTAGCCTGTCATAAACCCCTCTCCACACCTAATATCTTCTTTAGCCTGTCATAAACCCCCCTCCACACCTAATATCTTCTTTAGCCTGTCATAAACCCCCCTCCACACCTAATATCTTCTTTAGCCTGTCATAAACCCCCCTCCACACCTAATATCTTCTTTAGCCTGTCATAAACCCCTCTCCACACCTAATATCTTCTTTAGCCTGTCATAAACCCCTCTCCACACCTAATATCTTCTTTAGCCTGTCATAAACACCCTCTCCACACCTAATGTCTTCTTTAGCCTGTCATAAACCCCTCTCCACACCTAATATCTTCTTTAGCCTGTCATAAACCCCTCTCCACACCTAATATCTTCTTTAGCCTGTCATAAACCCCCCCTCCACACCTAATATCTTCTTTAGCCTGTCATAAACCCTCTCCACACCTAATATCTTCTTTAGCCTGTCATAAACCCCCCCTCCACACCTAATATCTTTTTTACTGTCATAAACCCCCCTCCACACCTAATATCTTCTTTAACCTGTCATAAACCCCCCCTCCCCACCTAATATCTTCTTTAGCCTGTCAAAACACCCCCTCCACACCTAATATCTTCTTTAGCCTGTCATAAACCCCCTCCCACACCTAATATCTTCTTTAGCCTGTCATAAACACCCCTCCACACCTAATATCTTCTTTAGCCTGTCATAAACCCCCCTCCACACCTAATATCTTCTTTAGCCTGTCAGAAACACCCCTCCTCACCTAATATCTTCTTTAGCCTGTCATAAACCCCCCTCCACACCTAATATCTTCTTTAGCCTGTCATAAACACCCCTCCACACCTAATATCTTCTTTAGCCTGTCATAAACCCCCCTCCACACCTAATATCTTCTTTAGCCTGTCATAACACCCCCTCCTCACCTAATATCTTCTTTAGCCTGTCATAAACACCCCTCCTCACCTAATATCTTCTTTAGCCTGTCATAAACACCCCCTCCTCACCTAATATCTTCTTTAGCCTGTCATAAACACCCCTTCACACCTAATATCTTCTTTAGCCTGTCATAAACCCCTCCACACCTAATATCTTCTTTAGCCTGTCATAAACACCCCCTCCACACCTAATATCTTCTTTAGCCTGTCATAAACACCCCCTCCTCACCTAATATCTTCTTTAGCCTGTCATAAACACCCCCTTCACACCTAATATCTTCTTTAGCCTGTCATAAACACCCCCTCCTCACCTAATATCTTCTTTAGCCTGTCATAAACACCCCCTCCACACCTAATATCTTCTTTAGCCTGTCATAAACACCCCCTCCACACCTAATATCTTCTTTAGCCTGTCATAAACACCCCCTCCACACCTAATATCTTCTTTAGCCTGTCAGATACCCCCCTCCTCACCTAATATCTTCTTTAGCCTGTCATAACCCCCCCTCCACACCTAATATCTTCTTTAGCTGTCATAAACCCCTCTCCCAACCTAATATCTTCTTTAACCTGTCATAAACCCCCTCCACACCTATTATCTTCTTTAACCTGTCATAAACCCCCTCCTCACCTAATATCTTCTTTAGCCTGTCATAAACCCCCCTCCCACCTAATATCTTCTTTAGCCTGTCAAAACCCCCCTCTCCACCTAATATCTTCTTTAGCCTGTCATAAACCCCCCTCCCACCCTAATATCTTCTTTAGCCTGTCATAATACCCCCCTCCACCACCTAATTATCTTCTTTTAACCTGTCATAAACCCCCCCCTCCACACCTAATATCTTCTTTAGCCTGTCATAAACCCCCCTCCACACCTAATATCTTCTTTACCTGTCATAAACCCCCCTCCCACCTAATATCTTCTTTAGCCTGTCATAAACCCCCCTCCCCACTAATATCTTCTTTAGCCTGTCATAAACCCCCCCTCCCCACCTAATATCTTCTTTAGCCTGTCATAAAACCCCCTCCACACCTAATATCTTCTTTAGCCTGTCAAAAACCCCTCCACACCTAATATCTTCTTTACCTGTCATAAACCCCCTCCACACCTAATATCTTCTTTAGCCTGTCATAAAACCCCTCTCCACACCTAATTCTTCTTTAGCCTGTCACAAACCCTTCTCCACACCTATACTTTCTTTAGCCTGTCATAAACCCTCCCACCTAATATCTTCTTTAGCCTGTCATAAACCCCCCCTCCACACCTAATATCTTCTTTAGCCTGTCATAACCCTCTCCACACCTAATATCTTCTTTAGCCTGTCTAAACCCCCCTCCACACCTAATATCTTTTTAACCTGTCATAAACCCCCCTCCACACCTAATATCTTCTTTACCTGTCATAAACCCCCCTCCCACCTAATATCTTCTTTAGCCTGTCATAAACCCCCTCCACACCTAATATCTTCTTTAGCCTGTCATAAACCCCCTCCAACCTAATACTTCTTTAGCCTTCATAAACCCCCCTCCACACCTAATATCTTCTTTAGCCTGTCATAAACCCCCCTCCACACCTAATATCTTCTTTAGCCTGTCAAAACCCCCTCCTCACCTAATATCTTCTTTAGCCTGTCATAAACCCCCCCTCCCACCTAATATCTTCTTTAGCCTGTCATAAACCCCCCTCCCACTAATATCTTCTTTAGCCTGTCATAAACCCCCCTCCACACTAATACTTCTTTAGCCTGTCATAAACCCCCCTCCCACCTAATATCTTCTTTAGCCTGTCATAAACACCCCCTCCCACCTAATATCTTCTTTAGCCTGTCATAAAACCCCCTCCTCACCTAATATCTTCTTTAGCCTGTCATAAACCCCCCTTCCACCTAATATCTTCTTTAGCCTGTCATAAACACCCCCTCCACACCTAATATCTTCTTTAGCCTGTCATAAACCCCCTCCACACCTAATATCTTCTTTACCTGTCATAAAACCCCCCCTCACCTAATATCTTCTTTAGCCTGTCATAAACACCCCTCCACCTAATATCTTCTTTAGCCTGTCATAACACCCCCTCCTCACCTAATATCTTCTTTAGCCTGTCATAAACCCCCCCCCACCTAATATCTTCTTTAGCCTGTCATAAACCCCCTCCACACCTAATATCTTCTTTAGCTGTCAAAACACCCCCTCCACCTAATATCTTCTTTAGCCTGTCAAAACCCCCTCCCACCTAATTCTTCTTTAGCCTGTCATAAACCCCCTCACCTAATATCTTCTTTAGCCTGTCATAAACCCCCTCCCACCTAATATCTTTTAGCCTGTCTAAACCCCTCCCACCTATATCTTCTTTAGCCTGTCATAAACCCCTCCTCACCTAATATCTTCTTTAGCCTGTCATAAACCCCCCTAATACTTCTTTACTGCAAACCCTCCACCTAATTCTTTAGCCTTCATAACCCTCACTATTTTTAGCCTGTAACCCCCCACCATATCTTCTTTACTGTCATAACCCTCCCCTAAATTTCTTAGCCTGTATAACCTCCACCTATATTCTTTACCTGTCTACCCTCCCACTAATACTTCTTAGCTGTCATAAACCCTCCACCTATCTCTTCTGTCATAACCCTCCCCTAATACTCTTTAGCTGTAACCCCCACTATATTTCTTACCTGTAAACCCTCCACTATCTTTTTACGTAAAACCCCCCCACTATATTTAGCCTGTCATAAACCCTCCACCTAAATTTTTTAGCGTCATAACCCCCACTATTTCTTTGCCTTATACCCTCCACCATACTTTTTACTGTCAAAACCCCCTCCCTTATTTTGCTGTCTAACCCTCCACCTATCTTTTTACGTACCCCTCCCATCTTTTACCGTCACCCCCCCACATTCTCTTTACTGTCAACCCCTCCACCTAATTTCTTTAGCTGTCATAACCCCAACCTATATCTTTTTTGTCAACCCCCCCCACCTATCTCTTTAGCTGTCTAACCCCTCCACTAATCTCTTAGACCTCACACCTAATATCTTCTTTAGCCTGTCAAAACCCCCCTCCACACCTAATATCTTCTTTAGCCTGTCATAAACACCCCCTCCACACCTAATATCTTCTTTAGCCTGTCATAAACCCCCCTCCTCACCTAATATCTTCTTTAGCCTGTCATAAACACCCCCTCACACCTAATATCTTCTTTAGCCTGTCATAAACACCCCTCCTCACCTAATATCTTCTTTAGCCTGTCATAAACACCCCTCCACACCTAATATCTTCTTTAGCCTGTCATAAACCCCCCTCCACACCTAATATCTTCTTTAGCCTGTCATAAACACCCCTCCACACTAATATCTTCTTTAGCCTGTCAGATACCCCCCTCTCACCTAATATCTTCTTTAGCCTGTCATAAACCCCCCTCACCTAATATCTTCTTTAGCCTGTCATAAATACCCTCCTCACCTAATATCTTTTTAGCCTGTCATAAACCCCCCTCTCCACCTACTATCTTCTTTAGCCTGTCATAAATACCCCTCCCACCTAATATCTTCTTTAGCCTGTCATAACTCCCCTCCTCACCTAATATCTTCTTTAACCTGTCATAACCCCCCTCCTCACTAATATCTTCTTTAGCCTGTCATAAACACCCCCTCCAACCTAATACTTCTTTAGCCTGTCATAACTCCCCTCCTCACCTAATATCTTCTTTAACCTGTCATAAACCCCCCTCCTCACTAATATCTTCTTTAGCCTGTCATAAACCCCCTACTCACTAATATCTTCTTTAACCTGTCATAAACCCCCCTCCTCACCTAATATCTTCTTTAGCCTGTCATAAACCCCCCTCCACACCTAATATCTTCTTTAGCCTGTCATAAACCCCCCCTCCACACCTAATATCTTCTTTAGCATGTCATAAACCCCCTCCACACCTAATATCTTCTTTAACCTGTCATAAACCCCTCTCCACACCTATTATCTTCTTTAACCTGTCATAAACCCCCTCTCACCTAATATCTTCTTTAGCCTGTCATAAACCCCCCTCCCCACCTAATATCTTCTTTAGCCTGTCATAAACCCCCCTTCCACCTAATATCTTCTTTGCCTGTCATAAACCCCCTCCCCACCTAATATCTTCTTTAGCCTGTCATAAACCCCCCTCCACACCTAATACTTCTTTAACCTGTCATAAACCCCCCCCCTCCACACCTAATATCTTCTTTAGCCTGTCATAAACCCCCTCCCACCTAATATCTTCTTTACCTGTCATACCCCCCCTCCCCACCTAATATCTTCTTTAGCCTGTCATAAACCCCCTCCCACCTAATATCTTCTTTAGCCTGTCATAAACCCCCCCTCCCCACCTAATATCTTCTTTAGCCTGTCATAAACACCCCCTCCACACCTAATATCTTCTTTAGCCTGTCATAAACCCCCTCCACACCTAATATTTCTTTAGCCTGTCATAAACCCCCTCCACACCTAATATCTTCTTTAGCCTGTCAAAACCCCCTCCACACCTAATTCTTCTTTAGCCTTCAAAACCCCCTCCACCTAATATCTTCTTTAGCCTGTCATAAACCCCTCTCCCACCTAATATCTTCTTTAGCCTGTCATAAACCCCCTCCACACCTAATATCTTCTTTAGCCTGTCATAAACCCCCTCCACACCTAATATCTCTTAGCCTGTCAAAACCCCCCCTCCACACCTAATATCTTTTTAACCTGTCATAAACCCCCTCCACCTAATATCTTCTTTAACCTGTCAAAACCCCCCTCCCACTAATATCTTCTTTAGCCTGTCATAAACACCCCCTCCACACCTATATCTTCTTTAGCCTGTCATAAACCCCCCCTCCCACAATATCTTCTTTAGCCTGTCATAACCCCTCACTAATATCTTCTTTAGCTGCAACCCCCCCCAACACCTAATATCTTTTTAGCCTGTCATAAACCCCTCTCCACACCTAATATCTTTTTAACCTGTCATAAACCCCCCTCCACACCTAATATCTTCTTTAACCTGTCATAAACCCCCTCCACACCTAATATCTTCTTTAGCCTGTCATAAACCCCCCTCCACACCTAATATCTTCTTTAGCCTGTCATAAACCCCCTCCCACCTAATATCTTCTTTAGCCTGTCATAAACCCCCTCTCCACCTATATCTTCTTTACCTGTCATAAACCCCCTCCTCACCTAATATCTTCTTTAGCCTGTCATAACCCCCCCTCACCTAATATCTTCTTTACCTGTCATAAACCCCCCTCCCACCTAATATCTTCTTTAGCCTGTCAAAACCCCCTCCACACCCAATATCTTCTTTAGCCTGTCATAACCCCCTCCACACCTAATATCTTCTTTAACCTGTCATAAACCCCCCTCCCACCTAATATCTTCTTTAGCCTGTCATAAATCCCCCTCCCACCTAATATCTTCTTTAGCCTGTCATAAACCCCCCCTCCCACCTAATATCTTCTTTAGCCTGTCATAAACCCCCCTCCACACCTAATATCTTCTTTAGCCTGTCATAAACACCCCCTCCACACCTAATATCTTCTTTAGCCTGTCATAAACCCCTCTCCACACCTAATATCTTCTTTAGCCTGTCATAAACCCCTCTCCACACCTAATATCTTCTTTAGCCTGTCATAAACCCCTCTCCACACCTAATTCTTCTTTAGCCTGTCATAAACCCCTCTCCACACCTAATATCTTCTTTAGCCTGTCATAAACCCCTCTCCACACCTAATATCTTCTTTAGCCTGTCATAAACCCCCCTCCACACCTAATATCTTCTTTAGCCTGTCATAAACCCCCCTCCACACCTAATATCTTCTTTAGCCTGTCATAAACCCCCCCTCCACACCTAATATCTTTTTAAGCCTGTCATAAACCCCCCCTCCACACCTAATATCTTCTTTAACCTGTCATAAACCCCCCCTCCCCCACCTAATATCTTCTTTAGCCTGTCATAAACACCCCCTCCACACCTAATATCTTCTTTAGCCTGTCATAAACCCCCCCTCCACACCTAATATCTTCTTTAGCCTGTCATAAACACCCCCTCCACACCTAATATCTTCTTTAGCCTGTCATAAACCCCCCCTCCACACCTAATATCTTCTTTAGCCTGTCAGAAACACCCCCTCCTCACCTAATATCTTCTTTAGCCTGTCATAAACCCCCCCTCCACACCTAATATCTTCTTTAGCCTGTCATAAACACCCCCTCCACACCTAATATCTTCTTTTAGCCTGTCATAAACCCCCCTCCACACCTAATATCTTCTTTAGCCTGTCATAAACACCCCCTCCTCACCTAATATCTTCTTTAGCCTGTCATAAACCCCCCTCTCACCTAATATCTTCTTTAGCCTGTCATAAACACCCCCCCTCACCTAATATCTTCTTTAGCCTGTCATAAACACCCCCTTCACACCTAATATCTTCTTTAGCCTGTCATAAACACCCCCTCCACACCTAATATCTTCTTTAGCCTGTCATAAACACCCCCTCCACACCTAATATCTTCTTTAGCCTGTCATAAACACCCCCTCCTCACCTAATATCTTCTTTAGCCTGTCATAAACACCCCCTTCACACCTAATATCTTCTTTAGCCTGTCATAAACCACCCCTCCTCACCTAATATCTTCTTTAGCCTGTCATAAACACCCCCTCCACACCTAATATCTTCTTTAGCCTGTCATAAACACCCCCTCCACACCTAATATCTTCTTTAGCCTGTCATAAACACCCCCTCCACACCTAATATCTTCTTTAGCCTGTCAGATACCCCCCTCCTCACCTAATATCTTCTTTAGCCTGTCATAAACACCCCCTCTAACCTAATATCTTCTTTAGCCTGTCATAAATACCCCTCCTCACCTAATATCTTATTTAGCCTGTCATAAACCCCCCTCTCCACCTACTATCTTCTTACCCCCTCCACACCTAATATCTTCTTTAGCCTGTCATAAACCCCCCTCCACACCTAATATCTTCTTTAGCCTGTCATAAAACCCCCTCCTCACCTAATATCTTCTTTAGCCTGTCATAAACACCCCCTCTCACCTAATATCTTCTTTAGCCTGTCATAAAACCCCTCCTCACCTAATATCTTCTTTAGCCTGTCATAAACACCCCCTTCCACACCTAATATCTTCTTTAGCCTGTCATAAACACCCCCTCCTCACCTAATATCTTCTTTAGCCTGTCATAAACACCCCCTCCACACCTAATATCTTCTTTAGCCTGTCATAAACCCCCCTCCACACCTAATATCTTCTTTAGCCTGTCATAAACACCCCTCCACACCTAATATCTTCTTTAGCCTGTCATAAACCCCCTCCTCACCTAATATCTTCTTTAGCCTGTCATAAACACCCCTCTACACCTAATATCTTCTTTAGCCTGTCATAAATCCCCTCCTCACCTAATATCTTTTTAGCCTGTCATAAACCCCCCTCCACCTAATATCTTCTTTAGCCTGTCATAAACCCCCTCCACACCTAATATCTTCTTTAGCCTGTCAAAACCCCCCTCCTCACCTAATATCTTCTTTAACCTGTCATAAACCCCCCTCCTCACCTAATATCTTCTTTAGCCTGTCATAAAACACCCCCTCCACACCTAATATCTTCTTTAGCCTGTCATAAACCCCCTCCTCACCTAATATCTTCTTTAACCTGTCATAAACCCACCTCCCACCTAATATCTTCTTTAGCCTGTCATAAACCCCCTCCTCACCTAATATCTTCTTTAACCTGTCATAAACCCCCCTCCTCACCTAATATCTTCTTTAGCCTGTCATAAACCCCCCTCCACACCTAATATCTTCTTTAGCCTGTCATAAACCCCCCCTCCACCACCTAATATCTTCTTTAGCCTGTCATAAACCCCTCTCCACACCTAATATCTTCTTTACCTGTCATAAACCCCCCTCCACACCTAATTATCTTCTTTACCTGTCATAAACCCCCCTCCTCACCTAATATCTTCTTTAGCCTGTCAGAAAACCCCCTCCCACCTAATATCTTCTTTAGCCTGTCATAAACCCCCCTCTCCACACTAATATCTTCTTTAGCCTGTCATAAACCCCCCTCCCACCTAATATCTTCTTTAGCCTGTCATAAAACCCCCTCCACACCTAATATCTTCTTTAACCTGTCATAAACCCCCCCTCCCCACCTAATATCTTCTTTAGCCTGTCATAAACCCCTCCCCCACCTAATATCTTCTTTAGCCTGTCATAAACCCCCCTCCACCACCTAATATCTTCTTTAGCCTGTCATAACACCCCCTCCACACCTAATTCTTTTAGCCTGTCATAAACACCCCCTCCACACCTAATATCTTCTTTAGCCTGTCATAAACCCCCCCTCCCACCTAATATCTTCTTTAGCCTGTCATAAACACCCCTCCACACCTAATATCTTCTTTAGCCTGTCAGAAACACCCCCTCCACACCTAATATCTTCTTTAGCCTGTCAAAACCCCCCTCCACACCTAATATCTTCTTTAGCCTGTCATAAACCCCCCCTCCACACCTAATATCTTCTTTAGCCTGTCAAAACCACCCCTCCACACCTAATATCTTCTTTAGCCTGTCAGAAACCCCCCTCCACACCTAATATCTTCTTTAGCCTGTCATAAACACCCCCTCCTACACCTAATATCTTCTTTAGCCTGTCAAAACCCCCCTCCACACCTAATATCTTCTTTAGCCTGTCATAAACACCCCCTCTACACCTAATATCTTCTTTAGCCTGTCATAAACACCCCCTCCTCACACCTAATATCTTCTTTAGCCTGTCATAAACACCCCTCCCACCTAATATCTTCTTTAGCCTGTCATAAACCCCCCTCCACACCTAATATCTTCTTTAGCCTGTCATAAACCCCCCTCCACACCTAATATCTTCTTTAGCCTGTCAAAAACCCCCCTCACACCTAATATCTTCTTTAGCCTGTCATAAACCCCCCTCCTCACCTAATATCTTCTTTAGCCTGTCATAAACACCCCCTCCTACACCTAATATCTTCTTTAGCCTGTCATAAACACCCCTCCTCACACCTAATATCTTCTTTAGCCTGTCATAAACCCCCCTCTCACCTAATATCTTCTTTAGCCTGTCAAAAACCCCCCCACCTAATATCTTCTTTAGCCTGTCATAAACCCCTCCTCACCTAATATCTTCTTTACCTGTCATAAACCCCCCTCCCACCTAATATCTTCTTTAGCCTGTCGATAAACCCCCCTCCACACCTAATATCTTCTTTAGCCTGTCATAACCCCCCTCCTCACCTAATATCTTCTTTAGCCTGTCATAAACCCCCCCTACACCTAATATCTTCTTTAGCCTGTCAAAACCCCCCCTCCACACCTAATATCTTCTTTACCTGTCATAAACCCCCCTCCTCACCTAATATCTTCTTTAGCCTGTCATAAACCCCCTCCACACCTAATATCTTCTTTAGCCTGTCATAAAACCCCCCTCCCACCTAATATCTTCTTTAGCCTGTCATAAACCCTCTCCCACTAATATCTCTTACTGTCATAAACCCTCTCACACCTATATCTTCTTTACCTGTCAGAAACCCCCCTCCACACCTAATATCTTCTTTAGCCTGTCATAAAACCCCCCTCCACACTAATATCTTCTTTAGCCTGTCAAAACCACCCCCTCCACCTAATATCTTCTTTAGCCTGTCATAAACCACCCCCTCCACACCTAATATCTTCTTTAGCCTGTCAGAAACACCCCCTCCACACCTAATATCTTCTTTACCTGTCATAAACCCCCCCTCACACCTAATATCTTCTTTATGCTGTCATAAACCCCCCTCCACACCTAATATCTTCTTTAGCCTGTCATAAACCCCCCTCCCACACCTAATATCTTCTTTAGCCTGTCATAAACACCCCTCCACACCTAATATCTTCTTTAGCCTGTCAGAAACCCCCCTCCACACCTAATATCACCTTTCGCCTGTCAGAAACCCCTCCCCACCTAATATCTTCCATGTCCAAGGTCTTTCCTTTGCACAGGTTAAAGGAGTTGCCACATTCTCTCTGGTAGATGTGGGTGGTGCGCATATGGAGTTGTCCGAGCGAGATGACTTCTTCTTGAAAATAAAACACAACAAAAAACAAAAATGAGAAAGTCATGAAAAATTAGAGAACAGTTTGGGTATCATGACAAACCCGTCTTCTTATGATCCTTTTTCAAATGGGATGCAGATTAAGACCAGTTTGATGGTTATCCTCGTGTTTCGTTTCCTTCGTGGTGGATCTATTCCATCATATCTATCATGTCTTCTGACTGCCTGTCAGTTTTCATGTTGGCTGTGCTCAACTTCTGAACTGCTCTTTAAGAGCCTAAAGTAAACACACACACACGTGCGCGCGCGCACACGCACACAGACACAAACACACTATATAACACACATCACAGACACACACACTCCACACTCACACCACACACCATACAAAACTAACAGAACACAGTCACACAGACACACGACACAGACATACACACAGAAACTTACACAGACAATCACCACACACACATCACCAACACACACACAACAACAACACACAACACACACACACACAACACACACACACAACACTCACACCACAACACACACACACACACACACTCATACACACACACACCACACGCACACACATGCACTCACACACATGCACATACGCTAACACACATACATACACAGCGACTCACACAACATACTACGCACATCATACAAATGCAACACTCTTACACACTACATACAGACACACTTCATAACACATTCAACAAAGACAAACCTTCAAAAAAACATACACACATCATAAGACACACTCTATCCCACACATACACAAACACACTCTCATACACAACATACTACAAACACTCTCATACACACATAATACAAAGACATCTCTACACACAACTACAAAGACACACTCTCATACACACAACTATATACAAAGACACTCTCATACACACATACATACAAGACACACTTCATACACACACATCATACAAGCACTTATACACAATCATACAAAGACACACTCTCATACACACACATACATACAAGACACACTCTCATACACACACATCATACAAAGACACACTCATACACAAACATACTAACAAGACCACTCTCATACACACATACATACAAAGACACACTCTCATACACACACATACATACAAAGACACACTCTCATTACACACACATACATACAAAGACACACTCTCATACAACACATACATACAAAGACACATCTCATACAACACATACATACAAAGACACACTCTCATACACACATAATACAAAGAACAAAAGACAACTCTATACACACATACATACAAAGACACTCTCATACACACACATACATACAAAGACACACTTCATACACACACATACATACAAAGACACACTCTCATACCACAATAATACAAGACTCTCATACACACATACATACAAAGACACACTTCATACACACATACAAAGACACACTCTCATACACATAATACATACAAAGACACACTTCATACACACATATATACAAAGACACTCTCATACACATACATACATACAAAGACACACTCTCATACACACCATACATACAAAGACACTCTCATACACACATACATACAAAGACACACTCTCATACACACACATACATACAAAGACACACTCTCATACAAACAGATACATA
>CM060305.1:90430989-90473489 GCA_030674185.1 Monoplex corrugatus
CAGATTCGTTATACTCAATTCACATGTCATTTGACGGAACCATCCATTTGAGACCTGATATGCTGAGGTCAGTTCTAACCCATACCTTAAAATGACTTGTACCCTAATTCGTTTTCAAGTTCAACAGTTCAGCGTTTTAAAGAGACGCTTTAAATCTTATACAATCAATACCACAAAAGGCACAAAACGTCATGCATAAGAAACTCACAGATATGTGGAGACGTTTTGGACTTCGGAGTAGGCTCAAAGAAGGATTTATCGCATTTAGACAATCGCATATTCGTTCTACCCAAATCCGCCAAGCAGGATCTCTAAGTTTGTGCCAAATTCTAGGCTCTGGCAAAGGTCTTGAAATCAAGAGAGGTGGACTCATGGAGAAAAGAGAACGGGACTTTAACCCTTTGACTCCCGCGCCCTATCTACCTAACTGCAAAAACTTCACCCTTTGATTCCCTCACCGTATCCACCAGCTTCCTGCAGGAAGCTGGTGTATAGGTGAGGGAGTCAAAGGGTAAAGATTTTGCTTTGTGAGCATCATTGACAATGCAGGATGCTGATGGACAGGGTGCGGGAGTCAAAGGGTTATTAAGCTGATACTACCAGCATGATAATAGCGGTTAGACGGACATCCAACAGGCCAGTTTCCATGATGAAGGCAGGGACTGAACTCGAGACATCAGATTTCGAGTTCATAGCTCTATCAACAGAGCCAAACAGCTCTCAGACAGTGTGCGTGCTGGAGAACTGGGACAAAACGTTGTGTGCGTCATTAAAGTGACGAATAAGATTAGACGGGGAAAAAATAACACTGCTTTCAAAAGCATGTGCACCTCTTGTGCAAAACCTCATTTCTCTTCTCCCTCAGCTGTATATATTCGTTAACACAGACATTGAGAAGGGCATTTCAAAGCAAAACTAACAAGTAGTTCTAACTTTCTTTGATGTTGTCCTTTCTGTGCCAGGTGCAGTCGTTCATTTTTTGATCAACCCACTTAACACTGTGTTTTTTCGTACTCACCTGTGTTTTTTTTCTCTTTTTCAGTCCCATTTTCTACGCTACTTTAATGGCCACAGAAACTGGGTACAGTTTTTACAATGGGAGGATGATGATGACGATAAGAATGATAAACATGATGCTATGGCATTCCATCCAGGGCTGAGACTACGTGACAGGGCTGTACGTTTACTGTCGTCATTAATCTGATGAAGGATTTATATAGCTGTGTTATACCTTTATTCGGCTTTCTCTCGTCTTTCTGTTTATATTCTGTCATCACTTGGTCTGAGAGATACAGACGCCTGCTGTGTTGGTCAGAATACTTGAACAACGCCCTCAATGACAAGTGCATGATGTGGAATCGACTCCATTGTGTGGTCCCAGTCTTCCCAATGAGCACATAGCACGCCCAAATCTGGATAATCAAATTGGAACAGAAAATGCCACTATGATTTTGAAAGTATTGACGGGGATCTGAACCCACAGTCATCCAGTCAGTAGTCCGTTGCAATAACCATTCCACCACAGCGACTGACGCTTTTTTCATCTTTCTTTTAAAATCTGTTTATGTACACTTCAAGAGTGAGAGAGGGCCCCGGTAGCTCAGTTGGTTTGAGCGTCGGATTCAAATGCTAATGATTGTGGGTTCGAATCCCGGGGTGCGCTGAATTAAAACTGGCCTTCTCACCACCCCATCTTAACATCATTGTTGTTCTGGTGGTGTCAGTACAGAATTAGATAGGTCCCACTTCCCCCACTTCCCTGGGATGGTTATTCCAGTCAGCCATATCACCTGAGGTGGACGTCGACGTAAAAACTAAACCAATCAATCAATCAATCAATCGATCGATCGATCGATCAATCAATCAATCAATCAATCAATCAATCAATCAAAACTGAATCAATCAATCAAAACTGAATCAATCAATCAATCAATCAAAACTGAATCAATCAATCAAAACTGAATCAATCAATCAATCAATCAATCAATCAATCAATCAATCAATCAATCAATCAATCAATCAATCAATCATTCAATCATCAATCAAAACTGAATCAATCAATCAATCAAACTAATCATCATCAAAACTGAATCATTCGAATCAATCAATCAATCAATAATCAATCATCAATTTAATCAATCATCAATCAATCAATCAATCAATTCAATCAAAACTGAATCAATTCATCATTCAATTCAATCAATCAATCAATCAAAACTGAATCAATCAATCAAATAATCAATCAATCATCATCAGATCAATCAATCAATCATCAATCAATCAATCAATCAATCAATCAATCAATGAATCAATCAATCAATCAATCACATCAATCAATCAATCAATCAATCAATCAATCAATCAAGAGTGAGACAGACATGTGACTGATGTGTCAGGACCTCAGCTTATTGCCTGTCCTGTCTTTGTGTCTCCCAGGTGTACAGACTTACCTACTTGTCTGCTCGTTTGCAAGTTTGCTTAATTTGTAAGATATTTAATTCATTTCAGTTTCAGTATTCTCAAGACAACGTTTCTGCTCTCGAAATAACTTCCATATGCCCCTACGCCGCAGATACCATTGGATAGTATGTACTTTCAGTTTCAATTTCAGTTTCAGCTTCTCAAGAGGACGTCTCCGCGTTCAGAACGAATTCCACATGCACTAACGTCACACACGCCACGTGTACGGTGACCGTGGCACATGCCTTAAGCCTGCACATAAACTCATGAGCTGGCCAGGTCCTGAGGCTCTACTTAGATTATGTTTTACCTAGTCTATATTTTATGCTGGTATTTTATCAGCATACCACTGGAATAATCTTGGTTACATGTAAATGGCATGTGTATGTGTGTATTTTGCCTTCAAAAAAGGAACACAGATGTAAAGTACATATCAGTTTAGGGGTTTTAAGTGTTAGGGTAATATCAGTGGCAAAGTGGTGTATCTTTCTTCATTATTACTTTTGTGATACTCCATTCTGAGAGTCAACCCTTGATATGTGTAATGTTAGTCTAGTGCAATTGTCCATGTCCGCAGTGTTCTTCCTCTGTTTTCTTTCTTTTGCCTTGACACTCCATTTTATTTTTCCTCTTCTTTATTTTCATGGTTGGAAGTCTAGTATTTTATTCATTGTGATACATATTGATAACATTTTGTCTCAAACATATAATGTCTTCAATAGTTACTTTCAGTCAACAGTTTGGCATTCAGAGAATGTAAAATCTACGAAGAAATGTAGAGTATTTAGGAAGAAAATGAAGGAAGAGCTTATTCCTTTTGACCTTGGGGCCGGGGACATTATTATCTTTTTCCCTTGCTGGACATTTTGACGGCAAACCAAAGATTTAAAGGACTTTGATTTTAATAACATAATTTACTGTAGCAGGTTCAGAAGAATATGTTGAATGTTTCAATCCATATGATTAACTGGTAAGCTGTAAGTGTTAAGCTGTAAGCCATATCATTAAGTGTTATGCTGTAAGCTCAGGTTTTCTATCAAAACAGCGGCAGTTTATCTGTGTTCAAAAAGAGATTTTACAAAACGAATGTTTGTGTTAAAAAAAAAGAATACGAAGAAAATAAATGTCTATGCCTTATAGAAGGTATGATAAAATAAATATCTCTGGATGACATAAATGAATTAGCTTTTTTCTGCCTGCTGCCCAGTTTATCATCAATGGCTGCCAACTGGATGACCGCCCCTTTCCCCAAGTGTCAGCACATGCAAATGAAATTCCATAAAATATCTAGGTAGGGGTGTGAAGAAAAAGATAGGATTCCATACCTACCAGTTAAGTGGCGAAATGGTCAGAGTAAGGGACTAGTAATTGGAAGGTTGTGGTTCAAACCCCATCAGTCTAAAAGACTTACTGTGGAATATTAGGCCCGGACCAGCTGCCAGCCAGAAATGAGTGTGATAGGGACTGGTTGAGAAGACCACCAAGATTATTCCAGTGGTAGGCTGATAAAATACCAGTATATTATATAGACTAGGTAAAACATAGTGCCTCAGGACCTGGCCAGCTCACGGGTTTATGTGCAGGCTTAAAGCTTGTGTCATGATCACCATACACGTGCACCTGTGACGTTAGTGCACATGGAATTCATTCCGAGGGCGGAGACGTCGTCTTGAGAAATTGAAACTGAAACTGACACTGAGAAGGTATCACTGTCCACAGTCTTCTCCACCTCACGGATGTTCACTGACGGCGTTGCTCAACTCTCCTAATCAACACCGTGAGTGTGTATATCTCTCGAGACTGTTTCGTCAGGACATGTTATGAAAGCGAGCGGATAGTATCGCTTTGTCACACAGTCTCAGTCTGAAGTGGACCCCATAACATCAGCACTATAATCCCATTCTCATCATCGTAACAATGTGACATATTGTCACAGGCGATGTCGCCCTTCCTGCTGTTCAGTTCTGATGATAATCACAGCTTTGGTGGATTTAAAATGTGTGCTAGAAAGCCGACCCCAAGGACTCCACATCCACCAAATTCACAATTATTGGAACGATTACAGAAAGAAATGTTTGCAAACGAAAGTGGAGAACTATAGACAATCTAGGAGGATGTTTGAGCGTATTTTAGGAGAATGTTACTCTTTCCATAAGACGAAAGAAAGAAAGGGTGAATATCAGATGTATAAAATGAAACTTCATACTGTTACCATCACTTTTGAATGATGATCTGCTGTGCTGCACCAGATGAGTAAAATGCTCTCTATGATGTTTGCTTATCCATGGGATATGATGTTCAGTGACTTATCTATCTTTCTTAATTGCAGATAAAGCAAGCAAGAAAAAAAAAAAGAAAACAAACAAACAAACAAACTGACCAGACCATACTAACCAACCAAACAACAAAAGAAAACGAAACAAAACATTACAAACGAAACGAAACTAAAACAAAAGTATGAACAAATAAAAAGTAGAAAAATAATATAAAAAAACTTAATCAAACGAAACAAAACAGATAAAACACCATTTATCTTATAACAAAACGAAATTCATGTTGATCGGTAGTGAATAGAAATGTTAAAGCATTATTTTGTGTTTCAATGTTTAATATCAGCTGTTGACATTGGCTTTTGGTTCACATTATGACTAAAGACAGAACTGCTGACCCATATATATTGCATGCTGATAGCATTGGTCTTTATCAGATTTGTATGAGACATTTTTCATTTCTATCACATTGCGTCTGTGGTGTTAGAGCATGTTAACTTTTACAAGTGCTGAGATGTCAGCTTCAGAAAGCAGACATTAAAACTGACCGCATTTTAGCATGCATATAACCACTAAATGTGCTGACATGCCGTCTTCAGAAAGCTGAAATCAAAACTGACCGCATTTCAGCATGAACATGACCGCTAATGTCCATTATATGTCAAGTAGATTGACATTTCTGGGCCAGGCAATATTTCTGAGTCGCAGAACGATCACATTGGAACTTGTAAATGCAAAACGAAGTCAACGAGGCCCTTCTGTCCATCAGTCTAAATTGTTATCAGTACGATCTCCTTGCTAAGATGGCATCACCTTCATGAAACATGACATTCCACTTTGCGTACAATTCCCTTCCAAAGGTGAGTGTCAAACACTATCAGTTTAAAAACAGCAATTTCTCAAGTGTCTCTGCCACAGCTGTGGAACTTCCATGGCATTCAGTTTCTGTGTCGTTGTTCGCTCCTTTTACCATACAACAATCGTATCTCATTTGCAGTTGAGATGTTTTATAAAATTGCACTAGAGTTTCCTTTTCTCCGTCAGTGCGAAAAAGTTACGTAAGCAGGCATTGCTTTTATATTTAATATCACATGGAAAAAAGGCTTTTGCAGTTTGCATATCATGATGTTTGCAAGCGTTCTGTTTCCTTCTTTCTTTCCTCTCTCTCTCTCTCTCTCTTTCTCGCTCTCTCTCCCTCTCTCTCTCTGTCCCTCCTCTATCCATTCGTCCATCCATTCATCCATCCATCGATCTATCTATCTATCTATCTATCTATCTATCTATCTATCTATCTATCTCTCTCTCTCTCTCTCTCTCTATCTGTCTATCTATCTATCTATCTATCTGTCTGTCTGTCTATCTATCTGTCTATTTATCTCTACATCTATCTATCCATCTGTCTATCTCTCTCTCTCTCTATCTGTCTGTCTGTCTGTCTATCTATCTATCTGTCCGTCTGTCTGCCTGCCGATCTATCTATCTATCTATCTATCTATCTATCTATCTATTTGTCTATCTATCTGTCTGTCTGTCTTTCTTTCTATTCTTTCATCTTTTCACTAAGTTTTAACGTTTTTTACTTTTTATTGTTTTTTATACGGTTGACAAAAGCAAGTTGGCCAAAACTTTGAGCCTGTCGTGTTTTGCTACATTAAATACGCGTTTTCATTTGATTTTCGTGTGTATGTGTATGTGTGGAACAGTGAGGACAATGTTGAGAAATTCGATAAATAAAGCTTGTGAAGAAGTCCCTAAAATAGATAGAAAGCAAAAAAGAATTGGATGACAAAAGAAATCTTAGGCTTGATGGAGGAACGGAGGAAGGCAAAGAGAAACGAGGAGATATACAGAAAGATAAACAACGAAATCAGGAATAAGTGCAATGAAGAGAAGAGAGAGAGAGAGAGAGAGAGAGAGAGAGAGAGAGAGAGAGAGAGAGAGGGAGGGAGAGAGAGAAAGCGAGACAGTAGTAGTAGCGGTGGTAGTAGTGTTAGTATTAGTAGGCCTCCCTCGGTCATGGCTGACCATGGACAAAGTACATCCGTTCTAATGTCTAGATGGGCTGTCTGCTTGGTCCAAGCAGCGTCGCCTGTGACTGTAGAGAGATGCGAGAGAGGCAGTCTCTGTCGCAGCGGTCGCATGTGTATGCTGATGGTGGTCTGTTGGCTGTCATCCCTTTTCTGCGAACTCGCTTTTCTGCTGCAGCAGCTGACAGTTTGTCTTCACCAATCCGCAGCTGTTTCTTGAGAATGGTTCTCCAGCTGTTGCAGTCGTCTGCGAGGTGCTCCCAGGACTCAGTGTTGATCTCAAGTGCCTTCATGTCACGTTTGCAAACGTCTTTGTATCTCAGCTGTGGGCGGCCAATGTTTCTCTGCCCTGTGGCAAGCTCATCATAAAGGATGTCTTTTGGGATGCGACCATCTTCCATGCGGCGAACGTGGCCCAACCAGCGCAGCCGACGCTGTCTCAGCATGGTATGCATGGTTGGGAGGCCAGCGTGGGTCAGGACTTCGGTGTTGGTCACCTTGTCTTGTCAGGAAATGCCGAGTATGCGCCGTAGGCTTCTCAGGTGGAAGGTATTGAGCCTTTTCTCCTGATGAGCATGCGTGGTCCACGCCTCGCTGCAATACAGCAAGGTGCTGAGGACACAGGCGTTGTATACAACCATCTATCTAGTATTAGTAACAGTAGTAGTAGTAGTAGGAGTAGAAATTTTAGTAGTGGTAGAATAATAGCAGCAGCAGCAGCAGTAGTAATCTGGGTTGCCTCATTTTAACACATACAAGTGGTTGAAGACTGTGCCTCATAATGAAGAAGAAGAAGCGTTGTGTCAAAGGTCAAGTGTTCAGACCTCTCTGTAACTGTCTGGGGATGCATCAGTAGCACATGGGGGACACGTATAGCAGTAGAAAAACAGCTGACGTCAGCACATACAGCAGTAAACAGGAGACGCCAGCACGTAGAGCAGTAGACAGACAGCTGACGTCAGAACGTATATCAAATGACAGACAGCTGACGTCAGCACGTAAAGCAGTAGACAGACAGCTGGTGTCAACACGTACAGCAGTAAACGGACAAATGACGTCAGTTCATACAACAATAAACAGACACCTGACGTCAGCACGTACAGTAGTAAACAGGCGACGTCAGCATGTACAACAGTAGACAGACAGCTGATGTCAGCACATATAGCAGAAAACGGACAAGTGACGTCAGTTCATGTAACAATAGACATCTGACGTCAGCACGTACAGAAGTAAACAGACAGCTGATGTCAGCACGTACAGCGGTATAAACAGTCAGCAGATATCAGTTGATAAAGCTGTAAACAGACAGCCCACATCAGCACCTATAGCAGTAAACATTCATTCGATGTCAGCACGTACAGCAGTAAACAGACAGCTGACGTCATCAAGTACATTAGTAAATAGACTACCGACGTCAGCACGCATAGCATTAAACCTAAGACGACGTCAGCACATACAGCAGTACACAGACAGCCGACGTCACCACATACAGCAGTAACGAGAAAGGAGACGTCAGGATGTACAGCAGTAAACAGACAGCCAGGCACATGGCCACAAACACATCGTAACAAGCCACCTTCAAAATTACTTCCCCTCAAACGCTGCTGTTTCTTCTGTACATATGAAAAGTGCGTGCTTTGAAGGGGAGGCTAATCATGCTGCAGTAATTGTGGGGCGCTGCGTACCAAATGGATTCCATTAATTGGGCAGGACGTCCATGTTGCCGGAGTCAGTTCTTACTCCGTTGAGGCGTGTTTTGTGGTCTCCAACTGCTGTCTCCTACAGTCCTTGTCGTCTGTACCTTATGTTTTAACTTCCACCCACTGACATAAACAATTGGAAACTTGTCCACACAGAACCAGAAAGAACGAAAATCTAATAAGAGAAGACAGGCAGAATTTTTTTTTTATCAACTGCCCTTCGTCAAACGTACACAAAAGACATCGAGGAATGAATACATAAAACTGGGGGAAGAAATAGTGGCGAGATTTTCCTTACAGAGAAAAAAAAAGAGAGAGAGAGAGAGAGAGAGAGAGTGAGAGAAAGAGAGAGAGAAAGAGAGAAAGAAAGAAAGAAAGAGAGAGAATGAAAGAGAGAGAGAATGAGAGAGAGAGAGAGAGTGTGTGTGTGTGTGTGTGTGAAAGAGAGAGAGAGAGAGGGAGAGAAAAAGATAGAGAGAAAGAGAGAAAGAAACAAAGAAAAAGAGAGAGAGAGAGAATGAGAGAGAGAGAGAGAGAATGAGAGAGGGAGAGAGAGAGAGCGAGAGAGAGAGAGAGTGTGTGTGTGTGTATGAAAGAGAGAGAGAGACAGAGACAGAGAGAGACAGAGGGAGAGAGAGAGAAGAGAGAGAGAGACAGAGACAGAGAGACAGAGACAGAGAGAGACAGAGGGAGAGAGAGAGAAGAGAGAGAGAGAGAGAGAGAGAGAGAGAGAGAGAGAGAGAGAGAGAGAGAGAGAGAGATGTATTGCAGTTAGTGGGAAATTTGCGCTGTTTGTCATATTTCTTATAGCTATGCAGTAAATTAATGGCCTGAAGATTGCTGGGTTGCGTGAGGGGCGTGCTTGCTGAGCTTCTGTTACACAAGACTATACACATGTGATACATGTGAATCTCCAAACTACTGATACAGGGTTGTCTCTGCCACTCCCTCCATCCTTAACTTTTTTTTTCCAGAAAAACCACCACTCTTGCAATTCATAAACAGGAATCCTTGAAACCTGTGTCAAAGAGATGTCATAGTTTTCTGGATCTATTGGTGCTGTCTGGCCATAAGTTGTTGAATGTTATATAGAACCAATAGTGTTATATGGTTGTGAGGCGTGGACAGTCAACAAGCAAAGCCAAAACAAGATTGAGGAAGCCGAGATGTGGTTCTAAGACGAATGTTGAGAGTTCCATGGACAGCAAAGAAAACAAACGAGACAGTCTTGATGGAGGTAGACACAAGAGGATCATTGATAAAGAAGATTAGGAAAAGACAAGCAACATTTATATATTTTATGAGGAAAAGGAAATTGGAGCATCTGGTCACAACAGAAACGCTGGAGGGAAAGAGAGCACCAGGTAGACCCAGGGAAAGATATTGGACGGGACTTGCAGATTGGCTGAGGACAGAGAGAGCGGAAGATGTGCTTGCAGTGATAATGGATAAATGCATATGGAGGGCCATGATCGCCAACGCCATGCCGCAGGGCACTTGATGATGATGATTGTTGCTGTTGTGCACATCCAGCACTGTGCTATATGGAGTCTGGAATTTGTTCACAAGGGATTCATTACATTCGACAATTCCATATGCATTCTACCCTGGATTAATCTGGCATCCTCTTCTTTATTAATTTCATCTCTTGGATCACCATGTCTCTCTTTGTTTTCCCCTTCGCCTTTGACAACAATTTCAATGTTTTTGATCCCAATTCCTGCCTATTGGTTTTATCATCATCATCAAGTGCCTTGCCACCTGGCGTTGGCGATCATGGCCTTCCATATGCATCTGTCCCTTGTTGCCGCAAGTACATCTTCCACCCTCTCTGTCCTCGGCCACTCTGCAAGTCCGTCCAACATTTTTCCCTGGGTCTACCCGGTGCTCTCTTTCCCTCCAGCTTTCCTGTAGTGACCATGTGCTCCAATTGCCCTTTCCTCATAAAATGGCCTATAAATGTTGCCTGTCTTTTCCTAATCTTCCTCATGAATAATCTTCTTGTGTCTGCCTCCTTCAAGACTGTCTCGTTTGTTTTCTTTGCTGTCCATGGAACCTATTGGTTTAGAGTGTTGTATTATTCTTCTGACATTGAAGCTTTCCTTCACTGTATCCATTGCCTCCTGAACTTTTCACTCTGCGCCAGTCTTCAGCTTAATCTGAATTGATCTCACAAACTTGTCTCCCAAGCTCTGGGGCATGCTTGAAAGTCTGACTTTTCCCACCTTGTACTCGTCAACAAAGGATTTTAGGAGTATACGAGAAGAGACCAGAAGATTTTTGGAGTCAACATGAACCGCAGGCACCACACTTTGTATTTGCCAAAGGAACCACACTTGTCTACTACTCCCAGGCTATCTTTTATCATTTACTTAGTTTCGTTTTCCCTTATTGTATGTTTCAGGAAGCCATGATACAATTTTCCAAGGCTCTTGACTGTTTTTTTCTGTCACTGTCGGAACCGAATAGCTTAGTTCTGTACAGTACGTTACTGTTTATGCTACCTTTCCGTTCAGCAGTGAGATACTCCGAGTATTTTTCTTTTCTTTCTTTTTTTCTTTTATTTGAAACTCGTCTTTGATGAAACGACTAATTCATCTTACTTTTCCACTATTTTGTGTGTTTCATTGTAGTTTGTGGAGAGGACTGTCATGTCGTCTGTGAGGACTTGTAGAGAGGGTATTTCACATCCATTTTCAAGGTCTGCTGGATTTGAACAGCTTAGTCCTGTCTTCAAGAAAACATCCATTGCCAACATGAACTGTGCTGGAAAAATTGGCACGGCCTAGTGCCATTCTATGCGAGCATCCAAACCCATCCAATCGATCGTATATTTCTGATGAAATAAATCAACAGTTAAAGATTTTTTTCTGATTAGTTGTAGAAATATAGTTGATTGACATTGATATCATTAAATTTTAATATTTCTACACATCAGCAAGCTAACCTGTATCAAACGATCGTTCAAAATCCTAGGACAGACTCTGGAAAGAGAAGGAAAGTCAATTTGAATTGAACCTAGAACCTGACTTTTTAACGATGACTTTGAACGTGTATTTGAAAAAGACTTTTGTTTTTGTTTTGATTGTTTTGTTTTGTTTGTTTGTTTGTTTGTGTGTGTGTGTGTGTGTGTGTGTGTGTGTGTGTGTGTGTGTGTGTGTGTGTGTGTGTGTGTGTGTGTGTGTGTGTATGTGTGTGTGTGTGGTGGTCTTTGATTTAAAAGTCTATTCACTAAAGTGATTTTATAAATGTGTGTGTGTGTGTGTGTGTGTGTGTGTGTGTGTGTGTGTGTGTGTGTGTGTGTGTGTGTGTGTGTGTGTGTGTGTGTGTGTGTGTGTGTGTGTGTGTGTGTTAGCTGCATTACACTAGGACATTATTTGCCTTCAAGTTTGACTGCGCCAGTTTGGACGAGTGGGTTTCTCCGTTTAAATAAAATGTGATCGTGTGGCATTTAACCCTCTGACTCCTGCACCATATCCACCAACACCCTTTAATGTCAACCAATGCTAGCAACGCAAAAATTTGACCCTTTGAATCCGTCACCCTAACCACCAGCTTCCTGCAACTCTTTGACTCCCTCAACCTAACCACCAGTTTCCTGCAGAAAGCTGGTGGTTAGGGTGAGGGAATCAAAGGGTTAAGTTTTTGCAGTCGGTGGATAGGGTACGGGAGTCAAAAAGTTTGATCTGTCCACCTGTGAATGTCAGACATTTGCTTTATCTCTGAATGCCCTTTGTTTCTCATTCTTTTGTAAAGCACTTGATCGATTGATGTATGGAAATCGATATTATATAATGATTCCATTTTTATCCTTCTTTGACACTGTATATGTTACGGTTCCTCTGTCTTTATGGTACCGTTAGAGTTGACATGTCTGTCTCCTCTTTGTGTTTATATCTTTCCCTATTTCTTCTCTTTTCCTTTAATTCTATGTTTCTATTTTACAACTTTTTTTTTTTACAAATACTTCTTTTCTTTCATTTATACGTATTATCAAATTCGGCCTGTCATCCTTGCAGAGAAGAAAAGAGAAATGACAAAAACATTACTGAGGCTGCGCTTAAGATAAAAGCAAAGCATGTGATGAATGGTAACAAAAAACAAACGAAAGGTACAGAGGCTGTCTGTAATATTATCATCAGAACTGACAGGTACGCAGTAGTATCACATCAGGTGGCCGACTATACAGTCAAAACATATACATATATACGTACATATATATATATATATATATATATATATATATATATATACATATATATATATATATATATATATATATATAATATACTATATTTGCACTTGTGTGGTCCTGCACTCTACATGTTATTTTATCTGTTTGGTTTGATTATTGTATGTGGTCCTGCACTCTACATGTTATTCTATCTGTTTGGTTTGATTATTGTATGTGGTCCTGCACTCTCTATGTTATTTTATCTGTTTGGTTTGATTATTGTATGTGGTCCTGCACTCTATATGTTATTTTATCTGTTTGGTTTGATTATTGTGTGTGGTCCTGCACTCTCTATGTTATTTTATCTGTTTGGTTTGATTATTGTATGTGGTCCTGCACTCTCTATGTTATTTTATCTGTTTGGTTTGATTATTGTGTGTGGTCCTGCACTCTATATGTTATTTTATCTGTTTGGTTTGATTATTGTATGTGGTCCTGCACTCTCTATGTTATTCTATCTGTTTGGTTTGATTATTGTATGTGGTCCTGCACTCTATATGTTATTTTATCTGTTTGGTTTGATTATTGTATGTGGTCCTGCACTCTATATGTTATTCTATCTGTTTGGTTTGATTATTGTATGTGGTCCTGCACTCTCTATGTTATTTTATCTGTTTGGTTTGATTATTGTATGTGGTCGTGCAATCTCTATGTTATTTTATCTGTTTGGTTTGATTATTGTATGTGGTCCTGCACTCTATATGTTATTTTATCTGTTTGGTTTGATTATTGTATGTGGTCCTGCAATCTCTATGTTATTTATCTGTATGGTTTGATTATTGTATGTGGTCCTGCAATCTCTATGTTATTTTATCTGTTTGGTTTGATTATTGTATGTGGTCCTACACTCTCTATGTTATTTTATCTGTTTGGTTTGATTATTGTATGTGGTCCTGCAATCTCTATGTTATTTTATCTGTTTGGTTTGATTATTGTATGTGGTCCTGGATTCTATATGTTATTTTATCTGTTTGGTTTGATTATTGTATGTGGTCCTGCACTCTCTATGTTATTCTATCTGTTTGGTTTGATTATTGTATGTGGTCCTGCACTCTCTATGTTATTTTATCTGTTTGGTTTGATTATTGTATGTGGTTCTGCACTCTATATGTTATTTTATCTGTTTGGTTTGATTATTGTATGTGGTCTGCAATCTCTATGTTATTTTATCTGTATGGTTTGATTATTGTATGTGGTCTGCAATCTCTATGTTATTTTATCTGTTTGGTTTGATATTGTAAGTCCTGCAATCTTATGTTATTTTATTGTTGGTTTGATTTTGTATGTGGTCTGCATCTCTATGTTATTTTATCTGTTGGTTTGATTATTGTAGTGGTCTACACTCTTATGTTATTTTATTGTTTGGTTGATTATTGTATGTGGTTGCATCTCTATGTTATTTTATCTGTTTGGTTTGATATTGTTGAGTCCTGCATCTCTATGTTTTTATCTGTTTGGTTTGATATTGTGTGGTCTAATCTCTATGTTATTTTATCTGTTTGGTTTGATATTGTGTGGTCTGCATCTCTATGTTATTTATCTGTTGTTTGATTATTGTATGTGGTCCTGCATCTCTATGTTATTTATCTGTTGGTTGATTATTGTATGTGGTCTGCATCTCTATGTCATTTATCTGTTGGTTTGATTATTGTGTGTGGTCCTGCAATCTCTATGTTTTTTATCTGTTGGTTTGATTATTGTATGTGGTCCTGCATCTCATGTTATTTTATTGTTTGGTTTGATTATTGTATGTGGTCTGCACTCTCTATGTTATTTTATTGTTTGGTTTGATTATTGTATGTGGTCTGCATCTCTATGTTATTATCTGTTTGGTTTGATTATTGTATGTGGTCTGCACTTCTTGTTATTTTATCTGTTGGTTTGATTATTGTATGTGGTCCTACACTCTATGTATTTATCTGTTTGGTTTGATTATTGTATGTGGTCCTGCATCTCTATGTTATTTATCTGTTGGTTTGATATTGTATGTGGTCTGCACTCTTATGTTATTTTCTGTTTGGTTTGATTATTGTATGTGGTCTGCACTCTTATGTTATTTATCTGTTTGGTTTGATTATTGTATGTGGTCTGCATCTCTATGTTATTTTATCTGTTTGGTTTGATTATTGTTGTGTCCTGCACTCTCTATGTTATTTATTGTTGGTTTGATTATTGTTGTGGTCCTGCACTCTCTATGTTATTTTATCTGTTTGGTTTGATTATTGTATGTGGTCCTGCATCTCTATGTTATTTATCTGTTTTTTGATTTTGTATGTGGTCCTGCACTTATGTTTTTTATCTGTTTGGTTTGATTATTGTATGTGGTCCTGCATCTCTATGTTATTTATCTGTTTGGTTGATTATTGTATGTGTTGCACTCTTATGTTTTTATCTGTTTGTTTGATTATTGTATGTGGTCTGCATCTATATGTTTTTTTATCTGTTTGGTTTGATTATTGTATGTGGTCCTGCATCTATGTTATTTTTTGTTTGGTTTGATTATTGTATGTGGTCTGCACTTTATGTTATTTTATCTGTTTGGTTTGATTATTGTATGTGGTCCTGCATCTATGTTTTTTATCTGTTTGGTTTGATTATTGTATGTGTCTGCATCTCTATGTTATTCTATCTGTTTGGTTTGATTATTGTATGTGGTCCTGCACTCTATATGTTATTTTATCTGTTTGGTTTGATTATTGTATGTGGTCCTGAATCTCTATGTTATTTTATCTGTTTGGTTTGATTATTGTATGTGGTCTGCACTCTTATGTTATTTTATTGTTTGGTTTGATTATGTAGTGGTCTGCAACTCTATGTTATTTTATCTGTATGGTTTGATTATTGTAATGGTCCTGCATCTATATGTTATTTTATCTGTTTGGTTTGATTATTGTATGTGGTCTGCACTCTAGATGTTATTTATCTGTTTGGTTTGATTATTGTATGTGGTCTGCATCTCTGTGTTATTTTATCTGTTTGGTTTGATTATTGTGTGTGTCTGCATCTCTATGTTATTTTATCTGTTTGGTTGATTATTGTATGTGGTCCTGCACTCTCTATGTTATTTTATCTGTTTGGTTTGATTATTGTATGTGGTCTGCAATCTCTATGTTATTTTATCTGTATGGTTTGATTATTGTATGTGGTCTGCACTCTCTATGTTATTTTATCTGTTTGGTTTGATTATTGTATGTGGTCCGCACTCTATATGTTATTTATCTGTTTGGTTTGATTATTGTATGTGGTCTGCACTCTCTATGTTATTTATCTGTTTGGTTTGATTATTGTATGTGGTCTGCATCTCTATGTTATTTTATCTGTTTGGTTTGATTATTGTATGTGGTCTGAATTCTATGTTATTTATCTGTTTGGTTTGATATTGTATGTGGTCCTGCATCTCTATGTTATTTTATCTGTTTGGTTTGATTATTGTATGTGGTCTGCATCTTATGTTATTTTATCTGTTTGGTTTGATTATTGTAGTGGTCCTGCAATCTCTATGTTATTTATCTGTTGGTTGATTATTGTACATGGTCTGCACTCTTATGTTATTTTATCTGTTTGGTTTGATTATTGTATGTGGTCCTGCACCTAGATGTTATTTTATCTGTTTGGTTTGATTATTGTATGTGGTCCTGCAATCTCTGTGTTATTTTATCTGTTTGGTTTGATTATTGTGTGGATCCTGCATCTCTATGTTATTTTATCTGTTTGGTTTGATTATTGTATGTGTCCTGCACTCTCTATGTTATTTTATCTGTTTGGTTTGATTATTGTATGTGGTCCTGCAATCTCTATGTTATTTTATCTGTATGGTTTGATTATTGTATGTGGTCTGCACTCTCTATGTTATTTATCTGTTTGGTTTGATTATTGTATGTGGTCCTGCACTCATATGTTTATTTTATCTGTTGGTTTGATTATTGTATGTGGTCCTGCAATCTCTATGTTATTTTATCTGTTTGGTTTGATTATTGTTGTGGTCCTGCAATCTCTATGTTATTTTATCTGTTTGGTTTGATTATTGTTTGGTCTGTTTTTTTTTTTTTTTTTTTTTTTTTTTTTTTTTTTTTTTTTTTTTTTTTTTTTTTTTTTTTTTTTTTTTTTTTTTTTTTTTTTTTTTTTTTTTTTTTTTTTTTTTTTTTTTTTTTTTTTTTTTTTTTTTTTTTTTTTTTTTTTTTTTTTTTTTTTTTTTTTTTTTGCATCTCTATGTTATTTTATCTGTTTGGTTTGATTATTGTATGTGGTCCTGCACTCTCTATGTTATTTTATCTGTTTGGTTTGATTATTGTATGTGGTCCTGCACTCTCTATGTATTTTATCTGTTTGGTTTGATTATTGTATGTGGTCCTGCACACTCTATGTTATTTTATCTGTTTGGTTTGATTATTGTATGTGGTCCTGCACTCTCTATGTTATTTTATCTGTTTGGTTTGATTATTGTATGTGGTCCTGCAATCTCTATGTTATTTTATCTGTTTGTTTGATTATTGTATGTGGTCCTGCACTCTCTATTTATTTTATCTGTTTGGTTTGATTATTGTATGTGGTCCTGCAATCTCTAATGTTATTTTATCTGTTTGGTTTGATTATTGTATGTGGTCCTGCAATCTCTATGTTATTTTATCTGTATTTGGTTTGATTATTGTATGTGGTCCTGCACTCTCTATGTTATTTATCTGTTGGTTTGATTATTGTATGTGGTCCTGCACTCTTATGTTATTTTATCTGTTTGGTTTGATTATTGTATGTGGTCCTGCACTCTCTGATTATTTTATCTGTTTGGTTTGATTATTGTATGTGGTCCTGCACTCTCTATGTTATTTTATCTGTTTGGTTTGATTATTGTATGTGGTCCTGCACTCTATATGTTATTTTATCTGTTTGGTTTGATTATTGTATGTGGTCCTGCACTCTCTATGTTATTTTATCTGTTTGGTTTGATTATTGTATGTGGTCCTGCACTCTCTATGTTATTTTATCTGTTTGGTTTGATTATTGTATGTGGTCCTGCACTCTACATGTTATTTTATCTGTTTGGTTTGATTATTGTATGTGGTCCTGCAATCTCTATGTTATTTTATCTGTTTGGTTTGATTATTGTATGTGGTCCTGCAATCTCTATGTTATTTTATCTGTTTGGTTTGATTATTGTGTGTGGTCCTGCACTCTCTATGTTATTTTATCTGTTTGGTTTGATTTTTGTATTTCATTTGTTTCGTACTGTGTTGTAGGCTGTGGTTTAATGTCTACACTCATGAGGGTGATATGGTCAATGGATTGCTAAGCAGTTATCTTACATTTTTGTTTTTAATGCCTATCTCTCTATCTATCTATCTATCTATCTTTATCTATCTATCTATCTATCTATCTATCTATCTATCTATCTATCTATCTATCTATCTATCTATCTATCTATCTATATATGTATGTATGTATGTATGTATGTATGTATGTATGTATGTATGTATGTATGTATCTATTTATCTGTCTATCTGTCTATGTATGCATGTATGTATGTATGTATTTATCTGTCTATCTGTCTATCTGTCTATCTATCTATCTATCTATCTATCTATCTGTTTGTCTATCTATCTGTTTGTCTATCTATCTATCTGTTTGTCTATCTATCTGTTTGTCTATCTATCTATCTATCTATCTGTCTATCTACCTATCTATCTACCTATCTGTCTATCTATCTGTCTACAATCAAACGAGACAGTCTTGATGGAGGCAAACAAGAGAAGATCATTCATAAGGAAGATCAGGAAAAGACAGGCAACATTTATAGGCCATTTTATGAGGAAAGGGGAATCAGAGCACAGGTCACAACAGGAAAGCTGGAGGGAAAAAAGAGCACAGGTAGACCCAGGGAGAAAATATTGGACAAACTTGCAGGGTGGCTGAGGACAGAGAGGGCGGAAGATGTGCTTGCGGCAACAAGGGATAGATGCACATGGAGGACCATGATCGCCAACGCCATGCGGCAGGGCACATGGTGATGATGATGACTATGCTACAGTAAGCAAGATTAAGGCTGTTATCCTTCCTAAAAATTCCCCACACAGACCAGAGATGCAACTTTCATGTAAACCTCTGATTTACACCGCTATGAAAACAATTTACGATGAAAGGTTCTATAAAGAACACATGGAATGTTTGAGACCAGATCACTGGGTGTGAAATTTCTACTGACTGCCAGTGACACGCAACAGCAGCAGCTAACACAGCGTACTTCATCTCTAGTATTCAAAAAGAGATGTAATATGGACGTTTGTGTTCAAGGATCACATACTTCACATAAATGTCAGCGTCTCAAAGACGAAGTAATAAACTCAGTGTGTGTAGATGACAGCAGTGTGTCTGTGTTTCTCCCTGTTGCCCAGTTCATCACCACCAGCAGAACATTGGGTGGCTGCCTCTTTCCCCCCAAGTGCCAGCGAATGCATATCAGCTTCCATACACCATGAAGGCGAGGAGCGAAGAAACAGACAGGACTCATCGTCTATAAAACTGATGATAACTGCAACAGGGATGCAGACAGGAGGAGAGAAATGACAAAAATCGCTGAGGCTGAGCTTAAGATAAAAGCGAAGCATGAGATGAACAGTGGTAATTAATAAACGAATGGTAGAGTGGCTGTCTGTAATATTATCATTAGAACTGACAGATATGTAGTTGTATTGCATCAAGCGGCGGACTATGATTTATGTTTCGTTTCTTGTCTCTTTCTTCTTGCTCTTGTTGTTGTTCTTCTTCTCCTGCATTCTCCTCCTCCTCCTCTTCTTGTTTTTGTTCTTGTTGTGTTGTTGTTGTTCTTCTTCTTCTTCTCTATTACTTCTTCTTCTTCTCCTGCATTCTCCTCCTCCTCCTCTTCTTGTTTTTGTTCTTGTTGTTGTTGTTGTTGTTTTCTTCTTCTTCTTCTTGTATTACTTCTTCTTCTTCTTCTTGTATTACTTCTTCTTCTTCTTCTGCATTCTCCTCCTCCTCCTCTTCCTCTTCTTCTTCTATTTGTTCTTCTTCTATTATTACTTCTTCTTCTTCTTCTCTTCCTTCTTTCTTCTTCTCTCTGCTTCTTTTCTTCTTGTTCTTCTTCTTGTTCTTCTCTTCTTCTATTTGTTCTTCTATTATTACTTCTCTTCTTCTTATTCATCTCTCTCCTCATCTTCTTCTGATTCTCCTCCTCCTTTTCTTCTTCTTTTCTTCTCTTTTCTTCTTCTTGTTCTTCTTCTTCTTTTCTTCTTCTTTACTTCTTCTTGTTCTTCTTCTTCTTTTCTTCTTTTTGTTCTTGTTCTTCTTCTTCTTTTCTTCTTCTTGTTCTTCTTCTTGTTCATTTCTTCTTCTTGTTCTTTTCTTCTTGTTCTTGTTCTTCTTCTTTTCCTGCATTCTCTTCCTTCTCCTCCTCTTCTTCTTCGTCTTCTTGTTCTTGTTCTTGCTCTTCTTGTTCTTGTTCTTCTCCTCCTTCTCTTTTCTTTTTCTAGTTTACTTCTTCTTTAAGGCAAAATCAGTTCTTCTGCTTCCATTGAATCATTAGTGTTGAACTGAAGTCAAATTCTCTTCTCTAGGATTGTAGGTAACTAGAATTTTTTGTTATTTGGTTTGCTTTATTTGCTAGGTTTAATTTTTCAATGTTGTTGTTATGTTTTTGTAGATGATGTTGTCCTTCTTTTTCAATTTCTTTACGTAAATGTTTCCTTCCGTTCTGTTTTTTGTCCATGTTGTCTTATATCTTTTAACTTGTGTTTCCCCATTTTGTTTATTCGGTGCTACCATATTTTATGTGTATGTGAGTATGAGTGTATTCATTTCTTTTATATTTTAGACAAGTTTGAATGAATGTGCGCGTGTGTGTGTGCGTGCATGCGTGTGTGCTCATGTGAATGTGTGTGTATGCGTGTGTATGTGTCTGTGAGTGAGCGAGTGACTGTGTGTGTGTGTGTGTGTGTGTGTGTGTGTGTGTGTGTGTGTGTGTGTGTGTGTGTGTGGTGAGTGTGTGTGTGTGTGTGAGTGTGTGTGTGTGCGTGTGTGTGTGCACATGTATATGTGTGTGTATGTGTGACTGTGTGAGTGTGTGTGTATGCGTGCGCATGTCTCTGTGAGTGAGCGAGTGACTCTGTGTGTGTGTATGTGTGTGAATGTGTGTGTGTGTGAGTGTGTGTGTGTGTGAGTGTGTGTGTGTGCGTGTGTGTGTGCACATGTATATGTGTGTGTATGTGTGTGCGTGGTCTGTAAGTGAGCGATAACTGTGTGTGTGTATGTGTGTGTGTATGTATGTGTATGTGTGTGTGTATGTGTGTGTGTATGTGTGCGTGTGTCTGTAAGTGAGCGATAACTGTGTGTGTGTATCTGTGTGTGTGTATGTGTGTGTGTGTGTGTGTGTATGTGTGTGTGGCTACACGTCTTTAAAGCACTCTTTTCGGCACGGCAAATACAGACTTGGTAAAACAAGACATTCCACTTTGTCTACAGTTTTCCCAAAAGCCAACATCTCAGTCTACAGGCCAAGACAACGATTTTTCAAGTGTCAGACCAAAAGCAGCAGAATTGACTGTTGACATGCGTAAAATAACGGTCAATGTATAGATCGTGTTTTGTTGTTTTCCTGTTGAAAGACGCTATCTCAGCTAAGCAGGGCCGGATCTGAAAGAAAAGTGAGGGAGGTGGGGAGTGGGGAGGTTCTCACGGAGCCCAGGGACAGAGATCGTGGTGGAGGCCGGGGAAGGGAAGAGGGGAGCAATACCCCATGAAGCTGAAGCATTTTTTTTGCTATTTGAAACAAATATACCAAGTGTCATCATCATCATCATCATCATCATCATCATCATCATCATCATCATCATCCATCATCATCACATTATCATCATCATCATCATCATCATCATCATCATCACAACAACAACAACAACAACAACAACAACAAAACAAACAACACAACAACAAACAACAACAAACAAACAAAAAACAAAACAACAAAACAAGAAAAACCAAGCAAGCAAGCAAGCAAGCAAACAAACAAGCAAGCAAGCAAGCAACCAAACAAAGAAACAAAGAAATAAACAAGCAAACAAACAAAGAAACAAACAAGCAAACAAAGAAATAAACAAGCAAACAAACAAAGAAATAAACAAGCAAACAATCAAAGAAAGAAACAAGCAAAAAAAGAAACAAAGAAAGAAACAACCAAACAATGAAACAAACAAGCAAAGAAACAAACAAACAAGCAAAGAAACAAAGAAACAAAGAAGAAGAAGAAGAAGAAGAAGAACAAGAACAAGAGACGACTATAGGTTTTACAGTTACACCAAATACCGACCCCCAAATGAAAGAAAAAGAATTAAATGATTATGGCGATATCCTTAACGCCATGCTTCGTTGAAACTATATGAAATATGCAGTTTTCATTCGCTACCCCAGCACATCCCCTTATAGAATCCCACCATTCCATAAATCATTTGGAAACTTACGATCTCAACTTTGCGAGCTCTGCCTACAGTAATTCAAAGTAAACACATCAGAATCCACAAGAGAGCATTCACAGTGATCGATAAGAAATGCCTGAAAGTGAATGTTTTTAAACTTTCTCCTCTTTTATCGCACAGCATGGAGTTTGCACATGCAATGTTTCATTTGGCCATAACTTGTACTGATGGTAGTCGGCAGGTAGACTTAAGTATCGTATCAGTACAGCAGGGTGAGAATATATCGGACGGACTTAGAGGGTTTCTGAGGGCAGAGAGGGTGGACGATGGAAGATGTGCTTGCGGCAACAAGGGATAGATACATTTGGAGGGCCATGATCGCCGACGCCATGCGGCAAGGCATTTGATGATGATGATGACAGCAGGGCGCTTAGCTCATGCACAGCAATATTTGTGGAGAGCTATATAGTCTTGCCACAACCTCTTGCTCTGTCTTCCAAAAACAGACATAGCCTCGAAGATTTGCAACGTCAGCACTGCGTGAAGAGATCCATTGCTATTTTCACTCTATTGCCCAAAGAACAGAATTTGTCTACATCCTGATCTCCTGGTTGTTGATGATAATCAGATGCACTGAAGCGCCAGGAACCTGACATCGCGTTGGCTGAAACACTAGTGATACAGAGATGGCAACAAGACTGTTTAATTTCTAATTCAAAACAATAATAATAATAATAATTACAATATTTATATAGCGCAAAATCTTGATAGAAATCAAATCTAAGCGCTGAACATACACACACGCACGCGCGCACACACACGCACACACACACTCACACATGGCTATAAATGGGGAAATAGAATAAAAGCAATGGAAAATTATAGGGAGCATATTATATACAAATATAATTACAATGTGATTCCACTCCGAGCGGAGACAGGCTACAGAGGGGGATGAGTGAGGTCAGGATTTCATGCAGAGGAGAAAAGGTGAGTTTTGAGAGCGGACTTGAAGGAGACAAAAGTAGGTTGCTGACGGACTGAGAGAGGAAGTTTGTTCCAGGAGAGTGGACCAGAAACAGAGAAGGCTCGTGGACCGTAGGTATTGAGCTTAGTGCGTGGAAAGCGAAAAGTCAGAGGATCGGAGGCAGAGCGGAGGGTACGTGAGGGAACATAGATCTCAAGTAGGCTTGACAAGTGTGACTGTCACCGTTCAAGCAAACAGGAACCAGAAAAACACGACAAAAGAATCAGAACGAGCATTTAATACAACCAGACAAGACAGGCGCAAATTTCAGTGTGCTTCTTTTCTTCTCACACTAGACGAAGCAGCAGGTAAGCTTCAGTCTTTTTCTCCTAATTTTTGTGTCTGGTGTTTGTTTGTTTGTGATCTTACACTTGACAAAGGCCAGTTGGCAGAAAATTTGCGCCTGTCTCGTCTTGTTGTGTTAAATACACGTTCTGATTCTTTTATCGTGTTTTTTTTTTTTCTGGCTTCTGCTTAATTTCTGCCTTGGGCTGTGAGAGTGACTTGCCAAATGTGCAGGTCATAAGGGCTCGCCTATTTTCAACACGTAGAATTATGATAATTTGATAACAGGAACTGATTTAATAATAAACCCTCTCTGCAGGTCATTTTCCACCACTCTACTATTACATCGTGGGAAAAAAGTTACCCCCACACCACAAACACGAGGCATCAAAGAGTATGTGATGAGGGCTATACGTTAAATGTAATTAGGGCAATGCACTTATCTAACAAATATACGCTTTCCTCTACTATGTAATTTTGAAAGGTATTCTTGCACGTTTCAGCAAACTATCAGATAGAATAACGAAGTTACAGATGTGACGCACAGAGCATTTTTTCGCCCATATCATGTAGTGTAAATTTCAAAGTGCAACCATAGGTTTAACCCTTTGATTCTCGCACCCTATCCACCAACAGCAAAAGCTTAACTCTTTGACTCCCTCAGACTATCCGCCAGCTTCATGCAGGAAGCTGGCGAATAGAGTGAGGGAGTCAAAGGATTAAGTTTTAGCTTTGCTAGCATTGTTGACGATGCAGGTTGCTGCTGGACTGGGTCCGGGAGTGAAAGGATTAAGTTTTAGCTTTGCTAGCATTGTTGACGATGCAGGTTGCTGCTGGACTGGGTCTGGGAGTCAAAGGGTTAAGTTTTAGCTTTGCTAGCATTGTTGACGATGCAGGTTGCTGCTAGACTGGGTCCGGGAGTCAAAGGGTTAAGGAAGCATAGGTAAATACTGTCAAGAGGGCAATGAACCCTGTGCTTTCATTTTCACTTTCTTCAACTGAAAAACAACATCACAGATTGTATGTAACTGAATTCATGTAATTCTTCGTCTTTTACAGGTGAATAAAAGTAAATTTGTATGGTATCGGTAATATAATTAGACCGACCAAGAACATTTTATCAAGGAATCTCACTGTGCACAATAATTATCTATGGTTCACTCACACATGTTCTAGATACAACGATACAGTACTTGTACTTGTGTTTATCAAAACGAAGGCAGGGATCGTGCTAGTTCTGAATGTGCAATGGCTATATATAATTCAAATTATGTAATTCTGATTCAAAGTAAATTTGTGCGGTGTCGGTAATGTACTTGAAACTTACAAAACGTTTTTATCATGGCATCCAACTGTGCATGAACATTACTGCTGATGTGCTGTACACATGTTCTAGACATGACGATATACGTACATGTCGTGTTTATCAAAACAAAGACTGAGGTTCTGCTATTTCTGAATAGATAATGGGTGCACATGCACTAGTTCTGCACTCCTATAGAAAGTATTTCAATTTTTTTCTGCACTTTTGCACAAGAACTGTTTCACTGTTTCAATTTCTCAAGATGACGTCTCCGCGCTCATAATGCGGCACCACTCCATTTTTTCCACATTTTTTTCTGTCAACTTCGTTTTTGCTTTATCCACAAATGTTCAGTTTCCTACCCAATCAAATCTTTTTGTCTTGAAAAGTTTTTCTTCCGCTCAGTCACATCGAGCAAGTATTTCCCGCGTTCTTTTATTTTGCTAGGAAGGTTCATGTACAACTGTTTTTTTGCCATGGGATCTTTTACATGCGCAAAGTACATACTGCATACAGTGTCTTGGTTTGTGGTCTTGTCCAAAAGGTATCAGCTCCAGGACTGTCACTGACAAAAAGTGTAAAGTCTTGGAGGTGTTTCTGCTCATAATTTCTGATTACTGACATGTCTTGAGCATACAACACCTGTAAAAACTGACATTAGGTTCTTGATAACCTTTTAATTTCTGAGATAGATAGATAGATAGAGAGATAGATAGATAGAGAAGAGAGAGAGAGAGAGAGAGAGAGAGAGAGAGAGAGAGAGAGAGAGAGAGAAAGAGAGAGATATACATACATGCATACAGACAGACAGACAGAGAGACAGAGAGACAGACAGACAGAGAGAGACAGATATGTATATATATATGTACATATACATATACATGTACATATATACATGCATATATGTATATCTAGTAGATAGAGAGAGAGAGAGAGAGAGAGAGAGAGAGAGAGACAGAGACAGACAGATAAGAAGACAGACAGACAGACAGACAGAAAGTCAGACAGACAGATAGAGACAATATACCGAATATCAACACAATTTCTTTCTCTTCCCTTATCTAGTCATTTCATTCTTTAGACAGAAAACTCACCCTGTGCAGATGTAGACCACGCTAAGATTCTCATCTATCTTCTAGAGTTTTGGGTGCTCTCGTCAAGTGTCTTCTTAATTTCTTTCTGAATTCTTTACACAGAAGAAAAGAAACGAGCTGATAGTCAGCGGAATCCCAAGTGCTAGGAATATCTGATCCACGAAGGTATGCTCAAGGATCCCTCTTGCCTTAGCCAAGGGCAACAGTCGCCTGCCTCTGGGAGGTCAAGAATATTTCCTGCACTATGCCACTATTGAAAGCCTACTTTTAGGTTCTTCCACAGTGGGGTTTCGTTTGATCGAGTGTGTGTGGTGGGGGGAGGTGGGTGGGTAGGCCGTGAGTGGGAGTGGGGGATGGGGTGTTGTGGTGGTGGTTCTAAGGGGGAGTTGATTAAGCTTGTCTCAAGATGATATTGTATGGGCGAGCGTTTGTTCGTTCGTTCGTTCTTTGATTTAACGTCTGTTCACTATGAGTGATATTAGACGGTCGAGCGTTTGTTTGTGTGCACAGGTGCGTGATGTGTGTAAATGCATGTATGTTTGTGTGTGTTCGTGTCTATGTGTGTGTGTGAGTGTGTGTGTGTGTGTGTGTGTGTGTGTGGGGTGTGTGTGTGTGTGTGTGTGTGGGTGTGGGTGTGATGTGCATTCACTCATGGATGTTAATATGCTCTCTATAATTTTCCATTCCTTTTATTCTTTCTCCCCATTTATAGCTGTGTGCGTGTGCGTGTCTGTGCGTGTGCGTGTGCGTGTGCGTGTGCGTGTGTGGTGGTGTCTTTGATTTAATGTCTATTCACTAAAGTGATTTTAGACAAAAAAAAAAAAAAAAAAAAAAAGGGGGGGGGGGGGGGGGAGTGAAGAGGATGTTTGAAAATTGTCAATTTTGGTTTTGAGAAAAATGATCCAGAAAACAACTGTTTCGAGGAGGGGAAGGTAAAACTAACAAATAACGTTACCATAATTAACGATTTAAATAAACTAAGTAACAAACAAAATTGATAAATTTCAGAAGAAATGAATAAAAAATAAAACCAAGAATTGATTAACTATAACAGTGAACAAGTGAAATAGCATTTTAAAGGTAATTCGCTATAGGACTTTTTGACAGGCTAACAAAAAAATCATATAGTAATGATGATGAGGCAAATATGTCAGAAACTGTACTCATAGATAGGTAGGAATATGTCGTTTTACCCTAAACAAGAAAGAATATGACTATGTGTTATCTTCTTTCTACACAAACACACTATGTTCTTGGTGTATTTTGTTTTGAATGCATCAAGTTTCCATCTGTACATAAGAGATTGTATAAGTCTGTTGGCAGGAAGCTGCTTAAGTATTTTGCTGACTTCAAAGTTCATGTGACATTTATCATGCTTTTTCTGTTTTAATTGGAACTGCTTCCAGACATAGTTGTCCACTAAAGTGTAAGTCTCGTGCAATGAGAGAGAAAGCTGGATATTGTTTGAATCTGGTGAGTTATTAGCTCCCCGTTTGGCAGCCCTATCAACTTTATCATTATAATAAAAAGAACTATGAGAAGGTATCCAGCAGAAAGTAATATCTGTGCCTCTTGAAGATAAACCATGAATCAAGTGACTAATTTCCAGAATCATTTCAGTCTTGTTTGTAATTTTGATAATTTAAGAGCCTGAAGTACTGATTTTGAATCGACGCAAAAAAGTATCTGAAAAATTGTCCGAGGAAGACATCATAAATTTTAAAGCCATTAATATTGCAAAGAGTTCAGCTGTAAAGACATATTTATCAAGTCCTATATTGAAAGAGTTTTCAATTTTGAGAGCAGGTATTAAAAACGCTGAGCCTGCTTTTCTTTCAATTACTGATCCATCAGTGTAAATTTTCAAGTGATTGGAATATAAGTCGTCTATATGACATTTAACCTGACTTGCCAGTAAGTTTATATTGTCTTCTTTTTTTAAATTAGTGTGGTGTACGTCAAATTGTGCTCTATGGAGTTCCCAACTGGGTACTGGCGAAAAGGAAGGTCTTATAGATACAGGATCTACGTCTAGATCAATTCCTGAGCCTTTCATGACGTCAGATGTGTATGTTGCAAGTGTCACCTGTGAAGATATTGATTTAGCTCTTTTTGGAAAGTCGGTATCTGATCTCAGTTTAGTTTCTGTTTCTGAGATGTTTTCTACGGTGGTATTTCTTAACAAAAATTGTAGTAGAAGCGACTTCTTTGCTCTTCAAGTGGTAACAGATCGATTTCATTATATGTACGAAGACAGGAAGCATGCATTGGAAGACCCAGCGCAAGTTTGAAACCTTTACAATCTATGCTCTGTAGTTTTTTTAGTAAGTGTTTCGGAGCACTGAAGAAGATTTCTTGGGCATAGGTTAATTTAGATCTAACAAGCGATTTACAAAGATGAACAAGTATTGATGAATCTTGACCCCATGTCTGTTTGCGAACTATTTTTAAGAAATTTAAACTTTTCTGAGCTTTGGTTAACAAGTATTCAATATGCTGATTCCAAGATAATTTTGCTGTAAGGAAAACTCCTAAGAATTTAATTGATTTTTTAAACTGAAGAAGAGTGTCTCCCAGTTTGAAAGTGGGAATATTTGCTGGGTTTGCTCCACTATTAAATAAAACTATTTTTGTTTTTTCCAGGGATAGATGCAGTCCATTTTCTACCATGTATCGTGCTATTTTATCAAGTTCTAATTGGTAACATTTGCGTGTATAATTAATACAGCACAAAGGAGTTTTCCTTTTCATATTTACCTGCATCCGCATGCACAAATCGTCAGCATATTGAGCTAAAACTACATGTTTAGATAATTTACTGGGTAAGTCATGCATTAATATCATGAAAAGAAGGGGAGCTATAACGGATCCCTGAGGGATACCCATTTGAAGAATTCGTTTTGTGGAATATACATTTTCAATCCTCGTTTGAAATACTCTGTTTTCTAGGAAACTCTTCACATAGTCAAAGACGTGACCTGTCAGCCCGATACTTTTAAATTTAAATAACAATCGGGAGTGCCACACTTGATCGTATGCTTTAGTTATATCAAAAAAGGTAGCTAAAACGCATTGACGTCTTGCAAATTGTTGCTTTGTGTTAGTAGTTAGCTTTGTTAGAATTTCTACTGGTGATCTGCCTTTCCGAAATCCTGCCTGTTTACTGGTATTATTTTATTCTTTTCACAATAGTGCATCAATCTCTTTAAGATTATCTTCTCCATTAGTTTACATACGTGTGATGTTAATGCAATTGGCCTGTAGTTTTTCAAATCAGTATTACATTTACCTGGCTTTAGTACAGGAACCACTATTGTTTCTTTCCAGTTGTTAGGCATTTTCCCACTATTCCAGCATATATTTAAATATGTTATGTAGTAAGATTATAAAATTTTCTGGTAAATTTTTAGCATCTCATTGGAAATTGCATCTGGTCCAACTGATGTCTTTTTACTTGGAATGGGACTGAATGGCATCTTTTAATTCTTGAAGTGTGAGTGATGCATTTATGTAGTGATTATTGTCAGAGGCAGGATCCTTATATAGTCTTTCTTTTCTTCTCGTTCCCTATAATTTCTATCAGAGACAGGAAGTCCTTCTACACGACAGGCCTCAGCAAACACGTCTGTAAAAGCTTCTGCTTTCTCTAATGAACTAGGAAAAGGGTTATTTTCTAGCTTTACTGGAATTGATGGAAACTTGATCCCGTTTTTCATTAATTTAGTTTTTCCCAAATCTTTATCATGTCTTTGTGGTCATTTACTTCATATTTACAAAAAGATGTCCAGTGTTGTTCTTTGGCTTGCTCTATGATTCTGTTGCACTTAATGTTGGCACTTTTCATCGCTGTATGATTTTCAGGTGACCTGTTTGCTAAATAGATTTTGTATTTTTCTTTCTTTTCGTTCACTGCCTTTTGACAATCCTCATTCCACCAGCATTTCCATGATGTTTTCCATTTTTTCGACACTGTAAGTTTTGGAATTGAAATGGTAGCAGCCCTTAAGAGTGAGTTACAGAAAACTGCGTACATTTCGTTTATATTCATTGTTTCAGATAGATCTGTTCTTGTCTTTTCAAGGATTGTCTTAAAACTGGCCCAGTCTGCATTTTTATAATTAAACTTGGGTAAACTATCTTATGGTATGGCGTCTATTTCAGTAGTATGGTTTAGGGTAAGACGTATGGGGATGTGATCTGATCCCAACAAGTCATCCTCTGTTTGCCATGTGGTGGTTGGGGCTAGGGATGGTGAGATTAAAGTGAGGTCGATAGCTGTGGGTCTGTGCGTTGGTATATCGGGGATACGGGTAACGTGTCCGTTGTTTAGTAAATATAAATTGGAATCTACAATATTGTCAATCAACCTGTTGCTTGTTACAGTACAAACTAGACACCATGTGCTACAAAAGCCTCAATAACGCAGCCCCCGATTACCTGTCAAGCCTACTTGAGATCTATCTTCCCTCACGTACCCTCCGCTCTGTCTCCGATCCTCTGACTTTTCGCTTTCCACGCACTAAGCTCAATACCTATGGTCCACGAGCCTTCTCTGTTTCTGGTCCACTCTCCTGGAACAAACTTCCTCTCTCAGTCCGTCAGCAACCTACTTTTGTCTCCTTCAAGTCCGCTCTCAAAACTCACCTTTTCTCCTCCGCATGAAAATCCTAACCTCACTCAACCCCCCCCCCCCCTCTGCAGCCTATCTCCGCTCGGAGGGGAATCACATGGTCATAATATATAGGCCTAATTGTATATGCTATGCTCTCTATAATTTTCCATTGCTTTTATTCTTGCTTTTATTGCTTTTATTCTTTCTCCCCATTTATAGCCATGCGTGTGTGTGTGTGTGTGTGTGTGTGTGTGTGTGTGTGTGTGTGTGTGTGTGTGTGTGCGTGTGTGTGTGTGCGTGCGTGCGTGCGTGCGTGCGTGCGTTTTGTGTCTGCTTCAGCGATTAGATTTGATTTTATCAAGATTTTGCGCTATATAAATATTGTAATTATTATTATTATTATGTTTGTACAATACTTTTCCCAAAATGGGGCATGCGCATTAAAATCACCTCCAATTATCCACTTGTCGTCCTGATCTTGAAATTGTCTTAGCCATTCAGTGTTCACAGAGTCTGGGCTCTTGGTAAGTATACAGAGGCCATATTCACAACTAACGATGAGGAAAATTTTATAATGATTGCACATGATGAAATAAATGCGGTAGATTTTGGTACTGGCGATGATCTTTCACAGTAGGATAGTCCTTCACGAATATATATAGCTGTTTGTATACGGCCACCGTCATTTACAGAGTCACATATTGGTGGATAATAAAAACCGGATATTTTAGGTAATTTGGTTTTGATGGTGTTCAACGACTGTAGAAGCATGACATGGATGTTTTTAGGATAGAGATAGTTACTCAAATATTTGAGATGCTTTTAACAATGGAACGTGTGTTCCACTGAAAAATGTTGATATCACTTACTACACACGTCTTCATGAGGAACGGTTGAATAAGTTTGGAGCAATATGCTACGTTTAGATAATTAGATATTCTTTTAACTTGGAATCAAAAGGAACAAATAGCATAAAAACGAAGTATGTAAACAAGTAAATAATTAGGTAAAACAATATAGCTGAGAACTGAACGAAGAGGAACTGAATCTGAGCTGAATCTAAAATGACCAGGGAAGGAAGAAAAACGGAGAGTGAAAGCCCGGTCTTTGTTGATGGTGTTGTCGGGTTGGTCTCCTCCTCGGTTTTTCCAGAAGATCTGGTGGATTTGCCTCCCTAAGTTTCTGGCCAGAACGCTCGCCCCTTGGTGGTTGGATGGACGTCGTCCTGGCTGACTTGGTGTGACTGATGGTTTGAAGATTTTCATTGTTCACGTAGTCGACACTCGCTGCTTTTAGGAGTCGCGCTTTGGTCAGGGCATTAAGGAGCTCTCTTTTAAATTAACGTTTAGGTGTTGGTTTCTCACAGGAGCGATCTGGCTTAACATTACCCTGGGTTTTGGAAATTGGGTTTTAACAGTGTTCACACAGATTTCTAGATTTTTGCTGCATTCAGTGGGCTCCTTTGTTTTCAGATCTGAGATGCCCACATGTAGAACAACACAGTCAGGTTCAGGAGTCAGCTCTTCTTTTGATTTTTCAATGGCTGTCTTACAGTCGTCGATGGTACGGATCTTCCTCGTCGCCACCTGAAAGCCGTAGGAAGAGCCCAATCTCTTTCCATCCACTTTATTTAGGACGGAGTCGTGAATGATGAGGACACGAGGAAGAGCATTTGACTTTGATTTGGAAGATACCGCAGTTTTGACGTCACATTTAGGTTTTGTTGAAACGTCTGGTCTATGTTTGATGTCATTTTTCTTTCCATTTTGTGTTTTTGCCGATCTTCTAGTGTTGGGGGGTTGAGCCGCGCATTCCGCATAGGTGGAGAATTTGTCGATCGGTGACATGGTGGTAAGGTCACCGTGGACTGCGGAATCTGTCTGGCACGCAATGGTAGTCGTAAGTATTGTGCACTTATTGACATCGCGCAGCTCCTTTAACGTTGTGTTGTTTTCGAATAAGATTTTTTGTCTGACTGTAGTATGGTTGTGAGGCTGTTGATTTGTTTTGACATTTCTTGGATGGTACTTTTTAAAATGTCAATTTCCCTTACCGCCTCATGACATCTGCAGCCACATGATGATACTGGTTGTGGTAGCTGTGGGACGTTTGCCTGACTCCTGGATGGTGAAAGGGTCCGACTGGAGGTCTGGTCTTCTTGACGATCGTAGGCTTCTGGGGTCTCTGAAGGTGATGGTGTCTCTGCCCTGGAGTTGTCTGATCCATGGGTGGTTTTCTTTGCTTTGTCTTTGCTGATACAACGTTTCGACCGTGTCATTTTTAGCCTAGTTGATTCCTCTCTGTAAACGTTCAGTTATAAAGACGCCATCTTGGCGTAGGAATCCGTGTGCGTGTGTGTGTGTGTGCGTGCGTGCGTGCGTGTGTGTGCGTGCGTCGTGTGTGTGTGTGTCTGTTTCAGCGCTTAGATTTGATTTTATCAAGATTTTGCGCTATATAAATATTGTAATTATTAATTATTATTATTATTATGTATGTGTGTGTGCGAATGTATGTGTATGTGTATGTACGTGTGTGGTGTGTGTGTGTGTGTACGTGTGTGTATTTGTGTGTGTGTTTGTGTGTGTATGTGTGTATAATGGTTTTTGTAGTGTGTGTGTGTGTGTGTGTGTGTGTGTGTGTGTGTGTGTGTGCGTGCGTGTGTGTATATGTGTGAAACAAATATAACAAATTATTAAACACACTGACATGGGCTTGTTGGGAAGAACTGCACCTCTCAGTCAAGAGTTACCCACTTTATCGATGCGTAATGAGGATGTTGACAAAATGGCCTGACCAATCCCGCAGATGTCGGTATCTGTAGGTATCTGGTTGGCACCAGGATACAGTATTAAAAATAAACGCAGAGAACAGCCCTGAAACATATTCTTAACCCTTTGACTCTCTCTGCCTATCCCACCAACATCCTGCTTTGCTAACATGACAGCAGAGCAAACATTTAGCCCTTTGACTCCCTCACCCAATCCGCCTGCTTCCTGTTGCAGGAAACAAACAAACAAACAAACAAAGCAAACACAACAATCAAAACAAACAAACAAAAGAAACAAACAGACAAACAAACAAACAAACAAAAGAAAGAAAGAAAGAAAGACAGACAGAAAGAAAGAACAAAAACAGAAAAAGAAGAACAAGGAAGAAAGAAAGAAACGAGGAGAGAGAGAGAGAGAAGAGAGAGAGAGAGAGAGAGAGAGAAGAGAGAGAGAGAGACAGACAGACAGACAGACAGACAGAGAGACAGAGACAGAAAGACACAGGGAGAGAAGAGAGAGAGAGAGACAGAAAAAGAGAAAGAAAGAGAGAACAAAGAAAGAAACAAAGAAACAAAGAAAGAAAGAATGCATCTCACACTCCTCTTCACCATGCCCAACGCCTCTCCCCCACTTTCTTTCCTTCAACTTCCCTAACACATTTAGGACACCGAGGTTTTGGTCATGGGCGCACAAATCTGTCACCTCGTTGTCATCGGCATATTAGACAGACCCGATAGTCGAGTGGTTAGGACATTGGTCATCCAGCTAGAAGGTCTGACTTTTGATCCTGCTCTGTTACCCTGTCTGGAAGGTAAAGGATGGTGTTTTTTGGCCAATCTCCCAGGTATAGCATAATTGCAGACCTGCTAGTGTCTGAGTGGTCTTCATGTGTAAACGCACGCAGAACATGAAATATGTACGTTAAAGATCCTGTAAGCCATGTCAATGTTCAGAAGCTTATAGAAACATGAGAACACACACAATAGGCTCATATTCACAGAGTATGAATATCTTCATGGCGGGGTAAATAATAATGGTCAAATGTGTAAAAGCCCATGGGTATATTTGAGTGTCCTTGAGAATTGTAGCCCACAATCAACCAGCCAACCAGCCAACCAGCCAGCCAGCCAGCCAGCCAGCCAGCCAACCAACCAACCAACCAACCAACCAAACAAACAACCAACCAACCAACCAAACAAACAAACAAGGAGGCATTGCGCCAACAGAAATTATGCTAAATGGTACAGGAAAACTTGGGATATAACCAACGAACGAACGACCGTCCACCTGACTGACCAAACGAACGAACGAACGAACGAACGAACCAATCAACGAACGAACGAACGAACGAACGAACCAACCAACCAACCAACCAACCAACCAACCAACCAACCAACTCAGCATGTTTGAACTATATACTAGCTTAATCCTTATCATCCGTCGAATAGTGCCAATAGTGAGGGCAACAAGTGTTGAAACAATAAATGACAAGACACCATAGCTTTTGCTGTGTAGTCATCAGTGAATTAAGGGCCTTCTTCACTCAGTTAAGTGTCTTGTTCGTAGAGCAAAGGACCTCCTTCACTGACTATTGAATGGTGTCTTATTGACCTTATGGTATTCTACCAAAAGATGCTGCTGGATGAATGAGAACTTTCCTATGTATATGTGTCTGTATGCGTGCATATGTGAATCAAACGTAATGCATTTGTTCGAGTTACATTTGTCTATGAAAATCCCTTTTAAAACCTTTCCACCTTCCAGATAATTCATTTGTGAGCAGGGATGGGAAGTTGGGACTGCCATATGATAAATTATAGGTCAAGCCTTATTTTGATAGTGGATTTTTTATGTGCTGTCTTATGTTACTAGTAACGTTTGGCCATTTATCACAGTTTAAATGTGCTTACGTTTTATAATGCTGTGAGAATAGTAAATATGTGTGTGCGTGCGTGCGTCAATGTGTGTGTGTTTATATATATATATATGTATATATATGAGAAAGAGAGAGAGAGACAGAGAGAGAGATAGAGAGTATGTGTGGTGTGTATGAGAGAGAGAGACAGAGAGAGAGACAGAGACAGAGACAGACAGAGACATAGAGATAGAAAGAGAGAGAGAGAGAGAGAGAGAGAGAGAGAGAGAGAGAGAGACACTGAGACAGAGAGACAGAGACAGAGAGGCAGAGATACAGAGACAGAGACAGAGAGTGTGTTTCAATACTACTGAAGAAGCCATGTTCAGCACAAATCAGTGGTGGAATAGTCATGTATTCTTCCAGCAAAATCCCATGGTGGTGGTAGATCTAAAATCCACCATTCAGACCATTACCCCGCTTTGTGTTTCTGACAATGATATGCAGTCACAGGGGACTATAAAGAACATCAGTTACAGACCACAAAACACACATGAAGGGAGTAACAACAGCCCTTCACAACAAGCGGGTCTATTCCAGTCGATAGAATCCATTCTGCATTCAGCTCCCCACAATCAGTGCAACGTGATTAGCCTCCCCTTCAAAAAGCACACTCTTTCGCATGAGAAGCTAACATCAGTGTTGGAGAGGAAGTGATGTTTGAGGACGACGTGTTACAATGTGGTGAATGGCCATGGCTGGCCATCTGTTTATAGTGACTTCGCACGCACAACGAACATCACTGTTGTTTGGGTTTCTTTTTGAATCAGTGTACTGAGAAAATGTGTTCGCGATACACGTGAAATACGAAATACGTGACAGGCGCAACTTGCTTCCTTATCCGTCAGGAAGTGTGTTTTTTTCCAGTGTGTAGTTTCTTTCTGTTCATAAAGTCACTGCATTTGAAATGAGGATTCTTTTTTTTTTTTGGGGGGGGGGGGGGTATGTTGACCAAACAGAGAGAGAGAGAGAGAGAGAGAGAGAGAGGTGTGTGTGTGTGTGTGTGTGTTTATATCTATGTGTATGCGTGCGTGCATGTGTGTGAGTGTGTGTATGTGTGTATGTGTGTGTACATACATTGTGTGTGTGTGCGTGCGTGCATGTGTGTGTGTGTATGTGTGTGTGTGTGTGTGTTCGTTCGTTCTTTAATTTAACGTCTTTTCACTATAAGTGATATTAGACGGGGGAGGGGGGGAGGGGAAATTATTTAAAAAAAAAAAAAAAAAAAAAAAAAAAAAAGTGAACAAAATAAAATGTAGAACGATAGTTGGACGGGTTGGATTTGGGCAGAGGGAAGACAGAGGAAAAAGACATTAGCAGGTGGGGGAACAGTAAAATGGAACGAGAACTTAACACTAACACTTAACTTCAATAACGTGAAGGGAAATTGTAACACTAAAATACAAACCGAATAAAGTTAAAGTAATGCATTAACAGGACTGTGAACTAATGATTCTGAAATTCTAACTAACAACGTTTGATCTGATGTAATTTTCTGGAAATGATTTTCAGAATACTTTTCTTGAGTAAACATTTTCGGTAAAAAAGAACGTAGCATTTTGCAGTAGAATAAACAGTGAAACAGTGTGAACTGTTCGCCGCAAATACACTTGACATTTTTACAATATTTTGTTCTCAATGCGTTTAGCTGAATACGAAAACAAACAGCAACAATCGATCTCAAATGATACATAGAAGAATACTGCAATTTTTTACATACATTTTGAACGGTAAGTTTTATCATTTGTTGTGACACAAACTGTTCATCTGAATGTTCAAGAAATCGAGTCCATGAGGCTGATTCGAGCAAGTTGCAAGCTTCTTTTACGGAGGTATGAACATGTAATTCTATAGCATTATCAGCATTCTGGGCGCTGCTTAGCTGCTCTGTCAACTACTTCGTTGCCGTGAAGACCAACATGAGAAGGCACCCAGCATAAACTGATATCTGTACCTTTGACCCTTAAACGATGTATAAGATGATTTGCCTCAGTAATTAAATCAGGTCTTGTGTCGGCATTAAAAGACCGTAAGGCATATAATACAGATTTTGAGTCAACAAAGAGAACTACTTTGAAAGACATGGGTTTAAGATTTACTAGATAATGCAATGCTTGATTAATAGCGACTAATTCCGCTGTAAAGATCGATAAGTTTGCCCCAACGAAAAATGACTTTTTTATCTTAAATTTTGGAACATAAAATGCTGCTCCAGCACATTTATTTTCTAAGACTGATCCATCGGTAAAAATGTGAAGGTGGGTACGGTATTTTTCATCGATGTGTTCTCTTGCTGTGGATATCGAAATGTTGACGTTTTCAGATTTCTTAGCGTCTGTATAATCAATATCAAAAGAGGCTTTTTGCATTTCACATGTGTGTGTGTGTGTGTGTGTGTGTGTGTGTGTGTGTGTGTGTGTGCATGAGGTTCAATACTACCAACGAAGCTGTGTTCTATGCAAATGCTGGAATAATCATGAATACTCTCAGCAGCATTCAATAGTAGTGGGAGACTTAAAAGTACATCATTGTCGAAAGATTTCCCTACTTTGTGTTTGTGACAATGATGTGCGGTCACAGGGGACTATAAAGAACATCAGTTAGAGACCACAAAACACACATGAAGGGAGTAACAACAGCCCTTCACAACAAGCGGGTCTATTCCAGTCAATAGAATCCATTCTGCATTCAGCTCCCCACAATCAGTGCAACGTGATTAGCCTCCCCTTCAAAGCACACTCTTTCGCATGAGAAGCTAACATCAGTGTTGGAGAGGAAGTGATGTTTGAGGACGACGTGTTACAATGTGTGAATGGCCGTGCCAGGCCATCTGTTTATAGTGACTTCGCACGCACAACGAACATCACTGTTGTTTGGGTTTCTTTTTGAATCAGTGTACTGAGAAAATGTGTTCGCGATACACGTGAAATACGAAATACGTGACAGGCGCAACTTGCTTCCTTATCCGTCAGCAAGTGCGTTTTTTACCCGTGCAGCTTCTTTTTTGTCTGTTCATTGAAATAGACATTTGAAATGAGGATTTTTGTTTTGTTTTGACAGGAGGGTGTGTGTGGTGGTGGATTATGTGCATATGAGGGAGTAGTGTGTATTGGTGTGGTATGTCATGTGTGTGTGTGTGTGTGTGTGCGTGTGCTCATGTGTGTGTTGGTGTGTTTTGTGTGTGTGTGTGTGTGCATGTGGTGTTTTGTTGTGTTGCATGAGGTTCATATGTCAAGATGCTGTGTTCTATGCAATGCTGGAATAATCATGATACTCTCAGCAGCATTCAATAGTAGTAGGAGACTTAAAAGTAAATCATTGTCGAAAGATTTCCCCACTTTGTGTTTCTGACAATGATGTGTGGTCACAGAGGACTTCAGAGAACAGCAGTTAAGAGACCACAAAACACACATGAAGGGAGTAACAACAGCCCTTCACAACAAGCGGGTCTATTCCAGTCAATAGAATCCATTCTGCATTCAGCTCCCCACAATCAGTGCAACGTGATTAGCCTCCCCTTCAAAGCACATTCTTTCGCATGAGAAGCAAACATCAGTGCAGGAGAGGAAGCGATGTTTGAGGACGACGTGATACAATGTGTCAGTGGCCATACCTGGCCATCTGTTTATAGTGACTTCACACACAAAACATACATCACTGTTGTTGGTTTTTTTTTCTTCTTTTTTTTCGAAACAGTGTGCTGAGAAAATCTGTTCGCGATACACGTGAAATACGAAATACGTGATAAGCGCAACTAGCTTCCTGATCTGCCAGCAAGTGCGTTCTTCCCTGCGTGTGTGTGTGTGTGTGTGTGTGTGTGTGTGTGTGTGTGTGTGTGTGTGTGTGTGTGTGTGTGTGTGTGTGTGTTTGTGTTTGTGTGTGTGTGTGTGTGTGTGTGTGTGTGTGTGTGTGTGTGAGTGTGTGTCTGTATATTTGTGTGTTTGTGTTTGACAAAGATTGTGAAAGCAATATGTTCTCAGCTCTGTCTGGATGGGTCTTTATCTCAAAGTTTTGTCAAATCTGAGGACCATTGAGGAATCACAAAAGCATCACTTTGGAAAATACAGCTTCAATGTCAACGTCAAACATAGCACCAAAAAAAAAAAAAGTGGCTGAAATTAGCACTTTTAATAGGAACGTGTAAACAGCACTAACACATGAACATCTGATAATACTGAAGTTCAGTTTTTTTCAGTTGTACAATCTACCGCCATCCTCGAGTATGTCAAGTTTTAACTAAACCTTCTTCAAGATCAAAGAGACCTTGAGAAATGCAAATTCTAGATCTTTTGTGATTTTTTTTTAATAAAATGGACAAATTCAGTTTCAGTTTCTCAAGATGACATCTCCATGCTCAGAATGAATTCCATACGCACTGATGTCACAGGTGCCATGTGATAGAGAAGATCCAAAATGATCATGGCAAAGCCTTAAGCCTGCACATAAACCCATGAGCTGGCCAGGAAAAAAAAAACAAACTGCGTCGCCGACAGGATATTATTCAGAAGGGCTTGCCCATCTGTTTCTTTTCTTTAACACATTTTGGAACATACCATGACGTTGAAAGCATGAAACATCACTGTGGAGGACCAGTGGGACTCTGCTGGTGGAGCAAAGAAGAACTGGTGGGGGATGTTCTACTATGGAGACCCAGCCATGGCAAACAAAGACCAGGACGTCCAAAGAAGACCTTCATCGGCCAAATGATGGATGATATGGGCTGTCAGTATGATGAACTACCTGCTGCAATGTCTGACAGAGAAGGATGGAAGAAACGTGTCATGGATAGCCAAGCAAGCTCGACATGATGATGATGATGATGGACATATGGCACGTTGCTGTATGCCTCGTGCTGTGTGTGTCTCATGCTGTGTGTCACGTGCTGTGTGCCTCATGCTGTATGCCTTGTGCTGTGTGTCTTGTGATGTATGTCTTGTGCTGTGTGTCTCGTGCTGTGTCTTGTGCTGTGTGCCTCGTGCTGTGTGTCTCGTGCCACGTGTCTCATGCCACGTGACTCGTGCCACGTGTCTCGTGCCACGTGACTCGTGCCACGTGTCTCGTGCCATGTGTCTGGTGCAGTGTGTCTCCAGTCTCTGACCTCTGACCCAGAGTTGGCAGCAAACAAAAGGACAAGGGATTTCTAGAACGTTAGCAGCGCAGCAATAAGCAATCAGCCAGACCATTGCTAATGGAACAACAGTAAAGACTGTGCCAACAGAAATCACACTTGGAGATGCAGGACAACTTAGGATTTAAACATTGCTGGTCCATCAGTTTTAGTGCAGATGCAAAATGGTGATATGATGTGCTAATGACTTGATGTGTGATATTCTTTGTGTCCCGGGTATGACAGAAAACAAAAAAGCGAGAACGTTTTCAACAGTTTCAATTTCAGTTTCTCAAGATGACGTCTCCGCACTCGGAATGAATTCCGTACGCACTATCGTCAAAGGTGCCAGGTGATGGAGAAAATCCAGAATGATCACGGCACAAACCTTAAGCCTGCACATAAACCCAAGAGATGGTCAGGTCCTGAGGTCCTACCTAGATGGTTCCATAACCCTAGGGTCGTAAAACAGAACAGAATATTCAACAATATACGGCAATTTAACAGTCCACCAGGCACATGCCAACAATACACTCTTATGGATTTTTTTAAAGGAATCATTGCTCACTTTTTTCTTTTTTCGCCCCATTTTCTACGCCACTTTAATGGCCACAGAAACTGAAACAGTTTTTATTATGCGATGATGATGATGTCGATGTGGATGATAATCATGATGCTATGGAGTTCCATCTAGGATTGAGACTGCGTGACAGGGTTGTACTCTACGCTTACTATCATAATATATCCTGGCGTCAACCAGGCCCGAGAAATACAGACATCTGCGGTGTTGGTCAGAAGATTTAAGCAACACCCTCAAGGTGCATCCGCGAAGTGGATGAGACTCGACTGTGTGGTTCCGGTCTTCCCAATGAGCCCATAACACGCCCAACTCTGGGTAGGAGCCGGTTAGAGCCGAAAAATCCCACAATAATTTTTGAAGGTACTGATCCGAATTCGAACACACAACTTCCAGTCGGTAGTTCGTTCCGTTAACCACTACACCATGGCGACTGGTATTACTCCTATGGATTACAATAGCATAAAACATATCTGAAGACTCAGGAAAAGGCAGGTCTTGGTATGGCTGGTCCATCTTTTCTTTTACTGCAAACGCCAAGTGGCGACATGAGGTGATAACGATTACATGCTGAAGCATTCCTGATGACCCCCCTCCCTCCTGTTTACCCTCTCTCTCTTCCCCCTCCCCCTCTCCAATTTGGTGCTGGTGCATACCCTGACAGTTACAGAGAGGTCTAGACAATTGACCTTTGACACACGAGCTCTTCATCATGGCGGAAACTGTCCTTTCACCTTGCCTCGTTTGTGTCACACTGGGGTGATTGAGACCACCCCTTCCCCCATAAAAATACAACAAACTAAACTAAACTAAACTAAACTAAACTAAACTAAACTGAAATAAGATATAATGAAATAAAATAAATAAAATAAAATAAAATAAAATAAAATAAAATGAATAAAATAAAATAAAATAAAATGAAATACAATAAAATAAAATACAATAAAATAAAATAAAATAAAATAAAATAAAATAAAACGAAAAAAAAGGACAACAACCACACACCTATGCCTTCTTTGGCAAAGAGAAGGCTGTGTTACATTGAGTTTTGTTTTGGTAATGGAATTAACCGACTGTAAGTTACTGTTTATGTCAACAGTTCCACAATCACTCCCTATTTCAGTCAAGTAAGAAAAATGATGAGTAACATTTTTCCAATATAAATAAAGAAATACACTATGGTAAACATTTCCTGATGTTGTGTTTGGATTTTTTCTTTTTGTTTTTGTTTTGTTTTTGTTTTCACAACTTTTGATACCATGCTGCTTATTCCAGTTCACCAATTCTGAGCTCTTTCACTTTAGTAGTGCCAGGAATTCCGTGGGAGCCAGTGATGTCAACCCACTCTGGGGCTACTCATCAGAAGAAACTCTGCTTGTCTGGATCTTAACATCATGACAGACTGCACTGATAGAGGTGGAACAACATGTGGAATCACACAAGCCTGAGGACGCTTTGGACTCATTCGTATTCAACTCGTTTCATTTTCTAAGCAGTATTGCAGATATGTCCTGTTCAACTATGTACATGGATAAAATTTAGAATATGAGTTAGTTTTCTTGAAATTGTTCTATCATTAAATTCTTTGAAATTATTCCATGGGGCGTTCATACATAATTTGCAGTTCATGCTGAAATTCGACGACTGTCTGCTTCCTTCTAAAAGAAGAGGGACGACCAGCAGGAGCAGAACTCATGGCGGC
>CM060305.1:90490989-90503489 GCA_030674185.1 Monoplex corrugatus
CCTGCAAACCAGTTAGTTGACACTATCAGAAGAATGGAAACATGTTAGCTGACTATGTATACGGTGAAAGAAACAAAAATCTGAAGGGAGGGAGAGAGACAGAGACAGAGACAGAGACACACACAGAGACTCAGAGAGACAGACAGAGATGTAAACAACTCAAATTTTCATACGTTAATGACAGAAAATACAAAAGCATACAGATGATGACCCAAGGTAATCCAGACAGAATCAGGAATGTCCTGTCTGCACAGACCTGTCTGACAGCAGAAACCAGTGACTCCCACACCCACACAACAGATCCTTTTATTCCTCGGGGCCTTCTTCCACATCTGATATTCAATATCCCAGAGACTACATTCTTTCAGGACACAGATGATCGAAATACTTCACTTCTTCTACTTCCCTTCCCAACCATAATGGTTGATCTGATTAGCAAAGAGAGTTTTCTGAATACTGTTGCTATCATTGAAAACATTTTGATGTGTTTGGATGTCGCTGCCAGTTTTGCAAGTCGAAAGATAAAACAGGTAATTAAATGGACGATTCCTGTTGATAGGTTTTTCTTCTGAATACATAGGAAATAACTACTTGTCAAAGAGGAGGTAGGGTGGTGGGGAGAGTGAGAGAGAGAGAGAGAGACAGAGACAGAGAGACAGAGACAGACAGAGAGACAGAGACAGAGACAGGAGACAGAGAGAGAGAGAGAGAGAGAGAGAGAAGACAGAGAGGGAGATGGAGAGAGAGAGAGAGAGAGAGACAGACAGACAGACAGAGAGAGAGACAGTGACAGAGACAGAGACTGACAGAGAGACAGAGACAGAAACAGAGAGACAGAGAGAGAAAGAGAGACACACAGAGACAGATAGAGGGGGACAAAGAGAGAGAGAGAGAGAGAGAGAGAGAGAGAGAGAGAGAGAGAGAGAGAGAGACAGACAGAGACAGAGAGAGACAGAGAAAGAAAGAGAGACATACAGAGACAGATAGAAAGGGGAGAGAGAGAGAGAGAGAGACAGACAGACAGAGAGAGAGAGAGAGAGAGAGAAAGAGAGACACACAGAGACAGTTATAAGGGGGACAGAGAGAGAGAGAGACAGAGAGACAGAGAGAGAGAGAGAGAGAGACAGAGAGAGACAGAGAGACAGAGACAGAGAGAGAGAGTTCAGCATGCTATGGGCTTATTGGGAAGGCTGGGACTACACAGTCAAGTCTCATTTACCTCACTGATGCGCCACTGAAGGTGTTGCCCTAAGGATGGAATGCACGACCCCTGTCAGCATGGCGTTCAATCCAACTTAAAAGGGAACACTTCTTGAAAAAATAGAAACGAAACGAAACGAAACGAAACGAAACGAGAAGAGACGAGACGGGACGGGACGGGACGAGACGAGACGAGACGAGACGGGACGAGACGAGACGAGACGAGACGAGACGAGACGAGACGAGACGAGACGAGACGAGACGAGACAAGACAAGACAAAACGAAACACAACAAAACACAACACAACAAACAAAACAAAACAAAAAACCCAAACAAAACAAAACAAAAAACAAAACAAAACAAAGCAAAGCTGTGGCCCAGATGAAAGAAGTACAAATGACTGCGTTTCAATATGATGATAAAAATTTGAGTTCACGGAACTATTACAGGAATTCCTTAGGGCGGCAGATGTATTGAGACATTATTTGATGTTCCAGTAGAATGGATCGGTAAAGTAAAGGCAAACACCACAGGCCACTAGTAGGTATCGCATTTTGAAAAGTAATGGTCAGTCGCCATTGTCCAGTACTAAAACCTTTCGCAGTTGGGCACAGAAACGGAATAAAGCTGTAATGGGGGCAAGAGGAAATAAATAGACATTAGACTGGATGGATCAATACCCTAGACCGTGAAGTGACCGCACCAAAGACCAGAAGCAAATATCAAGAAATAACGCCATTATTCTCCACGTTGGGGAGTTGGACAGATTCTAAGGGGTGACACTTAGCAGTAAAAGTCACCGTCCGAAACAGACTTTTGAAAATGGCGTGTTAATTGGCCGAAGGTAACGTTAGATGTAACCACCACAATGTCAGGATTAAACTTCGAATCATTCAAACTTGAAGTCAGGCTTTAGAAACGCGGTCAGCTAATCACACGTTCAAACTTGAAGTCAGGCTTTAGAGACGCGGTCAGCTAATCACACGTTCAAACTTGAAGTCAGGCTTTAGAGACGCGGTCAGCTAATCACAGGCGGTCCTATTGATGGTCAGGGAGGAAAAGCGTCCTGACCTGAATCTCCTTCTATAAAAAGGATAGTCAGTCAGCCCCTAGTCGCTCTTTTGGGGAAACCAGCTTCCAAGCTACCTCACAGGTATGTGACCCACGTTTTAATTTGTATTCTTGTTAGGTGTTAAGGTTAGGGTTAGAAGTTAGAAGCATGTTTTACATTTCAGGAAACAGAAAGAATAGAGTTGGACAGAAGGAAATGTTCAGTATGCTTGTAACATGTAATCTGGTGAAGATTCGTTGTGCATTTTAGGATTTAGGGCCAGTAGGACTTAGGCCAGTAAGAACGGTGACTTATGTCTTACGTTGAAGTTGATCAATTAAATAAATGTGTTGTATTTATCATTCCATGTGTGGACTACCTTTGAGAATCCTTGTCTAGTGTGGTTAGTGCGTTTTCCTCTCCTCACACTCTCCTTCTTTGTTGAGTGCATGATTTCCAAGTAGAAAAACAATTCTTCATAATCATCCTCAATTCCTTATACACATCATCGCAAATGCCTTCCTGCGATACGTGGTGGAGATGCAGTCTTTCCCCTTTACCTCATAAATCACAGCCTTCGAGTATCCCCATTCTTAAAAGTTCTAGATAGAATCATAGTGAAAGTCGGAGAATGTAAAAGTCAGACACAGCCGAGAACTTAGATGTGTTGGTGTTTCGAACACAACCTTCAGCGTTGCCACGCAGCACAAGTCGACAGACGTGGTTAGGCCTACTGCCTCATTGACGTGAACATAGATATAAATAGTGAAGTAACACATAGATTAGCTGTTAGGGATTTCATCGTATATGTTCAGCTTCGTACAGAGTTCTTTCTCGTAGATTGATTGCAGCCTTTATACCGCGCTATAATGTGGAGTCACATTAACAGATGTCTGTTGGATAATGTTTCATGGGTACAACGAAACAACCATTTCACAGAGTGCGACAGGGCTACTTGCCTGTCTCTGATACGATGTCTATGATTTCATCAGCGTACTAGTGTCCAGCGCGTGACAGTTGTTGCGAGGTTTGGGCCAGCTTTGATAGCATGTGGTCACGCCTAGTCTCTCCTTCCATCCTCCAGTGCCCACCCTCCCGCCCTCCCGCCCTCTCAGAGTCATTGATCATTTCTTGTCCATTGTGGTCACTCATCCGAGTGGTTTGTAAACATGCTTTTGACGATTCGGTTTTCGTACAAGCGTTCTTGAACAAGGGTTGTATATTTTTCTTTTCTGTGTGGTTCGGTTCATTTGTCTGCGTCATGCGTGCTGTACTGTACGATATGTACCTTGTTGTTTTATATTTCTTCACAGTCAGTCCCACTAACACCTATGATTTCGTTACAGAGGTTTTTTTCATGTTCACCCCCAATACAGAGTCAGTCATGCTGAGAGAGAGAAAAAAAGACTTGTCTTCAGGACACTTATGTACACACATTATTATGATGCTCCTGATCATGTCTATGTCCAATTCCCTATATGTCTCTGGTTCGAGTCTTGTGTACACGTCGTGTTATTATAACTGAGAACATTCTATACATTGTGGTTTCTATGCAAACATCTTTCAGGGTTCATTTTGTGCTACAGAATCATCATTGGTGTCAGTCTATAGCTACCTTCCTGCTATTCAGGGCGTGATTATTCATTGGATCATTTCTACAGTTAGTCGTCATGGTTTTACTAACGTATAGGGAATGGTAGAAAGGAAGTATTTACATGCAAGTCAGTATATTTCCATAGGAAACCCACCTGTGTGAACTATACATCAGACTTATTAGCAATGTGCACTTTGCGCGTGTGATGTTCTTTCTTCTCGTCCTTCCACAACTTATGTATTACAATCTTAAATCCATACGATCAACACTGTTTTTCAAACGACTTATTGCCAGTTTATAGGAACTTGGTTTGCCACCTTGTCCTACTATGATTGGTAATTATGCGTTCCAATTGCAATGAAGTCTCCTTATCTCAGTGATTGTTTATTTGCTCATTCAACTTCGTACTTCCACTTCTACTGTGTGTTCATGTACCTTAGCGCCACATAGGCCAGACAGCCCACTGCTCATCTTGGTTTTTGTGACTTCATGCTACGTTGCATAATGGCAAAGGGTTATGCGCTGGCGACCCTGATACTGCCCCTTCCTACTTTGGTTTAATTACTACGGCAAACAATGAAGAGCCACGCGCTGGCAGCTCCGAGTATTGCCTCTTGTTCTACTTCATGGTGTGTTATACGGCATACGTCGTCATAGGGCCAAACGCTGGTAGCCCTGATTCTCCTTCATTTCGTCTTCATGGCACATATTGTACGGCAAACGTTGAAGAGCCATGCGCTGGCAGCTCTGAGTATTGCCTCATGTTTTACTTCATGGTGTTTCATGTGTCATATGTCACATGGCCAAACAGTAGTGGCTCTAGTTTTCCTTGATGGCGCATTTGGTACTTATTGAATGATGCATACTTCTTACTTCTACAGCCTTTACCAGTTCTTCATTATGTCCGGTGCCAGTTATTACTGTTCATACTACATTGTGCTTCATGCTACATGGCATACCACCATAGGGACTTAAAACGCACATTGGTGCCGCCCTCGGTATTGCCCGACATTTTTTTTTTCAATTTGTTTTTGGTGTGTGTATTGAGTGACACTCGTCACAAGGTGCCGTGCTTGAGGGCCTTATAGTGCATATGTGTCGATCCTTTGATCAGAGGATTTTTCAATTCACATGATATGGCACACATAATCAAAGACTGATAAAAGTATGTATAGTAACGTGAATAATCACTACTGAGGAACTGACACCATAAGTATGGAAAAAATCTTCTTTTCTGGTACACATTAATAGTGATTTGATTTACACAGTAGGATGTATAGTACCAGCACTACTACTGTTTACAGCTCAAAAGAAATGTTCTCAACAGGGCTATGATACCCATGTATTTCAGATATCAATGAGCGTTACATATTTTATAGGACTTACCTTCTTATTTCTGTTGTGTATGTTTTGGTACTAACGTGTTTGTTTGTTGCAGGCAAATATTCTTCATAATACAGGAACCATCATGGTGCGACGTTACATTCGGTTGTATGACGGCTATCGATCCGGTCGTTGTGCCGCCTTAAATTCCAAATCGTCAATCGTTCGTGATTAAATATTCCGATATATTTCATCAACCGTTACATAATATGTTCAACGTTTCCTTACTTTTCTGAGCATTATCGCAATGGAAATCCGTTGCAAGGGCCAGTGCCCTGCTGTCCCCATCTTACCCCCTTGCGTTCATCTTCATTCGTTACGGTATACAGTCGTTACTATAGCGACACCGTCCTCAGAATGATCGCTTGCGCTCTAGAGCTCATTGATTTTATGCACATCCTTTCGTATTTCGGTACATAATTTCATTCCTATGCTCATAAGCGTTCATCTCCATACTGCGTACTCTGCGTTCATCTGCGTTCTCAATCCTGCGTTCATAAAACGGTCATCTGCATATTTTGTATCTACTCACTGTTTTCATGCAACCCCGGGGCATCATCGTGTATCATCGTGTGTCATTGTGTATCATTATATATCGGTGCGTATCATTGAGTATCATTGCATATCATTTTGTATACACTATTGTCTCATCCTCTGGTATCATTACGTTTCATATGTTGTCCTCTCAGCCTCTGGTATCATTGCGTATAATGTGTTGTCCTCTCATCCTCCGGTGTCACTGCGTATCATTCAATATAATCTCATTACACAGTATCATCTTGTATCATTTCGTACTGTATGACATTATCTCCTATCCAATTGTATCAGTTCATGTTATTTCACGTCATACGGCACCATATCATTTTTGTCTCCCTGTGTTCTTCTTATGCTTTCTGAGAACTACACTGCTGTCTACTGTGCATGTGTACAACAACACACGTGTAGAACTTTTTTGTATAAGCGTACTTACCCTACCAACGATTATAACATTGTTCAGTTGATTTTGAACTTTAGCATCATGAGACCAACATGTTCTATTTCATTATCATTCATTTGCTGATCATGTAGTTATATGCCATAAAACAAAATTGGTATGATGAACCTCATTTGAGCTCTGTTACAAGTTTGCAAGACTTCTTTTACCCTATCCGGTACCAAGGAGACATGCCACTTTATGTTACTTCATTTACTTTTTCAGCGTGCTTCGAACATGTGTATTCAAGTGCTATAAGTTACTTATTGTGTGTACACCATTTCTGATGATCTTCACAATTTGTAAAATGAACATTGGCAACATGAAACATTGAGTCGCTGCTTCTTCCTGTGTGATGAACATTATACGTGCTACAGGTGCACTCACTTCTTCACTCTTGTTTATTCATGACAGTCGGCAATGTGTATTAGTGTTTCTGTTGATAGTTCAAGTGGCATTTCTCTTTGATGAAAGCTTTTCGCTTCCTTGCATTGTCTTTACATTATCATAATGGTTTCACGGTGCAGTGCAGCTTACCACTGCTTGTCTTGCAATCTTGTAAGGATATCAAGTATCAGCCTGTCAATGATCTATTGCTGCATATGATTCATTCTTCTGAAATGATTATTATGGTTGTTTACATGTATGAAGTGTGTTTTCAGGTATTGGTTATATACATTATTAAGATGTTTTTTTTCAACCTGCATTTCTGTATGTGTATCTTGTGTTTCCAGGACATATTTCTCCATACATGCATTGTGTTTTCAAGCTACGTTGGTTTTTTCTGGAATAGCATTTTCCTTGTATTCTTATTTTGCATTTTTCATGCCATGCCTTCTTTTATGCCTTCTTTTATGCGTTACATATCCTTATTCTATAGTACGACATAGTATGACTTTGTATGCTACAACAGAAAACTTCAGTTATATTGTAGTTGTGGTTTCTTTTCATATACATTGCCAAGTCAACTTATTCTTGACGTGGATGACAAGCGATTGCTTTATTTGAATGCTATATTTTCCCATCCCATTTCCTCAAAGTCCCATGAATCAGAACACATTGTGCAATAAGCTACTGATCTTCATTATCGGGATGATTCCACGCAACTACTTCTGCTCATCATACCAGTGCCTGCAGCAGCTCGTCTCCGCTCCAGTCATCTCAGCTCAGCTTCGCTCCTGAGTCATCCCCTCCCCTGACTCAGATGTTTTATGGACTCCTTTCACACACCATCATATATACTGTGGTATTCATCTATTTAGCCACAGTTTGCATACGAGACATCATGAACACACATGCCCATTAACATTGCTGTTCAAAAGGGTGAAACAGACGATACAGGTTGGCATGAATACTGCAGTGAACTGTGCCACATGCAACACCACCCTTATCTCCATGGTCATCATGTGGTGGGCAGTTAATAGTTCTTCTTTGACTTCAGTCTTCCTACTTGGTGACACTCCACATTATCTCCATCTTCAGTGCTTTCTTTGACGTTCTCCTGCATACGTCACATGGACATGAACTCTGCCTGAATGGTGTTCTCGTGGTGCAAACACAACATACCTGCATGTGTGGAAGTCTGACAGTTTTCATGAGTAAGCTGACAGAACTCTGCCTACCACAGGTGACGCATGACAACTTCTTGGAACTGGCCTGCTCATCCCAACCTCTACGGTATCTTCTTCGGCATGCACACAAGTGTTCAGATTCATTCCATTTCATATAATTGACTGATAAAATTCCCTTTCCCCAAGCCTTCCTATCGCCTGTCAATCATGTACGAGAGTCTTGTCTACTGAATCATATGTTATATTGTGTATGTTCGTTATCCCCCCTATTCTCTTAAAAAAAATGAGGACATTTTTTATGGGGGAGGGGACATATTATTACAGGAATTCCTTAGGGCGGCAGATGTATTGAGACATTATTTGATGTTCCAGTAGAATGGATCGGTAAAGTAAAGGCAAACACCACAGGCCACTAGTAGGTATCGCATTTTGAAAAGTAATGGTCAGTCGCCATTGTCCAGTACTAAAACCTTTCGCAGTTGGGCACAGAAACGGAATAAAGCTGTAATGGGGGCAAGAGGAAATAAATAGACATTAGACTGGATGGATCAATACCTAGACCGTGAAGTGACCGCACCAAAGACCAGAAGCAAATATCAAGAAATAACGCCATTATTCTCCACGTTGGGGAGTTGGACAGATTCTAAGGGGTGACACTTAGCAGTAAAAGTCACCGTCCGAAACAGACTTTTGAAAATGGCGTGTTAATTGGCCGAAGGTAACGTTAGATGTAACCACCACAATGTCAGGATTAAACTTCGAATCATTCAAACTTGAAGTCAGGCTTTAGAAACGCGGTCAGCTAATCACACGTTCAAACTTGAAGTCAGGCTTTAGAGACGCGGTCAGCTAATCACACGTTCAAACTTGAAGTCAGGCTTTAGAGACGCGGTCAGCTAATCACAGGCGGTCCTATTGATGGTCAGGGAGGAAAAGCGTCCTGACCTGAATCTCCTTCTATAAAAAGGATAGTCAGTCAGCCCCTAGTCGCTCTTTTGGGGAAACCAGCTTCCAAGCTACCTCACAGGTATGTGACCCACGTTTTAATTTGTATTCTTGTTAGGTGTTAAGGTTAGGGTTAGAAGTTAGAAGCATGTTTTACATTTCAGGAAACAGAAAGAATAGAGTTGGACAGAAGGAAATGTTCAGTATGCTTGTAACATGTAATCTGGTGAAGATTCGTTGTGCATTTTAGGATTTAGGGCCAGTAGGACTTAGGCCAGTAAGAACGGTGACTTATGTCTTACGTTGAAGTTGATCAATTAAATAAATGTGTTGTATTTATCATTCCATGTGTGGACTACCTTTGAGAATCCTTGTCTAGTGTGGTTAGTGCGTTTTCCTCTCCTCACACTCTCCTTCTTTGTTGAGTGCATGATTTCCAAGTAGAAAAACAATTCTTCATAATCATCCTCAATTCCTTATACACATCATCGCAAATTCCTTCCTGCGATAGAACCATTCAAAATAAACGAATAGATAAATAAAAAATAGATAAATAGATAGATAAATATATAGATTAATTAACTGGTAAATGAACGAACAAATGAATGAATGAATGAATCATCAATCAATCAATCAATCAATCAATCAATCAATCAATCAATCAATCGATCGATCGATCGATCAATGAATGAATGAATGAATGAATGAATGAATCAATCAATCAATCAATCAATCAATCAATAGGAGCGTGAATAGATAAACAAACAAACAAAGAAATGATGTATAAGTAAATTAACGAACACATAAACGAATAAACAAGTAAATAAACGAGAAAATAAATGAATAAATAAAGTAGAAAAAAAAGATATATAGAATCTAGATAAAACAAACTCCATGTGGCCTGACTGCCTTATCAGCATGGCGTTGTGATCAGAGAGCTGCCATGGAACTGTCAGTGTAAAAGATGACACAGGTAATGCAGGGTTCAAGCAAAAAGGAGAGTAGAATTCCAGCACTACATGGACAATGGCAGGGGAGATTAGATAGACCTCATTACTCACCCCGTGGGGCTGTGTTTCATACAGCATTCTGTTCAAGTGAGACGATGTTAATTAAACAAATAAAAGAAACAGTAGAGAAATAAAACCGTCATGCCACACTGACATTTCTTTTTTTTCATTTTAAGATTTCATACACGTCTTTTTTTTTTTTCGTTGCGTCTGCGCTCTCTGTCTCTCTCTCTCTCTCTGTCTCTCTCTTTCCCTGTCCCCCTCTGTCTTTTCCCTCTCTCTCTTTCTCTTTCTTTCTGTTTCTCTGTCTCTGTCTATCTGTCTGTCTGTCTGTCTGTCTCTCTGTCTCTCTCTGTCTTGCTCTCTCTTGCCTGTATTATGTCTCTGTTTCTGGTTCTCTCTCACTCATACATGCACATACAACATGAACGCACTCACACACACTAAAGCACACACACACACACACACACACACACACACACACACACACACACACACACACACACACACACACAACACACACACACACGATAATCAAGATATGATCTAGGCCTTCAATGAAGTCTAGAAGTCTAGGAGATAACAATATAAAAATTTGACTGGAAACGTGGAAGACAAGCAGGACAATGTCTTCCACAACGAGCAGAAACAGAAACGAAACAGAAGACGATAATATTATGAAGGACAGAAAGCATGCAAACAGAAAACCTCTAAAAACCAAAGCTCTACCAAAGAATCCAGGAAGAAAGAAAAGCTAAAGAAACCTTCAAATATCCACTCAGTGACTCTGTCCCATTCTTGTCTGTTGTTTGGAAGCTGAAGAAACAAATCCTCTTCTGACTGCTTAGCCAAGTTGGTTAAAACATCAAATTTCCAATCGGAAGGCCTGTGTTTGATTCTGCCTGGGGACCGCACCATGGGAAAACTGGCAGATATTTTTTTTAATGTTTTCCCATGTCAAGATACTACACACCAGAAGTGCCTGAACTCTCTTCGTGTGTACGAGTATACACAGAGACAACATCAAACGTGCAACGGTAAATATCATGCAGGCCATGCATATATTCGGTGGCTTGTGGAAACATGAAAGTACCCAGCATACTCGCCCTCCAAAGATGGACATTCGAAAGTATAGAAACATAAACATGTAGACAACAATGAAATCCAATTTTCGACAGACTTGCAGACATGTAGGCAAATAAACAATAAGAGATCCAAATTCTGATACATTTGTAGTGTAAACATACAGGTGTATAGGCAACACAGAAACACAAATTCTGACACAGTTGCAGTAGAGACATGTAAGCGTAAAAATAACAGTAAAATCCAAATTCTGACACAGTTGCAGTAGAGACATGTAAGCGTAAAAATAACAGTAAAATCCAAATTCTGACACAGTTGCAGTAGAGACATGTAAGCGTAAAAATAACAGTAAAATCCAAATTCTGACAAAGTTGCAGTAGAGACATGTAAGCGTAAAAATAACAGTAAAATCCAAATTATGACAAAGTTGCAGTAGAGACATGTAAACGTATAAACAACAGTAAAATCCAAACCCTGACACATTAGTGGAGTAGACATATGGGTTTATAGACAACAGTGAAATCCAACCCCTGACACATTAGTGGAGTAGACATATGGGTATATAGACAACAGTGAAATCTAAATTCTGACACATCCGTAGTGTGGACATATAGGTATATGCCAACTGGTGCTTGTGCGTGCGAAGACATACACGTACGCACACACAATCTTATACTCATACAAACAAATGAACATACATATAAACATACACACCAGAGGCACACACACAGAGGCACACGCACACACAAAGGGACACACACCAGAGGCACACACACAGAGGCACACACACAGAGGTATACACACAGAGGCACACACACACAGAGGCACAGACACACAAACACGCAGACACAGACACACAGACACAGATACAGACAAAGACACACACACAGAACACACAGACACAGACAGACAGACAGACAGACAGACAGACACACACACACACACACACACACACACACACACACACACACACACACACACACACACACACACACTCACACACACACACAAACACAAACACAGATAGACAAACGTAGAAAAGAAATAGAAACAGAAAAATGTCAGGGCCAATCCAAATCAATTGTCCCCTTTTTTAGCCCCGAACATTGCAGGATTGATCCATGGAAGCTACAGCATCATCACATCCAGCATGAGTGCCAGAACGTGCATGATCCCTGGAAAATGAATGCCCTGTGACAAAAGGCCGGTAATTCAGCAACATAACACGCCCCTATATCAGTCTCCCGCCCGTAAACAAACCGCCTGTCAGCTGATGATCTCATTTCCTGTATGCAAATGAACTTTTTTTAAAAACGGTGTGGTATTTTTTTTTTCGTCTTGGGCACGCACACACGCACGCACGCACATATACACACACGCACACACACGCGCGCGCGCACGCACACACACACACACACACATTTCTGATTGTTTTTCTTTTGTTCGTTAATTTGTTTGATGTTACATTAATTGTTACCTTAATTGATACAATGCCTTCATGATTACATAGATTCATTCATTCCTTACGCACCTTTTTTTTTTTTTTTTCCCCGTCTAAAAGCACATATGTGAATAGACGTTAAAAGAAATAACGAACGAACAACACACACACACACACACACATGTACGCATGACAAAGGCCAGCTTGCCAAAACTTTGCGCCCGTCTTGTTTTGTGTATCAAATACAC
>CM060305.1:90513489-90515989 GCA_030674185.1 Monoplex corrugatus
AGAGAGGCCATGAGTCTTGCAATTAACCTTTTAACAATAAAATATATCAGTAAAGAAACGATACATCAACACATGCAGCATTCTGCACAGACCCACCAATCCTAGAAATCGAATGTTACAGATAAAAGGCGGTAATCCAGGGATATAAGTTCTCCGAGCGCTCCAACACCATGTCATCATCATTGGCGTACGTGTAGTCAATGTGTATGGAATTCATCTGATTGCGGAGATACCATGTTGAAAACGAAACTGAAACTGCACTATTCTCTGTCCTGTATGTGTGTGTGTGTGTGTGTGTGTGTGTGTGTGTGTGTGTGTGTGTGTGTGTGTGTGTGTGTGTGTGTGGTGTGTGTGTGTGTGTGTGTGTTGTGTGTGTGTTGTGTGTGTGTGTGTGTGTTGTGTGTGTGTGTGTGTGTGTGTGTGTGTGTGTGTGTGTATGTGTGTGGTGTGTGTGTGTGTGTGTGTGTGTGTTGTGTGTGTGTGTGTGTGTGTGTGTGTGATATTAGTACCTTTGTCAGTATTACCCTTTGTTGTCTTGTAAAATACGGTATGCACCCTGAGTCCAAATGAGTCTGAAGATGTAGGGCTATGTAATCATGAATTATCATCAGCAGCATCGTCTTCTTCGTCGTCGCTGTCATCGTTATCATCATCATCATCGTCGTCGTCATCATCATCATCATCATCATCATCTCATCATCATCATCATCATTGTCATTCTAATAATTTTTTCTTCTTCTTCTTCTTCTTATAGTAGTAGTAATGTTGTTGTTAACGTTACTTTTTATATCAGTATTATTAACATTATTATTATCTTTCTTGTTGCTGCTGTTGTTGTTGTTATGATAATGATAATGATTATTATTATTATTATTATTATCATTATAGTTATTATCATTACTATCATTATCATCATTCTCCTTCTTATCAATACTATTGATATATTGGTTGAATCAAGAAACGTACGAGTGTAACATCAACACAGTCGTCATATCACTTAATCAAAATCAACAACAACCACTTAACAATACAATGAAGATAAGAATACGCTAACGAGACAGCTACAGAGGTTGTATGTTACCTCTATCTCTGGCCCCAAACATGTTCCCTCAAAAAAGCATGGTGTGAAACAAGGTAAGGGGTACCGAACGGGAATGCTACGCGGTAACCTTATACAAGGAAAATGAGGTCGCTCATAAATTGACACCCGATCGAAGGACACCGCCGACCTTCTATCGGCACCCCACCAAATGACTATGTAACTGGTACCTTTCCCTTTTCCTCTATCAAAATAACTAACATGATAATCACTGCTATCACTACCGCCATACATCTTCACCTTCACGACTGCCCCGTACCACCATCACCATTATCCATCTCATTATACCTATCACCAAAACTATGTAAAACTGTACAGTTTTCAAAGGGAGAAAGTTTAGTAAGAGAAAATAGATCGGATAACAAGTTACACAGGAAACCCCAATTTCTTCCATATAGAAACAAATATAAGCCAACTAGAAAGAATGTTATAGAAGCACGCTGTTGCGTAACCCAGCCAATATTTCGCAATTTATTTTCTATTCAACATAGTAATAAAAAAAAATAACGACCATAACAACAACTACCATCACCGTAATAACAACGACAACAACAACAACAACAACAAAGACAATCTGTTTTAACTAAAAACAAATATATAAAATAAAAAATAAAAAGAATATTATAAGAAGCACACCGTTATGTAACTCCAGTCAGATATTTCGCAATGTATTTTGTATTCAATAACAAAGTAACAAAAACAATAACAACCATAGCAACAACAATAACTAACACCGTAACAACAACAACGACACAACAACAACAACAAAGACAATCTCTTTCAACTACAAACAAATATAAAAGCAAACTAGAAAGAATATTATGGAAGCACGCTGTTGCGTAAGTCCTGTCAGATGTTTAACAATGTATTTTGTATTTCAACAACAACAGTAGTAACAAAAACAATAACAACGGTAACAACAACAACAACAACCAACACTGTAACAACAACGACGACAACAACAACAACAAAGACAATCTCTTTCAACTACAAACAAATATAAAAGCAAACTTGAAAGAATATTATAAGAAGCACACCGTTATTAACTCCAGTAAGATATTTCGCAATGTATATTGTATTAAACAACAACAGTAAAAAAAACCCACACAATAACAACCGTAACAACAACCACCAGCACCGTAACAGCAACGACAAATATAACAACAACAAGACAAGCTCCTTCAACCAAAAGCAAATTGTAAAAGTAAACTCGAAAGAATGTCATACAAGCACACCGTTGTGTAACTACAGTCAGATTTTTAGCAATGTATTTTGTAGTCAACTACAACATTATCAAAAAACAATAACAACCGTAACAACAACAACCAGCACCGTAACAACAACGACAACAACAACAACAACAAAGACAAACAAATATAAAACAAACTAGAAAGAATATTA
>CM060305.1:90520989-90540989 GCA_030674185.1 Monoplex corrugatus
GTGTGGATGGTTGGAGATGAAGGGAATGTATGGTGACTTTGGAGGGTGGGGGAATACTCTTGAAAAATTGTCACAATTGACCCAATCCAAAACAAGTGTGACTGCCCGCATTCAAGCAAACAGGAACCAGAAAAAAACACGAAAGAAGAATAAGAACGTGTATTTAATACAACAAGACAAGACAGACACAAATTTTCGCCCATCTGGCCTTTGTCAAGCGTAAGATTACAAATAAACAAACACCAGATACAAAAATTAGGAGAAAAGACTGAAACTTCCCTGCTGCTTCCTCCAGTGAGAAAAGGAATGGAAAAAAGTCTTTTTCTCCTAATTTTTTGTATCTGGTGTTTGTTTGTTTGTAATCTTACGCTTGACAAAGGCCAGTTAGCTGAATATTTGCGCCTGTCTTGTCTTGTTGTGTTTAATATGCGTTCGTATTCTTCTTTCGTGTTTTTACAATCGACCCAAGTTTTCATTTTCAGTTTCTCAAGAAGCGTTCCCATGCTTGGTAAACATTTTGTACTGCTGAAACCATAGATGCCATGTAATGAGAAAGATCCAACATGGTCATGGCATATGCCAAAAGCCTGTGTGTAAGCCCTAAGTGCTGGCAAGGTCTTTAGCTCTCCTACACAGCGTAATTGTTTCATGTTTATAATTGTGTTAGTCTTTCACTGACAAAATGGAGGGAGAAGAGTGGCAGAATGGTTCACACGTTCGCCTGCGAATAACTAAACTCGAAGTTCCAGGCTTAGCTCCCCGTAGAGGCCTTAATTTTCTCTTCTTTGACTGGAAAATCGAACTGAATCGTCTAGTGCTTTGGAATGGGACGAAAAACGAGTCGGGCCTTGCATCTTCTGGCAGTGCACGCTAAAGATCCCACGGCAGTTGAAAATCGTGAAGAGCAGGGCATTGCCAGGCTGCCTTGGTATAAAACATTGGAGAGATAGGTTGATCTCCCAGGTCCACCCCTTTAAGACCAATTGGCCTTCTTGCCTTGCTGAAGTCTTGGTAAAAAAAACACGCAAACAAAAAGCATGTGAATGTGAATGTTAACTGGAATCGAGGGAGAGGGGATGGGCGCCGCCCTCGTGGTTGCTGGCCCCCGGGAAAGGTTGAGGTCTTTGCCACCTCACTCACCGTACGATCTCAGGGTTATGGAACTATCTTGGTAGGACCTCAGGGCCTGGCCAGCTCGTGGGTTTATGTGCAGGCTTAAGGCTTGTACCGTGACCAGTCTGGATCTTCTTCATCACATGGCACCTGTGACGTTAGTGCATATGGAATTCATTCCGAACGCGGAGACGTCATCTTGAGAAACTGAAACTGAAACAATGTACCCACTTTGTAATTGTATTCTTATTTCCATCTGCAATGTTAAAAAAATCTTATTGACACAGATGAAAATGTGTATCCAATGTCCCAAAATGAATCGACCATACCCTTGTCCCACACCACCACATAACAGAAACCTACCCGAGAACAACACGACAACATTCCGCCAGCCGTGCACCGTCATGATTTATCATCTCCATCACACTGGACAAAGACATGCAGCCCGTCATCCATCCCTGATGAAACCAAAAGTAAAAACAAGAACAGCAACAAACAAACACACACACACACACCACACACACCACACACACCACACACACACACACACACATATACACACACGCACGCACGCACGCACACACCACACACACACACACACACACACACACACACAAATACACATCACTCTCATCACCATCACCACCACAAACGTATATACTGCCTACTACATTCCTCTCCACTCTTCCTCCGATTATCTTGTTTCTTTCTTTCTTTTTCTTCCCCTTCTCTTTTTCTTTTCTTTTCTTCTTTCCTTTCTTTCTTTCCTTCCTTTCTTTCTTTCTTTCTTCTTTCTTTTTCTTTCTTCTTTTTCTTCCTTTTCTTTCCTTTCTTCTTCCTTTCTTTCTTTCTTCTTTCTTTCTTTCTTTCTTTCTTCTTTCTTTCTTTCTTTCTTCTTCTTTCTTTCTTTCTTTCTTTCTTCTTCTTCCTTCCTTTTCTTTCTTTCTTTCTTTCTTTCTTCTCTTCCTTCTTTCTTTCTTTCTTTCTCTCTTTCTTTTTGGCTAAGTCTCTTTCATCTCTAACGTAGGAGGGAAAATGTCCATTCCATGCTACAGGAGTTTGCACAGTATTACAGTTCAGATAACGCTGTTTGATTGGTGGTAGCTCTTGATTTTTTTCCTTTCATGGTGTACTTTTCGTAACTTCGTCCAACTGTTCCTTTTTGAGGAAGACGATCGATGGCGTGATGACTCACATTGTGTTCGCGAAAGTATGATCTTAAGTGTCTGAAGACCTCAATTCTTCAAAGATGAAAAATTCCTGTCGTAGTGGCTTTACCTGCAAGTTTGTTGGCATGGTCATTTCCCGTCACATCAGCATGCCCCAGACAGTATACCCACGTAAGTATTTTTAGACTGATATTGTTTATTGCTTCGTGTCAATCAGGGATCCCTTTCCACTTTCCACTTTATGAAGTAGATTCATCAAGTCAGTCAGGATAAAAGTTTGACTGTCTTTCACGAAGCAGCAGGGAAGTTATAGTCTTTTTCTCCTAATTTTTGTATTTGGTGTTTATTCGTTTGTGATTTTACGTTTACCCTTGACAAAGGCCAGTTGGCCGAAAATTGCGCGTGTCTTGTCTGGTTGTATTAAATACGCGTTCTGGTTCTATTTTCGTGTTTTTTTTCTGGTCATCTTTCACCTCATCATGTAGTGGAGCTAACCATTTTAGAGCATGCGTAACTGCCTCAATGTTGCACCGTTAGACTGGAGGGCGTCATATTATATGTAGCATTCTCCTCATGTATTGTGTTTCCATTCTGTTTGACAGTGAATTCCCATCCAGATTTGTTATTGGTGACTGAACCTTTCGTGTATCAATAACAACTTTGGGACTGCAGCTTATTTACTCGACGAGTTGCTTGAATTTTGCATCAGCTTTACCTACTGGCCTTTCACAAATTTTTGACATGGTTGTTTTGTATTGGCCTTTGAAACAGTTTGGTTAGTTTTGTCTGCTGGCATACGTGCTCAGAAGATTCTTTCTGCCTGCCCCACCGAAAGAGAACTGGAGAATGTATAAGTTTGCAACACCAGACCACAAAGACCATAGCGATTTGTACCTCAGCTTTTTGATAGATTTTCATGGTGTATTTCATCCAAACAGATATGGGTCTGTGTAAATATGTGTAGTCTTTGTGTGCCCATCTGTGTTCACGCCTACACCATGGAAACTGTATGAGAATGTAATCATTGACGTGTATGTACACAAACACACGCACTTCAAGATTGTGTGCTCGTGAACATTCATGAATTGTTTCCTCATCAAACCACATCACATAGTAGCAAAGGTCAATCAATATTCCTGGACAAACCAAGCAGGTAAATGGGCAAACCCACACAATCATGGGAATAATCCCAGGCAGTAAACTGGTACCAACACGAGTACAGATAGGCCAGCAGTGTGATAAGGTGGCCATGGTGATTACATGCCATAAATCATACCCAGGGCATGACCCGCCTGTAAAAATGGCGTATAATAGCCTGGTGTGGAGAGTAGCCGCCCCTGCCTTGGTGCCGGGGAAGAGAGTTGATTATTTTCTTATAACCCACAGGATCCTAGTTTCATTCTGTATTGCCTGCCTTCAGTGTGTCACTGAAATATTGATGTTCTTGAGAATGTTTTCTGCATAAAAATAATTGCTGTACATTGTAAGAGGCTGGAGACTACTAAGAAAGTGATATTTAAGATGCCATCATAGTTGTATAATGATAATGATTACATGTGAGATGTTAGTAAAGATGGATTTATTAACGACAATCGGACAATTCCACAGACGTTCATCCAGTTTATTTTATCTTATTTTATTTTTTTAGGATCATCGCACTCAGGGAGGCTACCTTTGTACTCACCTTTTTTTCCACCCCATTTTCTACGCCACTTAAATGGCCACAGAAGCTGGGGCAGTTTTATTTTACAATGCGATGATGATGATGTCGATGAGGATGATAATCATGAAGCTATGGAGTTCCATCAAGGACTGAGACTACGTGACAGGGCTGTACTCTACGCTTACTATCATAATATATCCTGAAGTCCACCAGGCCCGAGAGATACAGACACCTGCGGTGCTGGTCAGAAGATTTGAGCAACACCCTCAATGACGCATCCGTGAAATGGATGAGACTTGACTGTGTGGTCCCAGTCTTCCCAATGAGCGCACAGCATGCCCAACTCTGGGTAGCAGCCGGTTAGAGCCGAAAAATCCCACAATGATATACTTTTGAACGGACTGATGGGGATACGAACCCACAACCTTCGCGTCGGTAGTCCGTTGCGTTAACCACTACACCACGGCGACTGGTACGTTCATCCAGTCTGTCATCTATAAACTAGCTAGAAGCTTCATGCAATCTGTCATCTGTAAAGTGGCACTCCCTGAGGCCGCGCAAAACCTTGTACACTCGCAAGGTCTTGAAATGGAAGGGGGAAGGACAGAAGCATGGAACATTAAACTGACACCATCAGAATGACTGGAGCACTAAACAGGCAGCAAAGAGGCCAGGTTTTATGTTTCAGGCTGGGACTGCTCTAGAGATATCGGATTTTAAGTCCATGGTTTTATTACAAAACCAACTAGCTTGGTAAAAGTAGTGGTAACAGTGAGTAGGTGTTGGTAGCATTGATGATGAAAGTAGTAATAATAGTTACAGCAGCAGTAGTAGTAGCAGCAGCAGCAGTAGTTGATGTAGTGGTTGTAGTAGTGGTAGTTGTAGTGTAGTAGTTAGTAGTAGTAGAAGCAGTAGTAGCAGCAGCAGCAGCAGCAGCAGCTAGTAGTAGTAGTAGTAGTAGTAGTAGTAGTAGTAGTAGTAACATTAGAACATTAGTAGGATTAATAGAAGTAGTAATAATCGTAGCAGTAGTAGCAGTAGTAGAAGTAGTGGTAGTAGCAGTAGTAATAGTAGTAGTTGTTGTAATAGTAGCAGCAGTAATAGCAGTAGTAGAAGTGGAAGTAGCAGTAATAGTAGCAGAAACACCACTACCACTAGTGGACTTACCAGTGGTATTTGCGCTGTACAAATAGATTCATTATTTTATCACTTACCATCAACAGTACATGTATACTGCAACAAACTGTTGGTGACAGTGACAGTAAAGGCCATTTGTTCTTTTACGTGCGCAAACGGACCTTGTTTTATTATCTAAAAGGTTAGCATCTTTATCTCAACGTGTATTAGTCCAACTGTTCAACACCTCTCACATTTAGTTTAGGCGCTCCAGCCATTAGGACTACATTCAGCTGTGCACATCTGCAAACACTGGTTTTCTCTTCAGCCCCTTGGCTGTTGGTTAAGGATTTGTTTCTTTTTATTTCCACGAGTAAAATGGATTTGTTGTACTTAGGACAATCCATTTACATTAACGCTACCCGTAACTTTCATATTTTTCCATGCGTTCGACCATGTATGTATAGTTGGTGTATGCATATACTCACTTTCCCTAAGACAAGACACTCAAATAGTGCATTAAAGTTTGTTGATTTCCATCGTTTAATTTCCAATATTTCGACCCCAGCCCACCTCAGGAGAAAACAACAATAACAGGGCATGACCACTATTACTTTGTAGAACATATTTGTCTCCCCTGTTTTCTAGTTACCGGAATACACATCTGCCATGTTTAACGCCACGTTAGGAAAGTTGTCAACTGTTTTTTTTCCGCTAAGTGTTGTGCATTGATTCTTTGTTGTCTTTTGTGTACGTTTGACAAGGGCCAGTTGGCCCAAAATTTTCGCCTGTCTTGTTTTGTGACATTAAATACACATTGTGAGTCTGTTTTTGTGTGTGTTCTGGCTCCTTAACATGCGTGAGTTCTGTAGACACACATGCATGCAGTTATGAAAGTAGTAAGAATCAAAAACAAGGGGAGCCATTCATTTTGACTGGCTTTGCGACTGAGTGATTATTATCGTTATTAGGGGGATTGGTAGGCGTGTCTTTAGTGAGTTGAACCAGAACAGACACTGTTGAAACTTACCAAAGAGAACGAGCCACAGAACAGAGTGTCCTCTGGTGCGTGACCTCAAGGCAGTTTGATAATGTTGGCTCCCATGTACATCCTGGCGCTGGGGTTTCGACTGAATGGATTTCGATTTGGCAGCGTATTATGGAACCAGAAACAGTGGCTTGGAGTGAATGCCACTGAAACAGACTGAAGACGGGGCATTAAAACAAACAAACAAACAAACAAAAAACAAACAAACAAACTAGGAACCAACCAACCAACCAACCAACCAACCAACCAACCAACCAACCAACCAACCAACCAAAGAATCAAAAAAGAAAGAAAGAAACGAACAAAAACAAAAAACAAACACGGAAACAAACAAACACGGAAACAAACAAACACGGAAACAAACAAACAAACAAACAAACAAACAAACACGGAAACAAACAAACAAACAAACACGGAAACAAACAAACACGGAAACAACAAACAAACAAACACGGAAACAAACAAACAAACAAACAAACAAACAAACAAACAAACAAACAAAGAAACAAACAAACAAACAAACACGGAAACAAACAAACAAACAAACAAACAAACAAACAAACAAACAACAAACAAACAAACAAAAATCACTAAAAACCGAACAAAACAAAAGCATCTTGTAAACAAAGAAAGAAACAAACAAACAAAAGCAAAAAAAAACAAAACAAAAAACCAACAAAAAAAACAACAACAAAACAAACAAAAAACAACAAAAAAACAACAACACAAAAACAAAAACAAAAAAACCCAAACCCCAAAACCAAGAAACAACCCCCATGCCGTATCAGTTTTTTCTCTAATCTACCTGCACACTAGGGAGTGCAGCAGCCAAGTTTGCCTAATGACTTCTGATGATTAAAAAGGTGTTTTCCTTGACTGTGGGGAATTTACAGCAACAGTAAGCATTATCTATGTCCCCTGCATTGCACTGGTTCTTGTTAACCTGGAATCCTTAAAGCTTTGCAAATACCAAACCACATCATAAGCTTCCTGCTAATTTGCCTTCTGTAATTATCTTGTTTTGTAGATTAAGGTTGTTGAGGTTTTTTTTTTCAAAGTACAAATCTAAATTATGTGACCTGTTCAATCAAAGAAAGAAATGCTGGCACATCTGTTCTTGGGATACACTTTGAGCAAAACAGTCTTGTGATATCAGAAATGTAACTTATTCGCGCTCGTATGATCGCGAATATGTGTAAACGTTGATTCAAAACAAACCTGTATTGATTAAAAAGGCATCAGAAGGCCTCATATATGACCATAGTCTGTCTGAAATACACATACATACATACATACATACATATATACATACATACATACATACATTCATACATACATACATATATATACATACATACACATACACACACATACACACATGCATACATACATACATACATACATACATACATACATACATACATACATACATACATATATATTTATGTACAGACATACATACATACGTACTAAGTACGTATGCACGTACATACATACATACATACATACATACATACAGACAGACAGACATGCATACATACACACACACACATACACACACACACACACACACACACACACACACACACACACACACACACACACACAGAGGCTAATCACATACTGTTTTCATGTAATTGGTGAAATTTGTGATTTTTAATTTAGCAGCAGAGGAGAAAGAAAGAAAAACCAAACGCAATAAAAACGTCATTTACGTGAATATAGAATCATAGATCAGTGTTTGGCCATTCAACTCAGATGTCACGTTGTTGTTATATCAAGAAATATGTCAATGGAAACGTATCTAGATATTTCAGTTAATCGTGGTCCATGTCCACATTTACTGCGTCATTTCTCCATATCACAGTATTCTTGTTTGACCACACAAAAAGAAGATAAACGTTACAGTTCAGAACGATGTTGAAAGCAATGTCACCATCTATGCGGTGTCACGACTTATACATTCAAAATCCAAAAACGTGTGTGACTGCCCGCGTTCAAGCAAACAGGAACCAGAAAAAAAAAAAACACGAAAAAAAGAATCAGAACGCATATTTAATACAACAAGACAAGACAGGCCCAAATTTTCGGCCAACTGGCTTTTGTCAAGCGTAAGATCACAAACAAACAAACGCTTGATACAAAAGTTAGGAGAAAAAGACTGAAACTTCCTTGCTGCTCCGTCCAGTGTGAGAAAAGGAATAACTGACTAAAATGACATCATAATGTGTTTTTGAGTAAATATGATGTCAGAGCGGAAGTGAGGTGAATTCTGCAATTCTGAAATATGATCATGCCTTATTAATAGAATACTCAAAAACACATTATGATGTCATTTTAGTCAGTTTATTCCTTTTCTTACACCAGACGGAGCAGCAGGAAAGTTTAAGTCTTTTTCTCCTAATTTTTATATTTGTTTGTTTGTGATCTTACGCTTGACAAAGGCCAGTTTTATCTGGTTGTATTAAATACGCGTTCTGATTCTTTTTTCGTGTTTTTGTTTTTTGGTTCTTATATATCTAAAGCCAAACTGTCAACCCACCCTTTTCCAGACAATGTCAATAACAGAGAGCGGAAACAAAACATCCCACCAGGAGCAGTTGTTCCATTCATCCGTCTGCAGTAACAACGCAACACCTCTCATCTGAATTATCTGGGAATCAAGGACACACACAACTATGTTAACAGCTCCCCGGGTTGTCGTTTCCTCAAAGCTTCTAGTGAATGAACGCTTGTTCTACTGCTTGTTGTGTCTGACGCCAAAATCCCATAATATCCTTCCATGGTTGTCCCTTTCCCACAGGCGTATCATGTAACACCAGCCTGTGTGTGTTTTCCTTTATTGATTTATATTGTATGTTGCTATGTGGAGGATATTGCTCAATTGCTTAATTCTCTGGTACTGTTTCATACAACTTGCCAGAAAATCTTGACTGTAGTTTGTGCGGTTATGAGACGTTAAGTGCAGGACCATATTGTTCCTGGATTTATGTATCAAAAATGGAAAAAGAGGTTTAGATTTAGCCATGTAAGAAATCTCGTTATGTCATTATGTGATTATGTTATTTCCAGAACATCATGTACTACATTTCCTTTGCTTTGGGGCATTGATTGGGGGAGGGGGATTCTGTCATGTGAGACGAGTTTATACAGAATAACTGGTTGTCTTGTGATTCAGACTTTTAATTATTTGTTTATTTACTATATATATTTCCTTTTTTGAAGGTAAGATACACAGACACACGCGTCATTTACATGTAACCAAGATTATTCTAGTCGTAGGCTGATAAAATACCAGTATAAAATATAGACTTGGTAAAACATAGTCTAGGTAGGGGCCTCAGGACCTGGCCAGCTCATGGGTTTATGTGCAGACGTAAAGATTGTGCCATGATCACCATACACATGACACCTTTGACGTTAGTGCATATGGAATTCGTTCCGGGCGCGGAGACGTCATCTTGAGAAACTGGAACTGAAACTTTCTCAACTCCTTTCACGCACATCATTGAAAAAAAAAAAAGCTTGAAACTGTCAAACAGCTATGACAGCAATGTAGGTATCTGAATACATTTAGCAACAATATATCTTGGCCCTAAATTTTAGCACAACTTTTTCTATCAGGTGTCATAACAGTTTTTAGTTTTAATTTCTCAAGATGAAGTCTTCGCGTTCGAAATGAATTTTACATGCACAAACGCCACTGTTGCCGTGCGATGGAGAAGATCCAAAATAATCATGTCACAAGCCTTTTAGCCTGTCCGTAAGCCCTAGGTGTTCGCAAAGTCTTGAGTTCCTACACAGTGTATGGGTTGTATATCTTATAGTTTCAGCAGTCTGTTACTGAAACAATATCGGCAATATCGTAATGGCATGTATATCACAATCTGTTTTGTTAAATTAAAAAAAGAAAGAAAGAAAGAAAAGAAAAGAAAAGAAAGAAAGAAAAAAAGTAAGAAAGAAAGAAAGAAAGAAGAAAAAAAGAAAAAAGAAAAAAAGAAAGAATCAAAGAAAGGAATACTGAAAACGAACAGAAATACAGCCAACCACACATTATAAATGTATCCCCCTAACATTCTGCATTCTCATCATCTCATGAACCATCCCAGTCAGCACAACCCGTAGCCTCCTCCATCCACCAAGAAGTATCCTTATAAAAAAAAGCGAAACCGAATTTTCGCTTCATACACGCGTGATTGATTAACCTAACATCAACAACCACAAAACCATCTCCACCTGTGGACACACTAAACACCTTCCCCAGGTTGTAATTTGCCCATGGCGTATTGAATGAACAATTCTTCTACTGCTTGTGATGTCTGTCACTGGCATCCCATGATATTTATCTGTGGCAGTCCTCTTGGTACATGGGTATCGTGTAACATAAATCCCTGGTTTCTGGCTAAGATTCGATTCGCTTGTTGTTATATGGAAGATACTGAACAATTGTTTTGATGATTGAAAAGTAATTCGTACTGTCTGTTGGGAACTCTGTGTCATGTAGTGTACATATATTTATGATGAGAGGAATTTCGTTAACTTCTGTGACTGTATTACAGAAACAACCATTTAGGGCTGAGTTTTGCAATCATGAGTGTGAGCAATGTTATTCACTCATCTAATGAGTTTGTCTACATTGCCAAACTCTTTCTCTTTCTGAGCGCGTGTTTCAGACGTATGTTACTGAGAAACAGTCACTAAAACAGACAGACAGACAGACAGACAGACAGACAGCCAGCCAGCCAGCCAGACAGACAGACAGACAGGTAGACAACAGACAGACAGACACGGACACAGACAGACAAACAACAGACAGGCAGACAACAAACAGACACAGAACACAGACAGACAGACAACAGACAGACAGACAGACACAGACAGACAGACAGACAGACAGAGACAACAGACAGACAGACACAGACAGGCAGACAACAACAGACACAGACACAGACAGACAGACACAGACAACAACATACAGACACAGACACAGACAAACAACATACAGACAGGCAGACACAGACAGACAAAGACAAACAGCCAGCCAGCAGCCAGCCAACCAGACAGAAAGACAACAGGACAGACAGACAAGACAGACGACAGACCGTACAGACCGACAACAGACACACAGACAGATAGACATGCCGTACACACACAAAACATATCCAAATGCTTAAAGTAACGAAAATGTGAACAATTTAACAGCACACAATTTTCATTGACACGCCCGCACAGAGGGGAAGCTCATCAAAGAGAACTTGCTGAATGATTTCTGATGGGTAAAATGAGACTTTCTCCCTTGGATGGGTGGGTAGGGTTGGTATCAAACATAACTTTCATCGGTTACACCGTACCATGATTTTTTTTAACCTTGCATTCATGGGAAACTAATTAATGTCACTGTGTAGACCAGTATAGTAACCTTTGCCTACATATCTGCATTCATTTAGGACATATCACGAGGGAAAGGGAATTAGAACACCTGGTCACAACAGGAAAGGGAATGTTGAGAGTTCCATGGACAGCAAAGAAAACAAACAAGAAAGTCTTGAAGGAGGCAGACACAAGAAGATCATTTACAAGGAAGATTAGGAAAAGACAAGTAACATTTATAGGACATTTCATGAGGAAAGGGGAATTAGAGCACCTGGTCACAATGGGAAAGGTGGAGGAAAGAGAACACCAGGTAGGCACAGGAGAAAATATTGGACGGACTTGCAGGGTGGCTGAGGATAAAGAGAGTGGGAGATGTTACCTGCAACGAAAGGGAATAGATTCGATTCGTGTGGAGGGCCATGATCGCCAACGCCATGCAGTAGGGCACTTGATGATGATGATGATACTATAATGTGATACACTTTAATGTCAGTGTAGACTTTTTGATCTTGTGTCAATAAATGTCAGAAAAGCAACAACAAAAGTTGTCATTAGAAGCAAAAGTTTCAGAAACCCAAAAGCAATAATAACGAAACATCTTCCACCTGAATTGTCTAAGAATCATGGACAGAACAATATTAACAGCTCCCTCAATGCTGTGATTTTCTTGTGGCTCATTGAATAAGAACTCGTTGTGTCTGGCTTAAGCATCCCATATATAAGTCAATGGCTGCCTTTTTCTACATCTATATCATATAAAAAATTGATGGAGAACAATGGGAAATCATGGTCACAAACAGGTCTGAATGGAGGCACGCTATTCGCAAGGGAATAGAAGCTTATGAAAATGAAAGACGAAGCAGCCAAGTGGAAAAGCGTGCAGCAATAAAGGCCAGAACCAACTCTGCACAGCGTTCCATTGAGTGGCCAGTCTGTTGCCGTTTGTGTGCATCAGACTTTGGTCTGAGATCCCACATGAGGGTACACAAATAAAGTGCTAGGTTGGACTTTATCGACTACCATAGTCGACTATATATCATATAAAAACCAATCTGCATCGAGAAAATTGCACAATGGCTTTTATGCCCCCTTTCTATTTCTCTCTGCCCACTAAATATCATTTAGTGTTTTAAGGCCCACTTCTATTAATGTGTCAAAAGTACTTGTCGTATACAAGGACGTGTAACTGTACATAAAGCGTATATCAGTTTACATCAATATTCATTAATGCATGATGAATGTGGCCAATAAACATTGCCTCTTTAAATAAAAAGTAAAGAAGGAAATATACTGAACATCTGATGGTAGTGATTATCTTTGGTTATAAGTGGATTTTGTTGTTCAAATAGCTAAGATGAATGCAGGGAATGAGGGACGGATTGAACATGTGTATCTTACACAGATAAATTATTATGTGTTTGTATATATATACATACATATGTGTGTGTGTGTGTGTGTGGCGTGTATGTGTGTGTGTGTGTGTGTGTGTTTATAGTATGAAATATGTGAGCTCACGTGTGTGTGTGTGTGTGTGTGTGTGTGTGTGTGTGTGTGTGTGTGTGTGTGTGTGTGTGTGTGTGTGTGTGTGTGTGTGTGTGTATGTTTTAGTAAAAAAAAACGTACATGTAAAGGTATTCAAGTAATACCCAAGATTGTAGAAAAGTGAGGTAGCAGATTCAGTCAAATTCATGGTAGCCAACCAAGCCATCCCCACTGTCACAGAAGAGCCAGTAAAAAGTCTCGGAAGATGGTATGATGACTCCCTGAAAGACACACAAAGGGGATGTGAAACCAAGCAAACAGCAGAAGAAGGCCTGAAGAAAATAGATAACTGCGGACTGCCAGGCAAATACAAAGTCTGGTGTCTACAGTTCATGCTGATACCAAAGCTGCTGTGGCCACTGCTAATCTATGACATTTGCACCAGCACAGTCGAAGCAATGGAAGCCAAAATCAACAAATACACAAGAAAATGGCTCGGTGTCCCACCTGGTCTCACTGATGTTGCATTCTACTGTCGTCAAGCAATGCTGAAGCTACCTCTGAAATCCATAGTGGAGGAATACAAAGTTGGAAAAGCAAGACTGTTGAGCATGCTGGAGGAATCGGAGGACAATATCGTGAGAGCAGTTCATCCAAAGCTGAGAACTGGCAGAAAGTGGAAAGTCCAAGAGGCTGTAAACAATGCCAAGAGAAACCTCAGCATCAAAGAAATAATTGGACACACGCAAACCAACAGACAGGGACTGGGAGCAACAAAAATGCAGTGGTGGTCCAAAGCCAAAGGGAAGGAAAAAAGAGACATGATCATACAGGAGTTGAAGGAAGAAGAAGATGTCAAAAGAGTGCAGAAGGCAGTCCAGCAAGGTCAACAGGGGCAATGGACAACATGGGACAGTGCACTCCAAAGAAGTCTCAGCTGGAACGATATGTGGCACATGGCTCCTCTAAGGATAAGCTTCCTCCTCAGATCTGTATATGACCTGCTCCCCTCGAATGCAAACTTAGTGAAATGGGGGAAAGCAGACGACCCAGCATGTCCGCTCTGTCAGAAGAAACAAACAGTGGAACATGTCCTAAGCTCTTGCAAAGTAGCGCTAGCCCAAGGAAGGTATACATGGAGGCACAACCAAGTTCTGAAAGTGATCACAGATGTGGTTAGCGAAAAAACCATGACCCCAAACGCACCAATTGCTATGACAACGTTCTACAAAGCAGGAGGGAAACAGGTCTGGCCCGAAAGGGCTATGACAACCAGCACATTGCCAAAGGGTCTTCTGGATGGAGCAGTCGACTGGGAGTGTACAGCAGACCTCCCAGAGTGGAGAAATTACCCAGATGTCATCAGCAAGACAGGCATGAGACCAGACATCGCTCTCCACTCTGACTCCTCGAAACAAGTGATTCTGATAGAACTCACTGTGCCATACGAAAGCAGAATGGAAGAAGCACATATCTACAAGACCGAAAAATACGCCGGTCTTGCCAGCACCCTGAAGAAAGCAGGTCTGCGGGTCAAAATCTTCGCCATAGAGGTCGGGGCAAGAGGGTTTGTGGGCACCTCCGCTTATGATCTCATGAAACAACTCGCCATTTCTGGGAAGAAGAGGACTAGAGCCCTTAAAGCGATGGCAGAGGCAGCAGAAAGGAGCTCAAGCTGGATCTGGGCAAGGAGGAACCAAAAAAGTGAACTTCATAAGGATTAAATTCCCTACAGATGATGTGTGCCCCGTTAGCACATTGGTAAAACCGCGTACCGCAGTTCTGAAGCGCAGAATCGCCCAGGTTCGATCCCCGGCGTGGGGAAAAAAAAAAAAAAAAAATAGACAACAGCAGAAGGGCATCCAGGAGTCATGACCTGGATGTGGCCCGGCCCCCCGAGAGTGTAAGGAATTCAGGGCCGAAACACTTGTCTAAAGGGGGTTACTTCTCTGAAGACCTTCTGTTGTCTAGCTCTCCCTAGAGTTTCTTTCTACCTACTTTGAAACTATTCAGTATACATCAAAACTATTCGGTCAGATTTGAAAGTCAGTTTCCCTCTTTCCCCCTTACTGCTTTGCCAACCTGCTCCAACCTGAAATAGGGTCAGACATCTATTTACAGCTGGGTGGACTGGATGCCACAAGCACAAAGGATGCTTGAGCCAGACTGAAAACTATGGTGTCAGAAAAGAAGGCATCCAGTCTGTCTCTAAATCAACCAGGGCCTCTTTGTTTTATCAGAATATAAGATAGACAGTCTATTCAAAAACACTGCTCCTATAACTTGATTATTTAATAGAGATTGATACCAACTAACGTATGATTAATGAAATCGATTAAGCGTGAAAGTTGTGCATGATCAATCCAGAATGTGATTGACCCTGTGTTTGAGAAGGTGTGTGTGTTCCGTTCTGCCCCCTGTGATTACATGCATGACGAACAAGAAGTACAAGATGAAACAGCTAACTCAGTTAATGCAGCACACCCATCTGTTAGGACGGAAGCGCGCACGCGTGCACACACACACACGGAAAGATACAGGCACACACACACACACACACACACACACACACGCACGCACGCACGCACGCACGCACACACACACAGGCACAGACAGACAGACACACACTTACACACACAAACGCACACACACAGAGGCATAGACACACACACACACACACACACACACACACACACATACACACACACACAGAGGCACAGACAGGCAGACAGACACTTACACATACAAACACACACACATACACAGAGGCACAGACACAGACACAGACACAGACACAAACACACACACACAGACGCATACAGAGACAGACAGGTAAACAGACAGGCAAACAGACAGATAAACAGATACACACACTCACACACACACATACACACACACACATACGCACACAAACACATACACACACAAACACACACACACACGCAAACACACACATACACGTACATACACTATGCACACACACACGCACACCTCTACACAAACACATGTTTGTGTGTGTCCGTGCGCGTGTGTGTGTGTGTTCATGTACATGCGTGCATACGTGTGTGTGTGCGTGTGCGTGCGTGTGTGTGTGTGTATGTTTATAATTATGTGTGTATGTCTGTGTGTGTGTGTGTGTGTGTGTGTGTGTGTGTGTGTGTGTGCACGTAGCGTTTGTGTATAGTGTGTGTATGTGTGTGTTAATGTGTGCGTGCGTGTTTGTGAGTGCGTGCGTGCGAGCTCGTGCGAGCTTGTGCGCGCGCGCGTGTATTTGTGTATGTTTTTTTTTTTTCAAATAGTTGTACCAATACCGATTAAACAGAGAAATAATTAACAAGAAACAAAGAGTAAAATGAAGCAAACAGAACACAGACAGGCAAATGAATAGATAAACAGACAGACACACACAGACACACACGTAGACAGAGAAAACAGTAGAACTGAAGTTTAGAGAATATAAGAAAAAAGTAAGGGTGTGGTTTGTGCTATTCGAGGAATGTAAAGAGACAGAGAGCAACAGTTTAGATTAAGACCCTTTGGTCTGAGTGGCGTCCTACGTTTTCCTCGCCCCTTTCACTTTAAAAAAAAGTCTCACCCCCACTCCCCCATGTTATCAGATAGAAACCATTAGATACGTCTACCTGCTGAGCTCTGCTAATTTGCAGGTAAGTTGATGATGACGTTTTCTTAACGTTTGTCTGTCTAACTTTCTGCTGAGTGCTTCTTTTGACTGCTTGTTACATGTGCATGTGTTTGTGTCTGTCTGATTGTGTGTGTGTGTAGCCCTGTTTGTCTGTCTGTCTGTCTGTTTGTTTACAGAAGGTTTTGCACGTATATCTGTCTGTCTGACTGTCTGTGTGTAGCCCTGTCTGTTTGTCTGTCTGTATATTTCTATGAAGAACGATTTACACGTATTTCTGTCTATCTGATTGTCTGTGTGTAACCCTGTTTGTCTGTCTGTCTGTCTGTTTACAGAACGTACTGCACGTATATCTGTCTGTGTGACTGTCTGTGTGTAGCCCTGTCTGTTTGTTTATCTGTCTGTGTGTATGCTTACAGAACGTACTGCATGTATATCTGTCTGTCTGATTGTCTGTGTGCAGCTCTGTCTGTTTGTATGTATGTTTATGTCGGTATGTATGTTTACAGAACGTACTGCACGTATATCTATCTGTCTGATTGTCTGTGTGTAGCTCTGTCTGTTTGTTTGTCTGTCTGTGTGTATGTTTACAGAACGTACTGCATGTATATCTGTCTGTCTGATTGTCTGTGTGCAGCTCTGTCTGTTTGTTTGTCTGTCTGTGTGTATGTTTACAGAACGTAGTGCATGTATATCTGTCTGTCTGATTGTCTGTGTGCAGCCCTGTCTGTTTGTTTGTCTGTCTGTGTGTATGTTTACAGAACGTACAGCACGTATTTCTGTCTGTCTGACTGTCTGTGTGCAACCTTGTCTGTTTGTCTGTCTGCCTGTATGTTTACAGAACGTATTGCAGGTATGTCTGTCTGTGTGACTGTCTGTGTGTAGCCCTGTCTATCTGTTTGTCTGTCTGTATGTTTCTATGAAGAACGATTTACACGTATTTCTGTCTATCTGATTGTCTGTGTGTAACCCTGTTTGTCTGTCTGTATGTTTGTTTACAGAAGGTATTGCATGTATATCTGTCTGTCTGACTGTCTGTGTGTAGCCCTGTCTGTTTGTTAGTCTGTCTGTTTACAGAACGTACTGCACGTATTTCTGTCTGTCTGACTGTCTGCGTGTAGCCCTGTTTGTCTGTCTGTCTGTTTGTTTACAGAAGGTTTTGCACGTATATCTGTCTGTCTGACTGTCTGCGTGCAACCCTGTCTGTTTGTCTGTCTGTCTGCCTGTATGTTTACAGAACGTATTGCACGTCTATCTGTCTGTCTGATTGTCTGTCTGTTTGTCTGTCTGTATGTCTGTCTGTTTACAGAACGTATTGCACGTATTTCTGTCTGTCTGAATGTCTGTATGCAGCCCTGTCTGTCTGTATGTTTACAGAACGTATTGCATGTATATCTGTCTGTCTGATTGTCTGTGTGTAGCCCTGTCTGTTTGTTTGTCTGTCTGTATGTTTACAGAACGTACTGCACGTATATCTGTCTGTCTGATTGTCTGTGTGTAGCCCTGTCTGTTGTTTGTCTGTCTGTATGTTTACAGAACGTACAGCACGTATATCTGTCTGTGTGACTGTCTGTGTGTAGCCCTGTCTGTTTGTCTGTTTGTGTGTATGTTTACAGAACGTACTGCACGTATATCTGTCTGTGTGACTGTCTGTGTGTAGCCCTGTCTGTTTGTTTTGTCTGTGTGTATGTTTACAGAACGTACTGCACGTATATCTGTCTGTGTGACTGTCTGTGTGTAGCCCTGTCTGTTTGTTTGTCTGTGTGTATGTTTACAGAACGTACTGCACGTATATCTGTCTGTGTGACTGTCTGTGTGTAGCCCTGTCTGTTTGTCTGTCTGTGTGTATGTTTACAGAACGTACTGCACGTATATCTGTCTGTGTGACTGTCTGTGTGTAGCCCTGTCTGTTTGTCTGTCTGTGTGTATGTTTACAGAACGTACTGCACGTCTATCTGTCTGTGTGACTGTCTGTGTGTAGCCCTGTCTGTTTGTCTGTCTGTGTGTATGTTTACAGAACGTACTGCACGTATATCTGTCTGTGTGACTGTCTGTGTGTAGCCCTGTCTGTTTGTTTGTCTGTCTGTATGTTTACAGAACGTACTGCACGTATATCTGTCTGTGTGACTGTCTGTGTGTAGCCCTGTCTGTTTGTCTGTCTGTGTGTATGTTTACAGAACGTACTGCACGTATATCTGTCTGTGTGACTGTCTGTGTGTAGCCCTGTCTGTTTGTCTGTCTGTGTGTATGTTTACAGAACGTACTGCACGTATATCTGACTGTGTGACTGTCTGTGTGTAGCCCTGTCTGTTTGTTTGTCTGTGTGTATGTTTACAGAACGTACTGCACGTATATCTGTCTGTGTGACTGTCTGTGTGTAGCCCTGTCTGTTTGTTTGTCTGTGTGTATGTTTACAGAACGTACTGCACGTATATCTGTCTGTGTGACTGTCTGTGTGACTGTCTGTGTGACTGTCTGTGTGTATGTTTACAGAACGTACTGCACGTATATCTGTCTGTGTGACTGTCTGTGTGTAGCCCTGTCTGTTTGTCTGTCTGTGTGTATGTTTACAGAACGTACTGCACGTATATCTGTCTGTGTGACTGTCTGTGTGTAGCCCTGTCTGTTTGTCTGTCTGTGTGTATGTTTACAGAACGTACTGCACGTATATCTGTCTGTGTGACTGTCTGTGTGTAGCTTTGTCTGTTTGTCTGTCTGTGTGTATGTTTACAGAACGTACTGCACGTATATCTGTCTGTGTGACTGTCTGTGTGTAGCTTTGTCTGTTTGTCTGTCTGTGTGTATGTTTACAGAACGTACTGCACGTATATCTGACTGTGTGACTGTCTGTGTGTAGCCCTGTCTGTTTGTTTGTCTGTGTGTATGTTTACAGAACGTACTGCACGTATATCTGTCTGTGTGACTGTCTGTGTGTAGCCCTGTCTGTTTGTCTGTCTGTGTGTAGCCCTGTCTGGTTTTATTTTTGGTATCAGTTTTTCAAAAAAGACTCTCAACGACAGTTGAATTATTTCCTCCAATTGGGAGGATACAAAACAAAACAAAACAAAACAAAACAAAACAAAACAAAACAAAACAAGAAAAACCGGACATAAAGGCAGTTGTGCAACATGGTCCACACGACCACAGATGAAGTGATTCAGTACATACAAAAACCACAAACAGACAATGTTACATGATACATTTGTGTGCAGAGAACAGTCAAAAACTGATATTACAGACGAAAAATAAAAACATATTACAGATTGCACCAACAACTTGTGATCGTATTAATCACACATTCATGTTCATCGTATATGCAGAAGAAAAGTATTTGGAAACAACTGGCTAAACTAATGCTGAACACAATGCATGATTACAAAATTCCACAAAACAGTT
>CM060305.1:90545989-90550989 GCA_030674185.1 Monoplex corrugatus
TTCGTCTAAAAGCACATATGTGAATAGACGTTAAAAGAAATAACGAACGAAAAGCAGCAGTTTACATCACTCTGAAAATTGCGTCTTTGCTCTCTGTGCAACTGTTTACTGTACTCAACTTGGCCATAGGGCTCACAACTATAGACAACTCTGCTTGTCAGAAAAAAATCGTAATACCACTTTAGTTAACTGGAGCTGACCATAAGGGCATACAACTAACTGTAGTTTACTTCAGTCCACAGGTTGTTGCAAAACCATATTATTAACTCAATATAGTCAGCTTGCTTGGTGGCATCTTTCACATTGCTCGTTTTTCCATAGGACATCAGCAAGACTGATGGTAAACTTCCATATCTATAGAGGAACTTCCTGCAGGCCTCTTGGCGTTCTGCTGCCATTAGCACCATGCAGTTGCATATTAGCTGTCTTGGCTGATACACAGTGTACTGTCTGATTAGATGACCACAGGTGAAAAGGTCAAAGCATTGCATTGCATTGCACGAAACACCATAATTTTATTACTATATTCTTCCTTTTTTGTTTCTTTTTCTACAAACCATCGTATCAAATAGCAATGTAAAACGCAGGTGAAATGTAGGAGGATGGGGGTCACTGCATTTTGTTTTGGTTTGTTTTTCAGTAAACAGTCCTTTTTAACATTCTGGATGAAAACCTCTACCGGAAAGAACACTTTCTCCTCTGCATGTGCTTTTCCTACATGAATTCATCATTACAGACTGTTTTCATCTTAGAACGGATTCAAGGAATCTCTCACAGATGAAAGCAGTTCTTTTAATTTTTTTGCTTGAAATCAGACAACCATCCATAATTAAGCTGTCATATCAAGAAGTTTATTCAAAACCTTGTGGTGTACAAATTCAAAGAAAAAGTCAATCAACATAAAGTTTCTTTCAAATTGTTTACACAAGAAACTAAATTTACACTCCATCAAAAACATGAACAGAATGACACACCAGCAATTTAGCTTGTGAGCATTTGTCTATTTACAACTTAACCCTCTATATCTAGTTTTCAAGGCAAAGTATTATTCAGCATGCACACATGACAACCCTACATAGACAATCAATTCCCTAGGTTTTTTTTTTCCATCTCATTTTCTACGCCACTTTAATGGCCACAGAAGCTGAAAAAGTTTTTGTCATGCGATGATGATGATGTCGATATGGGTGACAATCATGATGCTATGGAGTTCCATCTTGGATTGAGACAGCATGACAGGGTTGAACTCTACGCTTACTTTCATGATATATCGTGGCGTCAACCAGGCCTGAAAGATACAGACACCTGTGGTGTTGGTCAGAAGATTTGAGCAACACCCTCAAAGACACATCCACGAAGTGGATATGGGATGAGACTCGACTGTGTGGTTCCAGTCTTCCCAATGAGCTCATAGCACGCCCAACACTGGGTTGAGCAAACACACAAACACACAGAGACAGACACAGAGACAGACACAGACACAGACACAGACACAGACACAGACACAGACACAGACACAGACACAGAGCCGAAAAATTCCATAATAATAGTTGATGGTACTGATGGGGATTCGAACCCACAACCTTCCAGTCTGTAGTTCGTTGCATTAACCACTACACCATGGCGACTGGCTAATTCCTTAGGTTTTTTTTCCAAGAGATTATCACATTAAACAGAAACATAAAAAGCAGACAAAAGTGAAGGTCAGCACACTATTAAATATCTTTTTCACAGGTTCATGGAAAATGGTTAGTCTGACATTTGGACGAGATATTTGCACCAATTCTTCTGTTCAAATGCAAATGTTCTAGGAGCTGGACATAGATTTAAAAACAATGCTTATGACAAACTGCGTGCATACTGTTTGGAAGAAAAACAATGGCACATACACGACAGATCACCATTGTGCTTTCTGAGGCGTTGTCAGATTTTCAATTGTCCGCCTATTTTCAGTTTTTGACATGTAGTGTATATTGTATGTGTGCAGAGGAATATCACAGAGAAAAAAAATCTCCTTTTTTGTAGACTTAGACAGAAGCGTAAAAAGTAGGTAGAATTGGAAGTCAGAGTGTTGGTATTTTATCCCAGGTTAAAAAAAGAAAAATTAGGAAAACCTATCCCATCCATAAATAGTTGGAAAAACAATTTGCTAACAACTTTCTGTATTAATCAGATTTGCATGAACACACACACACACACACACACACACACACACACACACACACACACACACACACACACACACACACACACACACACACACACTCACACACACACACACACACACACACACAACACACAAACACACGCACCTACACACACACACACACACACACACACGCACGCACGCACGCACGCACGCACGCACGCACGCACACACACAACACACACACACACACACAATAAATCAAGAAAAAGGAAATTTTAGTGGTTCTTCAGATAAGAAGACGGAAGGAGGGTTGTCAGCACAAAGGGGAAATACTCTTTATGGGACATACCGTTTCTGAATATTTCATGAATGTAAATAAGCTTACTTGGTGCAGCAAGATATTTGATACAACGTTTGAAAGATGTTGGTCCTGTCTTATCAGATAGAAGCCATTAGACATGCCTACCTGCTGAGGTATCCTAATCTGAAGACAGGTCGATGAAGACATTGTGATATCGTTTGTCTGTCTTTTGAGTGTTTCTGAGTCGTTTATATATTTTCTTATTTGTTTGTTTGTTTGTTCGTTTGCTTGTTGATTATTATTTTTATCATTATTATTATCTTATTATTATTATTATTACTATTATATTATTATTTGTTATCAATATAATCATCATTATCATTATTCATTATTATTACTGTTGTTACCATCATTATTAAAGTTATCATCATTATTTATTTACCTATTTATTCATTTATCTATTTATATGCACTTTGTGGAACAACAAACAGAAAAAACATTACAAGAATATAAAACATTTTACAGACTGTATCACCAACATGTTCATGTCAATGACACATTCGTGTTCGTCATGTATAATAATTAATAATAATTACAATATTTATATAGCGCAAAATCTTGATAAAATCAAATCTAAGCACTGTATGTGGCAGAAAATGTCTTTGAAAAGAACTGACGAAACTAATGCTGGAATAATGCATAATTACAAAATTCCAGAAAACAGTTTCAAATGGATAAGCATCTGTTTCAACAAAAAGATCAACCATACACATTTCAACAATGCCCATATTTATTAGTGCTATGTCGAAAAACAAATATCTTTTTTAATTCATTGTACTTTATATGTTCACTGATGCTATGCGTTCTTCTGTGTCAGAAACTGTTTTTACATACTTTTTGAATAAATTGAAATGAAGTGTAGTCAGGTGTTTTATATCTGCACAAGCAAAAGCCTCAATAATGCAGCCCCCGATTACCTGTCAAGCCTACTTGAGATCTATGTTCCCTCACGTACCCTCCGCTCTGCCTCCGATCCTCTGACTCTTCGTTTTCCACGCACTAAGCTCAATACATATGGTCCACGAGCCTTCTCTGTTTCTGGTCCACTCTCCTGGAACAAACTTCCTCTCTCAGTCCGTCAGCAGCCTACTTTTGTCTCCTTCAAGTCTGCTCTCAAAACTCACCTTTTCACCTCTGCATAAAATCCTGACCTCACTCGACCCCCACTGCAGCCTGTCCCCGCTCGGTGTGGAATCACATCGTAAAATGTATGTGTATATAATATGCTCTCTATAATTTTCCATTGCTTTTCTTCTTTTTCCCCATTTATAGCCATGTGTATGTGTGTGTGTGTGCGTGTGTGTGCATGCGTGCATATGTGTATGTTCAGTCTTAGATTTGATTTTTATCAAGATTTTGCGCTATATAAATAGTGTAATTATTCATTATTATTATTATCATATGCAAATATAGCATTTCGTGTGGAACATAACTGAGTCTAAGATCGTCTGTCTGTCGAGTGTTAGTTATAACTACTATTACATCTGTACATATTTCTGCCTGCCTAGCTGTTTGTCAGTCTGATTGTGGATCTGTCACCGAAGTTTATCTACATATAAGTCATAATTAATCTGTATAAATGATCTTACGCAAGAAATATAAGGTGATAGAGATGCAGTAAAAAGCAGATAGTTCTAGTGGTGCCCAATAAATTCCCACTCACCTTTCAACATCAATGAGGGATTGGAGTGAGAAATTTTATACTTCAAAACCGTTTATTATTTCAAAAACAGTAGCATAAACAAGTTGTCGTTGCTGTCTGTGTGAAATCTGTTTATCTGCTTGATATGTGCTGTCTGTTTGTTGTTCCACAATATGCAACCCTCCCCCCAAACAAAAGAAGAATAAATAAAGAAAACCAAACCAAAACGAAACAAAAGGAAAAATACACTCAAGAGACAGAGATACAAACGATAGCACAACATCTTTATCAATCTGCCTACAGATTAGGAGAGCTCAGCAGGTAGGCATGTCTAATGGCTTCTGTGTGATAAGACAGGGAGTCGGTGAGACTTTTTAAGGGGAAGGGGGTATGGGAAAAGTTGGGGCGCTGAGTGCTTTACTCTGCTTCACTATCATCTGGCATTCCTTGAATATCACAGAGCATGGCTTGAATTTTCTTTGGCTTTGGCTCTGTTGGTCTTTTCTGTTTTTCTGTCTGTCTGTGGTTCAGTGGTCCTATCCGATCTCACCATCTAGGTACATGGCAGGGACCACCCTACCACAGTTTCAGTTTCTCAAGACGACGTCTCCGCGCTCGGGAACGAATTCCATATGCACTAATGTTATAGGTGCCACGTGTATAGTGCTCAAGGCACAAGCCTTAAGCCTGCACATAAACCCATGAGATGGCCAGGTCCTGACATCCTACCTAGCCTATGTTTTACCTTGTCTATATTTTATACTGTTATTTTATCAGCCTATCACTGGGATAATCTTGGTTACCTGTAAATGACGTGTGTATCTGTGTATCTTACCTTCAAAAACAAG
>CM060305.1:90555989-90568489 GCA_030674185.1 Monoplex corrugatus
GAAGAAATCCTTGCTTGTTGATATTTTGTTTTTATTGTAACCCACTGCATTCCAACTGATACATTGTCATTAGCCAAATAACCAACTGATACATTGTCATTAGCCAAATAACCAACTGATACATTGTCATTAGCCAAATAACCAACTGATACATTGTCATTAGCCAAATAACCAACTGATACATTGTCATTAGCCAAATAACCAATTGATACTTGTCATTAGCCAAATAACCAACTGATACATTGTCATTAGCCAAATAACCAACTGATACATTGTCATTAGCCAAATAACCAATTGATACATTGTCATTAGCCAAATAACCAACTGATACATTGTCATTAAGCGAGCAACCAGCTAGAAGAAACTCCAAATCAGTTATCATTAAAATCATGTTCGCCATCTTTGCCCACACCGAACGAAATGGACATGAGACATAACCTTTCTACAGCAATTGAAACTATAGAATAATTACAGCTCGGATATGTTCGTTTGTTATTGTTGACAAAAAGAATTAGTAGGTTATTGAAATGAAAAAGACGTATCAATTCGGATATATTTGTAATTGGCAAAAGGTGAATTAGCTACTTATTGATGAAAAAAGAAGACATACCAGGTCGGATATATTAGTTACTTTTTGATAAAAAAGATATACTTATTGACAGAGAAAGGGGAACATAGAATGCTGTAACACTGATGTTTTCAGATGTAACTGAATGTTTCTTGAAAAAGAGATCAACTTTGGAGAATTCACTCACTTACTCAAGCAATCAGTCGATTTCTTTCACTGAAAGTGGAGCATTAGCCATTAACAGTAATAAGAAACTCTGGGGATAGGTAGACAACAGAAAGTTCTCAGAGAAGCCTTCACTCCTTTGTTCTGACCCTAAACTCGTATATCCTTACACTATGAGTTGGCTGGACCTCATCAGATCATAATCTTGCATGTTTTTCTGCTGTCGCCACTTCTTATGGTAGCGAAAGACACCAACCAATTTACTCCAGACATGATGGAACCAGGATACATCACCCTACGTCTTCCAGACTTCCTTCATCTCTTGATAACTTGTGTACTTTTAGGGGCCTTTCATCTGTCCCTGTTTCTGTTCCTAATAATGTCCACGACAGACTGGTGTAAGAAAGTTTAACTTTGATCATCCTGGGCATATGTCCCAGCCATCTCTGCTCCACTTATTTACATTGTTGACAATTTTGAGGATGCCAATCAATCTGACTGCTTTTTGTCAGAGATGTGTCACTTTTTCCCCAGCTTTTAGAATCTGCCGTAAACATCTTCCTTCAGAATCTGTCAGGCAACTCTCAAATTTCCAGTCAGTTGATGCCATGTCTCTGGAGAATACGACGTACAGAGATGCTCAGAATTGGACATGTAGATCTTCAGATTCGTTCCAGTCTTATTGTAAATATAAGTTGCTGCCAAGAATAGCGTTGGTTCACAAACTGAAGAAGATACTACAAGCATATGGATATCATTTTAGGGTCGCTTAGAGGGTTGCTCCTGTGTAAGTGTGTAACCATGAGTTTGCTCGTATGCATACAAATCAACACTCCTGTCACATTGTGTGCCGGATCACAGCACATAAAGGCGCTGTAAATTATTTCCTTATCAAAACCCTGTTTAACACTAAACAGTAGAAGCCAATCAATAAACTGGGCAAAGCAAACACCTAAACCGACAAACCCACACAGTCTGGGGACTAATCTGTCACTAAGCTGGTACCAACAGGACGTCAGATAGGCCAGCAGTCTGATAATGCTGCCGTGGTAATTACCTGTCATATATCATACCCGGGGCATGACCCGCCTGTAGAAAATAACACATGATAGACCTGTGAATAGACCAGCAGTGCCTGCAGTGGTGCTGGAAAAAATTGCTTACTTTCTTTGATAATTCCATGAAATTTCTTTGTGATTTATACAAATAGACTGGTGTGTAGACCAGCAGTTCCTGTCGCTGTGCTGGAAGAAAATTGCTTACTCTCTTTGATAATTCCATTAAATGTCTTTGTGATATATACATAATCATATGTATGCATATGTAAGCGTATGTTTTGTACGTATTTGTGTATGTACACGTGTGTGTACTGATCTAATCTATCTATCTATCTATCTATCTATCTATCTATCTATCTATCTATCTATCTATCTATCTATCTATCTATCTATCTATCTATCTGTCTATCTATTTATCTATCTATCTATCTATCTATCTATCTATCATCTATCTATTTATCTATCTGTCTATCTATCTATCTATCTATCTATCTATCTATCTAATCATCTATCTGTCTGTCTGTCTGTCTGTCAATCTGTCAATCTGTCTATCTGTCTGTCTGTCTGTCTATCTGTCTTTCTGTCTATCTGTCAATCTGTCAATCTGTCTATCTGTCTATCTATGTATCTATGTATCTATGTATCTATCTATGTATCTATGTATCTATCTATCTATCTATCTATCTATCTGTCTATCTATTTATCTATCTATCTATTTATCTATCTATCTATTTATCTATCTGTCTATCTATCTATCTATCTATCTAATCATCTATCTGTCTGTCTGTCTGTCTGTCAATCTGTCAATCTGTCTATCTGTCTGTCAATCTGTCTATCTGTCTATCTATGTATCTATGTATCTATGTATCATCTATTACTATGTATCTATCTATGTATATCTATCTATCTATCTATCTACTATCTATCTATCTATCTATCTATCTATCTATCTATCTATCATATTCATATTTATGTGTATGCTTAAAGATTGTTTATACGTTTATTATTATTTATATGTTATTATCTCAATAATAACGTTTACGCTTTCAACAAACCAGCTTCTCTTGAAAGATTTACATGTGTTTGGTATGGAAGCGTAAGAAATATCAATGCAATTATTAGTCCAAATGTATGTATACACCAATTGAAATTCAACACATTTTTATCGTTATGCTGTATTTTGCATTATGCTTTTAATGTAACATTACATAAATCCGATTCGTTCTTTAATTATATCGTAAATGTACAGAGACCACAACATATGATCGTGTGTTTATATGCTGTTTTGCAACAAATTCTTACAAGACTAAGAACGTATTATGAGAAACTCTTCTTTTTTGTCTTAATTATCCTCATCAGGTCGGATAGATGTATCCGCTACTGGTAACCTGGAACCCAGTACTACCTGTCACAGGGTCGAATTGCTGGCGACTAAGCCAGCACCCCCACCAGTCCTCTCAGGAGGATGGTGAGGAGGGTGGCTAGAAACCCTGGTGGAAATAAATTAGATCTATCAAAGGGCGCCAGCTCTGGAGAGCTACCCGCGGCCATCTAGCTAAGGGAGTAAACCCTGACAATAAATCCGGTGTGGGGCCCCTAAAGCGGTTGGATGGCAAACTTTGTCACTTTCCGGCAGCTCCTGCGACCGCGTTGGCACCAAAACGTAACAGCCCTGCTGTTCCTTTGGATATGTCAGCGAGGTGGAGAGGGGGGACAAGTTGCATGGGCAACAGCCTGTCTTCCATATTACACTGCCCAGGCTTACATCCGTCCATTCATCCACAAATACTCTGCACCTACGACCTGGAGAGGACACTCCAGCCTCGCTACTAACACTGGTGTCGGCACAACACGGGAAGCAACAGATACCGGTGATAAGTCATTGCTCAACTGGCGTAGAGCTGACGCCAGGGGTTGCTTTTGACGGTGGGAGAGACTTTCGTGTCTTACTGGACAGCTACCGCCCACCTAAGCTGGGCAGCCCCCAGCCAGTTAGGTGCTGTCCCGCCACGACCTGCCTTCTTCATTGGGTGCATGAAGATTAGGAGAAAATCTGACAAGCAGGTCGTTAATTACCGCACCAATCAAAAAGAAAACTTCAAATTCAAGAAACGGATCAGGAAAAGGATCAGCAGTGAAACTGGGCTGTTGGAATGTCCGAACAATGATGCCTGGGCTCTCCCAAGATCTGCAAGACATCAGCGACGCCAGAAAAACCGCCGTCATAAACAGCGAACTAAAGAGGCTCAATGTGGACATTGCCACTCTGCAGGAAACACGGCTGGCTGACTCAGGAAAGGAAAGGGACTACACCTTCTTCTGGCAAGGAAAGAGTTCTGATGCCCCAAGAGAGCACGGAGTAGGCTTTGCAGTAAGGAACAGCCTGCTGAACATGATTGAACCAGGCAGCGGCGGTTCAGAACGACTCTTGACTCTCCGCCTCAACACCACCGAAGGCTATGTCACTCTCATCAGCGTTTATGCCCCAACTCTGTCCGCCTCTCCAGACACCAAGGATGAGTTCTACAAAAATCTTTCATCAACCATAAGGAACATCCCCAGGACAGAACAACTTGTTCTCCTGGGCGACTTCAACGCCAGAGTGGGTGCAGACAATGACTCATGGCCCTTCTGCCTCGGTTCCTTTGGAGTGGGGAAAATGAATGAGAATGGACAGCGACTGCTTGAGTTTTGCGCCTGCCATGAACTGTGCATCGCCAACTCCTTCTTCAAGACGAAGCCTCAGCACAAAGTCTCCTGGAGCCATCCCCGCTCAAAACATTGGCACCAACTGGATTTGATCCTAGTAAGACGTGCCGCTATCAAAAACGTTCTCCACACTCGCTCTTATCACAGCGCAGACTGCGACACAGACCACTCTCTCTCTGGTATGTTGCAAGATCAGGCTACAACCAAAGAAGTTCCACTGCTCAAAGAAACAAGGGAACCCTCGCATTGACGTCAGCAAGATGTCTCAGCCAGATCTTGTAGAACAGTTCGCAGAGGCCTTTCAGAGAGAATACGATGCATTGCAGCCCAGAGACTCTGCCACTGAGAGATGGGAAACGCTACGAGACACCATGCACCGCATTGCTATGGCCACCTTTGGGAAGAAAACTGTGAAGTCCCACGACTGGTTTGAGGCCAAATCATCAGAGATGACTCCCACTGTTGAGGCCAAGCGTGCCGCACTCACCAAGTATAAGCGGTCACCCAGTGAGAAGAACCTGCAAATCCTCAGGGCTGCCAGAAGTAAGGTTCAGCTTAACACCAGGCGCTGCGCAAACGAGTACTGGACAGAGCTCAGCGAAGAGATACAGAGTGCTGCTGAAAGAGGCAACATCCGAGGAATGTATGATGGCATCAAGAAGGCACTGGGACCAACACAGAGCAAGATCGCCCCCCTCAAATCCTCCATTGGGGAAGTAATCAGCAATCCTAGCCAACAGATGGAAAGATGGACGGAACACTACTCCGACCTCTACTCCACACAGAACATGGTGTCCCCCTTAGCCCTCGATGCCATCAAGTGCATGCCAGTAATGGAAGAACTTGACGCAGAGCCAACTGCGGACGAACTCAGCAAGGCCATTGATAGCCTGGCATCAGGGAAGGCACCTGGCAACGACGGAATTCCCCCAGACCTCATCAAGCACTGCAAGACTTCTCTTCTGCACCCTTTGCACGCAGTTCTCTGTCAGTGTTGAAATGAGGGAGCTGTACCACAGGACATGAGGGACGTCAAGATCGTCACCCTGTACAAAAACAAGGGCGAAAGGAGCGACTGCAACAACTACAGAGGAATCTCGCTCTCAGCATTGTTGGCAAAGTCTACGCTCGGGTCCTCCTAATCCGCCTGCAGAAACTGGCTGAACGCGTCTACCCGGAATCACAGTGTGGTTTTCGAGCAGAGAGATCCACGGTAGACATGGTCTTCTCCCTTCGCCAAATCCAGGAGAAGTGCAGAGAGCAGCGGATGCCCCTGTATGTGGCATTCATTGACCTCACCAAGGCCTTTGACCTAGTCAGCAGAGATGGCCTTTTCAGGGCTCTCCGAAAAATCGGCTGCCCCCCCAAACTGCACAGCTTAATTGAGTCCTTCCACTCAAACATGAAAGGGACGGTGCAGTTCAACGGAAACCTCTCCAAGCCCTTCGACGTACGCAGCGGTGTGAAACAAGGCTGCGTCCTGGCCCCAACCCTCTTTGGAATCTTCTTCGCTCTCCTCCTGAGGCATGCGTTCAGCACAGCACAAGAAGGGATCCACCTGCGGACCAGATCAGATGGCAGGCTCTTCAACCTCGCCCGCCTCAGAGCAAGGACAAAGGTCCGTGAAGCCCTCATCAGAGACATGCTATTTGCCGACGATGCCGCAGTTGTGACCCATACTCAGCGGGACTTGCAGTCACTAATGGACCGCTTCTCCCAGGCCTGCAAAGATTTTGGTCTGACCATCAGTCTTAAGAAGACAAACGTCCTGGGCCAAGACACGCCATCTCCACCAGCCATCACCATTGATGACTACGAGCTTGAAGCCATCCATCAATTCACATATCTTGGGTCCACCATCACCGATAACCTCTCCCTTGACACAGAGGTCGACAAGAGGATCGGGAAGGCAGTCACAACACTAGCCCGCCTCACACAAAGGGTGTGGACAAATCCCAAGCTGACCAAGAAGACAAAGATGGCTGCATACAACGCCTGTGTCCTCAGCACCTTGCTGTATGGCAGCGAGGCGTGGACCACGCATGCTCATCAGGAGAAAAGGCTCAATACCTTCCACCTGAGAAGCCTACGGCGCATACTTGGCATTTCCTGGCAAGACAAGGTGACCAACACCGAAGTCCTAACCTGCGCTGGCCTCCCAACCATGTATACCATGCTGAGACAGCGTCGGCTGCGCTGGTTGGGCCACGTTCGCCGCATGGAAGATGGTCGCATCCCAAAAGACATCCTTTATGGTGAGCTTGCCACAGGGCAGAGAAACATTGGCCGCCCACAGCTGAGATACAAAGACGTTTGCAAGCGTGACATGAAGGCGCTTGAGATCAACACTGAGTCCTGGGAGGACCTCGCAGACGACTGCAACAGCTGGAGAACTACTCTCAAGAAACAGCTGCGGATTGGTGAGGACAAACTGTCAGCTGCTGCAGCAGAAAAGCGAGTTCGCAGAAAAGGGATGACAGCCAACAGACCAGCATCAGCAAACACATGCGACCGCTGCGACAGAGACTGCCTCTCTCGCATTGGTCTGTACAGTCACAGGCGACGCTGCTTGGACCAAGCAGACAGCCCATCTAGACATTAGAACGGATGTACTTTGTCCATGGTCAGTCATGACCGAGGGAGGCCTACTACTACTACTACTACTACTATCCTCATCAAAGTGTGAGTACATTAAGGGATCTTGTTGAAGGTGCAAGCAACAATCCTCTGCTCTTCAAACAAAAAATGGTATGACTTTATCGTTTGTTTGCAGTTGTGTGCGTGTGCGTGCGTGCGTGCGTGCGTGCGTGTGTGTGTGTGTGTGTGTGTGTGTGTGTGTGCGCGCGCGCGCGCGCGTGTGTGTATGTGTGTGTGTGTGTGAGTGTGTGTGTGCCCTTGTGTGTGTGTGTGTCTTTATCTCTCCCTCTCTCAGTCTCTCTTCTCTCTCTCTCTCTCTCTCTTTCTCCCCATTCTCTGTCTCCCTCTCTCTGTCTCTGTCTGTCTGTCTCTCTGTCTCTGTCTCTCTGTGCAGCTATCTCGAGTTCAATCCCAACCAGCATTATCAAAGATTGGCCTGTTCGTTACACATCTTAATGTTTCCTTCATTCTGGTGGTGTCAGTTTAGTGTTTCACAGGCCCCTTCGCCCCTCCAGTTTCAAAATCCTGCCAATGTAGAGGGTTTGTGCAGGCTCACGTAGTCTGCTAGATAACTGCTGGCAGATTTGGGTGAAGCGAATATGGAGTTTTCTGATTCCGATGAATCCCGCTTGAACAAACTCAGAACTCCTGCAGATATTAAGTGGTGCATTGCGGCATTGTGTTCTCTGGGTAACCAAAATTACTTGTAATAATTTTCGCTTTGACAGAAAAAAGAAAGAAAGAAAGACAGAAAGACAGAAAGACAGACAGACAGACAGAAAGAAAGAAAGACAGAAAGAAATGAATAAATAAAGAAAGAAAGACAGGCAGGCAGACAGACAGACAGACAGAAAGACAGAAAGATAGATAGATAGATACAAAGAAAGAAAGAAAGAACATAAAACAACAGCAACACAAAGGTAGCACAAACACCAGTGCATACAACGACTTCGTCAGTAATCTATCTAATCTATATCTACAGCTAAAAAAAAAAAAAAAAAAAAAAAAGACCAAATGTAACCTCAGTCTCTGAAACTAGCGTCAACACAAGAAAAACAAACCGAAAAGTTTACATCACAAGTGAGTGTTTCATTATCCTGACAGTAGTAAGAACCAAACATCAGTTCAAGTGTTTGAAGACGACGTCTCCGCGCTCGGAATGAATTCCATATACACTAACGCCACAGGTGCCATGATGATCATGGCACAAGCCTTAAGCCTGCACATAAATCCATGAACTAGTCAAGTCTGAGTCCCTACGTAGACTATGTTTTACCTAGTCTATATTTTATACTGGTGTTTTATCAGTCTATCATTGGAATAATCTTGGTTACATGTTAATGACATGTGTATCTGTGTATCTTATCTCAACCAAGCAACTCCCATTTTAATTGTCCAGTGATCAAGGACACACAAAACATGGTTAACATCTCCCAAGTTTGTCGTTTCCTCACAGTATATTGAAGAAATACTAGTTTTACTGTCCGTGATGTCTGCTGGCGTCAACATCCCATAATATCAGTCTATTACCGTCCTCTCCTCACGAATGTATCATGTAAAACCACAACCTGTGTGTGTGTGTGTGTGTGTGTGTGTGTGTGTGTGTGTGTGTGTGTGTGTGTGTGTGTGTGTGTGTGTGTGTGTGTGTGTGCGTGTGCGCGCGTGTCCGTGTGTGTGTTCGTTCATTATTTCTTTTAACGTCTATTCACATATGTGCTTTTAGACGAAAAATAAATATACAAATAAATAGATAACTAACTAAATAAAGAAATAAAATAAAATAAAATAAAACAAAAAAGAATGGACAAATAAACAGATAAATAGATAAATATTTAAACAAGTAAGGAAGAGGTGACTATAGGATGAATGAATCCATGAAGTCATATTGGCATTGTACCATACCATTGTATCATCATACGATTTAACGAGCAACAGAAAAGCATTCAGAACGTTAATTTAAAACAGTCAGGCTGCATTAGTTTGTACAGGGCGTGCAGGCGAGGTAAAAGCGTTGTGCCAGTCAAGGAATAATGAAAAATGTAATAAGCAAATAAACAGGGATAGGTGGGAGTTACAGGTATGACCTATGGGACTGTGCAGTAAATGCCTAGCAATGTGTAAATACAGAGTGAAATCAGTATGTTTCTGTTTTAAATTTGTAACTGATTCAGGGAAATAAGGTAGCAATTGCTGACAACACAAAAGATGATTAACTGCTATAGAATCATTACATATACATTTGATGTTTTTACTGAATTTAGTTCGAAGTGAGTTGAGACATAATCTGTAAGCTAAAGTTATTTCATGTCTTGTAAAACCCTGGTAGTTTACGATGAAAGGGCGAATTTTACATGGCGCTTTTACTTTGTTGTCTAATACAGCATTCATTTCATGGGCAGAGTGTTGTAAATCAAGTTTAGTACTGCCAGCTCTATTCATTGCTGCACATTTAGCTATTCTGTCAACCCAGTCATTATATATGATACCACAGTGGGATGGGATCCAACAAAAAGTAACTTGTGTATTGTTTGTTATTAAACAATGAATTAAAATTTTAATCTCAAATGTTGACGCACTATTTTCTTTATATTCGCAACTTTTTAGGGACTGTAATGCAGATTTCGAATCTACACATAATAAGATACTAAATAAAGATATAGGTAGATCCACTATATATTTCAGTGCCATTAGGATGGCAATTAATTCAGAAGTGAAGATTGAATGTCCCTGTCCTAACAGTAAGCCTTTACTACTTTTAATTTTGGAATTACAAAGCCAGCGCCGGCTGCACCATCATTTAGAACAGAGCCATCAGCATATATTTTCAAGTGATGAAAACATTTTTATGTAGATGTGACAGAACGTCAATTGCTAACAAGTGTGGATTGATATCTTTCCTCAAGTCATTATCAGTGTAGTTGATATCAAAACTAGCAGTGAACAATTCCCAGGGGGGTAGAGGACAACATGTCAATTTATGTACAACCTTTGTAGGACCGAACAAAGTTATTGCTCAAGCCAAAAAGCAATATTGGTTTTGTTTTGCTCTCAACAAATTTCAGGATCTAAAGATCTTCCTAAGATTTGGAATAAGGTCAAAGAAATGAAAAATGGCTTTCATTTACCACAATTTCCTACTAAGATTAAAGGCAAAGAATTTGCTTCGCCTTCTGAGAAAGCTGAGGAATTTGTACAGTTCTTTGCAAAATCAAGTAACTCCAACAGCTTGTCTAAACAAATCAAAGAAAAAAGAAGGAAACTTGAGGAATCAGACGAATATATATAGCGAAAACATCATGAGAAACCTAGAAGAAGACCCTGGATTAAAGGTTGGAGGGAAAATGATAAACAACATTCGGTACGCAGATGACACCGTGCTAATTGCAGAAAATGAAAGGGACCTACAAAACCTTGTGAATATACTAGAAACAGAAAGCAAAGGTAAGGGGTTGGAACTAAACAGCAGGAAGACTGAAGTCATGGTGATCAGTAAAAAACATGAAATCCCCTCATGCAAAATAAAAACAAATGGCACAACCTTGACACAGGTTAATAAGTTCAAATACCTGGGAACGGTCATTTCATCAGACGGCAGAAGCACATCGGAAATAGCTGGCAGAATCGGCCAAGCCAAAACAGCATTCAAGAAGATGACAAGCATTCTTACCAACAAATGCCTATCAATTAACATCAGAAAGAGAGTCCTTGATTGTTATATAGAACCAATACTGTTGTACGGATGCGAGGCGTGGACAGTCAGCAAGCAAAGCCAGAGCAGGATCGAGGCAGCCGAGATGTGGTTTCTCAGAAGAATGTTGAGAGTTCCATGGACAGCAAAGAAAACAAACGAGACAGTCTTGATGGAGGCAGACACAAATAGATCACTCATTAGGAAGATTAGGAAAAGACAAGCAACATTTATAGGCCATTTTATGAAGAAGGGGGATTTGGAGCACCTGGTCACAACGGGAATGCTGGAGGGAAAGAGCACCAGATAGACCCAGGGAGAGAATGCTGGACGGACTTGCAGAGTGGCTGGGGATGAAGAGGGTGGGGGAGATGCTGGGGGCAACGAGAGATAGAGATGGTTGGAAGTCCATGGTCGCCAACGCCATGCGGCAGGGCACCTGATGATGATGATGATGATATACTTAGCAGCTGATAACTTCCTCCATTCTTCCAAAGGAACGATGCCGGCTGTTTTATATACTTCTTGTGTTTTTGTGTACACCGGTACACCAAGAGCACATTTAACAGCTTTACTGTCTAAGTTTTGAAGCTTTTTCAAATAGCATTTTGGAGCTGAAAAATATACCTCTTGGCCATAAGCCAACTTTGATCTGACTAAAGCTGTTACAAGATGTAACAACGTTTTAGTGTCTTGCCTCCATTATTGTTTATTAATTACTTGTATTAAATTATAACTTTTCATAGCTTTACATAACAAGGCATCAATGTGTTCTTTCCATTGTAAGCTAGAAGTCAATTGTACTCCCAGAAATTTCATCTGATTTGTATATTTCATTTCCTCTTTATCAATTATAAACAACGATAAATTTTTAGGACCGAGTCCATTATTAAAAAGCATCATGTGTGTCTTTTCATTGGATATTTCCAGACCGTTAACTATCAAGTAACTTGATAAACCCTTTTTATATAACTAATTTCTCTTAAAGAAGTTTTCCTTTTCAATGTAACATTCATCCAGATCGCTATATCATCGGCGTACTGAGCTAAGTTTATATTGTTTGAGACTTGTGCTGGCAGATCATGGATCAAAATATTAAATAATAGAGGAGATATTACGGAACCCTGCGGAATTCCCATGTTAACAGATCGTTTTTCAGAATATGTATTACCTATTTTAGCAATTATACTTCTGTCACTTAGAAATGCTTTAATAAAATAATACAGATTACCTTTGAGACCAATATGTTTTAATTTCAACAAAAGTCTCGCATGCCAGATTTGGTCGTATGCCTTTTTAAGATAAAAAAAAAATGTAGCTAAAACATTTTTTCTTTTGCAAACTGAGTTTTTATTTGAGTTGTTTATTTGACTAAATGGTCTGTCGTCGCTCTACCTTTTTGAAATCCACATTGGTTGATAGGTATTATTTTATTTTTCTCACAAAAGTCAGTCAGTCGATTCACTATAATTTTTTCCACCAGTTTTGAAACATGGGATGTAAGCGAGATAGGTCTGTAACTACCTGGTTCAGAGCGGGGTTTATTAGCTTTTGGTATAGGTAATACTATTAAAGTCTTCCAAATTTCGGGTATGCGACCATTTTCCAAGCATTTTTGTATGATATTGTGTAAGTATTCAATCCATTTCTCCGGTAAATGATTTAAAAGGGTATA
>CM060305.1:90578489-90585989 GCA_030674185.1 Monoplex corrugatus
CGAGGCATCGGTGCTCCGGGTCCCATCCGCACCCTCGTGGAGTTTCTTGTTAAAATTGAAGATTTTCGTTGCCAGACTGATGGAGAAATGCTTGTCTCGAAATATTTGTTTGTTTTCAGAAAACTCTCCATCTTGGTTTTATTCTCAACAAAACTTTATTTCTTGTTCTGTTTTCCATCGCTATTCTTGTCTCAGATGTTTACAGTTAGTCACCTATTTCTATTCCTTTTATTTGTATTTGGTCTTTGTTTCAATATTTGTCATGAATGTGATCATATTGTATAAAATGAATATCCTTAGACATGTCACTTATATTCCAGGATGAAGCTGACCTCTGCATTTAGAAGCCAACCGGAAGCCAGAGGCCGGTGACCGATCATTATCAATTTGCTGAAATCTGTCCTGGGCAGGCAATAATGCTGGCACATTTCTCTAAAACGATGAGCTCTTGAAAGTTGAGAAAGCATGCGCGTACTCCAAAAAAAGAACGCTTTGATTTTTTCTGCCAAAGCTCCAACACATGAAGTAATGACACTGATTTGTTGTGTCTCTGTAAACTGTCAATTAAACGTTCTTAGTGATCAAAGACCACTTGTCGGGGCTTTTTCTCTCTCCATAGTAAGGATCTTCTAATCCCCCCCCCCCCCCGCCACCATGCACCGGCCAAAAAGCACGTACAAGTATTGCTCCATTAACCTACATTTTAGATTCATGAAAATATGGCAATTTACAGTTACCGGAAACAGGACTCATTATTCATATGACAGACACTTAAAATGCTCTTTGAAGTCAGAGAGAGAGAGAGAGAGAAGAGAGAGAGAGAGAGAGAGTTCAAACTTCAGACTTCAGACTTCAGACTTCTAAACACTTTATTACCAACAAGAATAACAGCATTAAGTCCAGTTGGGCCTGTCTTACAGCTAGTCCTTGCTATTGTACACTCAGAATATCAGCATTTAAAAATACGAACTTCCAGATAAGTTATCAAATAAGTTGTGATATACTGAGTGCTAGAAAATCCAGATAAGTTATCAAATAAGTTGTGATATATTGAGTGTTATATACGCCAAATATTTATAGGCCATTTTATGAGGAAAGGGGAATTGGACCACCTGGTCACAATGGGAAAGCTAGAGGGAAAGAGAGCACCAGGTAGACCCAGGGAGAAGATATTAGACGGACTTGCAGAGTGGCTGAAGACAAAGAGGGTGGAAGAGATGCTTGAGGCAACAAGAGATGGAGACAGATGGAAGTCCATGATCGCCAACGCCATATGGCAAGGCACCTGATGATGATGATATACGCCAATGGTTCATGCGCTTTACAAAAGCATTGAAGACAAAGGTAGACATATGTGAATAAGTGCATATGGGCCCTTAACAATAACAACGGGAACAACAAACAAAATAATAAGAAACACCGCGAAGGTGCGAATGTGACCTGGAGCACCAATGCCATGCCACTCTCGCCACTCTCCTGACAGATGTCAGTTTCTAGAAGTTTTCTGTGCAGTGAATTAATGTTTTTTAATTGAGTGTCACTGCAACCATCCCATGCTACTCATGCAGAGTGAAAATGGGATTTGATATAGGCAGTATCAAATTTTTCTTTTTGCTTAAGGTTGATGAAATAAAGTGGAAAGTTACTAAGAAGAAATAGATTCTTAGAGAGAGTTTTGCTGAGATGATCAATGTGGACTTCCCATGTAAGTGTTTCGTCGTTGTATACATGTACATCAAGTACACGGTGCTTAAAAATTTGTTATCTAACTACACTGTCTAAAGCTAATTGAACTTGTAGGTTTGAAAGTTGATGTTTTTGGTAAGTTGTTATCACCAAAGATTTTGTTTTCGTAGGATTGATCTGCATATGTTTTGCATTACACCATTCCTATACTTGCTTTATACATGTTTGTAAGGTTTCCTGGATTTCAGAAATCTATTTCCCGCAGGTGTAGTGTCGTCAGCAAGCATATTCATAAATAGAATCCGAGGTTACGTGTAAGATTAGTCATAGTCATTGGTATAGATACAAAATAAGATACGTCCTAGAACTGAACCTTGTAGTACACCAAACGATATCCGTCCTTTAGAAGGGAAGCTACCATCAGCATATACACACTGCACTCTTTTATTTTGGTATGACTGGAAGAAATGAAAGATATGGAGGTTATTTCAGAGAGAAGAGAGAGAGAGAGAGAGAGAGAGAGAGAGAGAGAGAGAGAGGAGAGAGAACCGACAGACAAACAGACAGACAGATAGAGACAGAGACAGAGACAGACACAGAGACAGACAGACAAAGAGACAGAGACAGAAACAGAGACAGACATAGACTGACAGGCAGACAGAGACAGAAAGAGAGAGAGAAAACAAAGACGAGAAGAGAGAGAGAGAGAGAGAGAGAGAGAGAGAAGAGAGAGAAAGAGAGAGACAGGGAAACAGAGCCAGAAGACGAAAAGAGTTAGAGAGACAGAGGCCAAGATAACTAGAGAGAAAAATATAAAAAGAGATTAAACAAAAAAAATTTTAAAAAGTGAAAGGGGGGGGGGGGTTCGAACGAGAGAGAGAACTGGGCAGAAAATGAGATCGAGCGAGCGAATGAGAGAGAGAGAGAGAGAGAGAGAGAGAGAGGAGAGAGAGAGACAGACAGACAGACAGAGAGAGAGAGAGAGAGAGAGAGAGAGAGAGCGACACACACACACACACACACACCACACACACACACACACACACACACACACACACAAAACACACACACACACAACACACACACACACACAACACACACACACACACACACACACACACACACACACACACACACACACACACACACACACACACACACACACACAAAACACACAATGCCAGTGCGTTTTCAATTGATGGTGCCATTTTCCCTTAGCCAGAGGGTAATTAAGTCTGTTTCCGTTTGCAATCACACGAATATGAATTCTACGAAAACAATTACTGAAACAGGCAGTTACAGTTATCTCTATACTGGAACACATGCGAAATAATGAGATATCATTTACTGGTAATTGTTTGTGATGAATACTTCAACGTAAGTTATTGATGTGATGATAGCCTGTCATTTATCAGTTGTTATTTACTGATAGATAGTGTAACCCTTTGACTCTCGCACCCTGTCCACCAGCATCATGCACTACCAACCTTGCTAGCAAAACAAGAAAACTTAACCCTTTGATTCCCTCACCCTATCCCCGAGCTTCCTTCAGGACACTGGTGGATAGGGAGAGGGAACCAAAGAGTTAATTAATTAAGATTTTGCAGTTGGCGGGTAGGGTCTGGAAATCCACCCTATAACCTTGCCGACATTCGCTATCGCAGGGTACCGTGGTTTGTTAGAAGACGCCTGCAGTCCTGATACCTCGGATTTCACCCCTGAAATGACCCCTGAAAACTTGGCACTTGCGGTACAGAGAGAGTCTGCTGCACTGATCATGATGTCAAGAATGGCATCACAGGCCCTTTAAGCCATACCTGTGAGCCAACAAGGACCCCACTGTGAGGACACAAGCTTCCCAGTTTCGCCTCAAGATGAGGGGATTAACACAGCATGTGAGCATCTCGTGTTCTAGCTGTCTAAAAACAATGAGTGTCTGTGTCTGTGTCTGCGTTCTGTGAAATGTTTCTTTCTTTATCACCGATCTGTTTCCTCTTCATCTCCAGTTCTCGCTCAGCCCTTTCATGATGCTTAGCTTGTAATGAAAGTGATGTTCAAGTTGTTGAGAGAGGGAGCTAAGAGTGAGTATGAGAGAGATTGAGAGAGAGAGAAAGAGAGAGAGAGAGACAGAAAGAGAGAAGAGAGAGAAAACGAGAGAGAGTCAAAGAAGGAAGGAAAGAAGGAGAGAGAGAGAGAGAGACGGAGAGACAGAGACAGAGACAGAGACAGAGAGAGACAGAGAGAGACAGAGAGAGACACAGAGAGAGAGAGAGAGAGAGAGACGGAGAGAGAGAGAGACAGAGAGAAACACAGACAGAGAGACAGAGACAGAGAGACAGAGACAGAGAGAGAGAGAGAGCAATACAGAGAGAGAGAGAGAGAGACGGAGAGACAGAGACAGAGAGAGAGACAGAGAGAGACAGAGAGACAGAGAGACAGAGAGACAGAGAGACAGAGACAGACAGAGAGACGGGAGAGAGAGAGAGAGAGAGAGAGAGAGAGAGAGAGAGAGACAGAGAGAAACACAGAGAGACAGAGACAGAGAGACAGAGACAGAGAGAGAGAGAAAGAGAGAGAGACAATGACAATGATGCTTTATTTTTCAACGGTAAAAGCTATTGGCTAGAAGCCATTTTTCAAACTTGCCGTTGCTATTCTATACATATGACATTTGTTTACAGTAACAAGTACAGCTTAAGGAAAATACATGTTGAATACTAAAATTAAGATACAATGAAATCAAGAAACGTACACAGTCAGCACTTAGAGATAGATAGATAGATAGATAGATAGATAGATAGATAGATAGATAGATAGACAGATAGAGAGAGAGGTAGATAGTATAGATAGATAGATAGACAGATGAGCAGGTAGATAAGTAAATAAAGAAAGAAAGATAATGTTGATAGTGATAATAATAAAAATAAAACGAAGAAGAGGAAGAAGAAGAAGGAAGAGGAGGAGGAGGAGGAGGAGGAGGAGGAGAGGAGGAGAGGAAAACACAGTAAACAAAATAGTAATAAGATAAAACAAAATAAAATGAAATAGAGGGAGAAGAAACATTACATGTGACAAATTTATAGAAGATAAATCAAGCGTCAAATAGACTAATGTTCTTACAATTAAATCAAAGAAGATGAAATCAATTTTCTGATTACACACAAAAAATATTAACACTGCTACAACAATTACCACTACTACCACTACTACTACTACTACTAAACCCAAAGATAATAAGTGGAGGTAGAAAAAAGAGCAGTTCAGAAGGATGAATAGAGGGGAAAAAAAAAGAAAAAAAAAAGGGGGGGGGGAGGGTAGCAAACATTGGGTCGATTGAAGGCATAAACACATAAAATTCTGTAGGAGACAGAAAATCAACAGATGATATGAAGTCAAATAGACAAATGTATAGATAGATAAATAAAGTAAATTTTACTTTCGACAATAGGAAATTAAAGTAATGATAAACGCATATGTATAATAGAAATATCATACATGTGTAAACAAATCAATAATTCATGTAATAAGACATAAATAAATCAAGAATAGTAACCATAATCAAGCGCCGTTTTTCTTGATAGGAGAAGAGAGATACAAGCATGATATGGATAACAGTTGGAGAAAAGTGACAAATACAGACAGCAGAAAAGAGCCAACCAAACAAACAGACAATATGGCTAACAGATAAGATGGGCAAGCAAGCAAAGCAAAAAAACAAACAAACAAACAAAATGAACAAAGGCAATGAGAAATAAAGAAGAAGCAAGAGAGAATCAAACACGTCATAGAGTCATCAACAAATCATCGCATATAATACAGAAAGAAATACTGGTTGGCTGTTTGAACTGTTAAAATATCAATAATGTTAAAGAGAAAAAAAACAACAACAAAAAGAACACGAATTATCATTGTGCATACACACACACACACACACACACACACACACACACACACACACACACACACACACACACACACACACACACACACACACACACACACACACACACACACACACACATTGACTAGATTAGATGTCATAGGTTGAAAGGCAGCTGACGTTATTGTTGCTAACTGAGGTAATCTACGACACTGACGTCAGGTATTTAAATAAAGTAACTTTGAAGAAAGAGAGTGATTGAGTGTTTGTGATATTTGGGGGGAGGGTGTTCCATAGTTGTGCACCAGAAAACGATAAACTACTTTTATATATGTCAATTCTTGGACGGATAATTTTGAACTGATTTTGTCTTGAGTTTGAGTATGATCGCACATTCTGATTAAACAAATTGAGAAGATATTGCGGAACATTCCTTTTTGATACTTTAAACATTGTGATACCTTTATTGAACATTAAGTGTGACTTTAGAGGGAGGATTCCTAACTGTTTAAGTTTTTCATCTGTTGTTAAAGTGGGATCTGGCATGATAAGTTTTGCTGCCCTCCTATGTAAGGTGTTCAATTTTTTTTAGATGAACTTCACATGAGCTATCCCACAGTGTAGAGACAGAGACAGAGACAGAGACAGAGAGACAGGGAGAGAGAGAGAGAGAGAGAGAGAGAGAGAGAGAGAGAGAGAGAGAGAGCGATACAGAGAGACAGAGAGAGAGGATAAATGAAAGAGAGAAAAATAAAGAGGGGGGAGAGAGAGAGAGAGACAGAGAGAGAGAGACAGAGAGAGAGAAAACGAAGAGAGAGACAAAGAAGGAAGGAAAGAAGGGAGAGAGAGAGAGAGAGAGAGAGAGAGCGAGAAAGACAGAGACAGACAGAGAGAGACAGAGAGAGACAGAGAGAGAGAGAGACAGATAGAGAGAGACACACACACAGACAGACAGACACAGAGAGAGAGACAGAGAAACAGAGAGAGACAGAGAGAGAGATAGACAGAGAGAGAGAGAGAGAGACAGAGACAGAGAGAGAGACAGAGAGAGAGCGACACAGAGAGACACAGAGAGACACAGAGAGAGGATGAATGAAAGAAAGAGAGAAAAAGAGAGAGGATAGGCAGAGAGAGAGAGAGAGAGAGAGAGAGAGAGAGACAGAGACAGAGACAGAGAGACAGGGAGAGAGGGACAGAGAGAGAGCGAGAAAGACAGAGACAGACAGAGAGAGACAGAGAGAGACAGAGAGAGAGAGAGACAGATAGAGAGAGACACACACACAGACAGACAGACACAGAGAGAGAGACAGAGAAACAGAGCGAGACAGAGAGAGAGATAGACAGAGAGAGAGAGAGAGAGACAGAGACAGAGAGAGAGACAGAGAGAGAGCGACACAGAGAGACACAGAGAGACACAGAGAGAGGATGAATGAAAGAAAGAGAGAAAAAGAGAGAGGATAGGCAGAGAGAGAGAGAGAGAGAGAGAGAGAGAGAGAGACAGAGACAGAGACAGAGAGACAGGGAGAGAGGGACAGAGAGAGAGAGAGAGAGAGAGAGAGAGACAGAGACAGAGACGGAGACATAGACAGACAAATAGACAGACACACACACACACACAGACAGGGAGAGACAGAACGAACCAGACGGAAACAGAGACAGAAAGATAGACAGACAGAAAGAAAGAGAGATAGAGAGACAGAGACAGAGAGAAAGGAACCTATGTCTGGGTTGCAAGACTGCCCGAATTCAATAAAGCGAAACTGACTTCTACTGCACCATAAATGTTTCTGAACATTTATTCATGAATTACACTCTGGATTTAGCAGAAACCTAAACTCCCAAAAGCCAAAGGTGATCTTAATCCCCATCCATTTAGCAGTCATAATCATGGTACTGGTACACTTGTGTATACAGTTTTGTCACTGATTACAGCA
>CM060305.1:90590989-90603489 GCA_030674185.1 Monoplex corrugatus
TCTGTCTCTCTTACACACACTCTGTCTCTCTCTGTTTGTCTGTCTGTCTGTCTGTCTCTGTCTGTCTGTCTCTGCCTGTCTGTCTGTCTCTCTCTTTTTCACTCTCTCTCTCTGTTTCTCTCACCCTCTCTTCTCCCTGTCTCTGTAATTCTCTCTCACCCTCTCTTCTGTCTGTCTGCCTGTCTGTCTGTCTGTCGCTCCCTCTGTCTTTCTCTCTCTCTCTCTCACTGTCTCTCTGTCTCTGTATCTCTCTCTCACCCTCTCTTCTCCCTGTCACTGTAATTCTCATTGTCTCTTTGTCTCTGTCTCTCTCACCCTCTCTCTCCTCTCTCTCTCTCTCTCTCAGTCTGTCGTTCTCTCTAGGGGACAGACGTCAGCTGTCAGCCAAAGCCCCAGACAGATGCTGATAGACACTGGCTCCTACAACCATTCTCTACTCACGCTCCAACAACAGTGATTGTCTGTCCCTTGGTTATCATCTCTCCTCAGTTGCCTCCCTTGTGCTGGTGAGTGCCCCTTCCACCCACCTAGGTGGCGCTTTCATTGAGCTCGAATTATTGGAGACAGTACTGGTGTGAATGATAATGTCTGTGGTTTTTCACACACAGTTCCTCTCCTCTCTCTTACTTCCTCTCTCCTCCTCTTCTCATGGTGTCTCTGTCTCTCTGTCCATGTCTGTTTTGTCTGTTGTCTGTCTCATTTTCTCTTCATCTCTTTCTTCTTTCTTTCTTCTCTCTCACTTCTTTCTTTCTGACACACACACACACACGTCGCTGCGCGCAGCACCACGCATCACGCACATCACACACACACTCTCGTCTCCCTTTTCTCTGTCTTTTTCTCTGTCTGTCTGTCTGTATATCTGTCTGTATATCTTCTGTCTGTCTGTCGTGTCTCTCTCACCTTCTTTCTCTCTGTGTCTGTAATTTCTCTTCTTCCTCTGTCTCTATGTTTCCTTTTGTCTCTCTGTGTCTCTCTCTGTCTCCGTCTCTCTCTCTCTCTGTCTGTCTGACTGTCTCTGTGTGTCTCTTTGTATCTCTTTGTTTCTCTCTGTCTCTGTCTCTCTCTGACACTCTCTGTCTCTCTGCATTTGACTCTGTCTTTGTCACCGTCTCTGTCACTGTCTTTGTCTCTCTCTGTCTCTCTGTGTGTCTCTGTCCCTGTCATCTCTTTGTCTCTCTGTGCTGGTGAGGGAGGTCAGCTGTCAGCCCAAGCCCCAGACAGATGCTGATAGACACTGGCTCCTACAACCATTCTCCACTCACGCTTCGACAACAGTGATTGTCTGTCCCTTGGTTATCATCTCTCTTCAGTTGCCTCCCTTGTGTCTGGTGAGTGCCCCTTCCACCCACCTAGGTGGCGCTTTCATTGAGCTCGAATTGTAGGAGACAGTACTGGTGTGAGTGATAATGTCTGTGGTTTCCTCACACACACTTCTTCTCTCTCTCTCTTTTTCATGGTGTCTCTGTCTCTCTGTCCATGTCTGTATCTGTCTGTCTGTCTGTCTCACTCTCTCTCTCTCTTTCATTCTTTCTCTTTCAACCTCTCTCTCTTTCATTCTTTCTCTTTTAATCTCTTCCTTTCTTTCTCTCACTCTCTTTCTCTCTCTCTCTCTCTCTGACACACACACACACACACACACACACACACACACACATCACCACACACACACACACACCACCACACACACACACACACACACACACACACACACACACACACACACACACACACACTGTCTCTCTGACGCTCTCTGTCTCCTTGCCTATGTCTCTGTCTTTGTCACTGTCAAGGTCACTGTCTGTCTCTCTCTGTGTCTCTGTCCCTGTCCCCCCCCCCCCCCCCCGTCTATCTCTTTGTCTCTCTCTGTTGGTGTTGGAGGTCAGCTGTCAGCCAAAGCCCCAGACAGATGCTGATAGACACTGGCTCCTACAACCATTCTCCACTCACGCTCCAACAACAGTGATTGTCTGTCCCTTGGTTATCATCTCTCTTCAGTTGCCTCCCTTGTGTCTGGTGAGTGCCCCTTCCACCCACCTAGGTGGCGCTTTCATTGAGCTCGAATTGTAGGAGACAGTACTGGTGTGAGTGATAATGTCTGTAGTTTTCTCCCACTCCCCTCCTTCCTCTGTCTCTCTGTGTCTCTGTCTCTCTGTGTCTATCTCTGTTTCTGCCTGTCTGTCTGTCTCTCTCTGTGTATCTCTCTCTGTCTTTCTCCCTCTCTGTCTCCATCTGTCTGTCTTCCTGTCTGTTTTTCTGTCTGTCTGTCTCTCTTTCATTTTTTCTCTTTCTTTCTTTCTCTTTACTTTCTGTCTCTCTCTCTCTCTCTTTCTATTACAATTGGGGATAGCATTTATACTGAAAGAGCCCCCGGCATCCCCATGGGGGTGGGGGGGGGGGTTGGGGGAGGGGGGACGAAAGAGTCTAGGGATCAAACCCAGGAGCAATGGATTGAAAACCTGACGTCTACCCGCCATGATCCCTCCGTCGACTGGATTTTACTTTCATAAAGAATTCATGCACTGATTATGAAGGCGATCTGATTTTATTGGCTGCTGTATTATTTGATAAAACACGTGACAATTTGTTGATCGATTATCACTAGTTAGTTTCTCTTGGCCTTTATTCCACCACGAAATATGACAATCAGGAACAACTGGAGTGTAGCTTTTTTTCCCCCGGTAAAATGCATTACGATTAGATTTTGAACTACCGCGTGTATAATGACATTATGTAAATTAACGCCCCCTAAATGTGTGCGTCTGTGTACTCGTGGTACATCCTTGAAAATGTCAAAATATTTGAAGCAATGGCCGTTTCCTTTACAGTTCTTCAGGTATGAGCACTGCCTGTCTGTCTCTTGCAGAAATGATATTGCTGCCATAATCAGTTCCATATGAGAAAGGAAAATCATGTTCTGAAACGTTTTCCCCATTTCAAGTCTCTGATAATATCCACTATGCCAGTCAAACAGGAAAGCTGGAGGGAAAGAGAACACCAGGTAGATCCAGGTAGAAAATATTAGACGGGGGACTTGCAGGGTGGCTAAGGACAGAGAGGGTGGGAGATGTGCTTGCGGCGACAAGGGACAGATGCATATGGAGGGCCATGATCGCCAACGCCATACGGCAGGGCACATGATGATGATATTGGCAGCGGTGGATTGAGGAAGTCTCATACACGCTGCACACCCACAGTATGTCTACTCCGAGCCTCCCGTCTTGCCGTAAATCGCCAACTTCATCTCCTCGCAACACCTTCCTGGTAGGAGAAGCTGGAGGGAAGAAAAACAAAGAAAGAAAACAAGGAAGAAAGGAAGGCAGGCAGGAAGGAAGGAAGGGAGAAAAAAAGAGAGAGAAAGAAAGTAAAAGAAAGAAAAGAAGGAAAGGAAAAAAGAAAGGATAAAAAAGGAAGAAAGAAAGAAAGAAAGAAAAAATAAAGAAAGGAAGAAAGAAAGAAAAGAAAGAAAGAAAGAACGAAGAAAAAGAAAGGAAGAAAGGAAGAAAGAAAGACAGAAAGGAAGAAAGAAAGAACGAAAAAAGAAAGAAAAAAGAAAGAAAAGAAAAAGAAAGGAAGAAAGAAAAAGAAAGAATGGAAGGAAGAAAGAAAGAAACAAATGAAGAATGGAAAAAAGAAAGAAAAAGAAAGAAAAAAGAATATAAGAAAAACAAAGAAAGACAGACAGACAGAAAGAAAGGAAGCAACAAAGAAAGAAACAAAGAAAAAAGAAAGAAAGAAAGAAGGAAAAGAAAAGAACAAAAGAAAGAAAGAAAAGAAAAGAAAGAAAGAAAGAAAAGAAAGAAAAAAAAAGAAAGAAAGACAATATCCACTGTTTTCTTCATGCCTCGCTGATAATATTGTTAACTAAGACAGGTTTGCGTATTAATGATCAAAGAAACGACTGACAAACTACCTGGAAGGGAGGCAACACAGCAGGTAATAATGGCCTACAGTCTACAGTATCTTAAGAATCTATGAAATAGTATTCATCATCATCATCATCAGGTGCCTTGCCGCATGGCGTTGGCGATCACGAACTTCCATCTGTCTCTAACTCTTGTTGCCTCAAGTATCTCTTCCACCTTCCTTGTCTTCAGCCACTCTGCAAGTCCGTCTAGTATCTTCTCCCTGGGCCTACCTGGTGAAAAAATAGTATTACATAGATAAAATGACTCCTGAAACATAAAAGAGAATTGAGACAGGGAAAAACAGACCTTCCCGAAATTAAGCCAGTCTTAAAATGAAATGAAATGGAATGAAACTTTCCAAAGGTATACTAGCATACAGACCAACTTACGATAGGTCGTATCTCCGTTGATAATTCACGTGTATCAAAACAACAACAACAACAACAACAACAACAACAACAACAACAACAACAACAACAACAACAACAACACACACAAACACACCCAAACAAGCAACCAACGAACCAATCAAACAACCAACCATCCATCCAACCAACCAACCAACCAACCAACCAACCAACCAACCAACCAACCAACCAACCAACAACAAAACGAGTCATGAAACCATTCATCAGCAAGTTTTGAATGAGTGATCGTAATGTTCGAGTCTGGTCCTAAAACGATATGTATACGCTGAACAGCCATTAATTAACTTCACATCTCGGCTGGAGTCTTTTGACAGCTGTACTGGGTTGAGTCTTTTTGACCAATAGATTTCTGCCATTGCCATGCCTCCAGATGTTCCTTATTTATTCATCATGTAAAATAACAAGCTACAGTGCTCGGGCAGAGCTCGTTGCCATAGACTGGCACCACCTATTTTTTTTTCTACGCATTTATGGTTTCTCACGACTGAAAGTGGATTTTTTTGGACAGAATTTTGTCAAAACAAATCTTTTTCTTTATTGGATCTCATGAGGTAAATGCTTGATGCAAACGAAGGATCAGTTTTATCCTCTGAATCGACTAGCATCCAGCTCAACACTTAACCCTTTGACTCCCGCACCCTGTCCACCAACTGCAAAAAAACTTAACCTTTTGACTCCCTCACCCTGTCCACCAGCTTCCTACAGGAAGCTGTTGGATAGGGTGAGGGAGTCAAAAGGTTAAGTTTTTGCTTTGCTAGAATGGTTGACTACGCAGGATGCCGGTGGACAGAGTGCGGGAGTCCAAGGGTTAATTAAGGTGTAATGGAACAGGGAGTTAAATCCTTATCAGAAACGAACCCAAATTTCTCGTATCCTAAGTGCATGTCCCACCCACTAAGCCACACACAACGTTCCACTTGTTTCCTGTTTTAAGATGTTTCCAATAGAAATAGTCTCGCCACTATTTATGCAGTCTCTCCTTGAACGAGTCAAGTGATCAGGCAGTTGTAAGTATTAGACTGCATGTAGTTTGTTCTATAGTTGGAAATCTGTTAGGAAACTAGATGGGTGTCAGAGTGTGAGCTAATCACAACGTGTTTACTTGATGCTTACAAGGATTTACAGAGTAATTGGAAATGCGGGAACTCAAGACGCCGCTACCCAAACAAGAAGTCAAAAAATGTAGATCGATTCAAAGTGAGAACAAGTTAAGTTGTATTTCAATTGAAAAAAAATGTTGAGAGAGAGAGAGAGAGAGAGAGAGAGAGAGAAATGGGGTAGGGAGGGAGAGGGAGGGAGAGGGAAGGAGAGATTCTTGCATGTGTGCATATGTATTTATCTACCCAACCACCTACCTACCTACCTACCTACCTACCTACCTACCTACCTACCTACCTACCTGTCTATCTATCTATCTATCTATCTATCTATCTGTCTGTCTGTCTGTCTGCCTGTCTATCTGTCTATCTGTCTGCCTGTCTGTCTGTTTGTCTGTCTATCTATCTATCTATCTATCTATCTATCTATCTATCTAATCTAATTATCTATCTATCTATCTATGAATGAATGAATGAATGAAAATTTATATCGCGCAACAAAAATCTCCATGCTATAAAAGCATGCTCGCGATCTATCCATCTATCTATCTATCTATCTATCTATCTATCTATCTATCTATCTATCTATCTATCTATCTATCTATCTGTCTGCCTGTCTGTTTATCTATCTATATATTTCCCTGTCTATCAATCCATCTGTTTATTTATCTAATCTTGAGTTGATTACCAAATAAAAATTCATGAACATAAATTGTTATTAACCCTCCAGGATCTCCTCCTTTTCTTCTTCTTCTTCATATTAAAGAAATGTCCATCGTATTCTTCCAATTCCGTCAGTTGTGTGCAAAAACCTAGATCTTTCCATATGATTTCTCTGTCCAATCTGCAATATAGTCAGTCCATCGATTTTTTCTCTCCTACACCCCCCGTCCCGTGTTTCTCCATCTGGAGAATTGATTTGGTCAGGACACTGGCTCTTGTTACATGGCAATATCAACGTTATTATGTTTTATGTCATCTTATGTTGTAAAGATCAATCATTTTGTAATTTGCCCTCGGTGGGACAAATATAGCTATTTTGACTTTCATCTAATATCGCCTCTCTTCTTTCTCATTTTTTCTTTGATGCAGCGTTCTCTTATCAGTTTTAAGTGGATGTCAGAGTACTCATTGGTTCTTTGAACATCCTAGAATGTAGGCCATCGGTACCTGCTGATCTTGGTTACTTTTAAGTTAATTTGTCAATGGCATGTTTATCAGAAACACCGCACAGCGCAGTCTCGAAGAAAACGAGAAGCGCGCAAGGCACGAGCGACCTCCAATGCTACAGTTACACCAACCCACGTTTGCCCTACGTGTGGGCGAGCCTTCTTGGCCCGGATTGGCCTCACCAGCCACCTCCGGATCCACAATCGCCAATCCCTCCCCCCCCCACCCAAGTCAAAATTGAAATCGTGGTCTTTTTCGACAACGAAGGACGAACAATATTATCAGTACTTTTGAAGAAAGTTAGTGTGTCAAAGTATTATTATCAGTAATACCGAAACCTTTCTTTGGTAATAGCAGCATCGGATTTTTTTACCCTTTGACTCCAGCATCCTGTCCACCAGCATCCTGCATTGTCAACCATGCTAGCAAAACAAAAACTTAACCCATTGATTCCCTCACCCTATCTTCAAGCTTCCTGCAGGAAGCTGGTGGATAGGGTGAGGGAATTAAAGGGTTAAGTTTGTGCAGTTGGTGGATAGGCCGCAGGAGTCAAAAGGTTAATTATGGTACATGTATGTTGTGAGTAATTCTATTTTTTATGTTTTTGTCGGTAACTCTTGAACCTGTCTTTGGTTGTAGTATTATCAGAACATTTGAAGGAAGTTGGTTTGTCAATAGTTGATCAGTTACACATAAACCATTTTTCGGTGATAGTATGATCAGCACTTCTTAATGAAAAATGTGGGTGTTATCAGTTTCAGTTTCTCAAGATGACGTCTCCGCGCTCGGAACGAATTCCACATGCATTAACGTCACAGGTGCCATGTGTATGGTGGTCATGGCAGAGGCCTTAAGCCTGCACATAAACTCATGAGCTGGACAGGTCCTGAGGACGTACCTAGACTATGCTTTACATAGTCTATATCTTATTCAGGTATTTTATCAGCCTACCACTGGAATGATCTTGGTTAAATGTAAACGACATGTATAATCTGTGTATCTTACCTTAAAGAAAAGGAACATATATATCTAATGTAAATAAATAAATAATTCAGATCTGAATCACAACACAATTAGCTGTTCTGTATAAACTCGTCTCACGTGACAAAACCCCCCCCCCCCCCCCCCACCCCATGCCCAGTCAATGCACAAATGCTTAGCTTATCACCTAGGTTGGAATCCCGGCGGGATCAAACCCGTGGTTGTCACAAACTTCAAATATGAAAAACATTTCAGGTGCCGTTTATGATAGAGCTAAATACGACTGCAACAGTATTTCTTTCCAGAGATTGAACACTGTTTATGACAGAACTACTAACGACTGCAACAGTATTTATTTCCAGAGATTGAACACTGTTTATGACAGAACTAATCACGACTGCAACAGTATTTCTTGCCAGAGATTGAACACTGTTTATGACAGAACTAATTACGACTGCAACAGTATTTCTTGCCAGAGATTGAACACTGTTTATGACAGAACTAATTACGACTGCAACAGTATTTCTTGCCAGAGATTGAACACTGTTTATGACAGAACTAATTACGACTGCAACAGTATTTCTTGCCAGAGATTGAACACTGTTTATGACAGAACTAATTACGACAGCAACAGTATTTCTTGCCAGAGATTGAACACTGTTTATGACAGAACTAATCACGACTGCAACAGTATTTCTTGCCAGAGATTGAACACTGTTTATGACAGAACTAATTAAGACTGCAAGAATATTTCTTGTCAGAGATTGAACACTGTTTATGACAGAACTAATTAAGACTGCAAGAATATTTCTTGCCAGAGATTGAACACTGTTTATGACAGAACTAATCACGACTGCAACAGTATTTCTTGCCAGAGATTGAACACTGTTTATGACAGAACTAATCACGACTGCAACAGTATTTCTTGCCAGAGATTGAACACTGTTTATGACAGAACTAATTACGACTGCAACAGTATTTCTTGCCAGAGATTGAACACTGTTTATGACAGAACTAATCACGACTGCAACAGTATTTCTTGCCAGAGATTGAACACTGTTTATGACAGAACTAATCACGACTGCAACAGTATTTCTTGCCAGAGATTGAACACTGTTTATGACAGAACTAATTACGACTGCAACAGTATTTCTTGTCAGAGATTGAACACTGTTTATGACAGAACTAATCACGACTGCAACAGTATTTCTTGCCAGAGATTGAATACTGTTTATGACAGAACTAATTACGACTGCAACAGTATTTCTTGTCAGAGATTGAACACTGTTTATGACAGAACTAATCACGACTGCAACAGTATTTCTTGCCACAGATTGAATACTGTTTATGACAGAACTAATTACGATTGCAACAGTATTTCTTGTCAGACACGGAACACTGTTTATGACAGAACTAATTACGATTGCAACAGTATTTCTTGCCAGAGATTGAATACTGTTTATGACAGAACTAATTACGACTGCAAGAATATTTCTTGCCAGAGATTGAACACTGTTTATGACAGAACTAATTACGACTGCAAGATTATTTCTTGCCAGATATTGAATACTGTTTATGACAGAACTAATTACGACTGCAACAACATTTCTTGCCAGATATTGAACAGACATGTTCATCACTGAGGAAGTGGTATGTTACAGTATGGCCAATGACTGCCATATACATAATTTATTCTTTTATACTTTGAAGAAAGGATGACATGTACAAACAAGCGAAGACTGTTCATTTCAGTTCATATTGCTTACAGCCCAGCCGACTACTAGAGCCATATCAGGGCTAACACCACAACGACAAAAAACGACAACCCGTTAAGATAAAACACAACAGTTAAAAACCATGCTCACTGTTAACCTTGCAAATCTAAAATGCAATTCAAGTAAAACAGACGTAAAATCAGATAGGGTGAAATCTATTGATCTCTTGTAAAAACTGCAGAATTGCATAAGGAGGGATGTCTCGGAAAAGGTTCTAGGAATCCGATTTTGTCTTACGTCGTACAAGTCCCAGCAATCGAGGAGGAGGTGTCTAATGCTCAACGGCTCGTCACACGGTATACACCACGGTGCTTGAATTATCTGACAAAACACTTGCTGGTGTCAAAATAACCATGGCGCCGTTACTTCAGTATTGGTTAGAGGGTTATCCTGTTGACACTGAACTGAGGTCGTGTGTTCAATCCTCCATGCGAGCTACGGTGTTTCTTTCTTTTCTTTTTCTTTTCTTCAACGCAAGTTAAAGATCCCATGGCAACAAAGGAATTGTCTCTGGCAAACGTCTTAAGCAAAAACTAACGTTATGAGTAAACAGAAAATACACAGTCACAGGAAAAAAGATGTGGCGATGCGCTGCAGCGACGTGCCCTCCCCGAGAAGACTAGTCGGAAACGGTTATAGCCCTGACATGGCTTTACGCAGTCGTCTGGACTTAAGCAGCCACAAGGATAGTAATAAGATAGTATTAAGATAGGATCTCATGACCTTGCCAGCACATAGAGCTTAAGAGTGGCATCTCATGACTTTGCCAGCACATAGAGCTTAAGAGGGGCATCTCATGACCTTACCAGCACATAGAGCTTAAGAGGGGCATCTCATGACCTTGCCAGCACATAGAGCTTAAGAGTGGCATCTCATGACCTTGCCAGCACATAGAACTTAAGAGGGGCATCTCATGACCTTGCCAGCACATAGAACTTAAGAGTGGCATCTCATGACCTTGCCAGCACATAGAGCTTAAGAGTGGCATCTCATGACCTTGCCAGCACATAGAGCTTAAGAGTGGCATCTCATGACCTTGCCAGCACATAGAGCTTAAGAGTGGCATCTCATGACCTTGCCAGCACATAGAGCTTAAGAGGGGCATCTCATGACCTTGCCAGCACACAGAGCTTAAGAGTGGCATCTCATGACCTTACCAGCACATAGAGCTTAGGAGTGGCATCTTATGACCTTGCCAGCACATAGAGCTTAAGAGGGGCATCTCATGACCTTGCCAGCACATAGAGCTTAAGAGTGGCATCTCATGACCTTACCAGCACATAGAGCTTAAGAGGGCATCTCATGACCTTGCCAGCACATAGAGCTTAAGAGGGGCATCTCATGACCTTGCCAGCACATAGAGCTTAAGAGTGGCATCTCATGACCTTGCCAGCACATAGAGCTTAAGAGTGGCATCTCATGACCTTGCCAGCACATAGAGCTTAAGAGTGGCATCTCATGACCTTGCCAGCACATAGAGCTTAAGAGGGCATCTCATGACCTTGCCAGCACATAGACCTTAAGAGTGGCATCTCATGACCTTGCCAGCACATAGAGCTTAAGAGTGGCATCTCATGACCTTGCCAGCACATAGAGCTTAAGAGTGGCATCTCATGACCTTCCAGCACATAGAGCTTAAGAGTGGCATCTCATGACCTTGCCAGCACATAGAGCTTAAGAGTGGCATCTCATGACCTTGCCAGCACATAGAGCTTAAGAGTGGCATCTCATGACCTTGCCAGCACATAGAGCTTAAGAGTGGCTTATAGCTGATGTCATGATCGTTTTCGATCTCCATCGTATGATATCTATGGCACCATGACTGTGCTTATGGAACTTTCTCCGAGCGTGGAGACGTTTGTTAACGCCCTGTCGGTATACTCAGCCTATCGGTACCACAGACATCTAAGATCTTAGATGTCTGTGATCGGTACACATCTCAGCCCTAATCGGTACATTTCGTTGAAAACAGCATACACAACAATGTCTACGAAATCTAAAGCTTAAAGTTTCAACATATTGCTTGGGAAGATTATAAATGTGTACACAGTGAAAATTAAAAGTCACTATTAAGTTAGAAATGCACATATTGAAAATTCTTTGGTACAATTTGGCCTCCCTATTCCTGCCTACTTTTGGTTTCGTCTGCTTTTGCAGCGAACGGTGATACATTTTTTGCACCCCCGATAAATTGTTCAAAGCCATTTTATCATTTCGGTAACCAGTCCTATTTCGATCTAACGTGCACTAAAGAAAAATATCTTGTGCAATTAATTCTATATGGACGTGTGTGATGTTTCTAAAACGGATGGAATGTACATAAAATATGAAATGATATGTGGGCCCTATTAGTTTTTGCATGGCTGTGCGTGCTGGCTGACCACCGGTGCTAGTGATGAGATACATGTAACAAACCTAGTTGCCAGTGCTAAGTGCTTCTGGGGAGGAGTCGGGATGTGTGGGATGGAAAACACCTGTTTCCATACCGATAGGGCTGAGTATACCGATAGGGCGTTAAACAGACGTTACCTTGACAAATAAAACTGAAACGGTATACCCGTCCAGCAGATGGAATGTCCCTAGGGTGAAGCTTGGCAGAAAACACGTGAAAGATTGGTACACTAAGGTAGCCAGTGAAGGTACCAGTGTTTATGTTTACAGGCGGGGATTAACTTGAGATACCAGATGTTGAGTCTACATCATTATCACGTGAGACAGCTGGCACGTGCGAAGGAAACATTATCACACGGTGTACATTTCCACAAAATCGGTTGGCAAGGCGAAAACTGGGACTGCCTGTGTGTACGGTCAGTTTACGTCTTTTACTGTTGATTCCCAGACACTGTAGCGAAAGAAATTTCAGTGATGGAGTTTTAGGACAACGTTACGTTAAATGACGCTTTATAGCGCGCTTGCGCACACGGACACAGCCAGATCCATACACAGGTGAGCACACATGTACAAGTGTGTGCAAACACAAGCACTAACACACACACACACACACATACACACACACACAAAACGCGCGCGCGCAACCACACATGCACACACACATACACTCACATACATATATACACACCGTCATCATTATCATTAACCATTAGCTGTCAGGCTGACATAAAAGTAAATTGTACTCACACA
>CM060305.1:90605989-90608489 GCA_030674185.1 Monoplex corrugatus
GTCTGCCTGTCTGCCTGCTTGTCTCTGTCTGTTTGTCTCTGTCTGCCTGTCTGTCTTTCTGTCTGTCTCTCTCCATCTCTCTCCCTTTCTTTCCCTCTCTCTCCTTCTCTTTCTGTCCCTTCCCTTCCTTTCTTTCTCTCTCACTCTCTGTCTGTCTGTCTGTCTGTCTCTTTCTCTCCCTCTCCTTCCTTTCTTTCTCTCTCACTCTCTGTCTGTCTGTCTGTCTGTCTCTTTCTCTCCCTCTCTCTTCCTTTCTTTCTCTCTCACTCTCTGTCTGTCTGTCTGTCTGTCTCTTTCTCTCCCTCTCTCTTCCTTTCTTTCTCTCTCACTCTCTGTATTTCTCTCTCTCTCTATCTCTATCTCTCTCCCGCTCTCTCTCTGTTTCTCTCTCCGTCTGTCTGTCTGTCTGTCTCTCCCTTTCTCTATCTCTTTCTATCTCTGTCTCTCCTTCTCTCTCTCCTATTCTCTCCTTTTTATCTGTGTCTTTTTCTCTCTGTTTCTATCTGTCTGTCTGTCTGTCTGTCTCTCTCTCCCTTTCTCTCTCACTCTTTCTCTGTCTCTGATTCTTTCTCTGTTTCTGTCCCTCTCTCTCTCCTCTCTCTCTCTGTCTCTCTCTGTCTCTCCCTGTCTCTCTCTGTCTCTCTCTGTCTCCCTCTCTCCCTCTCCCTCTCTGTCTGTCTGTCTTTTTCTTTCTCCACCTCCCTCCCTCCTTCTCTTCTCTTTCTCTGCATCCCTCTCTCTTCCTCTCTGTCTCTCTCTCGCGCGCTCTTTATTCCTCTCTCTCTCTAATCAGTGATTATGTCCCTGAATTCTCCAGTTTCTCTCATTTTACTCTTTTCCTTCTAAATCTGATCTGATAGTATTTGTCCCTTTATGATTTGCTTACCTGTTTACCTTGTAGTTCGTGTAAACAATTTATAATGACAGTAGTGATGATAAAGCTTTTATTTCTCTCTTTGTCTTTCTCTTACACCACACACAATTAATCTCTACCTCTCTCTTTCTTTGTCTTTCACTCTGTCTCTGTCTGTCTGTCTGTCTGTCTCTCCTCCTCTCTCTGTCTGTCATAACATCAAATGATCCTGTCGCTTATGTAATTGCACCCCTGTCTGAGGGACAATGGCCTATATGTGTCAAAACGTCTAATGTCTGAACTCTCTCTCTCTCTCTCACTGTCCCTCTCTTTGTGTCTCTGTCTATCTGCCTGCCTGCCTGTTTGTCTGTCTGTATCTCTGTCTGTCTCTATCTGTCTTTGTCTCTATGTTTCTGTCTTTGTCTCTCTGTCTGTCTGTCTGCCTGCCTCTCTCTCTCTCTCTCTCTTTCTCTCTCTCTTACACATCACACACAGCGTTACACACACACAAAAACACTGATATTGCCCCTTCGTCCTGCCTCTCTCGCCCTCGTTACATTGACACTCCAGTCCTGTACAGTTTTGATATTTTATGCATTACAAGTATACTTGTATTAGGGTAGACCCTTCATTGGCAAAGACTGGATATAACAGAGCTCTAACCTCCTGATGCCACTACCCTCGAAATAAGAAATAAAAAGGTACTTGTACTTGATCGGGTTGTGACTCAAGTATTCATTTGTCTCACATTTAAACTTCAACTGTATAAATAACAATTGTTGTGATATATGTTTCTGTGAGTTGTATGATTTATACGTGCCAACATTACTTTTTTTTCCTTGTGTTTGTGAAGTTATATCATCGTCTGTTACGTTTACGTCACTGTTGGTGGATATTTGTTTGTTTTTGTTTTTGTAAAGCAAAATAAAAATAACAAAAAAAAAAGTTTTAAAATTCTGAACATATTTCTGTGGAGCGAATATGGAACTGTCTGAGAGCAACAAACTTTGAACAAAGTCCAGACTCAAGAACTCTGATGACAGAGAAGATCACAGACAACATCCGTTATCCAAAGACATTATAACAATTGGGTCAGGGGGCCACACGCCCTACTTTCCTCCTGTCTTTCCTCTCCCGGTTTGCGTGTGCTTTGTGCCATGGAAATTCGGTCGAAATGTCTTATAACGTCTCTGCACTTACCCTAGGATGGTCTCTTACCCTAAGACGGTCTCTTACCCTAGGATGGTCTCTGTCTATGCAAGCCCAATGAAAACGCAGGCTTCGTATAGGGAGTTTAGAGTCTGGATCTTGTTCTAGAGAGATTCATTTCACTCAGACAATTCCATACACACTCTACCCAAATCTGCAAGCAATTACTTGGCAGACTTCCTGAGCCTGTGTAAAAATATATGGGCTGGCAAGGTCTTCAATTGAGGAACAGATGTAAGGGGCAGTGGGGGAGTGGGTAAGACATTTGAAACACTAACCTGACACTGCCAGAATGACAGAAACATTAAGATGGGCAGCGAACCCCAAAATATATCATTGTGGGTTTTTTTGGCTCTGACTGGCTCCTACCCATAGCTGGGCGTGCTATGGGCTAATTGGGAAGACTGGAACCACACAGTCGAGTCTCATCCACTTCGC
>CM060305.1:90613489-90618489 GCA_030674185.1 Monoplex corrugatus
TACAGAGAGGTAGAAAGAGAGACACATAGATAGAGATATAGATAGAGAGATACATAGATAGACAGATAGATAGGTAGATAGATAGGTAGGTAAGTAGATAGATGGCTAGATAGATAGAAAGACAGACAGACAGACAGACAGATAGATAGATAGATAGATATATAGATAGATAGACAGACAGACAGATAGACAGGTAGGTAGATAGATAGATAGATAGATATAACAGATAGATAGATAGATAGATAGACAGACAGACAGCTAGATAGATAGATAGATAGATAGATAGATAGATAGATAGACAGATAGTCAGACAGACGGAGAGACAAAGATATAGATATACTTATAGATATCAAAGAAAGGAAGGCGAGAGAGTGGGGGGGGGGGGCTAAAATTATCACTTTTCGAGGAAGCATTTTCTTAGGAACTTCTGACAATAGGGCGTTCTATTTCCACTGTTGTGATAGTCGGCCATTATTCTCGATTCACGTCAAGTTCTATATCATCTGATTTGTCTTCAAGGTCATACTGATCTTGAGAAGTACAAAATCTGGAAAAAAAAGCTGTCGTGATACTTGTATTAAAAAGAGATCGTTAGAATGGTTTGACCACTTCTTTAAAAGACCGTCTTGATTATAGAAAGTTTTCAGTTTATGTATATTTTGACTCACGCCCCTTTTAAAGACTTTAAACATAATTCTATCTAATCTGTTTCAGTTCCTGAAATCTTCAAACATCGCAGCTGTAAGGCTCTCGCCATCAGATGGTCTGGTAACTTTTAAGTTGGCTTGTCAGTAGTACTTTATTTATCAGAAACACGAAAACCCTTCTTTGGTAACACTAGGTCTTTAGAAATGGTACTGTCAGGGATTTCAGATGTTTAAGTGCTTCAGAACACGATTTTGCTTTTGAAGGTGGAGGTGAACTTGGTGGTAAATTTTATTCACAAACGAGGCTGACAAAATAATGCTCATCGCTGAAGTACTATTTAACAGTCTGGCCATTGTCTGTTGCAAATATTTTGACATTTTGAAGAAAAAATATCCTGAGTACAGACCAGTAGGGGGAAAGCTGGAGGGAAAGAGAACACCAGGTAGACCCAGAGAGAAAATACTGGACAGACTTGCTGAGTGACTGAGGACAGAGACGGTGGGAGATGTACTTACAGCGACAAGGGACAGATTCGTATGGAGGGTCATGATCGCCAAAGCCATGCGGTATGGCATATGATGATGATGAAACCTGTAGGCTTTAATTTACACACTATCGGGTTGCACACGTGCAAAGAGTTAATCCTTTCACTCCCGTAGCCTGTCCATAAGCTGCAAAAACTTAACCCTTTGACTCCCTCACCCTATCCACCACCTTCCTGCGGGAAGCTGGTGGATAGGATGAGGGAGTCAAAGGGTTAAGTTTTTGCTTTGCTGTCATGGCTGACAGTGCAGGATGTTGGCAGGTAGGGTAAGGGAGTCAAAGGGTTAAAACAGCTTTAATGCATTTCGTGGAAAAAAGTGCCATACTGCAGTCGTTTCTGATGGCAATATCTCAGGGTGGAGAAAAGGCCACTTGAAACCGATTAGCTGAAATTGCTCAATAACCAATACCGAAATTCATTAATCAATACCGATATATATATATTTATATATAATGTTATTTTGATCGTCCTCAAAATCAAGAAATTTATTGTTTGTGTGTAATTCAAGTCATTCGTAGCAGATCTGAGTTGATGGGGAAAATGTAGTTTTCGTTCTCAAAATGAAGAAATTGATTTTTGTGTGCAAATCAAATCTAGTCGTTGCAGATCTGAGTTGTAGCGGAAAATTTAATCCTGGAACAGCTTTCAGATTATGTTTTTATTAATGGAATACGGCAGCAGTGAAATAATTAATCATTCCGTAGTACTGTATGTGATAAAAATCTGCAGATATTTGTGTTAGTTCGTGGTAAAAAAGTTGCCTTACATGCTTTGTGCTCATTGACACTTCTGTCTTGGGTTTTGTCTTCTACTTTCTTTTTTTCTTTTTTAATAAGTAATTTAACAATAGCGTACATGTAAGTTGGCAAGAGTGCAGATATCTATCTTCTTGTTCTTGTCCCTCAACTCCACGAAGAGGTATCAGGGCTCAGCACTAAAGTACTTTTCGCCAGATTTTTCGTTCTGTGTTGGTTGTGTGCCAAAGCCTGGTTCTCTGCAAGTAGTTTCTCTGTCAAGTCCGCAATGTGGTTGTCCATATTTTTGTTCTTTCTCTCTCTCTCTCTGTGTCTGTGTCTCTCCCCCCCCCTCTCTCCCTCTCTTTCTCTTTCACTCTCTCTCTCTCTGTCTCTCTGTGTGTTTCCCTCTCTTCCTCTGTCTCCCTTCCTCTTTCTCTCTCTCTTCCTCTTTCTCTCTCTCTTCCACTCTCTCTCTCTCTCTCTCTCTCTCTGTCTTTCTGTCTGTATGTCTCTCTGTCTTTCTGTCTGTATGTCTCTCTGTCTCTCTCTTTCTTTCTCTCTCTTCCCCCTTCTCTCTCTCTTTCCCTCTCTGTATGTCTCTCTTTCTGTCTGTCTGTCCTGTCCGTAATGTGGTTGCTCATATTTTTTTTATTTCTCCCTCTCTGTCTGTCCGTCTCTCTCTCCCTCCTCCCTCCCGCTCTCTCTCTTTCTGTCTTTATTTCTGTCTCTCTCTTTCTTCCTCCCTCCGTCTCTTCCTCTCTCTCTCTCTCTCTCTCTCTCTCTTTCTCTCTTTCCCTCCGTCTTCCTCTGTAGTTACCCGGAGGACTGCTTCAGGAGAAATATATCTAAAGCTAAACAATAGTTTCATTTTTATCGTAGACATTGTCACTGTGGTCCTTCTGCTCGTTACCTTCATGGTCGTCATGACCCTTACGTTGTTGCCTTTGTAAAAGAAATTAGAAATTCTTAAGTTTGATTACTCATACTTGGAACAGGTTCATATCTGCTCCATCAAAGTTATCCAGAACTGATTGGCAGGCGCCATTAGTTTGTGTACACTCTTCTCTCATAGGAAGTCTTACAATTCTGTGGCCGCGATATCTCAGTTGAATAGAGCATCATGTTGATAAGGAGAAGGGTGGCAGAATGGTTTAGACGTTTGTCTGCCAACAACTTAAGTCAAAGTTCCAGGGTTCGTTTCCCGTTGAGGCCTCGACTTTTCTCCTCAGTTTGACCGCAAAGTCGAACTGAACGTCTCACGGCTTTTGGAAGGGGATGAAACACTAGTCGGACTCGTGTGTCTTCTGGCCTGCGCACGCTAAAGATCTTACGGCATTTGAAAATCATTGAGAGCAGAGCATTCGCCTGGCTGCCCTGGTATAAAACATCGGAGAGATAGGTTGGTTTCGCTGGTCCCTCCCCTTGAAGGCCAATTAGGTTGATTTTTTTAGTCTCCCCCTCCCCTTGAAGGCCAATTAGGTTGTTTTTTTAGTCTTCCCCTCCCCTTGAAGGCCAATTAGGTTGTTTTTTTAGTCTTCCCCTCCCCCTTTGAAGGCCAATTAGGTGGGTTTTTTTTTAGTCTTCCCCTCCCCTTGAAGGCCAATTAGGTTGGTTTTTTTAGTCTTCCCCTCCCCTTGAAGGCCAATTAGGTTGTTTTTTTTAGTCTCCCCCTCCCCTTGAAGGCCAATTAGGTTGTTTTTTTTAGTCTTCCCCTCCCCTTGAAGGCCAATTAAGTTGTTTTTTTTAGTCTCCCCCTCCCCTTGAAGGCCAATTAGGTTGTTTTTTTTAGTCTCCCCCTCCCCTTGAAGGCCAATTAGGTTGTTTTTTTAGTCTTCCCCTCCCCTTGAAGGCCAATTAGGTTGTTTTTTTTAGTCCCTCCCCTTGAAGGCCAATTAGGTTGTTTTTTTTAGTCTCCCCCTCCCCTTGAAGGCCAATTAGGTTGTTTTTTTAGTCTTCCCCTCCCCTTGAAGGCCAATTAGGTAGTTTTTTTTAGTCCCTCCCCTTGAAGGCCAATTAGGTTGTTTTTTTAGTCTTCCCCTCCCCTTGAAGGCCAATTAGGTTGTTTTTTTTTAGTCCCTCCCCTTGAAGGCCAATTAGGTTGTTTTTTTTAGTCTCCCCCTCCCCTTGAAGGCCAATTAGGTTGTTTTTTTTAGTCTCCCCCTCCCCTTGAAGGCCAATTAGGTTGTTTTGTTTAGTCTCCCCCTCCCCTTGAAGGCCAATTAGGTTGTTTTTTTTAGTCCCTCCCCTTGAAGGCCAATTAGGTTGTTTTGTTTAGTCCCTCCCCTTGAAGGCCAATTAGGTTGTTTTTTTTAGTCCCTCCCCTTGAAGGCCAATTAGGTTGTTTTTTTTTAGTCCCTCCCCTTGAAGGCCAATTAGGTTGTTTTTTTTAGTCCCTCCCCTTGAAGGCCAATTAGGTTGTTTTTTTTCAGTCCCTCCCCTTGAAGGCCAATTAGGTTGTTTTTTTCAGTCCCTCCCCTTGAAGGCCAATTAGTTTGATTTTTTCAGTCCCTCCTCTTGAAGGCCAATTAGGTTGATTTTTTCAGTCCCTCCCCTTGAAGGCCAATTAGGTTGATTTTTTTGTCCCTCCCCTTGAAGGCCAATTAGGTTGATTTTTTCAGTCCCTCCCCTTGAAGGCCAATTAGGTTGATCTTTTCAGTCCCTCCCCTTGAAGGCCAATTATCCTTTTTGTCCTTCAGCACCCTTGGTAAAAAAAATGGGGGCACTGCACTGAGGCGACACGCCCTCAAAGGGGAGAGCACCTGACTTTTACATGGTAAATACACTGTGACAAAAGCAATGAACAAAAAATAAAATGAAATGTGTGAAATATATTTGTGTGTAAATTGAAAAAAAAAATCTACAGGATAATTACGAACAGATTTGAGTGGAGCGCATATGGAGCTGTCCGAGTTCGATGGATATCTTTTTTGGACAGACTTCGAACTCCATATCTGGAACTCTGAGAAATGGGAGACCAGACCTAAATTCTCTCTGTGTACATCCAGTTGGCTGGCATTACCAGAATGGTTGGCATAGTAAGATGGGCAGTGAAGACTGCCAGTGTTTATGTT
>CM060305.1:90620989-90638489 GCA_030674185.1 Monoplex corrugatus
CTCTCTGTGTGTCTCTTTGTCTCTCCTCTCGTTCTGTCTCTCTGTCTCTGTCTGTCTGTCTGTTCAGTCTCTCTCTCTGTCTCTGTCTCTCCTCTCTCTGTTTCTGTCTCTCAGTCTCTGTCTCTCTCTGCTCTGTCTCTGTCTCTGTCTGTCTCTGTCTCTCTGTCTCTTCTCTCTCTCTCCTCTTTTTCAGTGCTTGATGTGAAGTATTACATTGCTTATTCCGTTACTCTGAAAGTAGAAAACAAAAGAGTGTTATTCTTGATTTTTTTGTCGCGTTGTTGCTGTTGTTGTCGTTGTTATTGTTGTTTTTGTTGTTGTTGTTTTTCTTCTTTTTTCTTTTTCTTCTTTTTTCTTTTCTTGTTGTTGCTGTTGTTATTGTTCTTCTTTTTCATCTCTCTCTGTCTCTGTGGTCATGTCTGTCTGTGTGTCTGTCTCTATTTTCTCTGTGTCTCTTTCTCTCTACTCTCTCTCTGTCTCTCTGTCTCTGTCTGTCTGTCTGTCTTGTCTTGTCCTTTTTTAACAGCTTGTTTATCCCTTCCATCGGAAGATGAACGACTGAGATAGGTAGGCGCATAAATAATAAAGACAGACAGACTGGGAATAGAGGGTGTAGCATTCCAGTAGGTACACACCACACACACACACACACACAACACACACACACACACACCACACACACACACACACACCACACACCACACACACACCACACACACACACACACACACACACACACACACAACACGCACCCACACACACCACACACACACAAAGAATATCATTATTGAGGGGCACAAGACACTCACACGCTGTTTCTTTAATCCCTGAGTCTCGAAAGGAAACGGAAGTTCATCTCCTCACAATGGGGTCCTTGTTGGCTCACATGTATGGTTTACAGAGAGTCAAGGATGCCACGCTTGAGATTAGTGCAGGATGTCTGCTCCAAAAGGACCCAGTTTTCACGGGGCATTTCTTTTTATAGGATCACCTCACTTGAAGAGGTTTCCTTTATGCTCGCGTTTGGTCCCATTTTCTACTCCATCTTAGGGTACGTTCATACTGGCACTCACGACTGTCGTGCGGACGGACAAAAATCCTGCAGGTGGAAAAAACTCTTTATTTTTACTCGCTGAGCGAAGATGTTCATGCTGCCACAGACACGCACGCACGACCACGCCCGCAAAAAAGTCGTGCGTGCTTGCTATACACTTCAGTCGTGCGTGCGGACGGACAGAAGTCGTGAGTTCGAGGCCAACCCTTCTTTTTTATCACTGGCCATCCTCTGCGCGTTCATACTGAAACGCTTCTGTACGTGTGTGCGGATCAAGAGACTGTACTGTACTGAAATTTTCAGTCATTTTTAACATAAGATGGAAGATGACAAACTGATTTCCGAAGTCAGGAATCGACCTTTCCTTTAGAACATTATGGATATTTTGCAAATTTCTGTTTATCTGACAGCAGTTCAGGCATTAAATGATAATACTCTCCATGCACCTTTCATGATGTGTTAATTGGGTGCACAGAAAAACGGCGAATTGTTCGATGCTTCGTGTTTCTTCTCTTTCCACCACCACCACAAATCAGTTTCTGTCGCCCCGTCAATGCCATGTTTACCAGTAAATAAACAGCGCTAGCCTCCCTTCTTCCTCAAGGACGTAGAGCGTGCTGATAAGTATGAACACCTTTCTCACGCGTATACGTTTTTTTTCCGTCCGCACTTACAGTCGTGATGCCAGAATGAACGTAGCCTAAAGGCCACAGAAGCTGGCACAGTTTTCACGATGCCACGATGATGATGACGATGAGAATGATAACCATGGAATTCCATCTTGGATTGAGACCGCGGGATAGAGCTGTACTCTACGCTACTCATCTCATCATCATCATCATCATCATCATCATCATCATCACATCAATCATCATCACTCATCATCATTATCATCATCATCATCATGTGCCCTGCTGCTGGCGTTGCGATCATGGCCCTCCATATGCATCTGTCCCTTGTCGCCGCAAGGACATCTTCCGCTCTCTCTGGGCCCAGCCAATCTGCAAGCTCGTCCAAATATTTTCTCCCTGCGTCTACCCGGTGTCCCCTCTCCCCTCCAGTACTACTGTTGTGACCAGACGCTCTAATTCCCCTTTTCTCAAAAAATGGCCTATACATGTTGCTTACTACGCTTACTGTCATAATACATCCTGGCGTCGAGCAGGCCGAGAGATACAGATACCTGCTGTGTTGGTCGAAAGATTTGAGCGAAGCCCTCAATGGTGCATCTGTAAAGTGTATACTACCCGATTGTGTGGTCAAAGTCTTTCCAGTGAGCCCATAGTACGTTCACCTCTGGGTAGGAGCCGGCCGGAGCGGAAAAAAATTTGAAGGGTCTGATGGGGATTCGAACCCACAACCTTCCAGTCTGTAGTCTGTTACGCTAACCACTACACCACGGCGACTGGTTATGTGTCATTCCCTTGGTATGGGAACACAATGACATAGTGGGGAGCAGTGTGGTTACATTACATGCTGCTGTTAGTGGTTTATTTATTCATGCATTCATTCGTCTATTCATCCCTATATACAGTATTTATCAATTCAAGTACTCCAAGCGATGTTTTCTCAGATGCACATACGCACGTTATGGTACAAGCAAACCTCCCGGTTAGTTGTGTTCCCGCACAGCCAATCTATTCATCTTTGGTGGGCTGTGCATGCTGGCTGTTCTCATGTTTTCGTTAACCATGTGACTTACAGGATCTTTAACATGCGTATTTGATCTTCTGCATGCGCATGTATGAAATCCAGACACTACCAGGTCTGCATACATATTAACCAGTCGGTTTATCAATTTGGAGAATGAGAAGAGAGGCATTTGTTTGCTGTTTGTTTTCTTTTCTTTTCTAAGTGATATACGGTCATGCAGGTGTCTAATATATGGAATTCAGACAATTAATGCAAGTGATATAAGGGGAGAAGAGCTTGACACCTATGCGACCTGGTGGCTGGGTAGGTGCCCATTAGAGAAATGAAGAAATGAAGACTTACAGTAAAGCGAGAGAGAGAGAGAGGGGGGGAAGGAGAGAGTCAGAGAGAGAGAGAGAAGAGAGGAGAGAGGGGAGGGAGAGAGTCAGACGAGAGAGAGAGAGAAGAAGAAGAAGAGAGAACAGACAGACAGAGCAAGAGAGACAGTGAAGACAGACAGGAGAGACAAAGAAGAGACAGAGAAAGACAGAGACAGGGGAGGGAGACAGAAGAGAGAGACGAGAGAAATGACAGAGACAGAGAGAGGAGAGAGAGACAGAGACAGAGACAGAGACAGAGAGAGACAAGGAGAGAGAGAGAGAGAGAGAGAGAGAGAGTGAGAGAGAGAGAGAGAGAGAGAGAGAGAAGACGAGACAGACAGACAGACAGACAGAAGAAAACCCCCCCTTTGCTTGTTGAAATGACTATCAGTAGCGTCGAAAATCATTTCATCAAGCACACACACACACACACACACACACACACCAACACCACACACACACACACACACACAACACACACACACACACACATACACACACACACAACACACACACACTAACACACACACACTTACACACACAAACACACACACAACACACACACACACATACACACACACACACACACACACACACACTACACACACACACACATACACACACACACACACACACACACCACACACACACACACACAACACACACACACACACACACACACACACACACACACAATCGAGTATGTGGTTGTTCGGAGAGCGGTAAAACATTGGTCCTATCCAGCACCCTGGGATGTTTCTTGTTCATTGTGTAGTTATCTGATTTGGGAATCCAGTCAATCATCTTTTGTAAGTTTCAGACAGGTATGCAGACATCTAATTTTGGAAGCTCAGATAAACAAGTATGCAGAAATCTAATATGGCGAATTCAGATATGCAGGCAATAAGTTAGATAATTGAAACTGTTATTCTTTTCTAAGCTATATATAGGTATCCAGATATCTAATTCGGGAAATCCGGATTTAGGACAGTTCTTAAAGAGTACAGCCTTTTGAAAAGAAGCTGCTTCTGCAAACAAAACTCATCATCATCAAATGCCCTGCCACATGGCGTTGGCGATCATGGCCTTCCATATGTATCTATCCCTTGTTGCCGCAAGCACATCTTCCACCCTCTCAACCTTGCCTGACTCCTCTTTTGATATTTTGGAAAGAGCTCATATTGTTTTTTAATCTCATTGCAGCTGTTTGTTCCCAATACATATTTCTGATTATTCGTAGATATTTTCCATCAATATTGAGTCTTTCTAGTTGGTTGATCAATACTTCATGTCTTATCCGATCGAAAGCCTCGGTATAATCAACAAAGCATAAATATAAAACCTTATTCAACTAGATTGACCTCTCTATGATAGTTCTTAGGATATACATGGCATTAATAGTTCCTTTTCCTTCGACAAATCCACACTGTTCTTCTGCTATTTCTCTTTTGATTCTATTCCTTGTCCTCATCATGATTATTCTTAACAGGATTTTTGTTACATGACTCATCAAACTGATTGTGCGATGGAGTTCGCATTCTATAGCCCCTGTTTTCTTTGGAAGTGCAATGAAAATTGATTTTGACATATCTTTGGGGATTTTTCCAGTGTCATAAATTTCATTTAGGAGGACTTTTATTTTTTCAATACCAAATTCCTACAGGGCTTCAATCATCTTTGTAGTAAATATTGTCTGGTCCTGGGGCTTTTCCTGGTTTCATCTTTTTCAGTGCTGCTCTAACTTCATCTTTCATTATGGGTGGTCCTTCAACGTTCTTTCAAAATTATGCTTTCATAAATGCAGCAATCATAAGTAGCTTAAAGCGTTTGGTACTGGTAAAAGAAAGGGAAAGAGTGGGAGAGACGAAGAGAGACTTATCCATCCATATCATCAATGTATCATCATCAAAACAACATTCAAGAAGATGGAAAGTATTCTTACCAACAAATGCTCTATCAATTAACATCAGGAAGAGAGTTCTGGAATGTTATATAGAACCAATACTGCTGTACGGTTGCGAGGCGTGGACAGTCAACAAAGCCAGAACAAGATTGAGGCAGTCGAGATGTGGTTTCTAAGAAGAATGTTGAGAGTTCCATGGATAGCAAAGAAAACAAACGAGACAGTCTTGATGGAGGCAGACACAAGTAGATCATTCATAAGGAAGATTAGGAAAAGGCAGGCAACATTCAAAGGCCATTTTATGTGGAAAGGGGAATTGGAACACCTGGTCACAACGGGAAAGCTGGAGGGAAAGAGAGCACCGGGTAGACCCAGGGAGAAGATACTAGACGGACTTGCAGAGTGGCTGAAGACAGGAAGGGTGGAAGAGATGCTTGAGGCAACAAGAGTTAGAGACAGATGGAAGTCCATAATCGCCAACGCCATGCGGCAAGGCACCTGATGATGATGATGATCATCATCATCATATGCCCGGCCGTATAGCGTTGGCGATCATGGCCTTCCATACGTATCTATCCCTCGTTGCTACAAGTACATTTTCCACTCTCTCTGTCCTCAGCCACCCTACATGAAGCACAATCACCAGTAGAAGAAAAACAGAACATGCATAACAACAACAAGAAAACAGTTTGTCAACATACACGGTTATGATGTTACGAAATCAGACTCGTAATCACATTCCACCACATACATTGACAACATTTGTATTACGATATAAATAGACAGAATCCAGACTAGGTTGTTATTTAAGGTAAATATGGCATCCATTTTGTCTTGAACGTGTGCAGATTCTAATTCATATTGCATTGTATTTTTTTTGGTGGTACTTTATCGCAAGCTACCTTGAAAAGAGGTTACGTTTGGTACAGTCTATTGATACTTACATTTATAAATGTACATATTTCCAAATACAAATACAAATATAATGCAAATATAATTGCAACCACGCGCACAAACAAACAAACACACACAACACACACACACACACACACACACACACACACACACACACACACACACACACACACACACACACACACACACACACACACACACACAAACACACTGACGGACACTCGCACACACTTGATGAGTAGCTTCCAATCGGGAAAAATACGTGAGGGCAAAACCACTGACAACAGCACACTACCATCAGACGTCCTCTACGCCACACTGTTCATACCATCGAGTGACTATCACATAGAAAAAAAATGGCTGTGTCATAAAGAGCAATCAACGAATTATACATCATTTTGGTTTTGTGAGTTCCATTGTCAAGATCAATGGAACTGGCTGTTTCAGTAATTACTCAAACAGCATTCATTTTTTGTTTGATTGCTGTGCGGAAACAGAAATATTGCCAACGGAAATAGCGTCATTAACTTGACTCGTGATTTCAAAGAATACTGACATCTCTCTATTATATCACAAGTGAATTCGGTTACTGAAGAGCTGTCAAATGCCTCTCCTCTTGAATTTGAGTCTGGAGTCTTAAGCGTGTTCAAGAAGGAATCAGCAGGCAGACGCAGACATTCCATATGCGCTCTACTCAAATCTGTACGCAGTTATCTGGCAGATTCCTTGAGCGGGCGCCAAAACCAAAAAATACAAAAAAGAATAGTAATGGAGAAGATTATGAAAAGACAAGCAACATTTATAGGACATTCTATAAGGTAAGAGAAATTTGAGCACCTGGTCAGAACAGGAAAGCTGGAGGGAAAAGAGGACCAGGTAGACGCAGGGAGAAAATATTGTGCGGATTTGCGGAGTGGATAAGGATAGAAAGGGTAGGGGATATACTTGCAGTGACACAAAAGATAGATTCGTATGGAGGTCCACGACTGCCAAGGCCATGCGTAAGGGCACATGATGATGATGATAATAATGATGACTGACAACGACGACGACGACGACAATAATGATGATGATAATGATAATCAACTACGCTAACGAAACCGAAAAGCTGGTCACAGAAAATTATGATGTTTCCTTTGGTCCTAACAGAGTGGGTTAGGGAGACTCTAATTGATAGAATACATTTTCTTCATGTGAAAGTTGCTAATAGTCAATTAAGTCAGAATATATATATAGTACACGAATAAGAGGAAGAAGGAGGAGGGAAAAAATAAGAGGAAGAGAAAGTTTAATTTTTCATTTCATGTAATTACAGATGTTTTCCAAACGCTTACAATTTACAATGCATTGAAAACATAGGGCAGACATACTAATATCTTTTTCTATTTCAGTGTTTTGTGATAGAGTGAAATTAAAATGATGTAATAACATTTATAGGTACCAAATTTTGATACAAGAATCAAATCAGTGCGCGCACTCTCATCATTCACCAAAGCAATCATCCACAACGAACTAAACCTCCAGGGCACAAAGCACACTCAAACTGGGAGGGGGAAGACGGGAGGAGAGTAGGGTATGTGACCCCTGACCACGCCGTCCTCATCCTTTCTTTCACACAACAAACACACACACAGACAGACACACACACACACACACACACACACACACACACACACACACACACACACCATACAACGACACACACACAACACATACACTACACACACAACACATACACACACACACACATACACATACACACACACACACACACACCACACACACACACCACACACACACACACACACACACACCACTCACTCACACACACACACACACACACACACACACACACACACACACACACACCACACAACACACACACTTACACACACGACTTCTATGCTCTTTTCAATTTTCAGCAATGTGCAGACTATAATCATTATGTTTGAGGAGCGGCAGAGTGGGTGAAAAGCCGTACAGATCTAGTGTAGTTCTTCTAAGTATTGAGAGATGCACAGACTTTGCCAGTCTTGTGAAACGACAGCTGTGGATGCTTACGTATAATGACAGGGGCACAGAACAGACAGGGAGAGGGGGATAGGTAAGGGAATGGCAAAGCTAATGAGGTGGTCGGCAAGCGAGGATGGGCGGGTGCCGAGCTGCCAGTGTGAAGGGGGAGATGAGAAGAATATATCCTTAAGAAAAATTAGATGTGGGTATAGATAACAACTTTTGTTCTGAAGCATACACAGAAAGCCTATTCCTAGAATTGCAAACAATTTTTGTTTCATATTGTGTACTCACTTTACTTACTTACATTATATGTATATGGAGAGAGCAGAGTTTTAGATGGAAATCCATTGTGACAAAACAGAAATTAAAATAAAAGTAATCAATAAATAAAAATCGTGGAGTTATGTCGATATCATTATATCTCAACAATGTGGTTGATGTGGCCGTGAAGTTGTGCCAAAGTGATCGACACTTTGGTGACCCATAGATAAAGTGTATCGCCAAACAGGACAAACAGAAATTGTGTCAGTTTTCTGTATCTGAAATGTAGCAAAAGATCGATACCTTCTGGTGCACTGGGGTTATGATACAAGGGTGTTGCTGTGTTGCTGTGTTGAAACGTCCTTGTACCATTTTGAAGCTTCTATTCTCTCTTGGTCCGGTGGCTGGGCTGGATCCGGTTGGTGCACGTTGTGTGACTATGTCCACGGGTTTGTCATCTCCCCACCTTGCCGTTTGTGACCTCCCAGCACGAAATCAGTCTTAACTAGCATTTTGGGCATTTTGAGATACACATATCACTGGAAAATGTACATTCTGCTGATTATTTTGGTACTTGAATAAAGATTGTACTCAAAAACACGTTGCCGTTATGTATGTTTAAAGTCGTTAAGTTGTTTGACGGCCATTTTGAGAAAATGGCCTCTAAAGTTTTTACGTACTCTCCTACACATTTGTAAAAATTTCTTTATTTGGTGGCTTTGACCCGGTTTGTTTCTAATTTTAGCTGTCATTACCTGAAAGGTGTACCAAAGAGCTTTCTGTCAGTGCATTACATGTGGGGGTCTGTACACGTTACAGTTCGCAATAGGAGACAAAAAGAGGTACTTCTGGTAAGAAATTGCGTTCTTTCTGCTACGATAAGTGCATTAAAATACCATTTTTAATTGATTAATGATACTTTTTCAAGAAAAAAAAATCTGTGGGGGATAGATTATAGTCCACAGAAATCAATTTTGAGAAAAAGTAAAATCGCCCCAGATAGACAGTCAGTCACCTTTTCAGCTCCCAGTGCTGTTCGACTGACTGCGTGTTAAGACTGAATTGGTGGTGGGAGGTTACATTTGGTTTGTAAACAAAGTACCTGATGATTGGGTCCGAATGGGTCATGCAACGAATGGACAGCCCCCCTTTGCTTGATGAAATGACTGTCGATTGGCGTCGGGAGCTTGGGAGGTGACTGTCAAGAGAGTGGTGAGACAAAGGTGCTCTGGGTCCGCATCCTCGTAGTGTTTTTTGTTAACTGCAAATTTGCTGAGGTGACTAAGCAATGTCACTTTGCTGGCATCGAAAACTAGAGTTAAAAAGAACTGTGTTTAAACTTTGAACAACAGGTACTCAGGTTGAATGGTTCAAGCTAATATTGCACATAGCCCAACCGATCACTACAGACACATCAGGGCTAACACCACATTAAAACGACACCCAAGATGACTATAGAACCTTTGACTCCCGCATCCTATCCACCAACTGAAAAAACTTAACCCTTTGACAACCTCACCCTATCCACCAGCTTCCTGCAGGAAGCTGGTGGATAGGGTGAGGGAGTCAAAGGGTTAAGTGTTTGCTTTGCTATCATGGTTGACAATACAGAATGCTGGTGAACAGAATGCGGCAGTTAAAGGGTTAAGGCTGGTGCTCAACATCATGAAAATCTGTCATTGAATTTCAGGTATCTGGGAAAAGCAGACGACGAAAACTGGAGGCTGGGATTAGACAGAGCACAAGCACCTCCACTTTGGAGCTTGATCAAAACGATTTCATCACACTCGGGCAATTCCGTATGCGCTCTGTATGTGAATGAACACACGTGCATAGTACAATTTACGAGAAACAAATTGGTATCTCGTCAGCGTGCGTAACATAGCAAGCAAAACCATATATGTTTGTCTAGAAAGCGGATCAGTCTAATTCATTTTTAATAGCTCCATGAGCACGTATTAAATAAAATGACCTTATCACGATCATGTAACACTATTCCTTTGATAGCTAAAGCGGAAAAAATACTTTAATTCGTGTCTGGGTCCTTAAATGAGTGAAAATGGTAAATAGAGTGTGTGTTGTTTCTTCTCTTAAGAAAATGTTCACACGATTACTCGGGGAAAGTAAGATATTACCGTCTTTGATATTCGATCATTTTGATTTCTGTATCTTTCCATCTGAGCCGTTGTTGTGGTTTTTTTTTTTTGTGAGAACATGGTACAGCCCTCCGCCCTTCGTCCAAACTTTTTTGCATGTTTGGGAGAGTAACTGCAAGAACACATACGCATGAATACTCGCGCACACGCACACGCGCGCGCACACACACACACACACACACACACACGCGCGCACACACACACACACACACACACACACGCATGCACGCACGCACGCACGCGCACACATGAACACATACACATACACACACTCTCTCACATGCACACATATGCACGCACATACAAGTGCACACATAAACACACACCTACTAATTCTCTTTCTCTCTCCCTCTCTCTCTCTCTCTCTCTCGCGCACACACACACACACACACACACACACACACACACACACACACACACACAGACACACACACACACACACACACACACACATTTATCTTCAAAATTTGCAATTTCCGCACGTTATCTTGACATTACAGGTTATCTTTTTCACAGTATGAAATCTGTCATCCGATACTGAGAAACACGATGGGCATATTATATAGACAATCTTATTTGTTTTTGTTTTTTACAAAACACCGATTGTCATTTATTTTATAAACATATAATCGTGGCCCAGTCAGCATCTTATCCTTTCAGTCATGATCACGTACGATTGCAAAGCCAATCTTTCATTGTAAGTTTGCTTCAAATCATCGTGGCATGCTCTACACAACAGGACACTCCTGGGATGCCTTGTGTTTTACTGACATGTCCAAATACACATCTTCTTTGAGATACTTAGTCAGTCCTGATGTAATGATAGAGAAAATTTCCCCATCGATGTTCAGAAAGGATACTGGTTTGGACTGTTTAATGTCAGTCGAATTCTGGTCTTCTGGAATGTCATCATAATCATGTGCCTTGCCGCATGGTGTTGGCGGTCATGGCCCTCCATATCGTATCTATCGTTTGTCGCTGCAAGTACATCTTCCACCATGTCTGTCCTCAGCCACTCTGCAAGTCCGTCCAATATTTTCCCCCTGGGTCTATCTGGTGTTCTCTTTCCCTCCGGCTTTCCTGTTGTGACCAGGTGCTCTAATTTCCCTCGTCTAATAAAATGGCCTGAGATGTTGCTTGTTTTTTTTCCCCTAATCTTCCTTATCAATGATCTTCTTGTGCCTGCTTCCATCAAGACTGTCTCGTTTGTTTTCTTTGCTGTCCATGGAACTCACAACATTCTTCTTAGAAACCACAACTGGCTGCCTCAATCTTGTTCTGGCTTTGCGTGTTGACTTCCACGCCTCATAACCGTATAACATTATCGTTCTAAATAAATTCAAGAACTCTCTTCCTGATGAAGAATGTACTCTCCATTAACTATCATCCGTTCGTTGCTAATCTTCATTTCCTCCATGCTGACTTTATCAGTTTTGGAACTTGAAACGTGGGCATTTATACATGGTAATATGCCGATACTCCCAGGTAATGATCTGGCTCTGGCTTTCTTAAAGCACTGTATTTACTTCATCCAGTGTTGATAGCTTGTCATTGAATATTTTTTTCACTGCAGACGGCACCAGATCCTGGATTTTAATTGGTGCCTCGCTCTGAGGGTTGGAAATGATTTTTTTTTCTGAGAAGCTGTTCCAGAGCTTCTTTATTTGCCAGTTGTGAGTGTCCTGGATTCTAGTTACTTAAATAGTTTGCTGGTGAACTGGAATGGGTCTCTAAAGAAGTTTGTTGGGTATTTTTCATTTTGCTTCTTCTCTTTGCTGATTTTGCTCTGCTGAAGTTTTTGACAAGAAATAAACACAGTATTTCTGAATATTATTACAGTATCGTTGAGAAAACTGAATAAGATTTATATACAATTGGTTGAGCAAAATTTACATACATACATCATTGTATGTTTTTAAACGATACAAAGTCGTTTGATTTATACAGTTTCAGGTTTTAGCTGTTGTTGTTGGTGGTGTTTTCTTTTCCTCAAATTTCTTTGCATTCGTTTCCAACAAATATGCAAACAGTAAAACTATGTAGGAAAGTTTAAAATACATGCCAGTTTCTCTAACACTTACTTTCGAAATTCCAAGTCAGTCCTGATTTGCTTCTAAAGATTAATATGTCAGTGCAACTTGCATGTTAGTTTAGAATAAATAATTTCTGGTGATGATGAAGGTGTGATGTAAATGGAAGAGAGAATTAGTAGAACACGCCATGTAGACAACTGAGACGTAAAAAATCTAAAACACCAACACAACCACTGCCCCGGCAAACACAAAAGACAGACAAATCAGCATCCATCAACAGCAACAACAACAACGACAACTCTCGTGACTTAAATCTGCAGACATCTTAGAATGAAGAACAGGATGCTTGAAGCGGTGGTGCCCTGCAGTCTGTAAACACATACCACTGCTACAAGACATGGGAGACAGTGTGTCAAGGTCAGACAAAGGGACAAAGGTCGCAATACTTTATATTGCACGTGTTTCCTGGCTTGATTTTTCTGATTTTTTCCTCATTTCTTTTGTTTTTACTTTTCTCTGACTTCTTCCCTCTCTCTGTCTACTGTGTCTCTCTGTGTCTTGTCTCTGTCTCTCTGGCTCTGTCTGTCTCCGTCTGTCTCTGTCTCTCCATCTGTTGTTTGTCTCTGTCTCTGTCTCTGTCTCTGCCTGCCTGCCTGTCTGTTGTTGCTGTCTGTCTCTTTTTTCTCTCTCTGTTGTCTCTTCTTCTCTCTTTCTCTTATCTAAATCAAGTGACTGCCAGATTTTTCTCTCTTACTCTCCGTCTCACTCTCTATCTCTGTCTTTCTCTCTCTCTGTCATTTCTCTGTCTCTCTCTTTCGTTTTCTTCCCCTCTCTCTCTCTCTGTCTCGTCTTTCTCTCTCTCTCTCTCTCTCTTTCTCTCTCCAAGGATTAGTTGTAAGACAAGTCCTATATAACCTGATGCTACTATCATTGAATAATAAAGTATTCTGATGTGAAGTCCTTTTGAACTCTCTCTGTCTCTCTCTGTCTGTTTCTCTGTCTCTGTTTCTCTCTCTGCCTTTGTCTCTCTCTGTGTGTCTGTTTGCCTGTCTGTCTGTCTCTATCAATCTCTCTTTCTCGTCTGTCCCTGTATATGCATATGTATGTCTTACTTTATTAAGTAGGGACCCTTCGGCCTCCTCACGTATGATAGCAAAAGCAGCAACAAAAAAGGAAGGAATTTATATGTACTTGGTTGATAGAAAAAGTTAGACCTCAATAATATGGTTTACTGCGCACGACGATTTATATGCACTCACGTTTCAAATAGCATTCACGTTTCAAAAATGATTGTAGAATATCACCGTTTCAAAAATGATTGTAGAGTATCAACGTTTCAAAAATGATTGTAGAGTATAAGTTTCAAATTGCTGTTCAATAAAATGATTGTAGAGTATCAACGTTTCAAAAATGACTGTAGAGTATCAACGTTTCAAAAATGATTGTAGAGTATAAGTTCAAAAGACTGTGATATCAACTCAAAATGATTGTAGAGTATCAAGTTCAAAATGATTGTAGTATCAACTTCAAAAATGATTGTAGAGTATCAACGTTTCAAAAATGATTGTAGAGTATCAACGTTTCAAAAATGATTGTAGAGTATCAACGTTTCAAAAATGATTGTAGAGTATCAAATACTTACTACGCTTAGGTAAGAAACAATAAGATGCATTGGGATACAGAAGAGATTTACTGAAGTAATAAGAAAACAAACAAGAGTATGTTTCAGAAAATAAAAAACAATAAAAAACAACAACGTTCGGGTCAACCTATTAGAAAAGAAAAAACATGATGTGAACCCATTCTATCACTTTACTGTTTATAAAAAACAACAACATAAAAATATCTAGATTTTTATATTTTCTATGGACACTGTGACCTGGAAGAAGTTTCACTTGAAGTACATTTGACATACAGCGAGGACAATATTAGATTTTCACATTAGTAAATACAGAATCTTAATATTGTAAAGAGCTCTTACGAAAGTAATACTCATACGCCATTCTAAAAGTACTTGATTTTAGGCAATTGTTTTGATCCGTATGATCTTTACCTTGAAACCTTAGTCTTCTATATTTACACAGGTGCAACACCTTAAAGATCCACATCTCTGTTATATTTTAGGATCATTACACTCAGAAAGGTTACCTTTGTACTCACCTTTGTTTTCGTCCCAATTTCTATGCCACCTTAAAGGCCACAGAAGCTGAAACAGTTTTTACAATGCGATGATGATGATGTCGATGAGGATGATAATCATGATGCTTGGAGTTCCATCTAGGATTGAGACTGCGGGACAGGGCTGTAATCTGCGTTTACTATCATAATATATCCTGGCATCATCCAGGCCCGAGAGATACAGATACCTGTGGTGCTGGTCAGAAGATTTGTGCAACACCCTCAGTGAAGCATCCGTGAAGTGGATGAGACTTGGCTGTGTAGTTTCAGTCTTCCCAATGAGCCCATAGCACGCAAAACTCTGAGTAGGAGCCGGTTAGGGTCGAAAAATCCCACAATGATGTTTGAAGGGACTGATGGGGATTCGAGCCCACAACCTTCCAGTCGGTAGTCCGTTGCGCTAACCACTACACCACAGAGACTGGTCTCTGAGCGAACTTTGGTAAAGATCCACTCCGAAACAGCTGAGAAAATCTTGTTCACACAATTTGGTAACATGAAGACAAACACATTGACACACAGACACAGACATAGACACAGATACACATAGACACACAGACACAAACACAGAAACAGACACAAACGCACACATAGACACAGCCACACAGACAGACACAGAAACACAGACATAGACATAGACACAGAAATAGACATAGACATAGGCATAGACACGGACACAGACACAGACACAGTCAAACACATACTCACAAACACAGACACAAACACAGACTCACAGACAGACATAGACACAGATACAGGCACAGACATAGACACAGACACACAGACAACACAGACATAGACACACAGAGACACAGACACAGACACAAACAGACACAGACACAAAAACTGACAGACACAGACACGCACGCATACATGTACACACACACACAAACACAAACCCAGACCAAGACACATAAACAAACACACACACACACACACACACACACACACACACACACACACACACACACACACACACACACACACACACACACACACACACACACACACACCACACACACTCCCTCCCCAAGTAAAGGAAAAATGCAAAACGGCAGAGACTTGAAGGCGACTAACCAATAACGCGACTGATAATGATGTTCATTTGAAAACACGGTTCTGGTAACGAGGTACCAGTGGTAAAATTACTGGTCAGTTTGGACGTTTAACTGTTACATGGTTCACACGCATGCTGCAAATATGCATGCTGTTATTCTCTGTCTGCCTACATGTCTGTCTGTCTGTCTGTCTCTCTGTCTGTCTGTCTCTGTCTGTCTCTGTCTTCAGTTCCTCTCTTATTATTTCTTTTATTCTCTCTTTCTCTCCTTCTCTTTCTCTCTCTCTACTTCTCTTTCTCTTTTTCTCTCTCTGTCTTTCTCTCTCTCTCTTATTCTCTTTCTCTTTTTTTTTTTCTTTATTCCTTCTCTCTCTCACCTCTCTCTTTCTCTCTCTCTCTCTCTGTCGGTCTCTCTCTCTCACTTTTTCTCACTCTTTCCCTGTGTACTTCTGTCTGTTTGTCTATCTGTTTGCCTCTGTCTGTCTGTCTGCCTGTCTGTTTGTCTCTCTCTCTCTCTTAGTTTCTTTCTCTCTCTCTGTCTCTCTATTAGTTTCTCTCTCTGTGTGTTAGTTTCTCTTATATTATCTCCTTCTCTCTTTCTCTTTCTTTTTCTCTTTCTTTCTTTTTCTCTAACTCTCTCTAGCTCTCTCTCTAGCTCTCTCTCTCTCTCTCTCTCTCTCTCTCTCTCTCTCTCTCTCTCTCTCTCTCTCTCTGTTGAACTTTTTGTTCAACTTTTTTTCCTTCAATTTTTTTCTTCGTCATTAGAAAAAAATTCAAATGGATGTAATGTCAGCCATGACTATATTTATGTCTTTGTTTCGCGAAAACGTCGCCGTAAAATCTAATGACTTTGTTTTATGCTCCTTGCCACAAGGACAAAAATGTCAATGGCAATAAACCATTTTCAGTTTCAGTTTCTCTCTCTGTTCTGTCTCTGTCTGTCTGTCTGCCTGTCTCTCTCTGTCTCTCTTTCTCTGTCTCTGTCTGTCTGTCTGTCTGTCTCTCTCTCTCTCTCTCTCTCGCTGTCTGTCCCCTCCCTCCCTCTCTCTCTGTCGCTTTCTCTGCCTGCTTGTCTCTGCTTCTCACTCAACACGTTTCTCATTGTGAAGCTGTCTATTTTTAACAAAACATAAGAAAACAAATCTTAATAGCACAGGCAATGGCGATGATTCCTACATACCATAACATCTCTCTCTATCTCTAACAATGTAACTGATGCTATTGCTTTACTTTAATATAATGTATTTCATTTGTATGTTAGTATGTTTATACCTTGTGTGCAGAATCAGCAAGGACTAAGTGTAAGACAGATCCGCTTGGCTCAAATGCTACCGTCCTTGACTAATAACGTGTTTATAAGTTTCAAGTTTCAGCGAACTCTTTTTTTATACTCCAAGTTTGCATCATTTAAATGTTTATACTGTCATAGCGTATTTGTAATAGTGTAGACCCTTTATTAGCAGGCAGAGCCGGCCAAGCCAAAACAGCATTCAAAAAGATGATAAGCATTCTTACCGAGAAATGCCTATCAGTTAACATCAGGAAGAGAGTTCTTGAATGCTATATAGAACCAATACTGTTGTACGGATGTGAGGCGTGGACAGTCAACAAGCAAAGCCAGAACAAGATTGAAGCAGCCGAGATGTGGTTTCTAAGAAGAATGTTGAGAGTTCCATGGACAGCAAAGAAAACAAACGAGACAGTCTTGATGGAGGCAGACACAAGTAGATCATTCACCTGATGATGATGATGAGACCCGTTATGGACAATAATTAGGATAATAATAATAATGATAATAGTACTAACAAAAGTAATAATGTAGTTGTAATAGTGTAGACCATCTACAGACAATAATAACGATAACAGTAATAACAAAAATAATAATAATAATAATATCTTTTTTATTTGAGGATCA
>CM060305.1:90650989-90665989 GCA_030674185.1 Monoplex corrugatus
AATTGAATAAAGAGTATCAAGTTTCGGTCGTTATTAACTGTAACTATGGTGGCCATTTCGTTTTAAAGGTGAATGTGAATATTTTTCGTTATTCTTTTCTTGTTTTTACTCTTTTCACCCAATTCTAACTTAAGTTCAAATCTTACAGTCTTTGATGTTAGATCCTTTTCATTTCTATAATTATCTTTTCTTTAGAACTTTCGTTGCGGTTGGTCTTCGGTAAAAAGATGTTATAACCTCTATCTGTGCCAGCATGTTGGGGGTAACTTTCTGTCTGGACTCAATTAAAAGACGAACGGGCACACGCACGCACACACATCTGTACCACCCTCCAACCCACACACCCACACACGCATGCGCGCGCGCGCACACACACACACACACCACACACACACACACACACAACACATACACACACATACACACACACACACACACAACATACATGTGCACTTACCCACGCACCCACGCACACACACTCATCCCTCCCAACGCCAAACACACACACACACACACACACATACACACACACACACACACACACACACACACACACACACACACACACACACACACACACACACATGTACATTTCTGCACGTACATATACATTCACACGTACACCCCCACCGCCACACACACACACACACACACACACACCACACACACACAACACACACACACACACACACACACACACACACACACACACACACACACACACACACACACACACATACACACACCTCCCACCGACACCCACCCACAAGAAAGCGTGTGCAGATACGGACAACTAATTTTCAAACATTTCATAAACCTTATCTTGACATTACACAGCATGAAAAGGGAAAACAGATATGGAAGAAAAGAGATATAAAACAAAAGACGATAACAAACCATACTGATGATCTTGCTTATGAGAACAAATTCAGTTTGGTGAATATGGTAATTGTGACTGTTCTACCAGCACAATCTTAGTTTCATCATCATCATCATCTCATCATCACATCATCATATATGTGCCCTGCCGCATGGCTTTGGCGATCATGGCCCTCCACACGAATCCGTCCCCCGTAACTGCAGATACATCTCCCACACCCTCCATCTTCAGCCACTCTGCAATTCCGTCCAATATTTTCTTACCAACAAATGCCTATCAATTAACATCAGAAAGAGAGTCCTTGAATGTTATATAGAACCAATACTGTTGTACGGATGCGAGGCGTAGACAGTCAGCAAGCAAAGCCAGAGCAGGATCGAGGCAGCCGAGATGTGGTTTCTCAGAAGAATGTTGAGAGTTCCATGGACAGCAAAGAAAACAAACGAGACAGTCTTGATAGAGGCAGACACAAGTAGATCACTCAGAGGAAGATTAGGAAAAGACAAGCAACATTTATAGGCCATTTTATGAGGAAGGGGGATTTGGAACACCTGGTCACAACAGGAAAGCTGGAGGGAAAGGAGCACCAGGTAGACCCAGGGAGAGAATGCTGGACGGACTTGCAGAGTGGCTGGGGATGAGGAGAGTGGGGGAGATGCTGGGGGCAACTGAGAGATAAGATGGTTGGATCCATGGTCGCCAACGCCATGCGGCAGGGCACCTGATGATGATGATGATTTTCTCTCTGGGTCTATCTGGTTTTCTCTTTCCCTCCAGCTTTCCTACTGGGGACCAGGTGCTCTAATTCCCCATTTCCTCATAAAATAGCCTATAAATGTTGCTTGTCTTTTCCTAATCTTCCTTATCAATGATCTTCTTGTGTCTGCCTTCCTCAGAGGCTGTTTCGTTTGTTTTCTTTGCTGTCCACGGAACTCTCAACATTCTTAGAAACCACTTTTCAGTTGCCTCAGTTTTGTTCTGACTTTGCATGTTAGTTATAAATAACAATAGATTTCTGTAATCCTATCATCCAAACTCTATTCGACTAACTGCACCTTGTGAGACTTTGAAATGGAGCGCAGAGAACTATAGCTGTTAGGCGAGCTGACCCGTAGTAGTAAAAAGCTCTGGGGAGAGCCGGACAGCAGAAGGTCCTCAGAGGAGGAACCCCGTCAAACAAGTGTTTCGGCCCTTAACTCCTGACACTCTGGGAATTGAACCCGCACATCCTAAGTGGTCAGGTTTCTCAAAGCAAAGTCACCATTGTGACCGATGTCTTAATCACTTGGCTACCGGTTACCAGCAACATATGGGATACATTTTAAGCCTTATGAAGTTCACTTTTGTCCCTCCTGGTCCAAATCCAACTGGAGCTTTTTCCCCCGCTGCTTCTATCATTGCCTTTAGGGCTCTGGTCCTCTCTCTCCCCGAAACCGAGAGCTACATCATGAGATCATAGGCTGATGTGCTGTCAACCCCTTTGCTCCATCCAACCTCTTATAGTGAGAACTTTGGCTTGAAAGCAGATGTCCTCATTCTCTAGACTGTATTTCTCAGTACTGTAGATATGGGCTTCCTCCATTATACGTTTTATACATCAATACTAGATATGGGCTCCTCCATTATACGTTTTATACGTCAATACTAGATATGGGCTTCCTCCATTATAGTTTTAATACGTCAATATTTGATATGGGCTGCCTCCATTATATGTTTTAATACGTCAATACTAGATATGGGCTGCCTCCATTATACGTTTTAATACGTCAATACTACATATGGGCTGCCTCCATTATATGTTTTAAATACGTCAATATTAAATATGGGCTGCCTCCATTATATGTTTTAGTACGTCAATACTTAGATATGGGCTGCCTCCATTACACGTTTTAGTACGTCAACACTAGATATGGTCTGCCTCCATTACACGTTTTAGTACGTCAATACTAGATATGGGTTCTCCATTGCACGTTTTAGTACGTCATACTAGATATGACTTTCTCCATTATACGTTTTAGTACGTCATACAATACAGATATGGGCTTCCTCCATTATACGTTTTAGTACGTCATACTAGATATGGGCTAACGCCATTATACGTTTTAGTACGTCAATTCTAGATATGGGCTTCCTCCATTATACGTTTTAGTAGTCAATACTAGATATGGTCTGCCTGCATACATTTTAGTATGTCAATACTAGATATGGGCTCCTCCATTATACGTTTTAGTACGTCAATACTAGATATGGGCTTCCTCCATTATACGTTTTAGTACGTCAATACTAGATATGGGCTGCCTCCATTACACGTTTTAGTACGTCAATACTAGATATGGGCTTCTCCATTACACGTTTTAGTACGTCAATACTAGATATGGGCTGTCTCCATTACACGTTTAGTAGTCATTACTAGAATGGCTGCCTCCATTACACGTTTTAGTACGTCAATACTAGATATTGGCTTCCTCCATTGCACGTTTTAGTACGTCAATACTAAATATGGGCTTCCTCCATTATACGTTTTAGTACGTCAATACAATACTAGATATGGGCTCCTCCATTATACGTTTTAGTACGTCATACTAATATGGGCTGCCTCCATTATACGTTTTATTACGTCATACTAGATATGGCTCCTCCATTATACGTTTTAGTACGTCATACTAGAAATGGGCTGCCTCCATTATACGTTTTAGTACGTCATACTAGATATGGGCTTCCTCCATTATACGTTTTAGTAGTCATACTAGATATGAGCTTCCTCCATTATACGTTTTAGTACGTCATACTAGATATGGGCTGCCTCCATTATACGTTTTAGTACGTCATACTAGATATGGGCTCCTCCATTAACGTTTTAGTACGTCATACTAGATATGGGCTGCCTCCATTATACGTTTTAGTACGTCAATACTAGATATGGCTCCTCCATTAAGTTTTAATACTCATACTAATATGGGCTTCCTCCATTCACGTTTTAGTACGTCAATACTAAATATGGGCTTCCTCCATTAATTTTTGTACGTCAATACAATACTAGATATGGGCTCCTCCATTAACTTTTAGTACGTCATACTCTAGATATGGGCTCCTCCATTAACGTTTTAGTACGTCATACTAGATATGGGCTGCCTCCATTATAGTTTTAGTACGTCATACTAGATATGGGCTGCCTCCATTAAGTTTTAGTAAGTCAATACTAGAATGGGCTCCTCATTACACGTTTTAGTAGTCATACTAGATATGGCTTCCTCCATTGACGTTTTAGTACGTCAATACTAGATATGGCTCTCCATTATACGTTTTAGTACGTCATACTAGATATGGGCTTCCTCCATTATACGTTTTAGTACGTCAATACTAGATATGGCTGCCATTATACGTTTTAGTACGTCAATACTAGTATGGGCTTCCTCCATTATAGTTTTATAATCAATACTAGATATGGTCTCCTCATACACTTTATATCATACATATATGGGCTTCCTCCATTAACGTTTTAGTACGTCAATACAATATGGGCTTCCTCCATTAACTTTTAGTACGTCAATACTACGATATGGCTTCTCCATTACACGTTTTAGTACTTCAATACTAGATATGGCTGCCTCCATTATAGTTTTAGTACGTCAATACTAATATGGGCTTCCTCCATTACGTTTTAGTACGTCAATCTAGATATGGGCTCCTCATTAACGTTTTAGTACGTCATCATATAGATATGGTTTCCTCCATTAACGTTTTAGTACGTCAATACTAGATATGGGCTCTCCATTATACGTTTAGTACGTCATACTAGATATGAGCTTCCTCCATTATACGTTTAGTACGTCATACTAGATATGGGCTTCCTCCATTATACGTTTTAGTACGTCATATTAATATGGGCTTGCCTCCATTATACGTTTAGTACGTCATACTAGATATGGCTGCCTCCATTAACTTTTAGTACGTCAATACTAGATATGGCTCCTCCATTATAGTTTTAATACATCATACTAGATAGGACTTCCTCCATTAACGCTTTAGTACGTCAATACTAGATATGGGCTTCCTCCATTAACGTTTTAGTACGTCAATACTAGATATGGCTGCCTCCATTAAGTTTTAGTACGTCAATACTAGATATGGGCTGCCTCCATTATAGTTTTAGTACGTCAATACTAGATATGGCTGCCTCCATTACACGTTTTAGTACGTCAATACTAGATATGGCTTCCTCCATTGCACGTTTTAGTACGTCAATACTAGATATGGCTTCCTCCATTATACGTTTTAGTACGTCAATACAATACTAGATATGGGCTGCCTCCATTATACGTTTTAGTAGTCAATACTAGATATGGGCTGCCTCCATTATACGTTTTAGTACGTCAATCTAGATATGGCTCCTCCATTATACGTTTTAGTACGTCATACTAGATATGGCTGCCTCCATTAACGTTTTAGTACGTCAATACTAGATATGGCTCCTCCATTATATGTTTTAGTACTCATACTAGATATGGCTGCCTCCATTACACGTTTTAGTACGTCAATACTAGATATGGCTGCCTCCATTAACGTTTTAGTACGTCAATACTAGATATGGGCTACCTCCATAATACGTTTTAGTACGTCAATACTAGATATGGGCTGCCTCCATTAACGTTTTGTACGTCAATACTAGATATGGTCTGCCTCCATTACACGTTTTAGTACGTCAATACTAGATATGGGCTCCTCCATTTACTTTTGTGTCCAATACTGATATGCTTCCTCAGTACTCAATACTAGATATGGCTTCCTCCATTACACGTTTTTAGTACTCAATACTAGATATGGGCTCCTCCATTACACGTTTTAGTATGTCATACTAGATATGGTCTGCCTCCATTACACGTTTTAGTACGTCAATACTAGATATGGCTTCCTCCATTGCACGTTTTAGTACGTCAATACTAAATATGGGCTTCCTCCATTATACGTTTTAGTACGTCAATACATACTAGATATGGGCTGCCTCCATTATACGTTTTAGTACGTCATACTAGATATGGGCTGCCTCCATTATACGTTTTATTACGTCATACTAGATATGGGCTGCCTCCATTATACGTTTTAGTACGTCATACTAGAAATGGGCCCGCCTCCATTATACGTTTTAGTACGTCATACTAGATATGGGCTTCCTCCATTATACGTTTTAGTAAAGTCATACTAGATATGAGCTTCCTCCATTATAACGTTTTAGTAAAGTCATACTAGATATGGGCTGCCTCCATTATACGTTTTAGTACGTCATACTAGATATGGGCTGCCTCCATTATACGTTTTAGTACGTCAATACTAGATATGGGCTGCCTCCATTATACGTTTTAGTACGTCAATACTAGATATGAGCTTCCTCCATTATAGTTTTATACATCATACTAGATATGGGCTTCCCCATACATTTAGTCGTCAATACTATTAGTGCGTCCTCCAATACATTAGTACGTCAAATACTAGATATGGGCTTCCTCCATTACACTTTTAGTACGTCAATACAATACTAGATATGGGCTTCCTCCATTACACGTTTTAGTACGTCAATACTAGATATGGGCTGCCTCCATTATATGTTTTAGTACGTCAATACTAGATATGGGCTGCCTCCATTACATGTTTTAGTAAGTCAATACTAGACATGGGCTGCCTCCATTATATGTTTTAGTACGTCAATACTAGATATGGCTGCCTCCATTATATTTTTAGTACGTCAATCTAATATGGGCTGCCTCCTTTAAATGTTAGTACGTCAATACTAGATATGGTCTGCCTCCATTACACGTTTTAGTACGTCAATACTAGATATGGTCTACCTCCATTACACGTTTTAGTACGTTAATAGTAGATATGGGCTGCCTCCATTATACGTTTTAGTAAGTCAATACTAGATATGGTCTGCCTCCATTACACGTTTTAGTACGTCAATACTAGATATGGGCTGCCTCCATTATACTTTCTGCTTGTCAATGCACGGGCTGTATCTGCTGTCAGCGTGCATGGCGATTGTTTCCTATGCTGGTGACTGACGTGGTTGACAGGATTTTCAGTGTTGCATATTTGATGGTAGGCTGACCTTATCCCACCCTCTTTTAGTGTATGTGTTCTTGTAGTGTGTTGTATGTAGATGTTAGTGAGAATGTGTGTGTGTGTGTGCACGATGTTAATGGGTAAAAACAGTGGATGTGTGTGTTACATGTGTATAGTCATTTCTTTTTGTTTTGTAGAACTGTAAGCTCCTAGAGCACTGTCAGGCGCACCATAAGTGTACATTATTATTATTATTATTTTTATTTATTATATTATTATTATTATTATTATTATTATTATTATTATTATTATTATTATATGCGAGGCGTGGACAGTCAGCAAGGAAAGCCAGAGCAGGATCGAGGCAGCCGAGATGTGTTTCTCAGAAGAATGTTGAGTTTATGGACAGCAAAGAAAACAAACGAGACAGTCTTGATGGAGGCAGACACAAGTAGATCACTCATAAGGAAGATTAGGAAAAGACAAGCAACATTTATAAGCCATTTTTATGAGGAAGGGGATTTGGAGCACCTGGTCACAACGGGAAAGCTGGAGGGAAAGAGAGCACCAGGTAGACCCAGGGAGAGAATGCTGGACGGACTTGCAGAATGGCTGGGGATGAGGAGGGTGGGGGAGATGCCAGGGGCAACGAGAGATAGAGATGGTTGGAAGTCCATGGTCGCCAATGCCACGTGGCAGGGCACCTGATTATTATTATTATTATTATTGTTATTATTATAAGTAGTAGTAGTAGTAGTAGCAGTTGTAGTAGTAGTAGCAGCAGTAGTAGTATAATGTATTGTTATTGTTATCAATTTATCATTGTCATATTTTTATCATTATTATCATTACTATTATCATTATTATTAGTAGTAGTAGCAGCAGCAGTAGTAGTAGTAGTAGTAGTAGTAGTAGTAGTAGCAGTAGTAGTAGTAGTAGTAGTAACATTTAGAATATATTTTATTACAACGCTTTGTATTCTAAAAGTGAGAAACAGTGATTTACGTAAACATGATTTTTCCAACCTAAATCAAATTCAGTGTCAGTTTTCATGCAAACAGAAACGATAAAAACGAGAAAATTGAATGTGAAAGTGTATTTTCTTGAGGCAACAAGACAGGCGCACATTTTTCACAGACTGGCTTTTGTCAAGCTTAAACGAAAGACAAGTAAAAGAAAAAAAGAAATCCCACCACCACCACCACTAACAACAACCCCCCAAACCACATAAAAGGCAAACAAACAAACAACCCCCACCCCCTCGAAAAAGAAAAGAAAAGAAAAGAAAAGAAAATCAGAAAATTGAGGACGAAAACAGACCAGATAATTTCCCTTTAACTTCTTCTTTTCTTGCTTGCACCCCAATGGATTTCTTCTTCTAGTTTCACATGTTTCCATTTCATATCAATGTCGTCTGCTTCTGCATAAATTCATCTCGATTATGGTGGCAAGCTGCTTTGTTTGTTGTTTTTGATGAGCGGGTGAAAAATGTGCTATGTGAAGAATTTTGTTGTCTCTCCTTCCCGGTCTCTCTCTTTCTCTCTCTCTCTCTCTTTCTCTCTGTCTCTGTCTCTCTGTCTTTCTCTGTCTCTCTCTCTCTGTCTGTCTGTCTCTGTCTCTCTTTCTCTGTCTCTGTCTCTCTGTCTGTCTCTCTCTCTCTTCTCTGTCTCTGTCTTCTGTCTCTCTCTGTCTCTCTCTGTCTGTCTGTCTGTCTGTCTCTCTCTCTCTCTCTCCTGCCTCTTTCGCTTTTTCCATATCTCAGGACAATAGGCTTTGTGTGCATGTCATAGGACACCACAGCTTCAAACGGTTCTCAACTTCATTTTAAGACTCCCTGAAGATTAAGGTCATCCAGATATCACTGTTGTTGCTGCTGCTGCTTTTGTTGGTTTTGTGTGTTTGTGTTGCTCTTAGTTTCTTTTTCTTCCCAAGCTGAGTTGGAAAACTATGCTCCGTTATTCCTGACTTCCATTCATTTCTTTCTTGTCCTACACACTGCCACCTTTTACTTTCAATTTTCTTTCACAACATCAAGTGAGGAGGATGAATACAGTGGTGTTCTAACACGTATGCATATATGTGCATATATATTTATATATACACATATATATTTATACACATATGTATACATATAAATGTGTGTATATATATATACATACATATATATATATATATATATATATATATATATATATATATATATATAACTTGGCTTATCATGCATGGAATGCTTACGCATGAAATGCCAACTTCGTTCAACAGGACACGTGGCTCACATTGAAGAACTCCATATTAAAAAAATGCTAATACCCCGGTATGGAGGGCTGAAGCGAGGATACATTGATCTATGAAGACCACGAAAGCCATACAAGGATAATCTGAAGACAAACTTCATCAGCAGTGACATCAACACCTCCGACTGGGAAGACACCGCCTGCAACAGCAGAAGTTGGTGACAGCAGTGCACACAGGCTCGGTCACACGCACAACAGGTGGTATTCAGCACAAAGGTAAGTAGGGCCCAAGGTCGCATGACTTCTACCATGCGGTGATTGTTGAAGAATGTTATTTCTAGAATTGGTCTTGCTTGTATCCAGTGTGAAAACTCATATCAAGCCACAAATGATCAATATGCCTACTCAGATCAAGGGAAGTGCCTGTCTTTCTCTTCCTCCTCCTCCTCCTCATCGTCATCATCTTTATGTATTTCATAATTATAACCATCATCATAATCATCATCGTCGTCGTCGTCGTGCATCACGTCGTCTTCGTCGTCATCGTCATCATCATCTTCGTCTTTCGTCGTCGTCGTCATCATCATCATTACATCATCATCACATCACACATCATCACGCAGCAGCAGCAGCAGCAGCAGCAGCAGCAGTAGCAGCATCGTCGTCCTTGTCGTCGTCATCATCATCATAATCATCATCACCGTCGTCGTCATTATCACTATTCTCCTCATCACCATCCTCCTCCTCCTCCTCCTCCTCCTCCATCATCATCATCATCATCATCTCTGTCTGTCTGTCTGTCTGTCTGTCTCTATCCTCTGTCTTTCTCTGTCTGTCTCTCTGTCGTCTCTATCGCTCTGTCTTTGTCTCTGTCTGTCTGTCTGTCTGTCTGTCTGTCTGTCTCTCTCTCTCTCTCTTTCTCTCTCTCTCTCCTCTCTCTCTCACCTCTCTCACCTCTCTCCTTTCTCTCAGTATGTTCCTTCTGGTTTTCTTCTCTGGGTCCGACAATAAAAGCATGCATATTATATTCAATTGTTTTTGATTGATGACGGAGTGAATTTCAGAGCCAGTGTCTATTGCACACAAAAGCTTGACGCATTCAGCATTCGTTCGTTGTTTGTTGTGTGTGTTTTTCTTTGAGGTCTATGTCAAGAAGTTAACGTGTAAATATTATGGCACCGCTACGCTCCTGATGTCACGAACAATCAGATTTCTTACAATGCCAATGAGATTTCGCCGAAGAATTTGCGTAAACGATAAGGACCAGAAACCTGACTGGGTAAATGGTTTTTTTTTCTGATGCATTAGCAATAAAAAAAAAATCAGCCTCAGGCATTTTCCGGCCCCCTTTTTGACACCGCCACAATGCCAAGATCAAGTACAGTACAGTGTGATGGAGCCGTGGGGGTGATGACCCAGAATCTCTTACTCACTCACTCACTCACTCACTCATTCACTCACTCATTCACTCACTCACTCACTCACTCACTCCACTCACTCACTCACTCACTCAATCACTCACTCACTCACTCACTCACTCACTCAATCACTCACTCACCCACTCACTCACTCACTCACTCACTCACTCACCCACTCACTCACTCATTCACATACTCACTCACTCACATCATCACTCATCACACCACTTTTACTCACTCACTACATTCACTTACTCACTACCCTCACTCACTCACTTCACTTACTCACTCATTCACTTACTTGCTTGCTTACTTAATTACTTACTTGCTTGCTTACTTACTTATTTACTTACTTGCTTGCTTGCTTATTTACTTGCTTAATAGCTTGCTTGCTTACTTGCTTACTGCTATTTATTTGCTTAATTGCTTGCTTGCTTGCTGCTCACTTACTTACTTGCTTACTTGCTTGCTTATTTACTTGCTTGCTTGCTTGCTATTTACTTACTTACTTGCTTGCTTACTTACTTACTTACTTGCTTGCTTAGTTCCTTGCTTGCTTGCTCGCTGCTTGCTTACTCACTTACTTACGTACTCACTTACTCACTCACTCACTACTTAACTACTTAATACTTGCTTGCTTGCTCACTTACTTACTTGCTTGCTCGCTCACTCACTTACTTACTTGCTTGCTCACTTACTTACTTACGTTCTTACTGACTGACTGACTGACTGACTGACTTATTTGCATACCTATCCATGAATCGAAAATATTGTCTTCGCCTATTTGATAGACATCTAAGCATTTGGGTATTGACTTCGGGGGGGGGGGGGGGGGAGGGAGTCTGTCATGTGAGACGAGTTTATACAGAATAGCTAATTGCGTTGTGATTCAGACCTTTATCTATTTACTTTATATATATATATATGTTCCTTTTTTGAAGGTAAGATACACACATACACATGTCATTTACACGTAACCAAGAGTTTTTAGTGGTAGGCTGATAAAATACCAGTATAAAATATAGACCTACTTCAAACATAGTCTAAGTAGGGCCTCAGGACCTGGCCAGCTCATGGGCTTATGTGCAGACTTAAGGCATGTGCAATGATCACCTTACACATGGCACTTGTGATGTTAGCGCATATGGAATTCGTTCCGAGCGCGGAGACTCATCTTGAGAAACTGAAACTGAAACTGAAACTTTGGGAATTTGTTCCAACCTGCACCCCTCAATTGTGTTACACTTTTAGCGGTGATGTGTTGTCTTAGAATAAATTCGTTTTCTTTCATGTTCTTTCTCTCTGTCCTCTTGTAACGCCATGGATGTTACAGGGAGAAGAGAGTTGACGGTAAGCAACTGAGCTGGAAAGTCTGAAAAGGAGAAAGGCCGTTTGAGGTCAAAGGTTGTGTGAGGTCAAAAGCCATGTGAGGTCAAAGGCCGTGTGAGGTTAAAGGCTGTGTGAGGTCAAAGGCCGTGTGAGGTCAAAGGCTGTGTGCGGTCAAAGGCTGTGTGAGGTCAAAAGCCATGTGGGGTCAAAGGTTGTGTGAGGCCAAAGGCCATGTGAGGTCAAGGCCGTGTGAGGTCAAAGGCCGTGTGAAGTCAAAGGCCATGTGAGGTGAAGGCAGTTTTTACACTATCGGATTCGGCGCATTGGTTACGTTCGAAAAATACCTTTCAACCGAGGTTGTATCCTAGCTTGTGACATCTCTCATTTTATCTCGTCTTGATTACTGTAATGTCTTCTTTCTAGTCTACCAGCTTCTTTTCTCCTGTGTTTGCAACGTATACAAAACACAGCTGCTCGTCTTGTCTTCAGATAAAACGTCTGTAAAAGGAGAAAGGCCGTGTGAAGGAAGGTCCCTTTATACCGATAGATCTGGCGCATTGGTTATATTCGAAAATACCTTTTGATTAAGGCTGCATCTAAGCTTTAACATCTCTCTTTTTGTCTCAATTACCGTGACAGTCTTCGTTCTGAACTCCCAGCTTCTTCTCTCCTCTGTCCGCAAAGCATCCAAAATACAGCTGCTCGTCTTGTCTTCAGAAACAAAGAGATTGATCATGCCCCTCCCCCCCCCCCCCGTCCCATCCTTCACTCTCTGCACTAGTTGCCTGTTTTGAACAGAACTGAATATAAACTGGATGCCATGTGCCAAACATCTATTCATCACTCTGCTCCATCCTACCTTTGTGACAACATCAGTATTTATACGCCAGCTCGCATCTTGCGCTCAGCTCCAGTCACTCTGTCTCTTCAGGTTCCTAGATTTAAGCTATCAACTCCCGGCAGCGTTCTTTTGCGATTTCAGGACCATCTGCCCGGTATTGGTTTCCACTGTCCCTATGGCTAACACCTGTCTTTTCTGCTTTTAAGTCCAATCTAAAACCTCACCTCTTTTCCAGACAATGACTTCTACAACTATTCCTTTTCCTCCATTTTGTGTAAATCTTCTTCGTATATTGTATACAGCTTGCGTTAATCGATTGTGTACATCTGGTGCGTGAATGCGCTTTGATTTAAATTATCAAGATTTAGCGCCATGTAGATACTATACTTTTCATCATTACTATACTGTCGACCCAGATTTTCCTTGTTTGCCGCTTGCTTTAAATCCATATAGTCTATTGTTGGTAGGGTTGCGTTCTGGTCAAATGTCTAAACCACTGTATTCTCTGCTGATGAATATGATAGTTGGATGGTGCTGCTCTTACCATTTCTCGAATCATGGTGTTTATGACCGTGTGACGTCTGGTCTCAGTGAAAGCTTTTCTCAAACAGTGCATCTGACAGGTGATTATTTTGCTGCAGGGGATTGGCAGTCTCCAGGTCTGGCACTGGTAACGTGAAAGAAGGGATGAAGATGGAACCGATGAGCTGGGTTTGTGTTTCACTTGGAATGTTGGGATGTTTCAGGAGCAGGACAAATTGATAACTGACATCGTTTTGCTCCCTGGGTTATTGTTGTGAGTTCTCTGTTGACTCTTCCATGATCTGATAAAATGCTGCAGAAGTATTTGAATTCAATTGTTTAAGTTTAGTGCTAAAGGTGTAGATGTTAAAATTGTCTGATCTTCTGGTGACTTTTAGTCTTGGTTTTCCTAATGCTGATTTTCTTCTTCTACTTTTCAAAAAGTCAAATGGACAGATAGAAGAAGTAATGAAAGTGTCCTGGAAGAACTTGATACCACCAGAAAACTACTATCAGGCAGCTACAAGAGAACACTAAGATACATTGGCTATGCGTCACGCAACAAGAACACGGACTCATGGCAACCATCTTTCAAGGAAATACAGTGGCAAAAAGGAAGAAAGGCAGACCTCCAATCTCACACGTCGAGAACAGAACCAACATCAGTGGCTTAAATATTCAAGAAATTGGCCACAAAAGTCAAAACAGAGCGGCCTGGAGTGAGATGGTGATATCCTGATGTGCAGTGGCCAATAGTGAACCCGGTGACGCCCACAGGTGAGGAGAGGTGAAACTTTTCAAAGTAGTGTTCAGATTGATTTCCGTTTCTATAGCCATCCTTATTCTTCGTGTGCTCAACTCTGATCGCCTGCATAGAGCAAAAGCATAAGAAGATTCTTCCTTAATCCCATTCCAAACATCCTGTAACCAGGGTGTTCACAAGCAACAAACATGATCATCCTGCTTTGTCTGTGGGCTGAACCAACAAGCAGGTCAGGCATGCTGAGGTTGGTGCAGTCTTTGATGTCTGCCACCCAAATCTTCCTCTGCATCGTCAGAAAAAAAAATGACGGATGGTAATGGACAGAGTGCCATAGCGGGTGACGTGACCAAACCAGGCAAGCCTATGTCATTACATTGCTATCAGGGAGAAGAGTGCCAGAATGGTTCAGATGTTCGCCTGCCAATAACTAAGCTCGAGGTTCCAGGGTTCGATCCCCATAGAGGCCTTGATTTTTCTCCGCAGTTTGACCGGAAAATCGAAATGAACGTCTAGTCCTTCGGAAGGGGGCGAAAAACGAGTCGGACCCGTGTGCCTTCTGGCTGCGCACGCTAAAGATCCCAAGGCAGTTGAAAATTGTTAAGAGCAGGGAATTGCCCGGCTGCCTTGGTAAAAAAACATTGAGAGAGAGGTTGATTTCCCAGGTCCCGCCCCTTGAAGACCAGTTAGCCTTCTTACCTTTCTGAAGTTTTGTTAAAAAAATGTGAATATGAATATGAATTTGAAGCGAAGGAGAGGGGAGAGAGGATGGGTGCTGCCGTCGTGGTGTTGGTCCCGGGAAAAGTTGGGGTCTCTGTCACCTCGCTCCCATGCGACCTCAGGGTTATGGCACTATCTAGGTAGGACCTCAGGACCTGGCCAGCGCTTGGGTTTATGTGCAGGCTTAAGGCGTGTGCCGTGATCATTCTGGATCTTCTCCATCACATGGCACCTGTGAC
>CM060305.1:90668489-90680989 GCA_030674185.1 Monoplex corrugatus
ATACTGAAGGACCAAAAACAGAGAAAGCGCGTTTGCCAACTGTGGAGAGAGAAAAACGTGGTTCGACTAGTTGAAAAGAATCTCCGGAACGAAGGGTTCGAGTCGGTACATAATGTTGGATCAGTTCAGAAAGATATGGTGGTGCAGTGACTGTATCACTTAGACAGCGGAAACAGAGGCAAGCAATCTTGAAGTCTATTCTGGCTTTGATGGGGAGCCAGTGAAGGGATTTCAGCAGTGGATTTGCACTGTCAGATTGTTTCTTGTGCAGGATAAGGCGGGCTGCATTATTCTGAATGACCTGAAGCTTTCTAAGTTTGTCATCAGGTAAGCCAGCTAAGAGAGAATTACAGTAATCTAATCTTGACAAAATAAAACAAACTACAAGCTTCCTCACGGCATCGGTGGTGAGGTAAGGACGAATCTTTGCAATCCTACGGAGCTGAAAGTTTAGGCTACGGCAAAGATTGTTGATATACGCGTCCATTGTTAATGATTCGTCAAGAAACACTCCAAGATTTCTAACAGATGGTGCAAAAGAAAGACTGCAGCCACAGACTGTCATTGTGCATGTTGGTGTTTGTTGTAGTTTATGTTTAGTACCGATTTTTATCAGTTCAGTTTTATCTTCATTCATTTTAAGCTTGTTTGTCATCATCCAGTCACCGACAGCCTCAATACCAGATTGTAAATTGCCAAGCAATACTGGAAACTCGGCTGGGATGTTGGAATCATACAATTGTGAATCGTCGGCGAAGAAGTGATAGCGAAGACCTGATCGACTTATCACCTGACTCAGAGGCTTGGTGTACATTACGAACAAGACAGGCCCTAACACTGAGCCTTGTGGGACTCCAAACCTGAGCACTGATGGAGAGGAATGATACTTTCCTAAAACAACAGATTGAGTACGGTCCTTAAGGTAGGACCGAAACCAGTCCAAAACGATTGCAGAGCAACCATATGTGGTATGCAGTCTGTTGATAAGTATGTTATGGTCTATTGTATCAAAGGCAGCAGACAAATCCAGCAAAGACAGGAGAGACACATGTCCACGATCAGAAGCATGAAGAAGATCGTTAACGACACGAACAAGTGCCGTTTCTGTACTATGACATTTACGATATGCAGATTGAAATGGCTCAAGTAGGTCGTGGGACTGAAGGTGATGTAACAACTGTTCCAAGACAATACGTTCTAAAACCTTTGATAAAAATGGCAAGTTAGAAACTGGGCGAAAGTTTTTCAAGCACTCAGGATCAAGTGTTGACTTTTTAAGAAGTGGTTTCACTAGGGCATGTTTAAAACTATCTGGGACAGTGCCTGTACACAATGACCTGTTCATGATATCAGTTATCAGGGGAACAAGTTCATCAATACATCCAAAAAACAGTGATGCAGGAATGGGATCTAGCTCGCATGATTTCTTGGGCATTTTCATCAGTATTTCTCTCACATTTTCTTGAGACACGCTCTGAAAAACAGAGAGTGCAGATCCAGAGAACCGATCAGCGTCAGAGAGAGGGAGGGAGAGAGAGGTCAGTAGTCTTCAGAATACTTTATTACTCAAGCATAATAGCATTAAGTCCCACTGGTCCAGTCTTACAGCTAGTTCTTGGGAGACTTGAGAGAGAGAGGGAGAGAGAGAGAGAGGGAGAGAGAGAGATTGATTGATTGATTTGATTCAGTTTTACGTCAGCACCCACCTCAGGTGATATGGCCGACGGGGATAACCATCCCAGGAAAATGGGGGCAATGGGGGACTTATCTAATCCTATACTGACACCACCAGAATAACAATGATGCTAAGATGGGACAGTGAGAAGGCCAGATTTAATGTAGCGCACCCCGGGATTCGAACCCACAACCATTAGCATGTGAATCCGACGCTCAAACCAACTGAGCTACAGAGGCCCGCCGGGGAGAGAGAGAGAAAGACAGAGAGAGAGAGAGACAGGCAGATAGACAGACACAGACAGACAGAGACAGACAGCCAGACAGACAGAGAGACAGACAGACAGAGATGCTAATGATGAAATGATGATACTCAATCTTTCTATGGGCAGATGCTATTAGCTGAAAGCCATTTCTCATACTGGTCATTGCTTGCATACTGGGTGTTTTCATGTTTCCATGAATCAGCCAGCCATTGACATGATTTACAGGATCTTTAACGTGCATAGTTGATATTCTGCATACATTTACACACAAATGGCGTTCAGGCACTGGCAGATTTGCAGACATGTTGACCTGGGAGCCAGAAAAAATCTTTTCACCTTTTACCCACTAGGAGAGAGAGAGAGAGACAGAGAGAGACAGAGAGAGAGAGAGAGAGAGGGAGGGAGAGAGAGAGGGATAAAGAGAGAGAGGGAAGGAGAGGGAGGGAGGAGGGAGAGAGAGATAGAGACAGAGACAGAGACTGAGAGACAGAGAAAGAGAGAGAGACAGAGACAGAGACAGAGACAGAGAAACAGAGACCGACAGACAGATAGACAGACATATAGACAGACAGACAGACAGACAGAGACAGAGACAGAAAAAATAGAGACAGAGAAGGGACAGAGAGAAAGAGAGACAGACAGATACTGAGCAAGACTAAGAGAAAACGAGAGAGAGAGAGAGAGAGAGAGAGAGAGAGAGAGAGAAAGAGAGACAGACAGACAGAGAGAGTGAGAGAGAGAGACAGACAGACAGAAACACAGACAGAGAGTGTGAGGGAGAGAGAGAGAGAGAGAGAGAGAGAGAGAGACAGATAGACAGACAGACAGACAGATAGAGACAAAGACAGACAGAGAGACAGACAGACATCAGAGACAGAAAGGAATGCAGAGAAAGGGAGAGAGAGGGAGAGAGAGAGAGAGAAGCAAGAGAGAGAGAGAGAAACAGAGAGAGAGAGAAACAGAGAGAGAGAAACATAGACAGAGAGAGAGACAGAGACAGAGACAGACACACAGACACACAGACGGAAGGACAAGCAAACAGACAGACAGACAGACAGACAGAGAAAACAAAAAAAATCTCTGATAAAGAGAGATGGCTGGTAGCGCCTGATTCTCATTTGTATTTATCATGTTTAGGACCGATTGAAGCACAGGGGAGGGCAGGAATGCGAGATGTACAGAAGGTCAGAACTGGCACATTCCAGACACACAGACATATGGGACTATCTAAGAAGTGGTGGGCACTCCTCCATTTTCTGCTACCAGCCGGACAAAGAAGAAAAACAAGAAAAACAAGAAAAACAAGAAAAACAAGAAAAACAAAAAACAAGAAAGAAAAGAAACCTATGCTTTCACGATAACATTGCAGTCAACAAGTTCTGGGCGAAATGTGTGAAGGTCCGCCTACTGAAAATTCACAAAATCTTGTTCGCATATTTTTCGTCACAGACAAACAAGACAGACAGCGTCTGAGAGACAGACAGCTGAGAGACAGACAGTCACAGACAACACACACACACACACACACACATACGCACGCGCTCGCGCACGCATATCACAGACTCAGAGAGACAAAGAGAGAGAAAAGGAGATGAGGAGAGAGAGAGAGAGTGACAGACAGACAAACAGAAAACAGACAGTCAGTCAGTTAGAGACCGAGACAAAGAGGGGACAAGACAGAGAAGACAAAAAAGACAAAGACAGAGAAAGAGAGAGAGGAGGAGAGAGAGAGAGAGAGAAGAGAGAGAAGAGACGGAGACAGAGACAGAGAGTGACAGAGAGACAGTCAGTCAGTTAGAGACAGAGACAAAGAGAGACAGAGACAGAGAGACAGACAGAGACAGACAGAGACAGACAGAGATAGAGACAGACAGAGATAGAGACAGAGTGGGAGAGGGAGAGAGAGAGAGAGAGAGAGAAAGACAGACAGACAGAGACAGAGAGAGAGAGAGACAGAGAGAGAAAGAGAGAGAGAGAGACAGAGACAGACAGAGACAGAGAAAGAGAGATAAAGAGACAGAGAGAGAGACAGAGACAGAGACAGAGAGGGAGAGATCGAAGAGATCTCGATATCAAACAATCTTTCTCTTATGTGTTCTTGTGTTTCTATTTCTGCTGTGAGGCTAAGAAAGGAAAAATACAACAAAAAACCAACAACAGAGAAAACAGAAAAAAAGAGACATCACAAGCGTGCCGCTAGCCTCATTCAGACTGATAACACGCTTACAATTTCACTCACCATCGCACTTTTTTTCCCCTCAGTCGTTTCCATCATCTGTTCCCTTCTATTCTCTCTGATTCAAAACAGTCACAGTCAAGCAGTTTCTCTCCCTCTTTGTCAATCTTCTCTGAGAGAGAATAATAAAAGTACAAAAATAAAAACAACTGGGAGAGGAGGGGGAGATTATTTCATACTGACCGGAAAGAGAAGTCTGCCGATGCATGTATGAAAATGTCGTGTCTATCTGTCAATGAGAACTATGCATGAGCAAAACTTCTGTTATCTCTTTGTGGATCGCTATATCTTTAATCAGTGCTGGGCAAAGATGTGGTCTGATGAGAACTCGTGTACGTTTTAAAGATAAGGCATTATAGTCAACGTCAAACGGGCAAAAAGTATCTATGCCTGGCACTTTTCTGAGGAAGGCGTGTGAATAGCACTTTGTCAGGAACTTCGGAAATAATCTAGAATTTGTTTTCAGGGTTTTTGACATTTTACCTTTGTCCCTGTTGCTCGTCAAGACTTAACCCTTTGACTCCCGCACCCTGTCCACCAATATCCTGCATTGTCAACCACGCTAACAAAGCAAAAACTTAACCCTTTGACAGGAAGCTGGTGGATAGGCTGAGGGAGTCAAAGGATTAAGTTTTTGCAGTTGATGGATAGGGTGCAGGAGTTAAAGGATTATTTCAAACAAATATTGTTCGGGGTCAAAGTGCTCGTTAGAAATACACATTTGGATTTTTTTGTAATAATTATTGTATGAAAAGGGAGACTGATAGAATAATACGATCATTTTTTTTCTTCACACATCGACATCCCTCTCCTCACGGCAGTCTCTTGTTTTTGTTTTCATTTAAATGTATCAAATTTATACATAATTTGATATGTATAAATTTTCTCACACAGGACTGAGCAGCAGAGAAGTTTCAGTCTTTTTCTCCTAATTTTTGTATCTGCTGTTTGTTTGTTTGTGATCATACGCTTGACAAGGCTAGTTGGCCGAAAAAAAATTGTCCCTGTCTTGTCTTGTTTGTATTAAATACGCGTTCTTATTCTTTTTTCCGTGTTTTTTTTTTTCTGGTTCCTGTTTGATTGAACGCGGGCAGTCGCACTTGCTATACATAATTTGTTAATTTCAGGCGATATATCTTCTTCCATTCTCCTACCATTACTAGCCTTTTATCTCTGTACCTACGATGTCATGGTAAATTCGGTTACGAAGAAACAAAAAATGATTTGACGTTTTTTATTTATGATATTTATTCTATTACATTTTAAGAAGAGTTCATGGCTTAATTAAAACACTATTGCTTTTCCACCATATCAGTTTACAGATATCGTTGGAGGCTCAATAGTCACCGTTTATATTATCTACATTTAAGCCTTTACATTACACTGACTTCTAATCTCCCACACTATACTCTAATTGATGGTAGTAGGCCCCATCTTCTCCTGATTTAGATTTGATAATATTACTGATAGCACATGAGCCAGGGTGAAAAGGTGCTTTGTGGTGACTTTCCTAGTTCAAATCATCGCTACTAATTTTCTTGCCTTTGCACAGCCTGAACAATCCTAGATATTGAGCTTTAAATGTCAAATCAAATAGCAGACATAAATTCATGGAGGTTGAACAAATCATTTATTAGCCAGTCAAGTTTATATTTACACTTTACTCAAATTTCAGCCTTCCTTTTACAGGTAGGTGTAGTAGGCTGAGAATAAAGTTTGGTGTTAAACCAATGGTTGAACCTATGTATGTGTTTTTTAGTTTCTTATGAAGGTTACTCACTAGTTAATATTTTCATTTGTTTGGGGGGGGGGGGGGGGGGGCTATTTTTTCATATATTCTGAAATATTAAAGTGTAAATATAAGGTTTCACTCGTGACACTTTTGTGTCACAGGCCTACAGTTCTTTGATCAATCACAGTGGAAAAAAATGATTAAAAACTGCAATGAAATAGGGTTTTTCAAGTTTTGTGCATAAAATGTCTGAATAGAATTCATTAGCATTGCAATCAAATGGATACTTTGGAAATTATTTGAGTTTTTAGCGTTCGTGTGACACCTGTCACGGATGGAACTATGCCCTATAAAGTATGAGCTACTGCCTCTGGAAAAGCCAAATGATTTGTTCAACCTCCATGAATTCATGTCTGCTATTTGATTTGGCATTTAAAGCTCAATATGTAGGATTGTTCAGGCTGTGCAAAGGCAAGAAAATTAGTTGCAGTGATTTGAACTAGGAAAGTCACCATAAAGCACCTTTTGACCCATGCTCACATGCTTTGGGGGTAGAATATTAGGTTGTGCTTTCAACCCTCTCTTTCCATTCCAGACTCATTTCTCTATTTCTTATCCACAGCTGTCACTGCTTGGCAGCCAGTCACTGTCTCTCCTCTCACTACAGACTTCGGTCATTTTCATTTTACTCTTCGACTAAGATTCCAGTCTATGCTGGTCGCCGTGGTGTAGTGGTTAGCGAAACGGACTACCCGCTGGAAGGTTGGTGGTTCGAATCCCCATCATTCTCTTCAAAAATCGTTGTGGGATTTTTCGGCTCTAACCGGCTCCTACTCAGAGTTGGGCGTGCTATGGGCTCATTGGGAAGACTGGGACCACATAGATCGAGTCTCATCCACTTCATGGATGCGTCATTGAGGGTGTTGCTCAAATCTTCTGACCAGCACCGCAGATGTCTGTATCTCTCGGGCCTGGTTGACGCCAGGATATATTATAATAGTAAGCGTAGAGTACAACCCTGTCACGCAGTCTCAATCCTAGATGGAACTCCATAGCATCATGATTATCATCTACATAGACATCATCATCATCATCTCATTGTAAAAACTGTGCCAGGTTCTGTGGCCCATCAAGGTGGAGTAGAAAATAGGTGGGTGGGGGAGGTGAGCACAAAGGTAACCTCCCTGAGTGCGATGATCCTTAAAAAAATAATAAAAAGAGTTCGACTTCCTGGCCTATGTTAAATAATTGACTATGTCTTACTCCTAGGTGCAGCGTGTGGGTGTTTTTGCGCAGGTTGTTTATGGCTTACATCATGGTCATTTTCGTCATTATTTATCACATGTTAGTCACGGCATCGTGCACACGGAACTGACTCCGAACACGAAGACCATGCCTTGAGAACTGAAACGTAGGTTGAATACGGTATCCTTGGCATGCAGTGAATAATGTTTACTTGCCCTCAAAACATTTGATCTGAAGGAGGCTGTTCTCTATATTTCCTCTAAGTATTTTCTTTAAAGGGATTTTTTTTGTTTGGTTGGTTGGTTGTTGTGATTTTTATTTATCTTGTTCTCTGTCTGTCTGTATGCCTGTCTGTCTGTCTCTGTCTCTCTCTGTGTGTTAATCTGTCTCTCTGTATCTGTCTCTGTCTCTGTCTCTCTCTGTCTGCCTCTATTTGTCTCTCTGTCTCTGTCTGTCTCTGTCTCTGTCTGTCTGTCTGTCTGTCTGTCTGTCGTCTCTCTTCCTCCCTCTCGCTCTGTCTGTCTCTCTGTCTTCTACTTTTTTGTCTCTCTCTCTGTGCCTCTGTCTCTGCCTCTCTGTCTCTGTGTCTGTCTTTGTCCCCCCTCTCTCTCCCTCTCTTTCTCTCTCTCTCTCACTCTCTCTGTCTCTGTCTCCCTGTCTCTATCTCTGTCTCTGTCTCTCTCTCTCCCCTTCTCGCTCTGTCTCTCTGTCTCTGTCTGTCTTAGTTTCTTCTGTCTCTCTGTCTCCGTCTCTCTCTCTCTCTCTCTCTCACACACTCTTTCTCCCTCTCGCTCTATCTCTTTGTCTCTCTCTGGCTGTCTGTCTTGGTCTCTCTCTCTCTCACTCACTCACACACACACACACACACACACAACATACACACACACACACCCTCTCTCTCTCTCTCCACGCTTTCTTAGATCGGCACTGCTGTGTAAACAAATCCGTCCGGGTCTTGGCTCTTTGGTAAACGAAACTAATTTAAGAGGTAACTAACTAACTGAGACCACGCACTACAGTGTTACCACTTCAAGGAAGCATCTTTGATGGTTTTGCTGAAAATCCCTGATAAACAGGTGCAAGAGTCTTTCTACTCATAATCTGATTAACAGCGGAACAGAGACTGGAGAGTACAGTCCTGTATTGTGACCTGTGTATCGTCAAGATGGAATTTTGTTATTCTCCTAATCATTGCCCTCATTCTCAACCATAATGCATTCACTGTAAAAGTGTCCAAATGTAGATTTTGTTGCGATTGTCATTAAACCATTAAAACAATGGTATTGTCGTTAAAACATTAAAACAATGGTATTGTCGTTAAAACATTAAAACAATGGTATTGTCGTTAAAACATTAAAACAATGGTATTGTCGTTAAAACATTAAAACAATGGTATTGTCATTAAAATATTAAAACAATGGTATTGTCGTTAAAACATTAAAAGAATGACACCGCCTTTAAAACATTAAAACGGTGACACTGATTAAACCTTTAGACAAATGATATTTTCATTAAAACAATGACATTGTCATTAAAACATTAAAACAATGACATTGTAATAAAGTATTAAAACAAAGACATATCATTTAAACTTTAAAACAATGACATTTTCATTAAAACATTAACACAATAACATTGTCATTAAAACACATAAAATAATGGCATAGCCATTAAAACATTAAAACGATGACATTGTCATGAAAACATTAAAACAATGACATACAATGTCACGAAAACATTAAAACAATGACATACATGTACATTGTCATTAAACATTAAAACAATGACATGACTTGTTATTAACAGTCAAAACAATGACAATGCCATTAAAACATTAAAACAATAAGGTTGTCATTAATACATTAAAACAATGACATTGTCATTAAAACATTAATACAAGTGCCAGCCCATGGATCTTAAGGATAAAACATCTTCAATCGTCAAAGAAGATTATCATTTAAATCTCCATGAATTGCAAAACGAAACAAAACAAAAATGCCCCCCCAAAAATCATCGCTGGATTTTTCGGACCCAATTTGCTCCTACTCTCTATTGAGCATTGCTATGGTCTCACTGGAGAGGCTTTGACCACGATGGACCTTAACTCATCACATGGTATGTGTAGCATCAATGTATATGGAATTAATTCTGACAGATTGTAGAATACGGTCCTATATCGTGACTTGTGTGTGGTCTAGATGGAGTTTTGTTAGTCTTGTTGTCATTGAGAGCTATTGAGAGCAAGAATAAGTCAAAACTGAAAAAAAAAATCCCTTTCGGTATGATGAAGTTGGCACTAATGGATTAGAATCCATAAATTCCCAGTACAACTATCAAGGCGTTTGGCTCATAGGAGACGCCATTTTAAGGAACTGAACCCGAAGCTGAAGACACAGTCGAACCTCATCCTCTTTAAGGATGCGTCATTGACAAATTGTTAACATTTGTTGCTGATGAAGTTGCTAACATTTCCTTGACCGAAATCTGCAGGTGTCAGTATTTTCCAGGCCTGGTTGACATTAGGACGTATTATGAGAATAAGTTTAGAATACAACCCTGTCATGCAATCTCAGTACAAGGAAGATCTGCATAGCATCTTCCCAACCATTTCTATTCTTATCATCGTATCATTGAGAATATTGTCCCCAGGTTCTGTAGCTCTACATGTTTTGGTGACCTGAGTTTTGATGTGTATTGGAAAACCGAATTGGGTGGAGTGAGTGCAAAGACACAGGGGCTTACAAAAGATTGGGCAGCAAACATGAAACCAACCCAACCCAACCCAATCCAACCCAACCCAACACAACCCAACCCAACACAACCCAACGCAACCCAACGCAACCCACCCCACCCCAACAAACCAAACCAAACCAAACCAACCAAACCAAACCAAACCAAACCAAACCAAACCAAACCAAACCAAACCAAACCAAACCGAATACAACCGAACCGAACAAAACCAAACCGAACCGAACATACTAGATAAAATAACACAAACAAGCAAAACATAAGAAAGCGGCTTGAAAATGGTTTTTCTGTTGCAGGGGATACTCTGCTCTCCTAGTAACATCCCGGGTTGGTTGCTTCTTATGACAGGGCCGTGGACTGCAAGATGTGATACTTCGAGTTCAACCCCAGCCTCCAACATCAAAAACTGGCCTGTTCACTGCCCATCTTAATGCTTCCATCATTCTGGTGGCATCAGCCTAGTGTTTCAAAAGTCCATTCATCCCTCCCTCCCCCACCCATATTTCAAGACCTTGCCAGCGCATAGGATTTTGCGCAAGCTTAGGGAGTGTGCCAGTTAACTGTTGGCAGATTTGGGTGAAGCACATCCGAGTGCGAAGAATCCCTCTTGAACAAACTCCAAAGTCCTGGTAATGTCAGGTCTGGTTTCTTTCATGTCCGGAGCTATCATTAACAGACGGATGTTGTGTTGGTCAGGAAATGTAGACAAGAACAATCAAGATGCATCTTTGAAGTTGGTGATACTAGAATGTTTGGTGCTGGTCTTTTTTAACTTAACCGTTAGCAAGTCGGCTAGCAGCAGTAGGCCTCCGTCAGTCGGCGTCGAGTATGGAGGATGCACCGTAGTGTCGTTTCGAGCCGAGTTGACGCCTCTGGAGCAGCGTCGGTCGGCTGTGGTTGAAAAGGCCGATGCGGAAAAGGCACTTCCCTTGCCACATAGGATGCTTGTATGGCTACCGAGAGGAAAAAGAGGTGGAAGGTGAAAAAATCCCTACAATATGATGAATTTAGCACTAATGGATTAAAATCCCTAATCTCCCAGTTTAAACATTAAGGCGCATGATTCGTAATACCCAGTCTTCGATGAAATTAATTTCCAACACTTAAACTGGGACATGTTGAGAACGAATCAGTCTGAAGTGTGAATTATAATGACCTTCGTTTGTGCATTTTCTGTACCCCTGCTCCCATTCCACCTTACTTTTTTTTTTCAAATGGGGATGATGTCATATTGATTGGATGTATGTATACATATATATATATGTATGTATATACATATGTATATATATATATGTATGTATATGTATATATATACATATATATATATATATTGTGTGTGTGTGTGTGAGCGTGTGTGTGTACGTGTGTGTGTGCGTGCGTGCGTGTGTATGGGGTGGGTGGGGGTTAGGTCAGTCAGTCGGTCTGTCTTCGAGTAAAATGTATGAACACAATATTCTCAACTCTTTACTGATAGAGCACTGCCACATGTTTTTAAAAAAATTTTTTTTTATCAAGAGTGTGGAGAAGTCACAAAAAACACAGATGTGGAAGGTAGAGCTTCTAGGTGATGGTCACAGAACAATAAGAAAACAAAGCCGAAAGTCAGTACTCATTTAGGAGGCTGAGTGAACAACACTTTCTCAAGAATTCTAACAATATTTAAATTACATTTTCACTGTTATGACAGTCTACCGTTGTCCATAATACACCGTCAAGTTTTATTCCATCAAAAGCTTCTTGGAGGTCACAATGACTTTGAAAGTCCGGATTTTGGGTTATGATTCTTGTATAGCTGTAGAGATTATTAGGATGACCATCTTTTGTCTGTTTTATTTTCCTTGTCATTTACGCTTCGTCACTGGCATTATCATGACTTGAATATACTAAACCACCTTTTGATTTCAAAACAAAATCCTCTGCTCGTCCACCATCCTTTTCTTGACGTATTCATCTGATTCTGATAATAACAAACGACCTTTTTGGACACGACATCTGAAAAAGCCTGTTCACACATGTTACATTTAAAAAAAAAAAGAGAAACTCAATGTGAAAGTGCCAATGCGATAAGAGAAGTGTGACGCCAAAATGTGTCTGTCGATTCAGCTACTGTCGGCTGTTCGTTCTTGAAGATTGTTTTGTGATTCACTGGATAAAGAATCGAGAATATTTGTTTTGGTTTATGCTAACACTGAAAATATATGTTTAAGTTCGATTTCGTTGTATGGAAATATGTAGAATCCTTTGGAACAATCTAGAAATGACAAGAAAAACGTAGAATACCTTAGATCTTTCTAGAATGTTTCGGAAATTGTAAACAAATTTAATCTGTTCAATGATTGGCTAGAAGTTTAATCTGTACGATGATTGGCTAGAACTACAGAATATTCTAGAAAGGGAAGGTTTGAGAATGTGGCTATGATTGGCTGAAAATCTTGGGAAAAGCCGAGAATATTCGGGAACTTTCCATGGTGTTATAAACAAAGCGTGACTGTGGGTCGAGAGAGCGAGAGTGATCGGAAGAGTTGAAGTGTAAGTTTGCTGTCAGAGATAGAGAAGTTGCTGTAGATTTGTGGAGTTGCTGTGTGTGTAGATTTGAGGG
>CM060305.1:90683489-90688489 GCA_030674185.1 Monoplex corrugatus
AAAGAAAGAGAGAGAGAGAGAGAATCTAACTGGTCTTCTTCTGCTGATGTCATTTCCCTATAAAATAATCTCTCTCTGTCTCTCTCTGTCTCTCTGTCTGTCTGTCTGTCTGTCTGTCTGTCTGTCTCTCTCTCTCTCTCAGCGTCTCAGGTTTACAGTCACCATAGGAAGAGCCATTTGCGACCTTGAGTTAAACAGTCGATTAGGTAATGCTTGCTTCTCCGGGTGCTCTCACACATTCCGAGGGTGGGAGCTGGTTAATGTTAGGTGGAGAGTTTGTGATAACGTGTGTGTGTGTGTATGTGTGAGTGCGTGTGTGTGTGTGTGTGTGTGTGTTTGTATGTGTGTGTGTGTGTTTGTGTGTGTGTGTTTGTGTGCGTTTATGTGTATGTTTGTGTGTCTGTGTCTGTGTGTCTGTCTGTTTGTGTGTGTGTATGTATGTGTATGTGTGTGTGTTTGTGTGTGTGCGTGTGTGTGTGTGTGGTGTGCGTGTGTGTGTGTGTGTGTTTGTGTGTGTATGTATGTGATGTGTGTGTGTGTTTGTGTGTGTGTGCGTGTGTGTGTGTGCGTGCGTGTGTGTGTGTGTGTTTGTGTGTATTTCTGTTGTGTGTGTGTACTTGTGTTTTTGTATGTCTGTCTGTGTGTCTGTCTGTCTGTGTGTCTGACTGCCTATGTGTCTGTTTCTCTTTCTCTTTCTCTCTCTCTCTCGCTCTCTTTCTTTCTTTGTTAGTGTCTTTGTTTGGTTGGTCTGTCCTCTGCAATACATCAGAAGCATTCACCCCATGTTCCACTTCCTGGTTTTCCAGGAACTGAAAATGAGCAGTCAAAGTTCAGTGGCCCTGCGACCACACACACGAAGAAATTAAAGTATATCATGATTATTCTGATAGATTATATATATATGTATATTACAATCATCACGTTGCGAAAATAAAAAAAAATAATAAAAGCAATATTGTGGATGGCAGTCAAAACGCCATCTTTTTTCTTCTTTATTTTTCTTACGAAAATATTCACAATCACCATTTGCTTTCTTCATTATCGATGAAAGAAAGCCAATAAATAAAATTTCGAAATATCGACCGAGAAACCAAACAGGCGCGAATCAACAGAGACAGCCCCAAGACAGGGGGGGAAACCTGCCCCCAGGTAAGATTATGATCAGGGCATAAAACAAAGGAAGTAGACTAGAAGCTTGTAAGGCAAGGCACCAGTCGCCGTGGTGTAGTGATTAACACAACGGACTACCGACTGGAAGGTTGTGGGTTCGAATCCCCATCAGTCCATTGTGTGGTTTTTCGGCTCTAACCGGCTCCTACCCAGAGTTGGGTGTGCTATGGGCTCATTGGGAAGACTGGGACCACACAGTCGAGTCTCATCCACTTCACACGGATGCGTCATTGAGAGCCTTGCTCAAATCTTCTGACCAGCACCGCAGGTGTGTGTATGTCTCGGGCCTGGTTTACACTAGGATATATTATGATAGTAAGCGTAGAGTGCAGCCCTGTCACGCAGTCTCAATTCTAGATGGAACTCCATAGCATCATGATTATCATCCTCATTGCCATTATCATCATCATCATATTATAAAAACTGTGCCAGCTTCTGCGGCATTAAGATGGCGTAGAAAATGGGAACAGGGGGAAAAAAAAAGGTGAGCACAAAGGTAATCTCCCTGAGTGCGATGATCCTGATTGGCTACACCAGAACGAGGCCCAGGGAGGTCACTCCGATTGAAATTCTACCCATGGCAGAGAACTGACGTAAATAAGCTAGCGCGAGTCAAAAATTGCAATCGTTCATGAAGTTAAAAAAAATTCCAATAAAAGCTCAGACGAGATATACTTGCAATTTTTATTCCTGATGCAAATAGCTATCTTTGTATGCAAAAAGACCTGTACATATATATTTTCATGCTCTCATAAAAAGAGACCGGGCCGGAAGCTTTACCAATAAATTTCCCTCCCTCCCGATCTCTCTGTCTATCTGTCTGTCTGTCTGTCTCATGTCTCTGTCTCTGTCTGTCTCTCCCTTCCCTCCCTCTCTCCTCTCTCTCTCTTCTCTCTCCTCTTTCTCTCTCTTTCTCTTTCTTTCTCTCTCTCCTCCTCTCTCTCTCTCCTCTCTCTCTCTCTCCTCTCTCTCTCTCCTCTCTCTCTCTCCTCTCTCTCTTTCCCCCTATCTTTCCCCCTCTTCTCCCTCCTCACACTCACCCTCTCTGTATTTCTCTCTGTCTCTGTCTGTGTGTGTCTCTCTCTCCCTTCCTCTCTCCTCTTCTTTCCGCTCATCTCTCTCTCTCTCCCCATCTCTATCTCTCCTCTCCTCTCCACTCATCTCTTTCTCTGTCTGTCATTCTGTCTGTCTGTCTCAATGTCTCTGTCTCTGTCTGTCTGTCTGTCTCTCTTTCTTTTGCCACCTGTGCACCCCATACCTTTTTTCTCTCATTTTCTTCTTCTTTTTCTTGTTGTTGTTGTTGTTGTTGTTCTTGTTCTTCTTCTTCTTCTTGTTCTTCTTGTTGTTCTCTTGTTCTTTTGTTCTTTTTCTTGTTGTTCTTGTTCTTGTTCTTTTGATTCTTGTTCTTCTTCTTTTTCTTCTTGTTGTTGTTGTTCTTCTTCTTCTTCTTTTTCTTCTTGTTCTTGTTCTTCTTCTTGTTCTTCTTCTTGTTCTTTTTCTTCTTGTTCTTCTTGTTCTTGTTCTTCTTGTTCTTTTTCTTCCTTTTCTTCTTCTTGTTCTTGTTCTTCTTGTTCTGTTTCTTCCTCTTCTTCTTCTTCTTTTTGTTGTTGTTGTTGTTGTTGTTCTTCTTCTTCTTCTTTTTCTTCTTCTTTTTCTTTTCTTTTGTTGTTGTTGTTGTTGTTGGGTTCCCATTGAGAAGCACAGCATGTTCACAGCTTCTAATTGAAGCAAAGAGATAAAGTCTTTTTCGAGTTCACGACTTCGTTTTCTCACGCATCTCTTATTCATTCTTAACATTTTTGGACATGTACAGGTATCTTTTTTTTTATCATTATTCTGCCCTAGGTTCTGCGTTGCCTCAGTAGTGTTCGTCTCACGTAGCCAGTGACAAAGATAATGATACTTAATTTTCCAACGATAAAAGTCATCATCTAAAAGCCATTTTTCAAACTTGCCGTTCCGTTGCTGATGTGCATACGAGTATCCGCCTAGAACTAAACATGCTGACAAAGAAATTCGTCACCAAACAGTGAGTGAGAGGGAGTGCGAAAGAGAGAGAGAGAGAGAGAGAGAGAGAGAGAGAGAGACAGAGACAGAGACAGAGACAGAGAGACAGAGAAAGACAGACAGAGACAGAGACAGAGAGACAGAAAGACGAGACAGAGAGACAGAGAGACAGAGACAGAGAGAGAGAGAGACACACACAGACAGATACAGACACAGACAGATACAGACAGACACAGACAGCGAGAGAGACAGAGACAGACAGACAGACAGAAAAACGAGAGAAGGGGGAGAGGGGAGAGAGAATTAGCGATAGTGGAGAGTGGAGAGAGAGAGAGAGAGAGAGAGAGAGGAGAGAAGAGAGAGAGAGAAGAGATTGGCGACAGTAAGAGAGAGAGAGGGGGAGAGAGAAAGAGAGAGAGAGAGAGACAGACAGACAGACAGAGAGACCGAGAGAAGGGGAAAGAAAGAGAGAGATAGAGAGAGAGAGAGAGACAGACAGACAGACAGACAGAGAGACCGAGAGAAGGGGAAAGAAAGAGAGAGAGAGATAGAGAGAGAAAGAGAGCAGAGAGAGAAAAGAGAGAGAGAGAGAGAAACAGAGAGAAAGGAAAGAAAGAGAGAGAGACAGACAGACAGACAGACAGACAACACACACACACACAACAGAACGAGAGAGAGGGGGAAGAGGGGAGAGATAATTAGCGATAGTGGAGGAGAGAGAGACAGAAAGAGAGATAGAGAGACAGAAAGAGAGAGAGAGAGAGAGCGAGAGAAAGGGAAAGAAAGAGAGAGAGAGAGAGAGAGAGAAATATATATACAGAGAGAGAAAGAGAGAGAGAAAGAGAAAGCGAGAAACAGAGAGAAAGGGAAAGAAAGAGAGAGTGAGAAAGAGAGAGAGAAAAGATAGAGATAGACAGAGAGAAAGGAAAGAAAGAGAGAAAAAGAGAAAGAGAGAGAGAGAGAGCGAGAGAGAGAGAGAGAGGGAGAGAGAGAGACAGAGACAGACAGAAGAGAGAGAGAGAGAGAGAGAGAGAGAAGAGAGAGAGAGAGAAATCGGATTAAGCCGAATGATACTGACAACTACCCTTTCGAGAGTTTGGAATTTGGAATCTGTTCATGAGGAATTCATTACATTCGGACAATTCCATATGCACTCCACCCAACTCTTCCAGCTGTTATTTGACAGACTCCTTGAGCCTGCAAGGTGTTAAAATGGGGATAGAGATAACGAAGGGACCTATCAAACACTAAGCTGACACCACTAGAATGAATGGAAGCATTAAGACAGGCAGCGAACAGCCCAGTTCTTAATGTTGCAGACCGGGGCTGGACTTGAGATGTCAGATCTTGAGCCCCTAGCTCTATCAAAAGAACCAAACATTAACCCTTTGACTCTCTCACCCTATCCCCTAGCATCCTGTATTGTCACCAATGATACCAAAGCAAAAAACTTAACCCTTTGACTCTCTCACCCCTATCCCCTAGCATCTTGCATTGTCATCAATGATACCAAAGCAAAAACTTAACCGTTTGACTCCCTCACCCTATCCACCAGCTTCCTGTAGGAAGCTGGTGGATAGGGTGAAGGAGTTAAAAGGTTAAGTTTTTGCAGCTGGTGGATAGGATGCGGGAGTCAAAAGGTTAACTCTCTCCGGACTTCCCCTATAGGGGGCGCTCAGTTTACAAACGTTCAGGGCACAATGATTTCTCAGCGTTCTTTTCAGGCAGTTAGTTCTCAGTTTTCGTTTTCAGGGCAATTATTTCTCAGTGGTTTCTATTCAGGCAATTATTTCTGTGTTTTCCTATTTCTTCCAGGCAATTAT
>CM060305.1:90693489-90695989 GCA_030674185.1 Monoplex corrugatus
ACACACACACACACACACACACACACACACACACACACACACACACACACACACACACACACACACAACTTTGCTCACTCGCGCTCAAGCACACGCATAGAGGAGGTGAGTGTTCGAATGATACTTTTTGTGGCCAGAGGTGTCTGGAATTTTTCTAGAGTTTGTTCTTGACATTCAGACATGTCCATATGCGCTTCACGAAAATCTGTCAGCAGTAATCTGGGAGACTCGTAGATACCTTCGCAAAACCGGCAGGCAAGGTCTTGATAAGGGAGCGGGGAATGGGACTATAAAACACTAACACCACCAGAATGATTGGAACATTAAGATGGGCAGTGAACTTTTATGCTGCTCTGTGGAATTGAACGAGAGATATAAAGTTTTACTCAAGTCTGTCACTTTTTCACATGGGCCTCGCTGCCGGCGCCTTTCTTGTCAGGTGTTTCATTTAGTATTCCTTGCTGGTGAAACTTTACACCCTTTGCAATGTCTTAAATTTTAAGTGAACTGCAGAGGTCGACAGACAGCGGTATCCACAAGTCTTTTTGTTCTTCTGTCTTTCTTTCTGTCTTTCTTTCTGTTTTTCTTTCTGTCTTTCTTTCTGTCTTTCTGTCTGTCTGTCTTTCTTTCTTTCTTATCTTTCTTTTCTTTCTTCTTTCTTTCTTTCTTTCTTTCTTTCTTTTTCTTTCTCTTTCTTCCTCCTTCTCTTGTTGTTGTTGTTCTTCTTCTACTTGCCTCTTTGTTCTTATTTTTGTTCTTGTTCTGCTTCTTTTTCTTCTTCTTCTTCCTCCTCCTCTTCTTCTTTCTTCTCTTCTTCTTCCTCCTCCTCTCTTCTTCTTTCTTCTTCTTCTTCTTCCTCCTCCTTTCTTTCTTCTTCTTCCTTTACTACTACTATCACCACCGCCACCACCTCCACCACCACCACTACTACTACTCCTACTACTCCTCCTCCTCCTCCTACTACTACTGCTCGGCTACTACTACTTACTCTTGTTTTTCTTCTTCTTCTTCTTCTTTTCGTTCGCTGTTTACATGGTACACGGCATCTAGAGATGAATGTAGACTTCAGTACCTGCCATCTATCATGTTAACAAGAAACATCACGAGGGTGCAGATGGGACCTTGAGTACCAAGGCCTCGCCACTCTCGGGACACTCACCTCCCAAGCTCCCGACGCCAACCGAAGATCATTTCTTCAAGCAAAGAGGGGCTGTCCATGCGTTGCATGACCAGTTCGGACGCAGTCAACCGTTACCTTGTTCACAAACCGAATGGCAAAATGGGGAGATGACAATCCCAGGGACATAGCCACACTACGCGCACCAACCAGGCCCAGCCCAGCCCAGCCTCCGGACCAAGAGAAAATGGAAGACCTCTCTCAGGTTCCTGGCAGCTATGGTGGTCTTTTTCACCAGCTTCCTGTGGCGTGACAAAACGGATGAGTGACCTCTCCAGTAGCTGAGGTCGGATTCTGTTTAGACGAAGGTTCCCCCCGCTGCTCCACACGTGAGAGGCCACAATGGGAAACGTCATTCTCGTCTGATATTGATAAACGTGTAGACGTGTTTACTGTCAAACATGGTACGGTGGTTTGTTAGAAACTGATGATGATGATGATGATGATGATGATGATGATGATGATAATAATGAATACGATGATGTTTGGTGCTGATGTAGAGGTGGTGGTGGTGGTGGTTATGGTGGATGTATTTATATTTCTCTGTGTGTGTGTGTGTGTGTGTGTATGTGTGTGTGTGCGTGTGTGCGCGCGAGCGTCTGTGAGTGTGCGCGCGTGTGTGTGCGTGCGTCTGTGTGTGTGTGCACGTGTGTGTGTGCGTGCGTTTGTATGTAGGTGCGTGCGCGCGCGCGCGCGTGTGTGCGTGCGTGTGCATATGTATGTGTGTGCGTGCGTCTGTGTGTATGTACGTGCGTGCGCGCGCGCGCGCGGGCGATGATGTGAAAACTTTTAATCACTTTACAATTTCTGGTTCGAAACGTTTTTTTACGGGTTCAAAAATGTTTCTCGGATTTCATTCATAATAATTATGTTCGTTTTGATTAGTCTGCTTTGAATTATGCATATTTGATATGTCAGAACAACTTTCATGTTAACCTGCCATAAATAGTGTATGACGATGATGAGGATGAAGAGTAAGATGACAATGATGATAATGATGATAATGATGATGATGATGATGATGATGATGCGTGTGTGTGTGTGTGTGTGTGTATGGACACCACAATGCTTATGTGTGCGTTTGTGTGTGTGTGTGTGCGTGCTGTGCGTGCGTGCGTGAGCATGTGTGGGTGCTTGTGTGCGGATGTGTGTGTTTGCATGTGTGTGTATGTGTGTAAGCGAAATAAGAGAGAGAGAGAGAGAGGGAGACAGACAGACAGACAGACAGAGAAAGAGAGAGAGAAAGAGAGAGAAAGAGAATTAAAGAGAGTGAGTTAGTGAGTGACAAGAGAGAGAGAGAGAGAGAGAGAGAGAGAGAGAGAG
>CM060305.1:90700989-90710989 GCA_030674185.1 Monoplex corrugatus
AAGTTCCTTTTCAGGTTGTCTGGTAGATTGGATTTCCAGATTTTGTTCAGTTGATTTAGAGCGCCCAGGCATTTCCGAGTCTGGTGTTGAGGCCTTGTTCTGTGGAGTCATTGTAGCTGCCCAGGTATTTAAAGTCTTGAACTTGTTTGATTGTATCTCCATTGAGACTTCTCATGCCTTCTGATGCATCTTGGTTCAGACAGATGAACTCTGTTTTGTTGGCATTGAGGTGGAGCCCGATCTCCATTGCTGTTTTTTCGACTCTGTGAAGGAGAGATGTTGCATCATTTAGGAGGTCTGCGAGAACAGCCAGGTCATCAGTGTAATCTGCATCTGTTATCTTTAACGCAAGGTAGCGTCTGCTCTTCTATTCTGTGAGGGTAAAGCTGAGTTTTTTTGTTCTTATCCACTGCTCGAGACAGATGATGAAAATGTAGGGGACAAGCGTATCTCCTTGAAGGACTCCAGCAGTGATGTTGAAGAAGTCTGTATCTCCGTCGGGGGAGCAAACCATACAGCGGGTATTCTGATACAGCATCATGATGACGTCTACTGTTTCTTTGGGTAGTCCATATGCAGTTAGAATCTCCTTCATCTTTCCTCGGTGGATCGAATCAAAAGCTTTGGAAAAGTCAATAAATAGGAGAACAGCTGGGAGGTTTTTGGTTTTTATGCCTTCCAATATACGTCTGATGGTATTTGTCCTGATGTCGATCTGTTTTGGCGAAACCCGTTTTGATTTTTCCTCAGAACTGGATCTATCTCCAGCCTTATCCTATTTAGTAGCATTAGGTTGTAGATCTTTGCAGAAATTGCAGTTAATGTGATTCCGCGGTAGTTCTTTGTGATTCCGAGGTCACCTTTCTTGGGGAAAGGAAGCAGGCATCCTTTTGTCCATTTGTTTATTGGGTCTTGGTTATAAACGTTGTTGCGGCATTCCAGCAGTATCTGGTGAAATTCCTCTATTTTCCATACTTCCGCTGGTATCTCATCGAGTCCACAACCTTTTCCACACAGAATGCTTTTCACTGCTATCAATAGTTCGTCCAGCGTAAACGGCCCTTTCTTGATATTCAGCTCCTCCGTGAAGACTGGAGTTATTTCTTCTTCAGAGATGTCTGGAGGTTTCCCGAGTAGGTCTTGGAAGTGTTGCTCTTCTTGGCTAGATGCTTTTAGCTTAGCTCTGTTGCAGCTTTTTCTACCACTTATTTCGTTCACGGTCTTCCAGGCAACAGCAGACTTTTTGTTGCTAACAGCATTTGTGATCTGGTCGAGATCTATGAGAGCAGCAATAGCATTATTGAAGTAAATGATGTTCTCAGGGGATGGTTGAGAGTCTTTTAGTTGTGCAGTTTCTTTTAGTTGCTTGCGTTTTTGACAGATTTCCTCATTCACCCATGGAGTTTGTTTTTTTATTTTGGTTTTCAGCGGGATAGTGTCTGCAGCTGTTTCTTTACAAGCCATTTCAAAGTGGTTGTATGTCATGTCAGCAGTCTTTGCTGAGACTGTATCTTGTAGGGCAGCAAATCAATTTCTCACCCTTGTAATGAAGATGTTACGAATTTCAGGGTTGTCGTTTAGATTTGACCAGTCATATGGGGTAGTATTGCATGATTTCTTTTTATTTGCTCGAAGGCTCAATCGAAGTCGAGCAGAAACGATGCGGTGGTCTGATGCAACACTGACAAAAGAGTTGAATGCTCTGCAATTTTTTGCACTATTTTTCCATTTCTTATTGATGATAATATAGTCGAGTTGTGTTTTGCTCCCATTTGGAGATTTGTGTGTCCACAGCTGACCTGGTCTTTTCTGGTATAGAGTGTTGAGGTATAAGAGATTGTTTTCATTGAGATAGTCTTTTAGCATAGAGCCGTCTGAGAGTGATATGCATATTTGAAGCCATCAAGGTTTCCAAGTTGCGCATTGAAGTCGCCACCAATAATGAGGATGTTGTGCTTCGGGACTTGTCCGGTGACTGATGTTAAGTCCTGATAAAAGTTTTCGACTTCCACTTCATCACTTACATTAGTGGGCCTGTAACAGGAGATTATCGAGTTCGAGGATTTCTGTTGAAAGAAGCTATCATTACTCTGGAAGATATTTCTACATTGCTAAGTGCATTGTAGGCCTGCTGGCTGAGAAGCATTCCAATTCCGCCAGTTGCAGCATTCGCGCTGTTTTCCAGGTTGAACATGAAATCAGCTTCCAACTTCCGAAATTGTGTTCTTTTGTTGCAATGTCTTCATGTAAGAATCTATGTTTTTGCAGGCAAATGATGTTTTGGTTGTAGATTCTGCTGACACAATTAGTTCAGGTATCTGTCCCTCCTGAAGTGTACGGGCATTGAGAGTAGCTATGAAAATGTCTTTCTTTCCTTTCATCAGTCATGTGTTGAAGCTTTTGGTGTTTAGATTACTTTGGTCTCAGTAGCTGATTTTTCGACTGCAGCCTGAGACACCGTTGCAGGACGCGCTCCTTGGTTGACCGCGAGACGAGCGATGCTGGATGAACTTCTTTGAACCTGTGTCATTTCGTTGCTTTCATTGGCTCTATGAGCACTTGCGGTCGCCACTCCATACAAATGTGAGCAGTAGTTCGCTAACTGAACTAGGTGACCCTGGGCGTCTCTGTCCAGCGTCTTGTGTACTTCACCGTTGACTACATGTAGACAAAGTTCCTCCGCTGATGTGCACATCCGCCATGCTGCTCTCCAAATCATTGCAATAGAAACACAATTGATGATAAATAAATGTAACCAAAGAAAGTCACAGAAAAAGAAGAAAATATCTGATGACTTGTTGGCAGTTGATAAAACAAATCATTGCAAAAGAAAAATAAATCTTGATAAATAAAGTAAATAAACAAAACAAGTCAGTATATGGTGATAAGCTGGCTTGTGATAGACAAGTCAATGGGAAAGTTTTGTTTTGAGTTGATATGACCATAAATATTTTGGAAGCAATCACCATCGAAGTATATTTACTTTGTAGCCCAAGTCCGATGTCATGTGTTTAGCAACAACAACAACAACAACAACAACAACAACAACAAACAACAACACCAACGATGATGATGGTGATGATGATATTGACGACAACAACAGCAACAACAACAACAACAGCAGCAACACTACTACTACTAATACTACTACTACTGCTGCTGCTGCTGCTATTAGTACTACTACCACGACCACTACTATTACTAATACAATTACTACCACCACCACTACTACTACTGTATACTATACCTTAACAGTAGCAGTTTGAATATAAACATTTAGATGTCATGAAGACAAATACATGTTCTTTGTTTAGAAAACATTGGCATATAGTTGTTCCATTGAACACTAAAAAAGTCCTTTTTTAAAACATTTTTGATAGGATCATTGCACTAGGGAAGGTTACCCTTGTGCTCACCTATTTTTTTGTTCCACTTTCTACGTAACCTTAATGGCCACAGAAGCTGGTACAGTTTTTACAATGCGATGATGATGATGATATCGATGAGGATGATAACAATGATGCTATGGAGTTCCATCTAGGATCGAGACTGCGTGACAGGACTGTACTCTACGCCTATTAACATAATATATCCTGGCGTCAACCAGACCCGAGAGATAGACACCTGCGGTGCTGGTCAGAAGATTTGAGCAAAACACTAAAAAGGACTCGTTGCAATTCAAGAAAAGTTTTATGTTGATGTACTTTAAGTTTGGCAGCATGACGAAGCTAATAACGGGCTATGACATAATTTGGTGTTGGCATCTCTGGAACTTCTCAGTCTGTATTGCACACAATTACAGCCATGTGCCGTGTGTGTTTACCTTAGTTTTGACTGGAAAAGCCAACCCATCTTGTTGAGTTAAAAGAAGCAGCTTAAAACTTGCATTCAGCGAAGGCCATGTACCAGGCCTGCAGGGAAAGAAACTAACCAGCGGCGTTGCCAGACTCTCTCTGTCTCTCGCTCTCTCTTTCTCTCTGCCTCTGTCTCTCTCTTTCTCCCTCTCTTTCTCTCTATCTTTCTCCCTCTCTTTCTTCTCTCTCTCTCTCTCTCTTTCTCTCTCTCTCTCTCTCTCTCTCTCTCTCTCTCTCTCTCTCTCTCTCAAGCAATTTCTAGAAATTCTATAGTGTATTTGTAACTTGGAACACATCTCTCTCTCACACACACACACACTGTGTTTTTTCTCTCTCCGTACTTTCTCTCTCTCTCTCTCTCTCTCTCTCTCTCTCTCTCTCTCTCTCTCTCTCCCTCCCTCTCTCTTTCTCTCATGTGATTTCTAGAATTTTTTAAAATAATATCTTTAACCTGGAACTCGTCTTTCTCACAGACACAAACACACACTTTCTCCCTCTCATTCCGTACTCTCTCTCTCTCTCTCTGACTCTCTCTCTCTCTTGTCTCTCTCTCTCTCTGTCTCTGTCTCTCTGTCTCTCTCTCTGTCTCTCTGTCTCTGTCTCTGTCTCTGTCTCTCTCTCTGTCTCTGTCTCCCTTTCTCTCTCTCTCTGTCTCTCTTATACGCATACATCTGATTTGTATGATTTATTTAATCAGAATCTTTCTGTTCAGATACTCCTCCACTTTCACGTGTAGCTTGTCTCTCGTCGGCGGCTCTTTTAATTCCCAGCCCCCATGTGTGGCTCTCACCTCTTCCGCCCAACCCCCACCTCCTTCGCCCTTTCCCTTCCTCCTCCCTCTCCCCATTCATTCATACCTGTACTGATGGGCACGTTAGCCACGCGGTTAGGAGGTAAGCTTTCCAATCAGAAAGATTTGAGTATGACCTTCTTTTTTTTCGTCCCATTTTCTACGCCACCTTAATGGCCACAGAATCTGGCACAGTTTTTTACTATGCGATGATGATGTCGATGAGGATGATACTCACGATGCTATGGAGTTCCATCTAGGATTCAGACTGCGTGACAGGGCTGTACTCTACGCTTACTATCATAATATATCCTGGCGCCAACCAGTCCCGAGAGATACAGACATCTGCGGTGCTGGTCAGAAGATTTGAGCAACACCAAAAATGACGCATCCGTGAAGTGGATGAAACTCGACTGTGTGGTCCCAGTCTTCCCAAATAGTCCATAGCACGCCCAATTCTGGGTAGGAGCCGGTTAGAGCCGAAAATTCTCACATTGATTTTTGAAGGTACTGATGGGGATTCGAACCGACAACCTTCCAGTCAGTAGTCCGTTATGTTAACCGCTGCACCACAGAAGACAGTTCTTGTGAGGCATGGACGGTCAACACTCAGGGTCGGAGCAGGGTTGGTCAGCTGAAGTGTGATTTCTGGGAGGAGTCTTGAGAGTTCCATGGACAGCAGGGAGGGCAGGCGGGACAGTCTTGGAGGAGGCGGAGACACGAAGATCATTGATGGAGAGGATTGGAAAGGGACAGGAGGCATTTGTGGGACATTTTGTGAGGAGAGGGAAGTTGGAGCACCTGGTCATGACAGGAGGGCTGGAGGGAAGGCGAGAGCCGGGTGGACCCGGGGAGAGAGTGTTGGACGGACTGCGGGATGGCTTGGGGACAGAGAGGGTGGGAGATGTACGTGCAGCGACGACAAGGGATAGATTCGCGTGGAGGACCATGATCGCCAACGCCATGCGGCAAGGCACATGATGATGATGACGTTTCTCTTTTGGTCCGGAGGCTGGGCTGGACTCGGTTGGTGGCGAGTTGTATAGTTTTATTCCGGGGATTGTCATCTTTCCACCTTGCCGTTCGGTTTGTAAAAATGGTAGCTGATGACTGGGTCCGAACGGGTAATTCAACGCAAGGGCAGCCCCCCTTTGCTCGATGAAATGATTAACGAGTGGCGTCTGGAGCTTGTGAAATGACTGTCCAGAGAGTAGCGAGAGTGCTCCGGGTCCCATCCGCACCCTCGTGGTGTCTCCTGTTAACATTAATACGCACGTTAAAGATTTTGTGAGCCATGTCAGTGCTCAGTGGCTTGCAGAAGGAAGAAATACCCTGCATGCGCACCTAGTGAAGACGAAGTATGCAGACTGCGCAGCGACATAAAGCCTGCGTAGTTTGAGCTGAACAATGTGTGTGCGTATATCTGCAAAAAACATTGCTCCGAACGAAAGAAATACCACCACCACTCAACAAAAAATCGTATTTAGAATCTTCTCTACCCCCTCTCCTCCACTGCTACATGTATGCATCTTGTCTTTCGTCTGTCTCTTTTACTTCTTGCCCACTCTGTTGGGCGTTCTGTGTGTGTCTGGTTTGTTTGTGTGTTCATTGTGTGTATGTGTGTGTGCGTGTGTGTGTGCGTGCCTGTGTGTGTGTGTGTGTGTGTGTGTGTGTGGTGTGTGTGTGTGGTGTGTGTGTGTGTGTGTGTGTGTGTGTGTGTGTGTGTGTGTGTGTGCGTGTGTTACGTTTTTAAACCAGTGTTGAAATAGTACCTCTCTCTGTGTGTCTCTGTATCTCTTTCTCTGTCTCTCTCTCTGTCTGTCTCTCTCTCTCTCTCTCCCCCCCTCACTCTATGTTTCTGTCTCTGTCTCTCTCTGTCTCTCTTTGTATCTTTCTCTCTCTCTCTTTCTCTCTCTCTCTCTCGCTCTCTCTCTCTGCCTCTCTCTGTTTCCCTGCCTGTCTGCATCTCTCTCTGTGTTTCTCTCTCTGTCTCTGTCTCTCTGTCTCTCCCTCATTTTCTTTCTCTTATTTCTCTCTGTCTCTCTCTTTGTCTGCATCTTTCTCTGTCTGTCTGTTTGTTTCTGTCTTTCATCTCTTCTCCTGGGCCCGTATTCTTTATAGTCCGTGACTATATATTCCTGTTTTTTATTTTGTACGGCGAATTTGTCATTGCATTTTTGTGAAATCTCTGCAATCTTCTCACCTTTCCGTTCCGTTCCACCTTCACCCTTTCATTTCTTTCCATCTTTGAGACCCGGTACCGGGTCTCTGATCCCCTCCCCCTTCCCCATTTCCTATCTTACCTGGTGGGAGGGGGAGGGTGAAGGTGAAAGGAGGGAGTAGGGGGAAGGGGGCGGGGCGAGATGGAGTTGAAGGTAGCACGTGCTTCACGTGCAGAATGAACCATCGATCGGCGGGAGCGGAGGTCGTTCGCGGCGCTTGCGGCTGTGTGGGAATCACCATCACCACCACCGCCACCAGGACCTACACCACACATGCACGCCACACACACACACACACACACACACACACACACACACACACACACACACACACACACACACACACACACACACACACACACACACACACACACAGAGGGTCCCTCACCCGTCCCGCGCAATTCTTTCTGTCTTCTCTCTCTCTCTCTGTTCCTCTGTCTGTCTGTCTGTCTCTCCTTACTCTCTATTTCTCTCTCGTCTTTATCTCTCCTCTCTGTCTCTCTGTTTCTCTCTCTTCTCTGTCTCTCTCTGTCTCTACTTACTCTCTCTTTCTTCTCTCGCTCTTTATCTCTCTGTGGTCTCTCTCTGTGTCTCTCTTTTCCTCTCTCTCTCTCTGTTTCACTCTCTGCTTCTCTCTCTCTCTCTCTGTTTCTCTCTTCTCTTCTCTCTCTGTTTCTCTCTCTCTCTCCCCTTTTTCTCCTCTCTCTGTTTCTCTCTCTCTCTCTCTCTCTCTGTTTCTCTCTCTTCTCTCTCTCTCTTTCTCTCGTTTCTCTCTCTCTCGTCCTCTTCTCTCTCTCTCCTCTCTCTCTCTCTCTCTCTCCTCCCCCCTTTCCTTCTCTCTTTCTCAGACACACACACACACAACAACACTACCAACTCTCCCTCAGTCACCGGTGATGTGTGCGTGCGTGCGTATGTGCGTGTGCGCGCGCGTGTATGTGTGCGTGCGTGCGTGCGTCATTTGTTAGCAGCCTTCCTCTTCTGTCGCCTGCCGCTGATTGCGCGTGAGAGAAAAAGTAGGAGGGCTGAGAATTGTGTGGGTTCCATTGAGGAAGTGTTCCTGACTCTTGGCACTGGACGTCTATTACATTATGATGATGATGATTGGGACAACTGGAGACTGGTTCCCTGCTGACATGGTATTATAGTCTCAGTTAAGATACCACTACATCGGTAAAATGAAGAAATATACCATACAAATATAAAAGTAAGAGAAAGAAATAAAGAAGATAAATAATAAAAAGAAAGAAGAAAGAAAAGAAATGCTGAAATAAAACGAAAGAAAGAAAGGAAAAACGAAAAGAGAAAAAAGAAAAGGAAAGGAAAATTGGTTCTTTGTAATTCCTCTTCTAAGTGTATACATGCTTACAGGGCTTCGATGCTATTAAGAATTACGAAGATACGTTGGGATGATATTTCTCGTTTGTCTCTTTTAAAAAAAAAATCAGCATTTTTCTTCACAGAACCACACCACTTACTAAACCAAATCTACTGACATTGACCACGGGTTAAAGTTATAGGACATTGTGTGTTTGAAAATGAAAGTTACGAATATTCCATGAAATTCAACTTTTTCAAGATTTGATCCAGTCTGTCAACTTCACTTGGAGTCTGTATGAAAAGGCTGTGAATAGAAACCCATCGGCCTAAAAGCCCATTTGACCCATTCTGCATAAAAGTGTCGAAGCCATCAAGAAAGTTGGACAGCTCACAAAATCAGCATATTATGCAGACTCTTCCGCTTGGCTGGAATCTGTCTAAGCACCAGTTATCATTGTTCGTGTGAGTGGGCATAGACAGAGAGTTTGGAAGTTGTGTGCGACAGCGGTGCTGTGTGTATAATCTGTGGACCAGTACGACCAGGAACAGCGTCTCCAACGTGTTGGATTTCTGATGACAAGAGGCTCTGTCTCATTCTGAGTGGCCTGTATAATACGTGCTGTGTTGATTTCTGACCACGCTGTATGATACGTGTTGTATTGATTTTTAACTGACCACGCTATGTAATACACGTTGTGTTGATTTCAAACTGACCACACTTGTCCATCCGCAGATCGGTAGGAGAAAAGATGTATTCATTCGTTACAATTTCTGTACAGTGTGATTTTATCAAAAGCTGATTGCAGATATTCGTCTGTGTGTGTGTGTTTCTAGAATCTCGTTTGGTGATCTTGTTTATTGTGAGGACACAACATGGCTGTGATGGCACACGCTTATCTGTGATGGGTTATCTGTGGTTGTCACGGTTTTCATTCATACCAAGTCTCGCTGGTTCAAACGAATTCCTACACAAAAAGAGCGAACTTTACACAAAGCATTAGCTGTGTTATTGGTGCTTTGTGTATGTGTGGGTGTTTTTAAAGTGTTCCAGTTGTCATAGTTAATTAATTTTTATGGTTGTTTTGATACCCAGAGAATAAGCTGTCATCAACATCTTGATTCATCTTCCTTCATTCCAAACAGATCGTTATTAATTCATGTCATATGTATCTTGGACAGTGTCCAAAGAAAGGCCTGCATAGCGACAGAATCTAAAATGTGATAGCCGTAAAGATTAGTGATTACGAACAACGCCACTTGTATTGTTGTGGGGTATATGTGAAAGTCAATACTTTGTTGACATTTTGGTGGGCAGTAGAAGGAAATCTGCAGAACTGCACTCTTGGCGTGTTTGATATATTTCAGGGTGGAATTTTTCACGTGTCTCCCTTAGGTCTCAGTGACTTCGCTCTGCTCAAGAGTTGCAGGAACAACAGGTGATGTGCAGAGAAGGGTCCAAGTGTGTGCTTGAGGTGAGTTGTGTGGCATGTGGCCAGACTCTTCACACCCTGAGGGCCACAGGCTCCAGTCCACAGTGGTGAAGGACCTGTGATAGGCGGCACCAGAAAGTCTCTCTTAGCACCAGGAATGTTAGAGGTGGCCTGTTGGAACAGACACGGCACTGGAAGGGTCTGTGATCTATCAGACTGTGACATCTTCAAGTTGTTTGTTTCTTCCTTCTCTCTCTTTCCCTCTTGTCAGTCCCAGTCATCTCTTTCATGAAAGATAGTCATAGTCAAATAATCTGCCCTTTCAATTTTCAACGTATAAGTGCTTGTTCTAAACTTAACAGAAATCGCAGTCTTTGTTTGATG
>CM060305.1:90715989-90718489 GCA_030674185.1 Monoplex corrugatus
GCAGCATTATAGGCCATTTTATGAGGAAAGGGGAATTGGAGCACCTGGTCACAACGGGAAAGCTGGAGGGAAAGAGAGCACCAGGTAGATCTAGGGAGAAAATACTAGACGGACTTGCAGCGTGGCTGAAGACAAGGAGGGTGGATGAGATGCTTGAGGCAACAAGAGATAGAGACAGATGGAAGTCCATGATCGCCAACGCCATGCAGCAGGGCACCTGATGATGATGATGATGATGATATTATTTGATCTGGCAGTAAATGGTTGACAGAGTGAATTGAATAGAATTAGAATTGATTGTGTAAGGTCCATGCTATAACCCGTTTTCTTCAACAAACAAATGGACGGTTTCTTCTTATCGTCGCTCTGTCTTTAGTTTACATGTTTCATTTCCCAGTGTTGTATCGACCGGAAAAGGTTGTGTGTGTGTGTGTGTGTGTGTGTGTGTGTGTGTGTGTGTGTGTGTGTGTGTGGTGTGTGTGTGTGTGTGTGTGTGTGTGTGTGTGTGTGTGTGTGTGTGTGTGTGTGTGTGTCTTTGTATCTAGGACAAAATGTGTCAGCAAGAATTTCTGTGCAGTTGTGTGTGTGTGTGTGTGTGTGTGTGTGTGTGTGTGTGTGTGTGTGTGTGTGTGTGTCTGTGTCTGTGTGTGCGTGTGTGTTTGTGTGTGTGTGAGTGTATGTGTGTGTCTCTGTGTGTGTGTCTCTGTGTGTGTGTCTCTGTGTGTGTGTGTCTGTGTGTCTGTGTGTTGCTCTATGTGTATATGGGTGTTTCTCTGAGTGTGCATGTGTTTCGAGGATGTGTTTTGCGGACTTTTACTCCGTAAACTTTTAAACTCTTTCCAACAAAGATAAGCTTATCTCCTTAGTCTCTATCAATCCTCCCGCCTCTGATTCCTTCCTTCTCTCACTTTCTCTGTTCCCCATTGAATTTTGATGATGTAACCTGTTGGCAGTGTTCTGTGTATTTCTGTTTTCATGCTTCCCGAACTGAATATTGGTTTCCAAGAAAAGAAACCCTGATTTGTATCAAATCAGGTGTGCGTGTATGCATGTGTATGTATGTGTGTATGTGTGTGAACTTTTACGTTTGTTTAATTGTTTGTGTGTGTTTGCTCGTTTGTTTGTTTCAGTGTGTACGTGTGTGCTTGTGCGTTTGTTTGTTTGTGTTTGCTTATTTGTTTGTTTCCGTGTGTACGTGTGCTTGTATGTATGTATGTATGTATGTATGTATGTTATGTTGTATGTTGTATGTATGATGTACATTGTGGTATGTATTGTATATATGTTTTGTTATATCTGTGTTGTTTGTGTGCGTGTGTGTGTGTGTGTGTGTGTGTGTGTGCATGTTGGAGTATGTGTGTATGTGTATTGTTGATGTATGTGCGTTGTGTGTTTATGTGTCGTTGTGTGTGTGTATGTGATGTGTATGTGTGTGTGTATATATATATGTATATATGTTTGTGTGTGTGTGTGTGTGTGTGTGTGTGGTTGTGTGTGTGTGTGGAGTATGTGTTGTGTGTGTTATGTGTGGTGTTTATTATCTATTTTATGTGTGTGTGTGTGTGGGTGATGTGTGTGTGTGTGGGTGTGTGTGGGTGTTTTCTGGCTCCTTGCCCGAACGCTGGCAGTCTCGTTCAGTCTTGTTAGTACAGGAGAAAGAGAAGGACTGTTTCCATTGGTTCAGCACCGTTTTCATATGGTCATATGACATTGCTTATGTTAGTACTACATTATTTCTTACCAACAAATGCCTATCAATTAACATCAGGAAGAGAGTTCTTGAATATTATATAGAACCAATACTGTTGTGCGGTTTGTGAGGCGTGGACAGTCAGCAAGCAAAGCCAGAACAAAATTGAGGCAGCCGAAATGTGGTTTCTAAGAAGAATGTTGAGAGTTCCATGGACAGCAAAGAAAACAAACGAGACAGTCTTGATGGAGGCAGACACAGGTAGACCATTCATAAGGAAGATTAGGAAAAGACAGGCAGCATTTATAGGCCATTTTATGAGGAAAGGGGAATTGGAGCACCTGGTCACAACGGGAAAGCTGGAGGGAAAGAGAGCACCGGATAGATCCAGGGAGAAAATACTAGACGGACTTGCAGCGTGGCTGAAAACAAGGAGGGTGGATGAGATGCTTGAGGCAACAAGAGATAGAGACAGATAGAAGTCCATGATCGCCAACGCCATACAGCAGGGCACTTGATGATGATGATGATGACATTATTTGATCTGACAGTAAATAGTTGACAGAGTGAATTGAATAGAATTAGAATTGATTGTGTAAGGTACATGCTATAACCCGTTTTCTTCAACAAACAAATGGACGGTTTCTTCTTATCGTTGCTCTGTCTTTAGTTTACATGTTTCATTTCCCAGTGTTGTATCGACCGGAAAAGGTTGTGTGTGTGTGTGGTGTGTGTTGTGTGTGTGTGTGTGTGTGTGTGTGTGTGTGTGTGTGTGTGTGTGTGTGTGTGTGTGTGTGTCTGTCGTACAAA
>CM060305.1:90723489-90738489 GCA_030674185.1 Monoplex corrugatus
ATGATGATATCTATCTATCTATCTATCTAATCTTATCTATCTATCTATCTATCTATCTATCTATCTATCTATCTATCTATCTTCTATCTATCTATCTATCTATCTATCTATCTATCTATCTATCTATCTATCTATCTACTTCCTATCTATCTATCTATCTATCTATCTATCTATCTTATCTATTACTCTTATTATATCATATATATGTATATATCTATGTATGTAATACTGTACTATACTACACACACACACATATCTATATTATTATATATATATATATATATATATATATATCTTTATGTATATGTATATATATATCAATTACTATGGAAATCAGATTGTTGCTTCTCAAGTTCATCGTATCCTTAAAAAAAGCTTCATTGAAAAATTCATGTGCCTCGAGACAATGATATCGCTTGTATTGTTTTTGTCATTAAAAAATAAATGTTGAACACGATTTAAGGTTACAGAATTGTGATGAATGTATACAAGATCACAAAGAAACAATTTGAAAAAACAATTCAGGAACAATCAGATCAAGCATGTCTAAAATAGATTTTCAAAGATAGTCAGTAAAATGCACTTTCTGTGAATTTAGAAACGTAAAGGTGGTTTTTAAATCATCTCGATTCTCAAGTTTTTGAGTTGCAGTCTTACGAATTTGATGAAAGTGACAATTGAGGACTTCACACAAATTTTGAAAGTATGGAAACATGCGAACCTTTGTCAACGCTATGCTAAATAGCTTTTTTGAAGTCATGGTAAAGCATTTTCGGAACGTTTTAAAATCGGCTTAACGTCTGTTTTATACATCCTCAAGCACGTCAAAGTATGTTTCACCAGCTTACCGGGTCAATTGTTAAATGCCATTCGGATTTTCTCCTTTTCACTAAAATGAACTTCTTAACGTTCTAGACCATCTTGTTTGTCATTATTCATGTAACAGGATGAATGAACGATTACCATGGAACAAAAACCAAGCAGGTTTAATGAACGCAAAGCAGAAAATGACAGGACCCAGAATGGAATCCTGTGGACTCACGACAAAGGCCTAACTCGTTAGCATGGACAAAACGACAATGAAGATAACCTGAAACTGTAACAAAACATGTGGACGCTGCTTTCATGGGGATTCAAGAGATGTTCATAAAAGTGACCGTCAAAATTAATGTGACGCGTACAAATGTTGAAATCTCTGTGAGTCGGTCGTCTGTCTCTGTCTCTGTCTCTCTCTTCTCGTGTCTCTGTCTTTCTTTGAATCTCTCTGTCTCTGTGATTCTGTCTCTGTCTTTGTCTGTCTGTCTGTCTCTGTCTCTCTGTCTCTGCCTCTCTCTGTCTCACTCTGTCTGTCTGTCTGGCTACTGTCTCTCTGTCTCTGTATTTGTCTGTCTCTGTCTGTCTGTCTCTGTCTCTCTCTCTCTGTCTCTGAGTTGTGTCGATAAGATCGCGTGCACGTGCGTTATGTCTTTGCGTGTGTGTACATGTGTGTATTTGTATGTGTGTGTGTGTGTGTTTTGTGTGAGGACAGACAGACAGACAGACAGACAGAAAGTGTGTGTGTGTATGTGTGTGTGTGTGTGTGTGTGTGTGTGTGTGTGTGTGTGTGTGTGTGTGTGTGTGTGTGTGTGTGTGTGTGTTCGCGTGTGTGTTCGTGTGTGTATTTATGTGTATTTTAAAAAAAAGCAGCGATACTTCCTAAGACTCCCTGTTGTCTTAACGAAAGATCAGGGAAATCTTTCATTGTGTTTTTCCCCCAAAGAGTTATGTGGACTTATTCTTTGTTGTCTTTTTGTACGCTTGACAAAGGCCAGTTGGCTGAAACTTTCCTCCTGTCTTGTTTCTGTTTTGTTTGTATTAAAGTTGCGTTCTCATTTTACATCTGTATGTTTCTGGTTGCTTAAATGAAAGATCTGTATTAGAATTTAGGGTGTGGTGTTGACATTTTCTGTCTACTGCTGTTTTTCATATTCATATATTCATATTCATATTCATATTCATATTATTATATTCATATTTATATTTATTTTGTCACCGTGGATTTGCCATGTGAAACTCGGACTGCTGTCCCCTGTGAGACCGCGTCGCCGCAGTGCAGCGCCACCCAATTTTTTCCTTGACCAAGACTTCAGAAAGGCAAGAAGGCTAATTGGTCCTCAGGGGGAGAGACCTGGGAAATCAATCTATCCCTCCAGTGTTTTATATCAAGGCAGCCTGGCGATTACCCAACTCTTCACGATTTTCAACTGCCGTGGGATATTTAGCGTTTTTTGTCCCCTTCCGAGGGACTAGGCGTTCAGTTCGATTTTCCTGTCAAACTGAGGAGAAAAATCGAGGCCCCAAGGAGAAACAAACTCTGGAACCTCAACTTTAGTTACTGGCAAGCGAACGTCTGAACCATTCTGCCACTCTTCTTCCCGCTTCCCTTGTTGTGTGCACCACTCCAAAAAGGATTAAAGAGGAATTTTTATGATAATCTCTACGTCTTTAAAGCTTCCAATTCTCTTTTCTGTCAATCTAAAGTGTTTTAAGTTAATACGTGCATTTTAATAAGTATGGGAATCATGGACATGAAAAGAAAAAAAATAATAGCGCTCAGGCAAACCCATATGCGCTGCACCTAGATTTGCTAGTAAGAGTCTGGAAGATTCATGGAGCTCCTGTGAAACATGTCGCGCAGGCTTTAGTTTCAGTTTCATTTCTCAAGATGACGTCTCCGCGCTCTGAACGAATTTCATGTGCACTAATGCCAAATGTGCCCCGTGTACGGTGACCGTGGCACATGCCTTAAGCCTGCACATAAACCCATGAACTGGCCAGGTCCTGAGACCCTACCTAGACTATGTTTTACCTAGTCTATATTTTATACTGGTATTTTATCAGCCTACCACTCGAATAAACTTGGTTACATGTATGTGTGTATCTTACCTTCAAAAAAGGAATATATATCTATATATCTATATCTATATATATATCTCTATATTATATATATATATATATAATATATATATATATATATATATATATATATATGTGTGTGTGTGTGTGTGTGTGTGTGTGTGTGTGTGTGTGTGTGTGTATAACGTAAATAAATAAATGATTAAAGGTCTGAATCACGACACAACTAGCTATTCTGTATAAGTTCGTCTCACATGACAGAACCCCCCTCAATGCCCAAATGTCTATCAACTTGGTGAAGCCTATATTTTCGCACAGCAAAGCTTTTTAACGTGGAAGGGAGTTGGTTCAGGGCTTATTATATTATATCATATCAAAGGCATAACTGGCACCGTGACCGTGATTGGCGCAATAAGGTGGGCAAGACCAGAATAATTTTCATATTGCTGGGAATGGAAGTGATTTTGAACATTCAGAGCGGGCAGCCCACGCCTCCATCAAGTGAGCCAGCCAAGTGGTGACATGTTTCGTTTTGGGGGGAGGGGGCCGGGGGACTGGCTGGCTGACTGACTGACTGAGTGACTGACTCAGGTGAGGGAACTGTGAGCTTATGATCTAAATTATGAATTCTAATCCCACAACCTGCGACATAAAATTATTCGCCTCATTTGACATCGTAATCTTGCCGATCGCGTTGATGCTGTCTATTTAGTGCTTGGTGTTTGTAACGAAATGGTTGTCACTGTGCCTTCGACCGAACGGTCAAACGTTGAATTTTTTTCTCTGGCGCCAAGAAACTTTTGTATCTTTTGTTCCTGAATTCTTCATCCGTCCAACATTCCGTTTGCTGAAAGGTTTGAATCCATGTATGATCATGTTGCTGCATCATGGAGTTTCACAGGTATACAAAAGGACATCCTCCTCTTCATCATCTTCATCAACATCTTCATCGCATATCTCAAGGCTTCTACTGCACGTTTGAGGACCATTTCTGCACGACTCTACTTATGAAGGTGATGTTCAGTCCTTCTAAAATGTCTGTAGAGTTCTGTTACTTGATATAGCTTGGAACAGTTTGAAGTTATTTGTCTTGATGTGTTTGAATCGGTTCAGGTTTAGGCAGCTGTGATGTGTGGGGTCTTTTAGTTGGTTTGGTTGATTTGGTTGGTTGGTTGGTTGGTTGTTTGGTTGGTTGGTTGGTTGGTTGGTTGGTTGGTTGGTTGATTGGTTGTTGGTTGGTTGGTTGATTGGTTTGTTTGTTTGTTGGTTGGTTGGTTGGTTTTTCATCTCCTGCTACCGAATGTATTAGATTAATAAGAGCACAGGAACTCTCTCTCTCTCTCTCTGTCTCTCTCTGTCTCTGTCTCTCTCTCTCGCTTTCTTTCTTTCTCTCTCGCACACACACAGACACATGCATGCACCACACACACACACACGCACACACACACCAAACACCCCACACACACACACACACACATACACATACACACACACACACGCCACCACTACCACCCCACACACACACATACACAGTATACACTGAGAAATATTTCGGGTACACTTTCCCACTTAGTTTGTGGGCTGATTTCAGCCAAGTAGTGTTTAACATTGTCCCCAGCAAGAAATTAATGATCAGTAAATGTAGATAAAGTTTTGTGTATTTTCACGATCACATACATGCAGAAAGTGCCTAAAAGTGCAAAAACATGCAAAAAAGAAAGAAGAAAGAAAGAAGAAAACAAACAAACGAACAAACAAACAAGCATCATCATCGTCATTGAATGCCCTGCCGGATGGCGTTGGCGATCATGGCCCTCCATATGTAACAAACAAACAAACAAAAAATCCAAAAACAAAACAGGGGCTGCTGACTTGGTGTAACGATTTGGCTTGGTTGAAATAAAATCAACGTAAAGCTGTTCTGGTTGGCTGCTTTGAATTGTTATTTTTTCCCGAAAGTGGTCGCCCTATTGTATGCTTTAGATAATCCAAATATTGCAAGGTTTCATGGGAATGTAAGAATACTTTGCCACGGGCAAAAGGAAGTTGTGTTTCATTCCGAGATTGCATTTACTGTTCTCAGTGGGTTTAGCTTTTCCGTCTGGTATTGTGCCCATTTGTGTGTGTTTGTATATTTTTTCGGCTTTTTGGAATGGTTTTGTTGTCTGTCGTATATCTGAAGTTATCCAGAAAACAGACCCTTTTATGACTGCCAATATTACTTTTTTTTTTGGGGGGGGGGGGGAGATGAAGTGGTAGGTCATAAATATTTGACAAGAATTGTTAACTCCATTGGTCTGATGCATATGTATAAAAAAAGTGTGACTACAAGTTTCAGTTTCAGTTTCAGTTTCTCATGATGACGTCTCTGAGAATGAATTCCGTATGCACTGACGTCACTGGTGATATGTGATGAAGAATATCCAGAATGCTTATGGCCCAAACCTTAAGCCTGCACATGAATCCATGAGCTGGCCAGGTCCTGAGGTCCTCGTGATGACCACAAATGGGATGTAAGATGAATATTAAGACGGTAACATGGCCACTTACAGATTCACTTGAGGCCTGGGTTGGCTTAGAGGTAGAACACTTGCTCTCCAATCTGCCTGCATGAGTTTGCACAGGTAGAATCATGATCAAGGAGCTTTACGTATACATGTAGGTTCTAGTCTATTCAGCTGTGAATGGGTACTTGACTTTTTATTTATTTATTTATTCATTTATTTGTTTATTTATCTATTCATTTTGTTGTTGCAAAATTGAAGAAAGTAAAGCAACGAGGTGAAACAGATGGCCATTGCTTTTGCAATGCTGGCCCTGAGAATAGTTGAGGGTTCTTCTACCTTGCTCTTATATGACCTCATGGTAATGGGAAAACCTTTAAGTTTCTTTCAGATGTTTGAGTATGTCCAATAATAAGGGAATAAATTGTTCATGAAAAGCATCCCAACAATCACTTCGATGCACTAGTAAGATGGAAATGAGGCCAGTTATTACACAGTGTCTCACAAACAAGTTCTATCACTCTGTATCAGTAAAGTGAAGGTGTGCGTGATCTCCCCTCCTTCCAAGCGAACCACTACACCACTATCAGTAACAGAACACGGCCACTCTCAAACAGCTGACAGGAGCCAGTGAAAATGTCATCGGCAGCACAAGTAGAGTGATTTTAAGGTTCTGTTTCAAGGCACCAGCCTGGTAATAGAAGGTCATTACAGCCTGCAGTAAAATGTCTCTTCAAAATGACGGCGGTGTCTATGGCGACTTGTGGGCGTCAAAGGAAAAAGGTTTAAAGCTGGTCCAGAAGAACATATAAGGATGTACTGCTGCTCTACCGCTCTAAATAGCTAATTTGCTTTAGGGTTATTCATCTGTAAGATTTTAAATAATCTTTTCATTCATTCATTCATTCATTCATTTTTTGTTTATTTGTTTATTTATTTATTTACTCATTTGTTTATTTATTCATTTATTTATCTCTCTGTTCATTCATTTTTTTGTTTGTTTGTTTGTTCAATCATTTATGCTAGTAAACATCAAGAAACACAGTTATTCAGCAGAGGCATCTCTTTTTTCCAGAACTCTTGAACTAACATTTGTTTGTTTGTTTATTTGCTTGTTTGTTTGTTTGTTTCGTTTGTTTGTTTATTGGGTTTTTGTTGTTGTTGTTTTGTTTTTGTTCGTTTTGTTTTTTGTTTTGTTGTTTTTTTTGTTTCCTTGTTTGTTTGTTTTTGTTTCAGAGACATCTCAATTGACAAAAAAAACACAAAAAACCCACACCTCTTTTACGCTTTGCTCATTTCAAGACATTGCTCACACCAAAGAGCAGAAAAGAAAAGAAAAAAAAATCTCTTCAGCTCACACAAATACAATGCCTTTGTCAAGCTAGCCCCACCACTCTGTGCCAGTAAATTGAAGGTGCGCGTGATCTCCCCTCCTTCCGAACGGACCACTACAACACTATCAGTAACACAACACGGCCACTCTCCTAACAGCTGACAGAAGCCAGTGAAAATGTCATCGGCTGCATAAGTAGTGTGATTTTAAGGTTCTGTTTCAAGGCACCGGCCTGGTAATAGAAGGTTATTACAGCCTGCAGTAAACCCTTTCTTCCGTACTCTTCAACTTCAAAGTGATGGCGGTGTCTATGGCGACTTTGGGCGTCACAAGTAGAAGTGTTAAACCTGGGCTTTAATACGCTGGTCCATGAGAACACATAAGGATGTACTGCTGCTCTACCGATCTAAATAGCTGAATGATTATTTTTGCTTCAGGGCTTTTATCTGTTACTTTTTGATTAATCAAGTACTCAATTTGTGTATTTACTTGTTTATCTATTTATTTATAAGTGTATGTGTATAGATTTAGTTATCTATTTGTTTCCTTTTTCATTTATTCGTTTATTTATTTATTTCCTTATTTGTTTATTTATTTCTGCTCCTAAACATCAAGGAACACTGCTTATCACCACAGGCATCTGTTTTTCCCAGAAGTCTTGAGCATAATATTTGTTGTTGTTGTTTTTTGTTTGTTTGTTTGTTTATATTTCAGAGACAGCTGAATTGGCAAAACAAAACAAACAAACACACACACACACACACACACACACACAAAAACAAACAAACAAACAAAAAACTCAAAACACAACTCGTTGACGGTTTGTTAATTTCAGGACATTGCTCACATTAGAGAGTGAATAAAAACACACACAAAACACCACACACACACACACACACACACACACACACACACACACACACACACACACACACACACACACACACACACACACATACACACACACACACACACACACACACACACACACAAAACATTCTTTAGTTCACACAAATACAATGCCTTTGTTAAGCAAGCCCCACCACTGTGTGCCAGTAAAGTGAAATTGTGCGTGATCTCCCCTCCTTCCAAGCGGACCACTACAACACTATCAGTAACAGTGCTCGACCACTCTCTAACAGTTGGCAGCAGCCAGTGGAAATATCATCGGCTGCACAAGTAAGAATCATTTTGACATCCTGTTTCAAGGCACCAGCCTGGTGATAGAAGGTCATTACAGCCTGCGATAGAATTCTTCTTCTTTATTATTCCACGTCAACGATAGGGTGCCTATGGCGACATTTGGACGTCAAGAAAAGACGGTTTTTACCTGAGCTGACTTTGTTGTTACTTAATTTCGTTGGTCAAGGAGAAGTTATTTGTTTGAGGAACTGTTGCCCTACCGTTCTGTATAGTTATATGACTATTTTGCTCTAGAAATGTGTGTGTGTGTGTGTGTGTGTGTGTGTGTGTGTGTGTGTGGTGTGTGTGTGTGTGTGTGTGTGTGTGTGTGTGTGTGTGTGTGTATGTTGTATGTGTGTGTGTGTGTGTGTGTGTGTGCGTATGTGTATCTGTCTGTCTGTTTGTCTTATCCAACAATGTGTCAAATTGAGATTTAATGAATGCATTCTCAGATTAATTTTGTGTGTGTGTGTGTGTGTGTGTGTGTGTGTGTGTGTGTGTGTGTGTGTGTGTGTGTGTGTGTGTGTGTGTGTGTGCGCGCGTGTGTGAGTGTGTGTGTATGAGTGCTGTATGTGAGTGTGCGTATGCGAGCACGCGCCTATGTGTATGTGTGTGTTTTGTGTCTGTTTTTTTTTCTTGTTTTCGTATGTATTGTTTCTCTCTCTCTCTCTCTCTCTCTCTCTCTCTCTCTCTCCTCTCTCTCTCTCTCTCTCTCTGTGCATGCGCGCGTTAATGTTTATTTCAGAATCCTTCTGTTTTTGAAATCAGGTTACTGTCTTGTGTCTCCTATCTTTTTCTCATACTTTTTCGTTCTTCTGTTCTTCGGTTTGTTCAAGAGCCCATTTGTCACAGCCTTCAGTTCATCTTGCAACGATTCCAGTCTTCATCAGATACTCTGCAGCCAGACAAATTCTGCCAGGAGAAAGTTCATTGCACTCTGCATCATTCTCAGGAATCTGTATTATTCACCCAAGGTGCTGTGATTTATGTCTGCAAACATACAGGCAGACAGGCAGACAGACAGACTGATGAATGGACAGATACGTTGATAGGCAGACAAGAAAGAAAAATTGAGGAAGAAGATGAAGAAAAAGGGACATTTTGTCATTATTGTGTAATTCATCCTTCTCGTGTCCAAAGCATCCATGGATTTACCATGTGAAATTTGGGCTACTCTCCCCTTTGGTGAGTGCATCGTCAGAGAGCAGGACTATCTGTTTTTCCCCCTGTACTTCTATTTATTCTGTGAAAGTAAAGTTTTTTTTATTTTTTTTATTGAATTTGCTTGGGACAACTCCTTTGTTGAGGACCTTCAACGTAAACTGAATGAGTGCTAAAGTCAAGATCTGAGCTTATCGTCTCATCTAAAATTCTAGCAACTAGACTACCACTTAGGATCTCGTGAAAGTGGAAGGGGAGATAAATTTCTGTCTGACTCGTGATTCAAACCGTTGTTTCTTACGTCCTAGGCACGTCCTTTAAAACCCTTTGACTCCCACACCCATTCACCATTGCAGAAAGTTAACCTTTTGATTCCCTCACCTTATCCACCAGTTTCCTATAGGAAGCTGGTGGATAGGGTGAGGGAATCAAAGGGTTAATTTTTTTGATTTACTAACATGGTTGACAATGCCGGATGCTGGTGGACAGGGTGCGGGAGTCAAAGGGTTAACCAATAGGCCACACATTTCACATTTCAGTGTATAAAGTTTGCCATCGTACTTCCTATTGGTCAAAGTAAGATAATTTTCATCTTCTGATTTACAAGTTCACAAATTCTTCAGAAACGATTGGTCTAAACACCAGAATGGAAAGCTACGCAGTAAGTAGCTTGTTTTTTCACTGACAGACAGGTTCAGCTAGTTAGTCATTATACACCAGAATGGAAAAAAAAAGTTTTCGAAATTTGAAAATGTTTTTGTCTTGATACAGAAAAGTGTCCATATGTAAAAACGTGGCGAAGAGTGGCTTTCCTGTTCCTGCCAATATACATGAATCTCAGTTCCTCCTTGTTGATGGCTCTGCTTTGCCCTGCAAAGTGCCGTGTCTGATTTGTGGCTCTTAAAACGTCACCAGAAGGTGAAGAATGGACATTTAGAAGTTGTTATCGCACACCGCTCCTGTATGTGACCTTTGACTTTATTTTCTTGCCTGTTTCATAAAAGTCAAAGCTAAATGATATAGATAGTCAAGACATAGCAACAGTTACACACATACACACACACACACACGCACACATACACACACACACACACACACACACACACACACACACACACACACACACACACACACACGCATACACATACACATACACACACAATCACTCTAGTGAATAGACATTTAATCAAATACCACCACACACACACACACACACACACACACACACACACACACACACACACACACATTAAAATCTAACATGGAACTAAATCTTCCTACGTTTTGCACATGTTGCTCAGTACAATCGTTACACCTTTTTATTATTTGTTATTAAAGTGAATGACTATTACCTCTGTTTGTGTGTGTGTGCGTCTTACCGTCTATCCATCCAAATAAATGTGCACGTCTCTGTCTCTGTCTCTGCCTGTCTGTCTGTCTGTCTCTCTCTCCTTTTTTTTGAGTGTTTTGAGGATATTTTTTCATAATAATTTGAACCCTCCAAGCTTTAGATGGGCGATATCACTTTAGGACAGACATTTTACCATAATTTGGTACAGATTTACTCATCAATATCTGAAAAATGCTTGATGACACAGATGTACACGTGCATACACAGACATGAAACGAATACGAACGCACACGATTTATTCATAATAATAATAATAATAATGAGTACTTATAAGCGCAAGATCCAGAGAACTCTGCTCCAAGCGCTTTACAATTCACCCTATCTTTACCACCCCTATTCGCCACTTCAACATTAGCAGTTATACATACATATCAATCAAGTCTACTATAATTACAATGACATCAACACAAACAGAAACATGTCTATCAAATCTAACCAATAGTTGCCCATCGGACAGACAATAATAGATATTACATCACAAGTTATCCAAAATACACAAACAACCACACCCACAATGCACATTATATAATACACGAATCATACGCACAAACGCAACAGCCCAAACAATATTTTAAAGACAGAAACTTTTTTCACATTTTTCTATACAGATGTGTTTTGAGGCCAGATTTGAATGAGGTGATTGTGTCTGAGTGCCTAAGGATGTTGGGGATGTTGTTCCATGTTTGGGGTGCTTGATAGGAGAATGCTCGTTGTCCGTATGTTTTTGTTCGAATGCGGGGGATGCGAAAGAGTCGTGTGTCTGCAGAAGAACGCAACTGACGGGATGGTGTGTAGATGTCAAGAAGCGAGGATAGGTATTCTGGCGCAGTGTTCGAAACAATCGAAAAGGAAAGAGTAGCAAGCTTGTAATCTATTCTGTCAGAGACAGGCAGCCAGTGCAGAGTGCGGAGGAGAGGAGTGACATGGTCAAACTTAGAGGATTTAAAGATGAGACGTGCAGCGTTGTTCTGAATCTTTTGAAGTCTGTCTAAAAGGTTTTTGGGGATGCCAGCTAAGAGAGAGTTGCAGTAATCAATCCTTGAAAGAACAAATGCACAAATTAGCGTTTTGGTTGCATCAACAGACAGGTATTGACGGACAGAGCTGATTCTAGATACGCTACCCTACAGATGTTTGAGATGTGTTGCTGGAAGGTCAGACTCTGATCAAGCGTAACACCGAGACTGCGAACAGTGGGAGAGAAAGGAATGTCAATTCATCCTGAAGTGTGACTGTTCAAGCAAACAGGAACAAGAAAAAAAAAGAAAAAAAAACACGTAAAAAAAATTCACAACGCGCATTTAATACAACCAAACAAGACAGGCGGTAATTTTCGGCCAACTGGCCTTTGACAAGCATAGACGTCAAATCACAAATGAACAAACACCAAATACAAAAATTAGGACAAAAAGACTGAAACTTCCCTGCTGCTTCATCTAGTTTGAGAAAAGGACTAAAAAATATAACGCCTGTCTTGTCTGGTTGTATTAAATACGCGTTCTGATTCTTTTTTCGTGTTTTTTTTCTGGTTCTTTATTCATCCTCCATAATGAAAATAAACATGGATGCTTCCAATGGTGGGTATGAAGGAAGAACTGTTCTCATATGAGATTGGCCAAAAGCTTTTTGATTTTTTACTCCACTTCCGAGAGAGTTACTTCCACGCTGTGCTCGCCTTCATCTGGCCACAAGGCATATCAAGTGATTTCATCAATACACCATCCATCAAACTCTATCAATAATGCAGGGCGTATCCCGCAGTTTGATGCAGAATCATGTCACTTGTGGGCTAATCTTTATGGGGTGAACCCCATGCTTCTCTCCCTTTTTGTTTTTTCTCTTCCGTCCTAACCCTTTCTCTTTCATCATCAGAAATTAAGTTTCATCTTCTTCATCTTGATCATCATTATCATCATCTTCAACAGCTTACTGTTATCACTATCATGTTTTTCACAATTTCTGTTTCTCTGACTGTCTGCATGTCTGCCTGTCTATGTGTCTGTCTGTCTGTCTGTCTCTCTATGTGTCTGTCTGTTTGTCTGTCTGTCTCCCTTTCTCTCTCTCTCTCTCTCTCTGTCTGTCTCTGTCTGTCTGTCTGTCTCTCTCTGTGTCTGTCTCTGTCACTCTGTCTGTCTGTCTGTCTGTCTCTTTCTCCCCCTCCCCCCTCTCTCTCTCTCACGCGCACTCTCTCTCATTTAGTAGTCGCAGTGTTCTCAGTGTTATCCATGTCACCATCAGCACGTTATGTAGTGCCATCATGGTTATCTTCATCTTCCTTATGAACGTATGACACAAAGCCTTCACAGCCAAGTCCTGTCACTCTGTGTGCCAATAAAGTAAAAGTAGCGCGTGATCTCCCCTCATTCCAGGAGGACCACTACAAGACTATCAATAACAGAACACGGCCACTCTCTAACAGCTGACAGGAGCCAGCGGAAATGTCATCGGTGCACAAGTAGAGTCATAGTCAGGTGTTGTTTCAAGACACCAGCCTTGTAATAGAAAGTTACTACAGACTGCAATGGCCCTTTGATGGCGGCAGACACCACAAGATCATTGATAAGAAAGATTAGGAAAAGACAGGCAACAGTTATAGGTCATTTTATGAGGAAAGGGAATTAGAGCACCTGGTCACAACATGAAAGCTGGAGGAAAAGAGAGCACCGGTAGACCCAGCTAGAAAATATTGGACGGACCTGCAGAGTGGCTGAGGACAGAAAGGATGGAAGATGTGCTTGCGGCAACAAGGGATACATACATATGGAGGGCCATGATCGCCAACGCCATGTGGCAGAGCACATGGCGATGATGACATTCATATTTCACATGGACACAAAGGCCTACACAACCAAGTCCCGTCACTCTGTGTGCCAATAAAGTAAAGGTGCTGCGTGATCTCCCCTCATTCCAGGAGGACCGCTACAAGACTATCAGTAACAGAACACGGCCACTCTCTAACAGCTGACAGCAGCCAGTGGAAATGTCATCAGCTTCACAACTAGAGTCATAGTCAGGTGTTGTTTCAAGACACCAACCTTGTAATAGAAGGTAATTACAGACTACAATGGCCCCTTTCTTCTGAACTCGCCCACTTCAAAGTGATGGCGGTGTCTATGATGACTTTCAGGGAGTCACGGCAAGACCTTTCTTGGCTGAGCTGTTTATTACATTGGCTGAAGAGAAATTACCTGTCACAATGACCTGTCTCTTTTCTGCATTGTATAGGAAATAGGTGTTTTAGTTTAGAATTATTTGTCTGTTGCTTTGGGTGTTGTTTAATCCAGTAATGAGTAAAATGTTGCAGACTTTTTGTTGTTGTTGTTGTTGTTGCTTGTTTTGAATCCTGAAATAAAATTAAAAAAACACTGAGAACTGTTTAGCTGTTCTTTTTTATGGTCATTCTCCTGTTTGTTTGTCGTCCTCTTGTGAGTTTCTCTCTCTCTTCTCTCTCTCTCTTCTCTCTCTCTCTCTCTCTCTCTCTCTGTATCTGTCCATCTGTCTCTCTCTGTGTCTTCGTCTCTCTTTCTCTGTCTCTCTCCCCTCCTCTCTGTTGTCTGTCTCCCTCCCCCCCCCTCTCTCTCTGTCTCTGTCTCTGTGCTCTTTTGTTCACATCTGTTTCATTTCTTGTTTTAATTTGCTCACCAGCTTTTGTTCTCTTTCTATTAATCTTGAAGATGATTGTTTGAAATTGCAATGATAAACATCAATAATGAAAACTGCAATAATAGATAATAAAAGTAATAATAAGAATAGTAATAATAATACATGTAATGATAATGACAATGATAACAATAACAATATTGATAATAATGATATCAATGATAACAACAGTAATGATATAATGATAATATAGTAATAATAATAATAATAACAATAATAATGAAAATGATGATGACGATGGATGATGATGATGATGATGAGACGACGGCGACGACGACGACGACGACGATGATGATGATGATAATAATATGATTATAATAATATATAATAATAATAATAATAATCATCATCATCATCATCATAATCATAATCATAATCATAATAATACGGATACTACATGTGGCTGGGCGTAGCAAGTCTGCTCTTTATTCTTCAGGAGAAAATCCATTGTTCTGGGGCCGTGCTTGTAAACTGACAGAAAGATGAACAGACGAAAGACAAGATAATCCACTTATCTCAAATCATTTCATTTTTTTTTACGTTTGTCAATGTATTATTAAAATATAAAAGCAACTGACATTACACACCATATCAAAAAAATGGTGACTTTGCCTTGGGCGAGGTGCTTTCAAAGAGGAGAATAGCCTGGGTTTGGCATGGTAAATCCACAATTACAAAAGATATGAATATGAACAAGGATATGAATATGTAAACTCGTCTAATGTCACTCAGTGAAATGACGTTAAATCCAAACAAAACAAACAAAAAGATGAAAGAACAAGTATGTAATCGTCATGCTTTTTTTTTTCTTAATTCAGTATGGAAACTTTTATCTTCTTTTAACTTACGCCCAC
>CM060305.1:90743489-90750989 GCA_030674185.1 Monoplex corrugatus
TTGTGTGGGTGTGTTTAGTTGTTGTTGTGATGAAGGTGTTTTTACTTTTATTTTTGATTTTGTTTTATTTTTCGCATTTGTTTAAGTTTTTCAACTGTCAAGAGCATGTTGTTGTTTTTGTGTAATTTCGCCTATCCAGTTTTAACAACAATATATCTGTGTTGAGGAAAGCGCCACTTTGATCTATCTTTAGTAAGCAGGTTAATCGTTGTATGCCGAATCACAACGTGTGTGAACCAGCAGCTGTGCAGGGTCTTCTGTAATGCGTTGCCCCGCAGTATTCAGAAATCGATAGCTCAATTCCTAATTGTGAAACTGTGACTGGCAAAACATGAATTGCATGATTTCGTGGAGGGAAAGGAGAAACAGCTTATGTTGGTGCAGAAAATAGTTCTTTGGTGCAGAAAATCGTTCTTATACGTAAATGTATACTAACGTCTAATACAGAAATAGTTCAACCCATTCCAGACTGTGTGCATTTATGTGATCAAGTGTGTGTGTTGTTTGTGTGTTTGTGTGTGTGTGTGTGTGTGTGGTGTGTGTGTGTGTGTGTGTGTTGTGTTGTGTTGTGTTGTGTGTGTGTGTGTGTTGTGTGTGTTTTGTTGTGTTGTGTTGTGTTGTGTTGTGTTGTGTTGTGTGTGTGTGTGTGTGTGTTGTGTGTGTGTGTGTGTGTGTGTTTTGTGTGTGTGTGTGTGTGTGTGTGTGTTGTGTTGTGTCTCCATGAACAACTTTGTTTCTCAAACTGCCAGATCTTGCTACTATCACCTCCATCGTATAAGCCTGATCAGGAAGTAATACTATCTCTCTGTCGAAACAACTGCAAAACTCGTTCTCTCCTTCATAATGTCTCGCATTGACTATTGCAATTCACTCCTGTCTGGTCTTCCTGCCTCCACCATTCACATCCTACAGCGCATTCAAAACAATGCTGCACGCCTTGTACTCAAAAAGAAAAAAGCTGACCACATATCTCCTCTCCTGGCACAACTTCACTGGCTCCCTGTATCAAAGCGCATACAGTACAAACTAGACACCATGTGCTACAAAAGCCTCAATAGCGCAGCCCCCGATTACCTGTCAAGCCTCTTGAGATCTATGTTCCCTCACGTACCCTCCGCTCTGCCTCCGATCCTCTGACTTTTCGCTTTCCACGCACTAAGCTCAATACCTATGGTCCACGAGCCTTCTCTGTTTCTGGTCCACTTTCCTGGAACAAACTTCCTCTCTCAGTCCGTCAACAACCTACTTTTGTCTCCTTCAAGTCCGCTCTCAAAACTCACCTTTTCTCCTCTGCATAAAATCCTGACCTCACTCAATCCCCTTTGCAGCCTGTCTCCACTCGGAGGGGAATCGCATTGTAATATATAATTGTATATAATATGCTCTCTATAATTTTCCATTGCTTTTATTCTTTCTCCCCATTTATAGCCGTGTGCGTGCGTGTTGTGTGTGTGTGTGTGTGTGTGTGTGTGTGTGTGTGTGTGTGTGTGTGTGTGTGTGTGTGTGTGTGTGTGTGTGTGTGTCTGTGTGTGTGTGTGCGTGCGTGAGTGCGTGTGTGTGCGTGCGTGTGTGTCTGTTTTAGCGCTTAGATTTGATTTTATCAAGATTTTGCGCTATATAAATAAAATATTGTTGTTGTTGTTGTTGTTGTTGTTGTTGTTGTGTGTGTGTGTGTGTTGTGTGTGTGTGTACGTGTGTGTGTATGTTGTGTGGCGTGTGTGTGTGTGTTTGTGGTGTGTGTGTGTATGTGTGTGTGTTTGTGTGTGAGAGAGAGAGAGTGTGCGTGTGTGTGTGTGTGTGTGTTGTGTGTGTGTGTATGTGTGTGTGTGCGTGCATGCGTGTGTGCGTGTGTGCCAACGTCCTTAATGTGCTTGTAAGCTCATCGGTCTACATTCTGTGTTTGTACATATGTCTTCACTTGCTCACTCTACGATATTCGTAGGCACAAGCCCACATGCAACCTGTCACACTAAATGTAGTTTGCAGCGAGCACGTGCGTCACGAGAGACCTGCAGATTGCAAACAGCCCGGTTTATTGCAGACAGACAAAAACACCTAGTAGCCTTCAATATCTCTGCTGAACCAGTTTCGCTGATTGAAAGCGACTGAAGCGAGAACGATTGTCCCAATAAATCCTATTTTTGTGGTGATTAGAGAACGCACTGGTCTGATTATCTGTAGGAATTTGGAATGTTTTGATGTGTACATGTCGTAACTGTTTGTCAGATTAGCAGTTTGAATTAAACATTTTCTCCTTGTTGATATTGCCGCGTTTTTTTTTCTGTTCCGGTTATTCTTTCTGCAAAATAGTGTGTTTTCATGATTCCACTTGAGACGAAGTTTCTTTAAATTAGCTGTTTTAAAACAAGGTAACACATAAACCTGTCAATAAACCAACCGACCTGTCAACCGGTATAAACAAAGAATGAACAAAATGTCGCCCATGAAGACTGTATCTGTTATCCAACCTAGCAGTGTTGTACCATTACAAATTACTTGAAACTGAGTCTGATGCATTTTTGTGCATTGAAATATTCATTTCATCACAGCAACAACAATAGACATTAAAGTATCAGAGGAAATGTCTGACAGATCTTGAAAGCAGAAAATCGTAGGTTTTTTTTCAAAAAGGTGAGATGATTTTTCCATTTGTTTAAATGATCACTTTTGTTCCCCTTTAAAAATCATGATAGTCAAGTACTTAGCATGTATTCAGATTTTCATTTATTCCACAGATCTGTACATACAATACTTTACGACCTATAAATATGCGTGGAAATGATTTAGGTCAGATGAAGGGACGAAGGGAAAATATTCTATGCCAATACTGTCATTTCTCTTAATACTTTGGGTATACTTCCCCTCAGCAGGTTATTTTCCATATTGCAATATGCAGGTAGGTTCTTGTTTGATTTTTTTCATTCGAATCATTTTTGTGTGTGTGCATGCGTGGATGCATGTCGTTAGGTCATCCTGCAGTTTAAACATGGACTTTCAGCTCTTGCTTGATATTAGTCTACTCCTGCATCACTCCCCATTTTAATCGTCTATAAAGTTTTTTTTTTCCTAGATTATCAAGATTTTGTTCTTCTGTTTATTTTGTAGATCACTGTTGAATATCTATGTTCTGAAAGAGCGTCAGTCCTGGTATTTTCATGAAACGAAATTAATTCAGACTGATGTTTTAAGTGTAACTTTAATAACATTATCGTTGTTGCCTTTCATTCCGTAGGTTTTTTAAAATATGCTGTTTGGAATCTTGTGTGTAAAACATTGAGAAATAGACGCTGCAATTGCAACTGGAAGTATTGTGGTGTGTGTGTGTGTGCGCGGCGCGCGTGTGTGGTTGCGTGCGTGAGTGTGTGCGTGTGTGTGCGTGTGTGTGTGTGTGTGTGTGTGTGTGTGTGTGTGTTGTGTGTGTGTGGGTGGGAGGGTGGGAGTGAGCGGTGTGTGTGTTTGTGTGAGTGTGTGTATGAGTGTACGTGAGTGTTGTTTCTCTCTCTCTCTCTCTCTCTCTCTCTCTCTTTCTCTCTTTCTCTCTTTCTCTCTCTCTTTCTTCCTCCATGTATGTGTGTGCGTGTGCGTGCGTGCGTGGAAGCGTGGGCGTTTCTATCAGTAAATACAGTCATTTGCAGCGAACTGTGTATACTGAATCAAAACAGAAGTGATCTGGTATTTGTGCAGGGTTTACTCTGGTGGGTGGTTGTTTAGTTATCAGACATACTGATAGCTTCCAGCACACGCCTGACTCTGGTACTGTGACTGGAAGTCTGAGTCTGTTGATATATACCAGAGAGAGAGGAAGTTGCTTCAGGGACGATGACATTTGGATGGTGTTACATACCTTTACTAACATTATGACACAAACACCTGAACATAAACCATGGTGTGTGTGTGTGTGTGTGTGTGTGTGTGTGTGTGTGTGTGTGTGTGTGTTTGTGTGTGTTGTGTGTTTGTATATGTGTGTGTTTGTGTGTGTGTGTGTGTGTTTGTGTGTTTGTTTGTGTGTGTGCACGTGTCTGTGTGTGTCTTTCTGTGTCTCATTCTGTGTGTGTGTGTGTTTGTATGTGTGTGCGGTTGTGTTTGTGTGTGTGTATGTGTCTGTGTGCATGTGTGTGTGTTTTTCTCTGTCTCATTCTGTGTGTGTGTGTGTGTGTGTATGTGTATGTGTGTGTGTTTAAAGAGAGAGAGAGAGAGAGAGAGAGAGAGAGACAGACAGACAGACAGACAGATGAGACAGAATCGGACAGACAGACAGACAAACAGACAGAGACAAGAGACAGACTGACAGACCAGCAAACACAGACTAACAGAAAGCTTAAAGATAAGCAGATAGATAGATAGATAGAGAAGATAGAGAGAGACGAGAGGAGAGGGAGAAGAGAGAGAGAGGAGACGGAGAGAGAGAGAGAGAGAGAACGAGAGGAGAGACGAGAGGAGAGAGAGAGAGAGAGAGGCAGGCAGAGACAGAGAAACAGACAGACAGACAGACCAGCACACAGACAGACAGACAGAGAGTACAGACGTTAAACATACATACGTAAGTGCACGTAAACTCTTCTTTCGGCATTCTGTGTTTGTACATATGCCTTCGCTTGTGCACTCTAAGACATTTGTGGTGGACACAAGCCAGCCTTCACAACCTGTCACACTAAGTGCAGTTTGCAGCGTGCACGTGCAACACGAAAGACGTGTAGATTGCAAACAGCGTGGTTTATTGGGAGACAAACCAAAATACCTTGAGGTTTTCAATACCCTTGCTCATCCAGTCTCGCTGACTGAATGCCAGAATGCCGGAAATGATTGTCCCGATAAATCTCGTCTTTTAGTGATTATAGAACACTTCCATCTGATTACTGCTAGGATTTTCGAATACTGTTGTGTGTTTGTGTGCAACTGCTTGTCATATTGATAATTGTAATAAGATTTAGTGACCTTTTTTTTTGTTTGTTTTTGATTTGCTGTTCCTATTACTGTGTGTGTGATTGTAATAAAATTTTGTGACTTTTTTGTGTTGTTCCTATTACTATGTCACTCTAATAAAATCAAGTGATTTTGTTGTTATTGTTGTTGTTGTTGCTGTTCCTATTACTGTTGCTGCTGCTTTTTTCATGTTTCTCTCACAAAACACTGTACTTTACTGATTGCAAATGGCGTGTGATTTATGGAGTAAGGCCAGAATGGCTACACCCCAGACCTACTATTTTGGGCAACAAGTTGGTTAAGTTTTACATGTGTAAGAACTCTCTCTCTCTCTCAGTCTGCCTGTCTGTCTATCTGTCTGTCAGCCTGTCTGTGTCTATCTGTCTGTGCCTATCTGTGTCTGTCTCTCCCTCCCTCCCCCTCTCTCTCCTCTCCCTCTCTCTCTCTTTCTGTCTCTGTCTCTTTTTTTTTTCCAATAAGGTAGTAGAGGACAGCAGGGAAAAATCCCCGAACAAAACAAAACTAAATCAAACCTACACCAGACAAACAAACCAACCAATCACAGTTATCCATCTGATCCAGCTTACAGTTTTAATTTCAGTTTCTGTTTCTCAAGACGACGTGTCCGCGCTAGGAATGAATTCCATATGCACTAACGTCACAGGTGCCATGTGTATGGTAATCATAGTAGAAGCCTTAAGCCTGCACACAATCCCAGGAGCTGGCCAGGTCCTGAGGCCCTACCTAGCCTACCCAGCTTAGCAAACAACAGCCAGCCTAGTCATTAACTTAGCAAACAATCCTGTCTGTTGCAAACAGCACAACACTTTGTTCAAATCAACTTGTGTCTTAATATTTTGGTTTTCATGAAAACTTTTGATCCTTTGATTTTAATGAAAACTTACTTTATCTTTCCGTCTGCTTGTTTTGCGGAGATGAAGCTGTTGGCCTGTAGCTAGATGGGAATCCTGGCGTAAATGGGTTTGAGTGGCGAGAGAGAGAAAGAGAGGGAGAGAGAGGGGGTGAATGAGAGAGACAGACTGACACACACACAGACAGACAGGGGGTGAATGAGAGAGACAGACTGACACACACACAGACAGACAGAGACAGACAGACAGACAGACAGACAGAATGACTGAATGACTGAATGGTATAGATCAGTTTACTAGAGAAAGAGAGACAGACAAGAGAGACACAGAGAGAACTCTAATACTTGTCTTCATTTTGCGACATTTAGCGAATTTACAAACTCAATAATTATTGTTATGTAGGGTAAGGCCAGTTTTAGAAGAAGATAAATAATTGACATTCCTTACCAAAAATATGTGTGGAGTGTGGCCAGATCTGGCTACACACCAGACTTACATCAGGCAATGACACAGACTGGAAGATAGAGTGAAAGCGATAAGAATATGACATTATTTAATCGTGATTTATGGAGTAAGGCCAGAATGGCTACACCCCAGACCTACTATTTTGGGCAACAAGTTGGTTAAGTTTTACATGTGTAAGAACACACACCCACACACACACACACACACACTCTCTCTCTCTCTCTCTCTCTCTCTCTCTCTCTCAGTCTGCCTGTCTGTCTATCTGTCTGTCAGCCTGTCTGTGTCTATCTGTCTGTGCCTATCTGTGTCTGTCTCTCCCTCCCTCCCCCCTCTCTCTCCTCTCCCTCTGTCTCTGTCTCTGTCTCTTTTTTTTCCAATTTCCACTGTCATAAATTATTAACATAAAGAACAATGTGGACAAATAGTATCAAATGAGATCAATAGGAAAAGTAGTAAAATTAGATGAACTGCGCAAATTATAGGAAAAGAAAAACAAAACAAATCCAATGCGCACATATTGATAATCGATAATGACTGACAGACAGAGAAGGAACTATATATTCAAAACAAGTGTGATTTCCCGCTTTCAAGCAAACAGGAACCAGAAGAAGAAAAAAAAGAAGAACGAGTATTTAATACAACAAGACAAGACAGGCGCAAATGTTCGGCCAACTGGTCTTTGTCAACCGTAAGATCACAAACAAACAAACACCAGATACAAAAACTTAGGAGAAAAAGACTGAAACTTCCCTGCTTCTCCGTCCAGTGTGAGAAAAGGACTATATATCGACTAAGATATAGATGTCTTGTTTCTGTTTTGAGAATCACCCCTAATTCAAAACAGCAATGGAGCATGTGGACTTATGGTCAAAGTGCCTGCCTTCGATGTAAGAAACTCAGGTTCAAAACACGGATTGGTCATGGGTTTTTCTACCGCCTCCCCATCCTCCACTACATCTGAAGTGGTGGTCTAGGTACTAGTATCCCAGATGACACGATAAACTGAGGTGCCGTGTGTAGTAGTAGGCCTCCGTCAGTCAGCGTCGACTATGGATGATGCGCCATAAGGTCGTGTCGTGTCGAGTCGAGTTGACGCCTCTGGAGCAGCGTCAGCTGTGGCTGGTAAGGCCGATGCGAGAAAGGCAGTCTCTGCGACATTGGATGCGTGTATGGATTCTGGCCATGGGGTTGCCTTCACAGGAGCTTGCTTTCCACCTGGCTCTCTTTTCCTCAGCCAAGG
>CM060305.1:90753489-90760989 GCA_030674185.1 Monoplex corrugatus
CACACACACACACACACACACACACACACACACACACACACACAAAACACATACACACACAAAAACGACCTGTTCGTAGCCCGTCTTAACGTTTCCATCATTCTGGTGGTGTCAGCTTAGCGTTTGATAGATCCCCTCTCCCATTTCCCCATTTCAAGATTTTGCCAGCACATAGGGTTTTGTGCAGGCTGAGGAAGTCTCTGAGATAATTGCTGGCGGATTTGGATGGAGCGCATAAGGAGCTGTCCGAGCGCATTGAATCCCTCTTTTTGAAATAATTCCAATAAGTCCAAACTCCAAGACGTATATCTGTTTCTTTTGATAGAGCGGTGGACTCAAAATTTGATATCCTGAGTTCAATTCAAACCTGCAACATTAAAAACTGGCGTATTCGCTGCCGACCTTAATTTTTCATCATTCTGGTGGTGTCAGCTTAGTGTTTAATAGGTCCCACTACCCCCTGCCCATTTCAAGGCCTTTGCCAGGGCATATGGTTTTGTGCAGGCTCGGGAAATCTGTCAGATAGTTGCTGGCAGATTTGGGTGGAGCACATATGGAGCTGTGGGAGCGCAGTGAATCCCTCTTGAAATAACTCCAAACTCCAAGACACATATCTGTTTCTTTTGGTGGACTCAAGATATGATATATCGAGTTCCATTCAAGCCTGCAACATTTCGTGTAAAAACTGGCGTGTTTGCTGCCCATCATTCTGATGGTGTCATCAGGATCTGACCAGCTCCTGGCTTTATGTGCAGGCTTAAGGCTTGTGCCATGATCACCATACACACGGCACCTGTGACGTTAGTGCATATGGAATTCGTTCTGTGTGTGAAGACGTCATCTTGAGAAACTGAAACTGGTGATGTCACGATTAGTGTTTTATAGGTCCCTTCTCCTTTCGTCTCCAATCCAAGTCCTTGTCAGCTCACAGGATTGGGCTGATGTTCAGGGTGTAATATAGTTAATTGCTGTACGTTTGGGAGTAGCGCATATGGAATTATCCCTGTGCGATGAATCCCTCTGAATAAACTCCAGACTCACTCCAAATTCCAAGACACAGATCAAACAAACAAACAAACAAACAAATAAATAAACAAACAAACAGACAAAAAGGTCGAGGTTGTCTCACAACTGTAAGCTGTTAGTGGAGCTCGAGAATTGGTTACAGAGGGACTCGCTGCACTTGGATAATTCCACATGCGTTATACGTATGTGCAGGGACTGTTGAAGCTATGTAAAGAGAATCATTATCCTCATCATCATCCTCATCATTGTTAGTGTTATTATTATTGTTAACATTACTATTATTTCTGTTATTATTATTATTATCATTATTATCATTATTATTATTATTATTATTATCATTATTAACATTATTATCATTATTGTTAACATCACCATTATTACTATTTTTTCTGTTATTATCATTGTTGTTGTTGTTGTTTTATCATGATATGTATTAGTATCAGTATTACTATTGTCATTATTATCATTATTAATAACAGAGAGAGAGAGAGAGAGAGAGAGAGAGAGAGAGAGGAGAGAGAGAGAGAGAGAGAGAAGAGAGAGGAGAGAGAAGAGAGAGAGAAGAAAGAAAAAATGGACAGCCCGGCGATAAGGTGACATCGATTGCCAAGGAAAAACAGCCCAAATTTTACGTAATCTATATGGTAAAGTTGTTGTGACAACGACAACATCAAAAACAATCAAAATACAATGTCATTTTTCTTGAAGAATACTCAAACTCGAGCGGTCAGACTAGAAAGTTGGAGCACTACCTTTATGTCTTTCATCAAGAAATTTTGGTCCTCAGATATCATGAAGGCAGCATTCTGAAGAAAGAGAACATTCTTTTAAGCGAAATGCTCTGATTCCACGAGAGTTAATTTCATAGGAGGTTTACCTCTCTGTGATAGTGAGAAAATGATGGCATGTGAAGAGTAAACATGGGGAATGAAAAAAATAGAGCTTGGAATGAAAAATAGAAGAAAAAAAGAAAGAAAACAAAACAATGTAGTCAAGCCATTTTGATGATTTTCCTTTTTGTACAAAATAAAATGATTACAGAAAATCCAGATTTTTCATTTCTCAAGGTCACTGTGGACCTGGAAACGTACCAAATGATTGGCGTGAAGCAACGACAATGGTAGACTATCACAACAGTGAAAACAGAATACAGACGTTATCAGAAGTTCCCGAGAAAGTGCTGCTCGGAAACCAATCCTGATTTAAGGCACTTTTTGGTCAGCTTGTCCTTGACCTTGGCGTCACGCTCTGAACCTTATGCAATCCCAACTTCTGAACGATCCACACTTTGGACCCAAATTTTGTAAAAATCCATCAGAAACAGATTACAAAATCTTCCTTGCACATTTTTGTTACAGACACACACAGTTGGCAAACAGACACACAAACACACGTCTCCAGCTGGTATGAAACAATTCCCTTTTTAAAGGAAAATTGAAGTAAGAAATTAAGAAAATAGGAACAAAGCAAACGAAAAGTGAATATGAAAACGAAGAGAAAGAAAAAGAAGAAATCGATGTGATGCCTATACCTGAAGATTAAATTTGTCAAACAAGTAAAACTAAGGAATTATTAAATTAAGAGAACAGAATCTTATTGGACAAACACGAATATTGTATACGTATATTGTACATGGGATTGAAAGCATTCTGTCTCATTTCCTTTTTAACATTACATAAAAACATACATGTATACATATACAATATATTGTGATCCCCTATTAGGTATTTTACTAGTGCTTGTTGATTCAGTACCCACCCGCAAAACCGACATTCTAAAGCAGAAAGAAGGCAAAGACCGCTTGCTAATGTGTAAATTCACATACTCAACTGCTCGTCGGCCTGGAGTTTGACCCCAATATGCATTTTCAGAAAACGAATTGCTGATTCCATTTTTTCCCTGTAGCTACTACACCACCTCTTTAACGCGGCAGCAAAAAAGGGCCGTATTTTATTTTGTAGACGTAAGCATTGGCGTCCTCCGTTTTGCCAGATTTATAGCTGTAGTTGGTAGGGATTCATTAATCAGCCATAGAATCGTCTTTGCTAACACATTTGAACTCTCTCTCTCTCTCTCTATCTCTGTCTCTGTCTCTCTCTGTCTCTCTCTGTCCCTCTGTCTCTGTCTCTATCTCTTTCTCTCTCTGTCTCTCTCTGTCTCTCTCTGTCCCTCTGTCTCTCTGTCCCTCTGTCTCTCTGTCCCTCTGTCTCTGTCTGTCTGTCTGTCTGTCTGTCTGTCTCTCTCTCTCTCTCTCTCTCTCTCTCTCTCTCTCTCATGTATGTGTGTATTTGTCTCCTCCTATTCCTCCTCCTCCGTCTTCTTTTTTTTTCTTGTGCTCCTTCTTTCTTTACTCTTCAGCTTATTTTTACTCCTCTCTCTCTCTCTCTCTCTCTCTCTCTCTCCTCTCTTTCTCTCTCTTTCTCTCTCTCTCACTGTCTGTCTCTCTGTCTCTATCTCTCTCTCTTTCTCTCTCTCTGTCTCTGTGTCTCTCTGTTTGTCTCTCTCTCTCTCTCTCTCTGCGTATCTCTCACTCACTGTCTCTCTGTCTCTATCTCTCTCTCTCTTTGTCTCTCTCTCACTCTGAATATATCTCTCTCTGTTTATCTCTCTGTCTGTCTGTCTCTATGTTTGTCAGTCTGTCCCTCTCTAGGTATCTCTGTCCCTGTCTCTCTGTCTCTGTATCTCTCTCTCTCTCTTTCTCTCTCTCTCTCTCTCTCTCTTTCCCTATCTCTCCTCTCTTTCTCTGTCCGTCCCTCTATAGCCACAAAACAGAGCGGAATTTAAAGCTGTGATGAAGTCTTCCTTTCAGCATCCCCAATGAGCTGAGATAACCTGAACCTCGAGATAAGCATTTCCCTCAACACAACACTTGACAGGCAGCCATTTGTTACAAATCTCTTGAACACCACAGCAACAAACGTGAGTGCGTGTGCACTAATCCACTCTCGCCGGTGCAGAGGCTCTATAGTGCACTTATCAGTAAAGATAATTTACTTACTCTCTTCGGTATCAGCAAAACTTCTTTCCACACTTTTTCATGAACAATCTCTTTGGTATCAGTCGGAGACAATCGTGCATGCTTCTGTTCATTCAGAACCTAAAGAGACTGGCTGTTTTAACCCTTTGACTCCCGTATCCTTTCCACCAACTGCAAAAACTTAATCCTTTGACTTCCCCCACTATATCCACGACCTTCCTTCAGGAAGCTGGTGGATATGGTGAGGAAGTCAAGGTTTGTTTTGCTTTGCTAGCATGGTTGACAATGAAGGATGCTGGTGGGCAGGGTGCGGGGAGTCAAAGAGTTAATCGTCAAAACTAACATATTTTCTATTCCTCTGAATTGTCAGTTTATGATAGCCCAGTTTGGTATCTCAAGGGCTACAATTCTTGCTTTTGTTGTTGCTGTGGGGAGTCAAAAGTGTTAATCGTTAGAACTAAAATCTTCCCTGTTCCTCTGAATTGTCAGACTAAGATAACCCAGTTTGGTATCTCAAAGGCTACAATTCTTGCCGTTGTTGTTGTTGTTGTTGTTGTTGTTGTTGTTGTTGTTGTTGTTATGTTTTATAATTATTTCTTTCGTTTCGTTTTATAAACATGGGCCATGGCCTGGTTATCTTTTAGTTTGTTTTGGCTTTTGTGTTTGTTTGTTTGTTCTTATTGCGGACTTGCTGGCTGTGTTGATAAAGCCATGGACGCAGGAGCTGATATCTTGATGAAGACCCCACCTTCAACATAAAAAAACACTTGGCTTGTGATATGGGCATGGATGTAATATGTTTTGTCAAAAACAAAATGAGACAGAGAACGTCAAACCCTTGCGCTATGTTTGAGGAGGTTCTTGAGTTTTGAATTAACTTAAACAAATCTTGTAAAAGTTGTTTGATGGTATATGTTTATGTATACATATATCTATAAATATATACATATGTATATACACATACACATGTGTGTGTGTGTGTATACGTAAATATGCTTATGCATATGTGTATATATATGTACATATATATGTATATACATATACATATGTATGTACATACATACATACATACGTACGTACGTACATACATACATACATACATACATACATACATACATACATACAGACAGACAGACAGACATACGTACATACATACATACATACATACATACATACATACAGACAGACAGACATACGTACATACATACATACATACATACATACAGACAGACATACATACCATACATACATGCATACATACATACATACGTACATACATACATACAAACATACATACATACATACATACATACATACATACATACATACATACGTACATACATACATACATACATACATACATACATACATACATACATACATACATACATGTACATACATACATACATACATACATAACGAATGTTAACTGCGTTTTCCCCCGTTTATGAAGCTTGTAGATTTGCATTTCTAAGTTGTCTTCGGAAACAAAAGAACATTCTTGCAATGTGGAAAACAAACAGACATGTTCACTGCCCATCTTATCGATGTTCCAGTCATTCAGATGGTGTCAGTTTTAGTGTTTTATTGGTTCTCCTGTTCTCATTGCCGCTTCTCCCCATTTCAGCATCTTCCTAGCGCGTGGAATTTTGCGCAGGCTTGAGGGAGTTGCCTGAGAATTACTAGTAGAATCGGATGGACAGTATACATGTATAAAATCATCCGATTTAAATGTGTTCCTGTTAACGAACTCTGAACAAACCAAAGAATTGTCTTAAGAATTAAGATTAATACTTTTTCATCACATGTCTGATTATCATAAAAAGAAACAATAACAACAATAATCAAAATAATAATAATAATAATAATAACAATAATAATAATAATAATAATAATAATGATAATAATAATAATAATGATAATAATAATAATAATAACAATAAATATCAATAATAATAATAATAATAATGATGATGATGATGATGATGATACTATACTACTACTACTACTACTACTACTACTACTACTACTACCACAACTACTACTACTAATGATGATGATGATGATAATAATAATAATAGTAATACTAGTAATAATAGTACCATACTTCTATTACTACTACTACTAACATAATGATAACAACGGACAACAACAATAATGATAATAATAGTAGTAATGATAATGATAATAATAATAATAACAATAATAATAATAATAATAATAATAAAAATAAAAATAATAATAATGATGATGATGATGATGATGATGATAATGATAATAATAATAATAATAATAGTAATAATATAGTAATAATATAACAATAACACTAATGATGATGATGATGATGATGAGAGGAGGAGGAGGAGGAGGAGGAATAACAAAGAGAGTGTTTTATTCATCTCATCCATCAAAAGGTTTCTTTAAAGAGTTCATCTATCCCATTTCAGCTTGACGAAACTTACACATATTTACAATTACAACAGGCCAATTGTATCACTAGTTATCTGTTAGAGTAGATAAGGATGCATGCGGCAATGGCTCCTTTAAATGAAAAGAAGTTTTCATTCACGCACTAAAGAAAAAAGCGTTCCAACTGTGGTTTGGTCGAAGACGAACAGAAGTGAACTTCACTGAGACCGAAAATATCCCTGTATGCTGCAAACGTCCGATAGCTAAGTGGTTAAGACATCCGCCACCAAGACGACTTGGCTTTGTGACACCCAACCGCCTTGGAGGTGTAGGTTCGAATCCTGAGTAGAAGAAAAGAAAGCAACACCAGAAGGGCATCTGGTTGTCATGACCTGGATGGGGCCTGGCTCCCTTAGAAGTTCATGACTGTAAGCACTTGCTTGACGAAAGTTCTTCCTCCTCTGATGACCTTTTGCACTCTAGCTCTGCCCAGAGATTCTTCCTACTGCCTGTCAACCTCCAGCATGGTCACATTTGTGTTCTTAGCATAAAAATAGCTCAATCATTTACATATTTCAATAGAATTTAATTTCGTCCTTCGATCTCCCACTTTCCTTAAAGAGGGAAACGCTTATTCAACATTATGCGTTGGCGTTTTCCGTTTTGCTAGATCTACACTAAAGCTATATTTGGTGAGGAATCATTAATTGATCAATAAAAAGAAATCATATTTGCAGCACCTTTCAGCGCTCTGTCTCTGTCTGTCTGTCTGTCTGTCTCTTTCTTTTCTCTGTTTCTTTCTTATTCTTTGTTTTATCCTTCTGTGTTGTTGTTGTTGTTTCTTCTTATTCCCCTTTGCCTTCTTTTTCTTTTTCTTCCTCTACTACTTTTTTCTTTTCCCACGTTTTCGTCTGCTTCTTCTTTTTCATCATCATTATCATCAGCTGCATCATCATCATCATTAGCTGCATTATCATCATCATCATCATTATTCTTCTTCTTCTCTTCTTCTTCTTTCTTCTCTTCTTCTTCCTCATCCTTTCTCTTCTTCTTCTTCCTTTCTTCTTCTTCTTCTCTTCTTCTTCTTC
>CM060305.1:90770989-90788489 GCA_030674185.1 Monoplex corrugatus
CAGTCCCTGTCTGTTGGTTTGCGTGTGTCCAATTATTTCTTTGATGCTGAGGTTTCTCTTGGCATTGTTTACAGCCTCTTGGACTTTCCACTTTCTGCCAGTTCTCAGCTTTGGATGAACTGCTCTCACGATATTGTCCTCCGATTCCTCCAGCATGCTCAACAGTCTTGCTTTTCCAACTTTGTATTCCTCCACTATGGATTTCAGAGGTAGCTTCAGCATTGCTTGACGACAGTAGAATGCAACATCAGTGAGACCAGGTGGGACACCGAGCCATTTTCTTGTGTATTTGTTGATTTTGGCTTCCATTGCTTCGACTGTGCTGGTGCAAATGTCATAGATTAGCAGTGGCCACAGCAGCTTTGGTATCAGCATGAACTGTAGACACCAGACTTTGTATTTGCCTGGCAGTCCGCAGTTATCTATTTTCTTCAGGCCTTCTTCTGCTGTTTGCTTGGTTTCACATCCCCTTTGTGTGTCTTTCAGGGAGTCATCATACCATCTTCCGAGACTTTTTACTGGCTCTTCTGTGACAGTGGGGATGGCTTGGTTGGCTACCATGAATTTGACTGAATCTGCCACTTTTCCTTTTCGCAGTGAGAGACTTCGGGATTTCTTAGGTTTGAACCTCATTCTTGAAGAGGCCACCAGCTCATCCAGCTGCTTTAAGATTTGGTGTGTCTCTTCCTCATCCGTGGACAAGACTGTTGTGTCATCCATGAAAGCTTTCAGAGGAGGCATCTGGTATCCATCTCCCAGATTCACTGGACCTGAACTCTTCATTGCAGCTTTCAAGATGACTTCCATTGCCAACACGAACAGTATGGGAGAGATTGCACAGCCCATTGCAATGCCCACCTCTAGGTCTATCCAGTCCGTGGTGTATTCTTTGGTAGAGAACCGCATTGAGAACCCTTGGAAATACTTCCTCAGCATTGTTCGGATGTTTTCTGGGATGTGATACATTTCAAGAGCCAACTGGATCATATCGTGTGGAACTGATCCATATGCATTCGCCAGATCAAGCCAAACTACGTCAATGTCTCTCTTCTCTGTTCTTGCTTTTTGGATGGTATCCCAAATCAACGTGGCATGTTCCAAGCATCCAGGCATTCCTGGTATGCCTCCCTTTTGGACTGACATATCCAGATACTTGTTTTCAGTCAGGTATTTTGTCAATCTTGCTGCCATAACAGAGAAGAAGATTTTCCCCTCGACGTTCAGAAGTGATATTGGCCTGAACTGATTGATGCTGCTGGAGTTCTGCTCCTTCGGAATGTACACTCCTTCAGCTCTCATCCATTGGTCGCTGATCTTCTGGTTCCTCCATGCTGATCGAATCATCTTGTGGAGCCACTCGAGCACTTTTGGGCATTTCTTGTAGAGCAGGTATGGTATTCCGTTTGGTCCAGGTGCTGACTTGGCTCTGGCTTTCTTTACTACGTTCTTCACTTCATCCAGTGTTGGTGGTTTGTTATTGAATTTTCCTTCTGGCGCTGCAGGCCAAACCAGATTTTGGATTTCAAGTGGTGCCTCGCGCTGAGAATCGGAATATGTTTCCCTGAGATGCTGCTCTAGGGTTTCCTTGCCCACTGTGAGAGTCCCTGATTTGGGTTGTTCAAACAGCTTTCTTGCAAAGTCAAAGGGATCTTTGAAGAAACGATCTTGAGTCTTCTTCTTTTTGCTCTTTCTTCGCCTTGCTGATTCCACTTTGCTGAGAGCATTGTGTTTGGCCTTCAGATCTTTCCAGAGTTCCAGGAGCCCTTGCTTCTCGAATTCTGAGGCAGTTTTCATTCGCTTTTTAAGCTTCCTTTTCTCCCTCCGGATGCTCTCCATCTGTTGCTGTCTTCTGGATTTCTGGGGAGGCGTTTTTGTCTTTGGCTGCTTCACTCCATAAGTGTCCCTGCAGATAGAGTATATGATGTCTCCGTATGTGTCAAGTTTGTGTTCCAGCGTACTGTTCCCTATTAGCGCATTCAGCTTAAGGACAAGTTCCTCATCTAATTTCTCCCATTGTTCTTTTGCACCGGCAGGCGGCAAATTGAGTTTTCCACGTTTGGCGTTAAGAGCTTGTGCAAAATCCGCATCAGAACCGTCAGCGTGGATGTCCTTGGCACTATGGTTTAATTCCTGGCCTTGGTCATCCAACGTCTCACCTGCTATCGCAGTGCGCTGCTGCTGGTTCGTATGTGTCTTCAAACAGCCCATTTTTGTCCTGTGGATCTTCATGCCGCGTTTGGTGGTGAATCTCCTTCCACACGCACACGGAAATTCCAACTGGTCATTAATCATGGTCCGTTGTGCGTTTCCAGTCGTGATGGAGTCAGTGCCGATGGATTCATCATTCTCTCCCCCTTTCGGTGAATCCTGGGAGCATCTTTCATTTGGAAAACTCGTGGCATGTTATCAAAGGCAAGGTGGGAAGCCAACCCACAAAGCCCGCAGATCTAGTCTTTCCCAGTGTCCTTCGGTCTTTCCCGAATGTCCTCCGAACTATTCCCGGAAGTCAATGGACTGACCATGTGCAGGTAGAAAGAAACTCTAGGGAGAGCTAGACAACAGAAGGTCTTCAGAGAAGTAACCCCCTTTAGACAAGTGTTTCGGCCCTGAATTCCTTACACTCTCGGGGGGCCGGGCCACATCCAGGTCATGACTCCTGGATGCTCTTCTGCTGTTGTCTATTTTTTTTTTTTTTTTTTTTTTTAGCACAGTCTGTAGCTAAATAATTAATACTGATAATAATTACGGTATTTATATTGCGTCAAAACTTGACAGTTCAAAGCAAGGCACACCCACAGACATACGCATGCGATCAACGCAGACCACCTTACAAGACTCAGAAACACGAAGAAAAACAACAACAACAACAACAAACAAACAAAACAAAACAAAACAAAAAACAGTGGCACTATCATGAGCTTATGTTTCTTGAAAATAAATTCTGGATGACTTGTTTCTATTTACTTATTTTTAGATAATTGATTTATTGATATGTGCCTGTAGAAAAATCATCTCTGTTTCATCTAAAAGTGAATGATTGTATGTTGTTTTGTGATAATTCACATGTTAGCATTGTGAACTGAACATAGACTATAAAACATACGAAACTTAAAGACGTCTTCAACAACTACCCCCACACATTACTCGTCTGATGTGATGTGAAAGGATCTGAGTATTTTCTGACTTTTTAAGTATTTCTGTCTTTATGTTACAGCATCTTTTGTCATAAGTCCGTTTTCATAACGTGATGGGGGGTAATAAATTCAACTCCCACGAAGTCTGTTTTATCAGTGAACTGGTTGATTCATTGGATTCGAGAGGGTGGTGATTCCGTGTCTGGTGTCTGGAACTAATACCAGTCTGCAGCAACAAAACTACACTAATGGTTACCTGCCTCGATGCTAAAGTTATTCTGCTGTGTCAGCGCACCGTGTAATAAAAGATGGCGTGTGTTATGTGTCTTGCTCATATATTTTTGTGTGGGCCATTCCCCACAGAAGACTCAAAAGTCAAAATTTGTCGATTTGTGTTGTCTGGTAAATATGTATTGATATGCAAATGAGCATGTGTGTATGTGTGTGTGTATGTGTGTGTGTGTGTGTATGTGTGTGTGTGTGTGTGTGTGTGTGTGTGTGTGGTGTGTGTGTGTGTGTGTGTGTGTCTGTCTGTGTGTGTATCTCTGTGTGTGTCTGTGTATGTATGTCTGTGTGTCTGTGCGTGTCTGTCTCTGTGTGTCTGTCTGGGTGTGTCTCTGTGTGTCTGTCTGTGTGCTGTGTCTGTGTGTGTCTCTCTGTGTGTGCTGTCTGTCTGTGTGTTTTTATCTGTGTGTCTGTGTGTGTGTCTGTATGTATGTGTCTGTGTGTCTGTGCGTGTGCATGCGTGCGTGCGTGTGTGTGTTTGTGCGTGTGTGTGTGTATGTGTGTTTGTGTGTGTATGTATGTGTGTGTGTGTCTGTGTGTTTGAGTGTGTGTGTGTGTGTGTGTGTGTGTATGTGGGGTGTGTGTGTGTGTGTGTGTGTGTGTGTGTGTGTGTGTGTGTGTGTTGTTTGTGTGTTTGTTTTCATACTAGGTGAGAAGATTAACTTACAACAACAACAAAAAATGCATTCATGAAAATATATGTTCCATGACTGTATCTGCACCCAATAATTTATTCGCCCAAAATGTCTAGATTTTTACTGCTTAATTTGGATGGAGCCCGTAAGGAAACACCTCACTGTAATGAATCCTTCTCCATGATTATTTCCACACTCCGAAATCCATGTTCCTATTCATCTGGGCGATACTTGTATTTTCCAGGCCTCGTCATTATTGATTATCGCTTTGTGTTGTATTGTGAAACAGTGATAATGTTTATCTTAAGAACACAACCACTGTGTGGTAGATTATCTATATCTTGTAGAGAGGAATTGATGTGTCACAGCAGGACTTTGAGCACAGAATTAAAAATATTATTCTTGGCACTCTAAGGGAAACAATTGAAACATTTGAACTTTTCTCACTTGAAGATACATCACGTTTTCAACAATCCAAAACAAAGCGGGTTCTATTCTAACTCGATAATGATTAGACTAGGACAATAGTCACCAATAAATAAAACGATGTATAAATAAACAGATAGACAGACACATAGACAGACACATAGACAGACAGACATAAAGATACATACATAGATAGATAGATAGATAGATAGGTAGGAGGATAGACAGATAGATACATACATACATACATAGGTAGATAGATAGATAGATAGGTAGATAGGTAGATAGATAGATAGATAGATAGATAGATAGATATAAAAAAATAAATAAATAAGCAAATAAATATATGAATGAAGGAACGAATAAAGTAAATAAACAAACAAATGAATAAATAAATGTATTAAAACGAAGAAACACAAACCAACAGACATTTCTTGTAAACAGAGATAATTGTTGGGACAATTGTGTAGAGAAAATATCAAGACAAGATAGCAGAAATCGTGCTAAACAATGAACACGTAAAAAAATATACAGCATGCATCTTTTCTAAACACCCAACCAATTTTCTTTTCTTATTAATCTAAATAGAGCTGCAGGGCAACATGAAATGAGTCATGGGATTTTAAAACTCGACACACAGGTATGTGAAAATGAAATGGTAAACCACACTGACAGTCCCAAATGAGTCATCATGTAAAATCTATACACAGTAATTGCGATCCAGAAGAAACTAGAGAAAGACTCAAAGTCTGGAAGAGATTTTATGAAAATAAGTAAAATAGTAATGAAATAAAATGAGAGAATTAATAACTACATGTTCTCAAGAAAAGAAATAGCATCTGGGATGGATTAGGAGGGGAAATGAAATTCTGAGTGTGAAGAGACTGTAAAGTGGCAATAATTAGTTGCATACAGCTCTAAAGAAAGTCACAGACTCTAGAGCGGCGTCTTAAGATTCTTTCTATCTCTACAGCGATGTCCGCAAACACAACGGTGACCAAAACTCTTCCAAAGGGGAATAACTCTCAAAAACAACAAAGAGAAAATGACTCTTAGCTCACAGGAAGCCACTGCAAGAGTCAGGAAAACACTAGAAAAAGACTAAAAAGAAGAATGAATAGCTAGTATGGACACAGAGGAGGGATGGAATTCTGACTCAGAAGAGACTGAGAAGACCATTTAGATCAAGAACAGACAAGTAGAAAGAACTGAATGCTATAAGAGACTATACGGATGAATTTAAAGCTATCAAAAGCTGTACATGGAAAGAACCATGGGCTAAGACAAATTAAAAAGGAGTTTTGAAACATGTGACAGATCATACAACGATGGGTTTAGTGCGTGTAATCACGACGAGAAAATCTAAATACAGAAATGATTCTGAACACGAAATGGCAGCAATTGATAATGATAGTATTGCTTTATGTTACAACAGCAGAAGTTATTAGCTGAGAGACAGCTTTTTGGAACTCATCTTTGCTTGCATGCTGGGTGTTTTCATGTTTCCAAAATGCAGCCACTGGCATAACTTATAAGGTCTTATGTGTGCATACTTGATGTTGTGGTTGCGAGTATACATAAAGGGGGTTTACCCACCAAGCAAAGATGTCTACGTGGATTGAAACCAGGACGTTCTGATAGTAAGTCTGAGGAGAACTGGAGAGATAAATGACTAGGAGAACAAATGTAAGAGTTTCGAAAGGATTAACATGAAAACATGAAAGCTGCAACAGACTATAGAAAGACATTGCTTAGTATTGTTTTGGTGGTATGTATATTCATCATTTTCACTGTTTTATTGTTCTAAAATCACGTCCTGTGACAAGACGAAAATTGAATTTTAAACAATCAACAGAAGGGTAAAAATGATCTAAAAGAGGGGAAAAAAAGAATTTCATAGATCTGAGAATCAAGAACTGAGGTGAAAAAACTATAGAATTTTAGCCCTAGCAGGGACGATTGCATCTGCAAGCTTTGGCTGAGTTGGCAGGGCCGTGTTGTTAGACTGCCATCTTCCAGACATACCAACCAAGGTCTGAACTGGAACGGAAGAGGACAACGAAGGAAGGGAAAACTAAAGATAAACTGGCGCCAGACGGTTGACAGAGACCTACAACTGGTGGATAGGCTCTTGGTGTGCTCTTGCTGCCTCGTGCTTCGCACTGCGCGGGAGTGTCTAAGCAAGGACTAACTTGAGACCTGGGAAATGTAAAGCTTTCTAGGAGGGGAGATGTGAATATTTCCAGTAAAGGAGATGTAAATCTTTCCAGGAGGGGAGTGTAAATCTTTCTAGGAGGGGAGAGATCAATCTTTCTAAGAGGGGAGATGTAAATCTTTCTAGCGGGGAGATGTAAATCTTTCAAGAGGGGAATGTAAATCTTTCTAGGAGGGTAGATGTAAAGCATACTAAGATGGAAGACGTAAATTTTTCTAGGAGGGGAATTGTGAAGCTTTCTAGGAGGAGAGATATAAATCTTTCTAGGATGGGAGATGTAATTTTTTCTAGGAGGGGAGATATGAATCTTTCTAGGAGGGGAGAGATAAATCTTTCTAGGATGGGAGATATATTTTTTTTCTAGGAGGGGAGATATGAATCTTTCTAGGAGGGGAAATGTAAATCTTTCTAGGATGGGAGATATATTTTTTTTCTAGGAGGGGAGATATGAATCTTTCTAGGAGGGGAGAGATAAATCTTTCTAGGATGGGAGATATATTTTTTTTCTAGGAGGGGAGATAAAAATCTTTCTAGGAGGGGAGATGTAAATCTTTCTAGGAGGGGAGAGATAAATCTTTCTAGGAGGGGAGATGTAAATCTACCTACGAGTGGAGATGTAAATATTTCTAGGAGGGAGATATAAATCTTTCTAAGAGGGGAGATGTGAGTCTTTCTAGGAGAGAAGATGTAAATCTTCCTAGGAGGGGAGATGTAAATTTTTTCTAGGAGGGAGATATAAGTCTTTCTAGGAGGGGAGATGTAAATCTTTCTAGGAGGGAAGAAGTAAATCTTCCTACGAGTGGAGATGTAAATATTTCTAGGAGGGAGATATAAATCTTTCTAAGAGGGGAGATGTGAGTCTTTCTGGGAGAGGAGATGTAAATCTTCCTAGGAGGGGAGATGTAAATATTTCTAGGAGGGGAGATATAAATCTTTCTAGGAAAGGAAATGTAAATCTTTCTATGAGGGGAGATGTAAATCTTTCTATGAGGGGAGATGTAAGTCTTTCTATGAGGGGAGATGTAAATCTTTCTATGAGGGGAGATGTAAATATTTCTATGAGGGGAGATGTAAATCTTTCTATGAGGGGAGATGTAAATCTTTCTATGAGGGGAGATGTAAATCTTTCTATGAGGGGAGATGTAAGTCTTTCTAGGAGGGAGATATAAATCTTTCTAGGGGGAGATATAAATCTTTCTAGGGGAGATATAAATCTTTCTAGGAGGGGAGATGTAAATCTTTCCAGGAGGGGAGATATATATCTTTCTAGGAGGGGAGATGTAAATATTTCTAGGAGGGGAGATATAAATCTTTCTAGGAAAGGAAATGGAAATCTTTCTATGAGGGGAGATATAATCTTTCTAGGAGGGAGATGTAAATCTTTCCCGAAGGGGAGATATAAATCTTTCTAGGAGGGGAGATATAAATCTTTCTAGGAGGGAGATATAAATCTTTCTAGGAGGGAGATATAAATCTTTCTAGGAGGGGAGATATAAATCTTTCTAGGAGGGAGATATAAATCTTTCTAGGAGGGAGATATAAATCTTTCTAGGAGGGGAGATATAAAACTTTGTAGGAGGGGAGATGTAAACCTTTTTTAGGAGGGGAGATGTAAATCTTTCTAGGAGGGAGATATAACTATTTCTAGGAGGGGAGATATAAATCTTTCTAGGAGGGGAGATGTAAACCTTTTTTAGGAGGGGAGATGTTAATCTTTCTAGGAGGAAAATATAAATCTTTCTAGGAGGGGAGATATAAATCTTTCTATGAGGGGAGATGTAAATCTTTTTAGGAGGGGAGATATATATCTTTCTAGGAGGGGAGACATGAGTAATTTATTTCTAGGAGGGAGATATATATTTTCCTAGGAGGGGAAATATAAATCTTTCTAGGAGGGGAAATATAAATCTTTCTAGGAGGGGAAATGTAAATCTTTCTAGGAGGGGAGATGTTAAGTTTTATACGAGGGGAAATGTAAAACCTTTTTTTTTTTAGGAGGAAAGATGTAAACAACTTTTTAGGAGGGGAGATATAAATCTTTCAAGAAGTGGAGATGTAAATCTGTCCAGGAGGAGAGATATAAAGCATTCAATGAAGGGAGATGTAAATCTTTCTAGGAGGGAAGAAGTAAAGCTGTTTTCTATCTCATCATTTGGTCATGCTCACAAACTCATTGATGACAAGCCCGCCTGTCTGACAGGAATCAAAAAACGATAACACCTTCCCTGGAGAGGGGAAGAAATTAACTGATTAAATTCCTATCTCTTAATGATGGCACGTGAGATGGAGAGGACAGAGAGAGAGGGGGAAGAGAGAGAGAGAGGAAGGGAGAGAGAGACACAGAGAGAGAGAAAGAGAGAGAGAGGGTGATAGATAGATAGATAGATAGATAGATAGATGGATGGATGGATGGATGGATGTATGGATGGATGGATAGATGGCTGGACAGATAGCTACATAGAGAATTACAGAGATAGAGATAGACAGATAGACAGAGAGATAGATAGATAGATATAGATAGATAGAGAGAGGAGAGAGAGAGAGAGAGAGATTGAGAGAAAGAGACAGATAGACAGACAGAGAGACAGGCAGACAGACAGACAGAGAGGGAGAGAAAGAGAAAGAGAGAGAGAGAGAGAGGGGGGAGGGGGTAAGACAAATGCGTGTGTTTTTTTCCTACATAGTTTACATAAGCAATAAAAGACGCTTTTTTTAAGGAGATATTTCATACTGATCAGAGATGTGTGTTTATGTGTGTGTGTGTGCGTGTGTGTGTGTGTATGAGAGAGAGAGACAGACAAACAAACAAACAAACAGAGACATAGACAGACAGACACAGACAGACACACAGAAAGACAGACAGAAACAGAGACAAAGACCGAAATAGCCAGAGACAGATAGACAAAGACAAAGTCAAAAAATAAAAAAATAAAAGAGAGTGAGAGAGAGTGAAAGAGAGAGGGAAAGAAAGAGAGAGACAAAGAGACAGAGAGACAGACAGACAGACAGACAAAAAGACAGACAGACAGAGAGACAGAGAGACAGACATACAAAGAGACAGACAGACAGACAAAGAGACAGACAAAGAGACAGACAGACAGACAAAGAGACAGAGAGACAGAGAGACAAAGAGACAGAGAGACAGAGAGACAAAGAGACAGACAAGACAGAGAGACAGAGAGACAAAGACAGACAAACAGAGAGACAGACAGACAGACATAGAGAGAGACCGACAGAGAGACAGAGAAAGGAGTCACGTCAGATGGACGACATTAACAGGATTTGTGTGTGTGTGGCAGACAACAGTGGCACTGACTTACACTGTCCTCACATGATCCTCTCCCTCTTCTATCGCTATCTCTTCGTCTCTCTGGGACTGATGCCATGAAATGTGAAGGTGGCCAACACATGCTGGCATTATCATTTTCCCCACACTCGTGTCTGCATCTGTCTTGTGCATATATAGCATACGTGTATACGTGTATCCGTGCTTACATACACACACACACACACACACACACACGCAAGCGCCCCCCCCCCCACCTACACACACACACGTACACGCGCGTGCATACATACAGACATACACGTATACTCTCTTTCTCTGTGTCTCTGTCTCTGTCTCTCTCTCTCTTCTTTCTCTGTCTGGCTGTCTGTTTGCCTGTCTCTGTCTGTGTCTCTCTCTGTCTCTCTGTCTCTTTCTGTCTGTCTGTCTGTCTATCTGTCTGTCTGTCTCTTTCTGTCTCTCTGGCTCTGTATGTCTATCTTTCTGTCTGTCTCTCTCTCCCTCTCCCCCCCCTCTCTTTGTCTCTTTGTCAGAATCTATATGTTGTTATTCATCCTTTCGCAAACTCAAAAAAAGTTAACCGTTGAGAAAAAAAAGTAAAAAAAAAAAAAAAAAAAAAAAAAAAAAAAAAAAAAAAAAAAGATTTCTGAATCTCATTAAGTAAAGTGAAAAACCAAAGTATCACGAACACTTCACTCATACACCAACAATCTTAGGCGGCAGCGAGACAGCAGTTGGTACATTTTGACTTGCAAAGCTTTTTCTTCTTCGTGTCACGATGTCTTCTTTGGTTACAACGTAAAATCTGGGCTCTTCACTTCATATAAATTAATCTGGCAAAGTCAGCACGGTGCTTCACAGCATAAAGTGACCTGTTTTAGATAAAATCACTGATAATTTGCAATATGTACATTTTGTTTTACATACCAGAAAAAAAAATATAAACGCTACAAATTATTACGATATCGAGTTTATTTTCCTGTTGTAATAATTGATAAAGATACATCGTTTTAAAGTCTGTAAATACAGAATTGACACATTTTACTTTTATGACATACCAAGATTTTGATTACGCCTCTGATTAAAGTCTTTATCAAAAGGTATATCTAAGTGTCAACGAAATGTTCATCTCCCAGTTCTCTTTTCCTCCAGCTTTCCTGAAAAAAATGTGTAATAGAATACCTGGCAAAAAAAAACAAACAAACAAACAAAAAAGAACTGGATGCTAGGAAAGTCTATAAATGGAACAAAACTGAAGGTTAGCAAAGACAACAAAAAATTGAAAGCTAGGAGCTTAAGGAGGAGATTTATCGCCCTTTATCTCATCACTTGGTCATCCTTTCGAACTCACTGACTGGCCCGCCGTCTGAAGGGAATCAAGAACGATAACATGTTTCCCTGAGAAGACGAGAAATTAACTGATTAAAATTCCTATCTCTTGATGGTGTCGGTCTTTTGGCCATCTCTCAGACCCTATGTACATTCCTACTATAAGGAGTAGGAAAAGGAGTGAGTGAGACGGGTGGTGGATGGTGGGTGCTAGATGGCGTAAATGAAAGCGCAAGAAGATAAGAGCTAGTGTAGGATGTTGATAGGCATTCTTTTTTCAATCTCCCTGTTTAAAGAGAGAAAGAAAGAAAGAGAGAGAGAGAGGGAAAGAAACATAGACGGATAGATAGACAGATAGTTAGACAGACAGACAGATAGATAGATACATAGACAGATAGACAGATAGATAGATAGATAGATAGATAGACAGACAGATAGATAGATAGATAGATAGATAGATAGATAGATAGACAGATAGATAGATAGATAGATAGATAGATAGATAGACAGATAGATCGATAGATAGATGATAGTTAGACAGACAGACAGATAGATAGATAGACAGACAGACAGACAAATAGATAGATAGCTAGATAGACAGACAGACAGACAGACAGATAGATAGATAGACAGATAGATCGATAGATGGATAGACGATAGATAGATTGATAGATAGATAGATATAGAGAGATAGCAAAGGAGAATATGTGCTTGTGCAGGGGTGTGCGTGCGTGCGTTCGTGTGTGTGTGTGCGCGCGCGCGCGTGTGTGTGTGTTCGTGTGTGCGTGCGTGTGTGTGCGTATGTGTGTGTGTGTGTATATACATATGTATGTGTGTGTGTGTGTTGTGTGCGTGTGTGTGTATTTTTATACACGTTTCCAGTGTGTTGCATTGAGTTGCATAATGTTGGTACAGTATCTGTTTAATAGGCTTTTGATACGTTGATATTTTCCCTTTCGTGCTTTACAAAAAAAACAACAACAAAAAAGACAAAGTAGAAAAAAAAAATCTGACAAGATTAAGAAGAATTATCAGGAAAATGAAACAGGTACACATAAAATCCTAAGCGTATGCAAAATTTTACAATGGAAAGGATAGGCCTCTATATTTTTAACCAAACATTAGACTACAGAATACTTACATGACGAGCAATCAGTTCATTTAATTCAGCAACCAATTACTAACTGACTGATTTATATTGTACTGAAGATGACCAGTTGTGAGACCAGGATTTCTGTTTATATGTAACCAAAATTTTTCCAATAAAGACTGATACAATACTAATAAAAAAAATGTAGACTGTAAGTAAAACATAGACTAGGAAGGACCTAGGACCTGGGCAGCTCATGGGTTTGTGTGCAGGCTTAAGGTTTGTGCCATGATCACCATACACATGACATCTGTGACGTTAGTGCATATCGACTTCGTTCTGAGCGCGGAGACGTCATCTTGAGAAACTGAAATTGAAACTGTTTGGAGCTCAGGCTGAGTTCTGTAAGGAGGCTGATTTGCATAATGTTAAATGTGGTAAATATCCGTGACATAACATTAATTTTGTGGAGTGTGGAAAATCTGTTATGGCTAATATCAAACGAATAAAATTAATTGCTTAGCAGTATTTTTGGGGAAAATAGCATACTTGTTGTTGACATTGGGCGACTGGTTTGCTATGTGTCAACATTTGACAATTTTCTGTATTATGTGTCCACACGTATCATCACAAGGCATTTCTTGTCAGGATAATATAAAAGCTGTTTACACACACGCGCATACAAACATACATACAAACGCGCGCGTGCACACACACCAAAGATAAACAAACACGCGCGTGCACATACACATATGCACACATACCCACACACACATATACACATACACACGCTTACAAACATACACACACGCACGTACATGCACATACACATAACATTCTTCAAATATCACTTTCAGCGAAAAAACATGAAAATAAATAACACTACATACACATAATTATGCACACACACACATAAACACACACACATGGTGATGATAATAATAATAATATTAATAATAATAATTAGAAGAAGAGAAGAAGAAGAAGAAAAAAGAAGAAGAAAAAAGAAGAAGAAAAAGAAGAAGAAGAAGAAGAGAGATGAAGATGATGAGATGATGAGAGATGATGATGATGATGATGATGATGATGATGATGATGATGATGGATGATGTGATGTGTGTGTGTGTGATGATGATGGTGGTGATGGATGATGGGATGATGAGATGATGAACAAACATTTGATGATGGCCTCTATCATCATCAGCAGCAGCAGTAGCAGCAGCAGCAGCAGCAACATCAAGTACATACACAGAAATCACCAGCATCTAACCTCAGCAGCAACCCAATTACCAATGTATCTCTGTAATTTCTATGTTCAGTTTTTGTTTTCCATAGAAGAACAGATTCGAGTTTCTTATAGCCTAGCCGAAGCCGACTTCTTAGACCATATCAGGACTGGATAGAGAAGGACAGAGTGATGGAGAGAGAGAGAGAGAGAGAGAGAGAGAGAGAGAGAGAGAGAGAGAGAGAGAGAGAGGTAAGAGAGAGAGAGAGGCAGACAGACAGACAGACAGACAGAGACAGAGACAGGCAGATGGAGAGACAGACATAGAGACAGAGACAGATAGAGACAGAGACAGATAGAGACAAACAGGCAGACATACAGACATAGACTCTGTGTGTATGTGTGTGTGTGTGTGGGTTGAGTGTGGTGTGTGGGTGAGCGAGAGAAAGAGAGAGAGAGTGAGAGAGAGAGAGAGAGAGAGAAAGAGAAAGAGTGAGAGAGACTGACATAAGGAGAGAGTGTGTGTGTGTGCGTGTGCGTGTGTATGTCCCTCTCTCTCTCTCTCTCTCTCCTCTCTTTCTGTGTGTGTGTGTGTGTGTGTGTGTGTGTGTGTGTGTGTGTGTGTGTGTGTGCACGTGCGCCCGTGCGCCCGTGCGCGTTAATCTAACAGCAGAGAAAGTCTCTGCACGTCTGTGGGCGGCGAGCTCTTTCTGGTGTCAGTATCGCCGGAAGTGGGCTTAATGGACAAACGGCGCGAGAATTGCTTCCCCTGTTTGTTATTTTAAGACTCGGGAAGTCCCGACTGAGAACAGTTTTACTGGTTCCTTTCCGGTCGTTTCCGGTCACTTTGCGTATGGCACTTCCCTGTGTGTGTAATAGAGCAATTTTGCCCCTGCGTTCGTCTATAAAGGAGGCTGGAAATGGACTGCGTGTTTATAATAAAGGGAACTGAACCGGAAGTTCTTAATATCCCTGATTACTATGAAAAGCAAAACTGAAAAGAAGAGAGATTGATTGGGAACTGAGGGAGAAAGAGAGAAAGAGGGGGAAAAAGAAAACCTAGAAGAGAATGGCCAAGAACAAACATATTTTATTCACGTTTTGTTTAGATATTTGTTTTGTTTGTTTGCTTGTGTGCTTTTTTCTTGTTTGTTTGTTTTTGTAATACAGTTCTCGTCCAAAGATGGAGCACACTCCACTTCAATTATATTGTTAATAACATCAATACGCGTATTACCTGGATGCTTTTGATCTTCTTTGGCAATCTGTGTAATTGTTACAACGAAGACGAAGAAGCCCCACCCCACCCCACTGAAAAAAAACATGGCCAAACCAAATCATCAATCTTCCATCTTTTGTTCTTTTAATACTTTTTAATCCTTATTTACGTTAAAAAAAAACCCAACTGATTTCTAGAACTTTTTAAAGCCATTGGTGTATGTCTATCATTGTTTCAAATTGGGACAAAACTACATGCAACATAGAATTAAATTCATTAAGATTTATCTGTTACCAATCTGAATTGACACCTTCTCTCTCTCTCTCTCTCTTCTCATATTCTCTCTCTCTCATTATCTCTTTCTCTCCCCCCCCCTCTCTCTCTTTCTTACTTTCTTTTTCATTCTATCTCACTCTCCTCTCTTTCTCTCTCTCTCTCTTTATTTCTCTCTCTCTTATTCATTCTCCCTCATTATCTCTCTCTCTCCTCTCTCTCTCTCTCTCATTCTGTCTGTCTGTCTGCCTCTCTCTCTCTATTTCTCTCCCTTTCTCTGTTCTGTCTGTCTGCCTCCCTCTCTCTCTCACTTATTCTCTCTACCTCATTATCTCTTTCTCTCTCCTCTCTCTCCTCTCTCTCTTCTCTCTCTTTCTGTCTCATTCTCTCTCTCTCTCTGTTCTGTCTGTCTGTCTGTCTCTCTCTCCCTCTCTCTTTCCCTCACATTCTGCGTCTCTCTCTCTTTCGCTATCTCTCTTTCTTTCCCTACCCCCCCCTCTCTCTCCCTGATACACACACACTCTCCCTCTATCTCTCTCTCATTTCCTCATCTCATTCTGTCTCATGTTAGGTACATGGGAGGAGTGATGGAGACACAGGCGGACACCATTAAGAGACAAGGAATTTTAATCAGTTAATTTTGACCCTCTCAGGGGGGGGAACGTGCTGTTGTCCTTGCTCGCCACCAGACGGTGGGTCTATAGTCAGTTTGCAAGCAGGACCAGGTGATGAGATAGCTGGCTATACATCTCTCCCTTTCTTGTTCCTTGGAGATCCTCTTTTTTAAAAATCCACCCCCAAAACACACACACGCGCGCGTGCACACATACATACACACACACACGCACATACATACATATATACACACGCACATACATACATACGTACATACACATACACAGTCATACATACATATACACAAACACACATACACACACACACACACACACACACACACACACACACACACACACACACACACACACACAACACACACACACACACACGCACACGCTCACACACAAATACACACACACGGGTTGTTGATTGTTGGGTTTTTTTTTTAAAGAAGAAGATATTTCATGTAAACCATCTGGTGCATGTGTGAGTGTGTGTGTGTATATATATATATATATATATATGTGTGTGTGTGTGTGTGTGTGTCTGTTTGTCTGTCTGTCTGTCTGTGTAAGTGTCTGTCTGTGTGCCTGTAAAAGACAGAGAGACAGAGGTATGAGAGAGGTATATGTATAAAGAGAGAGAAAGAGAGAGAGAAACAGACACAGAAAGAAGAGAGACGGACATATTAGAGGCAAAGACAAAGAAGAGACGGAGAATGAGATGGGGAGAGAGAGAGAGAGAGAGAGAGAGGAGAGAGAGAGAGAGAGAGAGAGAGAGACAGACAGAGAGAACACACACACCACACACACACACAGAGAAAGGGAGAGAGAGAGAGAGAAGAGAGAGAGAAGAGAGAGAGAGAGAGAGAGAGAGAGAGGTTTTTAGTAATTCTAAACATAAAACTTCAAACACTTTATTACTCAAGGATAATAGCACCAGATCCTATTGAAACTGGCTAACAGATTACCCTTACTGCTCTACACACACATTTCTGGTTGGCTCTTTCTCAAATATGGGACAAATCTGTGGAGTGCTAAAGAGTTCTGAAAATATGTGTTTAAAATGTTAAACTCTAAGATCAAGGTCACAGGGACCAAAATTAAAAATATATGTTTGAAATATTTATCTCTGAGGTCAAGGTCACAGGGACCAAAATTGAAAACATATTTGAAATGTTAAACTCTAAGGTCAAAGTCACAGGGACCAAAATTGAAAACATATTTGAAATGTTAACTCTAAGGTCAAGGTCACAGGGACCAAAATTGAAAACATATTTGAAATGTTAAACTCTAAGGTCAAAGTCACAGGGACCAAAATTGAAAACATATTTGAAACGCTAGGCCCTAAGGTCAGGGTCACATGAACCGAAATTGACACAAAATGTAGGCTAATGGAAGGAAGGCAATGTTCAACTGTCAAGACGTATGTATAATGGTGGCCGAAAAACAGACAAAAGACGGAAATGACAGTAAAGTGATACCATAGGAAACGACGACATACGAAAACGATGTAAATACACACAGGACGCTATACAAATAGATGTAGTTATTAAAGTAATCATTATCATCATCATGTGCCCTGCCGCATGGTGTTGGCGATCATGGCCCTCCATACGAATCTATCCCTTTTCGCTGCAAGTACATCTTCCACCCTCTCTGTCCTCAGCCACTCTGCAAATCCGTCCAATATTTTCTCCCTGGGTCTACCTGATGCTCTTTTTTCCCTCCAGCTTTCATGTTGTGACTAGGTGCTCTAATTTCCC
>CM060305.1:90808489-90810989 GCA_030674185.1 Monoplex corrugatus
GATAGGTTGACATTACATTTGGTGATGACTTGACATTACATTTGGTGATAGGTTGACATTACATTTGCTGATAGGTTGACATTACATTTGGTGATAGGTTGACATTACATTTGGTGATAGGTTGACATTACATTTGGTGATGACTTGACATTACATTTGGTGATAGGTTGACATTACATTTGGTGATAGGTTGACATTACATTTGCTGATAGGTTGACATTACATTTGGTGATGACTTGACATTACATTTGGTGATAGGTTGACATTACATTTGGTGATGACTTGACATTACATTTGGCGACAGGTTGACATTACATTTGTGATGACTTGACATTACATTTGGTGATTGGTTGACATTACATTTGGTGATAGGTTGACATTACATTTGGTGATAGGTTGACATTACATTTAGTGATGACTTGACATTACATTTGGTGATGACTTGACATTACATTTGGTGATAGGTTGACATTACATTTAGTGATGACTTGACATTACATTTGGTGATGACTTGACATTACATTTGGCGACAGGTTGACATTACATTTAGTGATGACTTGACATTACATTTGGTGATGACTTGACATTACATTTGGTGATAGGTTGACATTACATTTGGTGATAGGTTGACATTACATTTGGTGATAGGTTGACATTACATTTGGTGATAGGTTGACATTACATTTGGTGATAGGTTGACATTACATTTGGTGATTGGTTGACATTACATTTAGTGATTGGTTGACATTACATTTGCTGATAGGTTGACATTACATTTGGTGATAGGTTGACATTACATTTGGGTGATTGGTTGACATTACATTTGGCGATAGGTTGACATTCACATTTGGTGATAGGTTGACATTACATTTGGTGATAGGTTGACATTACATTTGGTGATAGGTTGACATTACATTTGGTGATAGGTTGACATTACATTTGGTGATAGGTTGACATTACATTTGGCCATAGGTTGACATTACATTTGGTGACAGGTTGACATTACATTTGGCCATAGGTTGACATTACATTTGGTGATAGGTTGACATTACATTTGGTGATAGGTTGACATTACATTTGGTGATAGGTTGACATTACATTTGGTGATAGGTTGACATTACATTTGGCCATAGGTTGACATTACATTTGGTGATAGGTTGACATTACATTTGGTGATAGGTTGACATTACATTTGGTGATAGGTTTGGCTTACATTTGACGATAGGTTGACATTACATTTGGCTACAGGTTTGACTTACATCTGGCGATAGGTTTGGCTTACAATTGGCGACAAGTTTGGGTTACAATTGACGATAGGTTTGGTCAACATTGGGAAAGGGTACGGCTTACTTGTGGCAGTAGGCCTGACTTCCGTTTGGCTATTGGTTGTTCTTACACTTACCGATAGGTTTGGCTTACATTTAGCATAAGGTTTAGCTTACATTTGGCAATAAGGTTCGCTTACATTTAGCTATAGGTTTGGCTTACATTTGGCAATAGGTTTGGCTTATCTTTGGCAGTAGATTTTGACTTACATTTGGCAAAATAGATTTTACCTGCATTTGACGATGGATTTGGCCTACATTTGGAAACAGGTTTTACTTACGGTTGATAATAAGTTTGACCAAAATTTGGCTATAGCTTTAACTTAGATTTCACCGTACGTTTGGCTCATATTTAGCAATGGGGCTTGCTGATGCTTGACTGTAACTCTGAAAGCTTTGATTTACAGACTGTCATGTTACATTCCTGACTTGATCATATTAAACAGATAATTTGATTTTTGGTATACTCTGTTTCAGTGTTCACTCTCATTTTGATTGTCTGACATGGACTTATCTTGCATCAATGCATCCTGAGTGCATTCCAAAATATTGCTCTGTAAACTGTACACAAAGATCTGAAAGTGTTTTGAACATTTACCAGGATGCATTGATGCAAGAAAAATGATTTATTGTACAGAGAAGAGGTGAGACACTTTGTGAACTGGTGTGAAGAAAACTATCTGGAACTGAATGCATCTAAAACTAAGGAAATTGTTATTGACTTTACCAGAGCCAAGACTGATGCCCCGGAGCCTGTGCGCATCAAGGTGAGGAAGTGGAGAGAGTGGATGCGCACGGGTACCTGGGCATCGTCTTTGACAACAAGCTGTCCTTTTCAGAAAACACAGATTCTATCATTAAGAAGGTATAACCAAGACTCTATTGCCTTAGAAAACTTAGATCTTTTAGAGTAAACTCTGAAATTCTTTCTTCATTTTACAGATCTGCCATCAGCAGCTTGCTATTCTTTGGGGTTGTGTGCTGGGGTGGGAATGTGTCAGAGAGAGACAGGGAAAGGCTGGAGAAGATCATCAAAAAACCTGGAAATGTGACAGGACAAAGACATGAGACGCTGGACATGGCCCACCACAAACGACTGACTGACAAGGCAGTTAACATACTGAATGACAAAACTCACCCACTTGTGGGCGAGTTTGACAAAAGACGAATTGACA
>CM060305.1:90815989-90820989 GCA_030674185.1 Monoplex corrugatus
TAACTGAGAAATATTTTTGAGGAATAAACTTCAGTCGGTCATCATGTAATTTAGGACATTTGAAATTAATGTGAAACTCATCACCTAAGGCATTGTTATCACAGAACAGAACTTACATATTCTGTTTTGTCTGTCAATCCTTTACGTTTATCTATTTCAGGCTCAAGTTTATAACAGTGGTATCAAAAAGTTTTTGACAATGCTGGACAGGGGCAGAAAAACGAATTCAGGCGTTCGAAAATCGTGAAGAGCAGGCCATTCCCATTCGGCCAGCTGCCCTGGCATACAATATTGGAGAGACAGTTTTATTGTCTAGGTCACTCCCCTTGAAGACCAATTAGCTTTCTTTTCTTTCAGAAGTCTTGGTCATTAAAAACAAACAAAACAAAAATGGGTGGCGCTGCACTGCAACGATGCGCTGTCAACGGAGAGAACACATGGTAAATCCATTGTGGTGCAAAAAAATATGAATATGAATATGAATATGAATATGAATATGAATATGAATATGAATATGAATATAAATATGAATATGAATATGAAAAGAATTGCTTGGGGAAGCTGCTTTGCGTCTCGTATTAGGAGCACAAGACAGTGGGCACTGAGTACACGAGGAGCAAGATACAGAATCGTGTGGATCTACAGGAACTTGTCCTTGCTGTCATAAAGCGACGGAAGCTGACGCGGTTTGGCCACGTCACGTGACACGACAACCTTTGGAGTTTGTTTGGAGTTTGTTCAAGAGGGATTCATCGCACTCGGACAATTTCATATGCGCTCCACCAGATTTCTGTAGCAACTATCTGGCAGATTTCCTAAGTCTATGCAAAAACCCTATCATCATCATCATCAGGTGCCTTGCCGCATGGCGTTGGCGATTATGGACTTCCATCTGTCTCTATCACTTGTTACCTCAAGCATCTCTTCCACCCTCCTTGTCCCCAGCCACTCTGCAAGTCCGTCTAGCATCTTCTCCCTGGGTCTACCCGGTGCTCTCTTTCCCTACAGCTTTCTCTATACGCTGGCAAATTCTTGACATGGGAAAGAGGGTGGAGAGGGAAAGGAACCTATGAATCGTAAAGCTGACACCAGCAGAATAATGGAAACATTAGAATGGGCAGCGACCATGTCAATTTCTAATGTTACGGGTTTGGAATTGAACTCGAAACATCAGGCTTTCAGTCCACGGCTCTATCACAAGAACCATGGCAGTCTATGGAAGTTTTTCATGAAAGGTACTGTTAACCGTTTGACTTCCGCACCCTTTCCACCAACTGCAAAAACTTAACTCTTTGGACTTCCTCACACAGCAAGAAGCTGGTGGAGAGGGTGAAGGTAATCAAAAGGTTAAGCTTTATGCTTTACTAGCGTGGTTGACAATGCAGGGTGCTGGTGATCAGGGTGCGGGAGACAAAGGGTTAAGGAAGGACCCGGGGAACGAGAGCGGCAACGAAAGAGCTGGTCCGTTTCAGTTTCAGTTTCTCAAGATGACGTCTCCGCGCTCGGAACGAATTCCATATACACTAACGTCACAGGTGCCATGTGTATGGTGACTGTAAGCCTGCACATAAACCCATGAGCTGGCCAGGTCTTGAAAACTCTGTCGCACGAACACACCACACACACACATACACACATACACACACACACACACACACACACACACACACACACACACATATATATATATATACACACACACACACATACACACACACATACACATACACACACACACGCACACACACGCACACACACTATCTAATATCACATTATGTGGATGGACATTAAATGAGATTGAACACACACACACACACACCCCACACACCACACACCACACCATTTCACAGCACACGTACACACACACCACATACCACACCATATCACAGCACACGTACACACACACACCACATACCACACCATATCACAGTACACGTACACACACACCACATACCACACCATATCACAGCACACGTACACACACACACACCCCACACACACCCCACACACCACATACCACACCATATCACAGCACACGTACACACACACACCACAAAAGTGATTCAACAACGTAAAAAAGAATGGACAGAAATGACTTTAGCCAGAACTTTTGATGCAGGTCGCAGACATACTAGCATGGGGGGATGACTTTCAGCTTCTCCTTCTGTCTTCAGGTCCCACCCTCCCCCTCCCCATCCCCCTATCCCCCCCCCCCAAAGATGGCAGCTGTCAAAGGGAAAACTAATGCAACGCCTACTTGTATCTTCCAGTTGAAAACAATTTGATGGGAAGATCATTTTGTGAGGGTTGGGGGTTAGAGGAAGTTCTGAGTTTTGTTGTGACAAGAAGTGTGTGCGGGCGTTTGTGATGTGTGTGTGTGTGTATAAGTGTGGTGTGGTGTGTTCTGGTGTGGTGTGGTGTGTGTGTGTGTGTGTGTGTGTGTGTGTGTGTGTGTGTGTGTGTGTGTATGTGTGTGTGTTGGATGAGGATGTGTGTTTGTGTGTGCGTGCGTGCGTCTGTGTTTTTTGTGTGCATCTGTATGCGTGTGTGCGCGCGCGCGCGCGCGCGCGCGTGTGTGTGTGTGTGTGTTGGGTGAGGGTGGTGGGTGATAAGAAGAAATTCCGTGTTTTGTTTTGTAATAAGTGTGTGCTGGTGTTTGTCGTGTGTGTGTGTGTGTGTGTGTGTGTGTGTGTGTGTGTGTGTGTGTGTGTGTGTGTGTGTGTGTGTGTGTGTGTGTGTGTGTACGTGTGTGTCTGTATGCGTGCGTATGTATGTATGTATGTATGTATGTATGTATGTGTGTGTTCGTGTGTGTGTGTGTGTGTGTGTGTGTGTGTGTGTGTGTGCGTGCGTGCGTGCGTGCGTGTGTGTGTGTGTGTGTGTGTATGTCTGCGTGCGTGCGTGTTGGGGGGGGGGGGGTAAAAAGAAATTCGACTTTTAGTTTGAAACAAGTGAGTGTGCGGGATTTTGTAGTGTGTGAGCTTGCGTGTGTGAGACTGTGTCTGTGACTGTGTGCTCGCACATTTTTGTGTATGCGTAGTTTGTTTTAATTTCGTTATTGGTATTGTTATCATTATTTTATTATTAGTGGCAAAAATATAACTGTTAGTTTTGGTATAAGTGTTAATATTAGTGTCATTGTGATTTGTTGTTTTGAAATTGTTATCATTTATTAGATTCAATTAAATGTTTCATGTCCGGTTAGCCAGGATGATGGAAGACCTGACAATCAAAGAAACACGTTTGACACCGCTTGATGCTGTGTGTGTGGGTACCAGAAGTACCAGTCTCTTTCTATCTGTTCAAACACGACGTTGGAGACCATAACTGCCCCGTGCATTCACTCACACACACACACACACACACACACACACACACACACACACACACACACACACACACATACATACACATACATATACACACATACACACATACACATACATACACACACACACACACACACACGCACACACGCACATACACACATACACATACATACACACACATACACACACACACATACACACATACATACACGCACACACACATACACACACACACATACACACACATACGCACACACAAACATACACACATAAAAAAACTTGCACACACGCACATACACATACACACACACACACACACACACACACACACACACAACCACACACACACACACACACACACACACACACACACACACACACACACACACACATACACACACACACATACACACGTATGCTCACAGGCACAGACAGCCATGCACGTACTCATGCACACACACACATTCACAGTATTCACACACAAACATACACACGCACGCACGCTCATTCACACACACACACACATTGAAAAACACAACACACACACACACACACACACACACACATGCACGCACGCATGCACGCAAGCACGCACACACACACACACACACACACACACACACACACTCTCTCTCTCTCTTTCTCTGTCTCTCTGTCTCTCTCTGTATCTCTCTCTCTCTTTGTCTGTCTGTCTGTCTCTCTTTTTCTCTCTCTCTCCTTCACTCTCTCTCTCTATATATATATATCTCTCTCTCTTTCTCTCTTTCTCTCTTTCTCTCAAGCAACACACACACACCCCACACACACACACACACACACACACACACACACACACACAACCATAACAACCAGCAAACTGAAGGAGGGATTTGTCGTATCGATTTTCATGCCAAGGAAACAGGAAAATCCCAAGACCGTCAAACAGGTAATCTGTGGTTTTGAACAAAATGCTTTCCACAAGTGGCAGGTAGTGGGAGTATTAGGCAGGTATTACAGGTCGTTCAACTTGTTCTTCTTTACATTGTTTGGACTTTTCTTTTTTCTCCACTTCCTAGATGTTTTGCCAAGAATTTCTACTCGTCAAATTGCTAGCTTTTTTTGGACAGGACAGATTGTCTGTACAGAATATTCGTATTCATGATCGAATTCATATTCATATTCAGATTCATGTTCATATCGAGAGTTGACAGCCAGAACCCAATATCTCACTTTTTGGGGTAAATTTCCACTTTTTGATACTGAACTGTTGCTTTTGATGCAATCTTTTTCACTTGGTGGACTTTGTTTTTGTCATGATACTGATTTTTGATCGGTTATCGATAAAACCAAAAACCAGTATCTCAAAATGAAGATCTATATAGCCTCTCCCTGAAAACCCAGTTAAAAATCGTCTCCTGTAGACTATCAGAAAATCGAGACATTTGGATCTGGTTGTCAACCCTCGATATACTTGTTCATGCTTATGTTCTTATTCGTATTCATATTTACATTCATAGTCCCGGTCATAGTCATAATAGACATAGTCATAGTCATAGTTATTGTCATAGTCATATCCATGTTTATGTTCATATTTATATTAATTTTCATGTTCATCTTCATATTCATATATTCATGTTCATATTCATTTTCATATATTTTGTCACAGAGAACTTACCATATGAAACTCAGGAT
>CM060305.1:90828489-90830989 GCA_030674185.1 Monoplex corrugatus
TTTTCTTTATTTAGGATCTGATATCTTCAGTTCAGTCCCAACCCGCAACATTAGACATTGGCCTATTTGCTGCCCATCTTAATGTTTCCATCATTCTTGTCGTGTCTGTTTAGTGTCTCAATGGTCTCTCCCCATCCCTCTCCATTTCTGCCCTCCTAAGTTCAAGACTTTGCCAGTGCGTAAGGTTTTGCGTAGGCTCAAGGAATCTGACGAATAATTGCTAGCAGATTTTGGTGGAGCGCATATGGAATTGTCGACTCGAAACTGCTTTTTATTTCATTTATGTAATTAGTCATTCGTTTGTTTATTTGTTTCTTTCGTTATATCTCTTTCTTTCTTTTCTTTCTATTTTTTCTTTCTTCTTTCCTTCCTTTCTTTCCTTCTTTCTTTCTTTTTTTTCTTTTTCACGTTATTACAAACCTCGGACCTCTTCCGTAAGTGTAGTGTCATTTTTTTATTTACCGTAGCCTTCAGTTAATATATTTTAACCTCTCTCTTATATTATCAAAGAGTGTTATCACCCATCATTTAAGCATACTTTCTAACACGTCTTTTCATGACATTTTTTGCATTCGTGGTTTTTGCCATATTTCCCACAACCTTATTTTCTTGGCATTTAGAGAAACTAATTTGACCCAGCGCAACAAATTTCAAGAGACCATCAACATCTCCTTGCTCGCCATTGACGTTAAAGTGTGTGTGTGTATATATATAGCTTATTCCTAGTACGTGGTTGTAGAAAATTCTGTCTTCTGTGAAGGCAATCGTGCAGTTTGTCCTATATACACACAGACACCTGTCGCTGAGAATTGGAACTGAGAGCTGGAGTTTATTCAGAAATGAAATATTCATTGCACTCGGACAATTCCATATGCGCTCCACCTGATTTGCCATCTGTTATATGTCAGACGCCTTGAGCCCGTGTGAACTCTACGTGCTAGCAGGGTCTCGAAATGGAGAGGGGGGGGGGGTTGATGGGGGAACAGAACTTATGAAACACAGGTTGACAGCAGCAGAATGGTTGGGGCATACAGATATGCAGTACTCAGGCCAGTTTTTATGTTGAGAGTTAGGTTTAAACTCAAGACATCAGATCTGTGGAGTGGTGGCACTATTACCAGAACCAGCCAGCTGAATGGTAAAGAAAGTCATGGAAAGTTGCAGGTTAGGCGGTACCGCTAATAGAATGCCGTAAATTTGAGTATATGATTAAAATCATAATCAACTGTCTCCGCTCACAAAATGTTCCAATCTGTGTACAGACGAAATACGAACCAAATCAATAGTTTCTTAAAAAGATATTTAAAAAAAACAAAAAAAACAAAAAACAAAAAAAACAACTGCGAAAGTTTCCGTAACGAGCCTGTTCGCAACATAAAAACTACCATGCTTGCTGGTCATTTCAATGTTTTAACCCTTTGACACCCGCACCGTGTCCACCAGCATCCTGCATTGCCAGCCATGCCATCAAAGCCAAAACTGAACTCTTTGACTCCCTCACCCTATCCACCACCTTCCTGCAGGAAGCTGGATGATCGGGTGAGTGAATTAAAGAGTTAAGGTTCTGCAGTTTGTGGGTATGATGCGGGAGTCAAAGGGTTAATTGATCATTACAGTGATTTCAGCTTAGTGTTTCACGCGTCTTGCCTCTTCCCCCCCCCCTCCCCCGCCCCACTTTCCCATAGGGTTATGCGCTGACTCAAGGAGATTGCCAGATAATCACAAACTGATTCGGGCAAAGGGCATATGGAATTGTCCAAGCCTGATGAATCTCCCTTGAACAAACTCCAAACTTCCAATAAAAGAATACGCCAATTGGGCCTATACTGATTAAAATGAACGAACAGAATAACTATTACGCTGTATGGGCCAGTGTTCATTATGGTAACTAAAGAACAATTAAGTTGTGGTTTCTCTCTCTGTGTAGATACACTCTATTTCCATTCGAATTGTCAGTACCTGCAGTTACACTTTTACCTTTATTCAATTAGGCCTAAGGTGTCGTATTTCCTTCTGGATAGTCGATACCAGCATTTCTTACAGTTTTATTTTAATCCAATGACGAATTTACCACCATGCCAACTTTGTCGTGGTCAGCACATTTTACATTTCACGTATCATCACATTCTTTTGCAAAAAATGTCTTTTCCGCACAACGTTTAGATTGTCAAGAATGAAACTTTAGGATTATCTGAGCTCTTGGCAAGTTCCATTCAAATGTTGAAATATAAACTGGTGCGTCCATGATTATTGTGATATTGCAAGTGAAATGTGCTTAATAAAAAAAGAGAACAGGAGAGAGAGAGAGAGAGAAAGAGAGAGAGAGAGAGAGTGAGAGAGAAAGAGAGAGAGAGAGAGAGAGAGAGAGAGAAAGATAGACAGATGGACAAACAGACAGACTGAGCCAGAGAGACAGACAGACAGACAGATAGAGAGAGAATCAGATAGACAGACAGAGGCAGACAGAGACAGAGACAGAGAGAGAAAGAGAGAGAGAGAG
>CM060305.1:90860989-90865989 GCA_030674185.1 Monoplex corrugatus
GCCCTCATAATGATGGCCCTGAGAAAAGCTGAGGTCTCTACCACCTCACTCGTCTACGACGCCAGGGTTATGGGATCTATCTATCTATCTATCTATCTATCTATCTATCTATCTATCTATCTATCTATCTATCTATATATCTATCTATCTATCTATCCATCCATCTAGCCATCTAGCCATCTCTCTATCTATCCATCTATCTATCTATCTATCTATCTATCTATCTATCCACATATCTAGGTATCTATCTATCTGTATATCTGTCTATCCATGTATTATATCTATCTATCTATCTATCTATCTACCTTTCTATCTTTCTATGTGTCTGTATGTCTGTCTGTCCGTCTGTCTGTCTATCTACGAATGCGAATAAATCCATATACAAGTTCTCAGACCCCAGAGAGGAAAACTGGGCCATCTCCTTTGCAAATGGTAAGAACAAACAAATAAAGAGGAAAAAAATGGAAAACAAGCCAAAACAACAGACAGAATTTACTGTCTCGTTTGAAACAACACAAAAAAGCAGCATTGTTTGAAGAAGACACTGCTGTGGGAAAACCAAAACCTACTGAGGGATAGGAAGAAAGAAAAGTCCGAAGTGACACTCCCAGAATGTTCTGCCATTCGTTAGATCCTACATAAGTAAGGTTCACTGGGGAGGTTCTGCATTTATGAAAAGAATATGACTGGAACACGAGGGGTGGCAACAATGATAACGAAAGACTTGTGATGAGATAGGGACGAGGAGAGAATATGGTTGTACATGTAGGTATGGGAGTGGGGAGAGAAAAAAAAAAAATGTGTGTGTGTGTGTGTGTGTGTGTGTGTGTGTGTGTGTGTGTGTGTGTGTGTGTGTGTGTGTGTGAGTGTGTGTGTGTGTGTGTGTTTATGAGTGTGTGTGTGTGTGTGAGTGTCTCTCTGTGTGTTATTTGTCCGTTCGTGTGTGTGTGTGTGTGTGTGTGTGTGTGTGTGTGTGTGTGTGTGTGTGTGTGTGTGTGTGTGTGCGTGTGTGTGTGTTATGTGTGTATGTGTAATGTGTGTCTGAGGGAAAGAAAGTAAACAATGGAGCCGGTGACTCTCTCTGTCTCTCTTTCTGTCTGTCTCGGTCTTTGCCTCTGCCTGCCTGCCTGCCTCCTGCCTGCCTGCCTGTCTGTCTGTCTGTCTGTCTCTCTCTCTCTCTCTCTCTCTCTCTCTCTCTCTCTCCTCTCTCTCTCTCTCTTTCTGTCTCTCTTTCTGTCTCTCATTCACTTTCTCTCTGTCTGTCTTTGTATCTGTCTCTGTCTCTGTGTCTGTCGGTCGTCTGTGTGTGTGTGTGTGTGTCTGTCTGTCTCTCTCTCTCACTCTCTTCTCTCTTTCTCTCTCTCTCTCTTTCTCACTCACACACACGCACACACTCACATACACACACGCACACACACACGCGCACGCACGTACATAAATGTACTTATCTATGTATATAATACATCTCTCTTTGTGTAGGCATTCCTTACGTCTTCCTGTTAAGTATTAAGAGACAGTAACATTTCCCAGGTCCTTTACTTATTGGGAGGGAATCCATAGGATAGGGTAAATGTTTTTCTGATATACCATAGGTTCATTCCGCAGTCAGCTGGCAGACACCTCACCATTGTAAGGTCGGCTGAATGAGGACACTGCTTACATCTTCTCCACCCCTTCCTACTTCAAATGCTTTCCCTCAGTGCTGAACAAGGTCACATACCAACTGGTGCACCAGAGGTCACATACATAACTTTGTTGTCAGGAACAATTGGGAAATGGAACGAAAACATGTATTTACTTCACGTTTTCAGAAATACTCGCCAGTGATAATAGAAAAAAACAGGGGGGGAAGGGTTCATTTCTCAAGTCCCTTCCCTTGAAGTCCAATTAGCCTTTTTGTCGTTCTAAAGTATTTGGTAAAAAAAAAAAAAAAAAAAAAAAAAAAAAAAATTGGGTGGCTGTGCATTGCGTCAACGCGCTCTCAAAGAGAAGAGCAGCCAGAGATTCGGAAGGGTACGAAAAACGCGTCGGACCCGTGTGCTTTCCAGCCTGCGCATGTTAAAGATCCCCCGGCAGTTAAAAATCGTGAAAAGCAGGGCGTTTGCCAAGCTGCCCTGGTATAAAATAGGACAGATAGGTTCATTTACCATGTCCCTCTCCTTGAAGGCCAACTAACCTTCTTGTTTTTCTGAAAAAAATTGGGTGGCGCTGCATTGCGGCGACGCTCTCTCAAAGAGGAATGCCGACCCCGAGTTTCATATGGTAAATGCACTGTGATAAAAGAAATGAATATGAACGATATGAAAACGTGCGTATTTATTTAACGTTTTCAAAAACATCAAAAATGAATGAGAACGCGTCTTTAATTAATTGAAGACAACAGGCGCAAGTTTTCAGCTATCTTAGCCTTTGCCAATTGAAAACAAAGACAATAAAGAAACAAAGTGACGAGATTCAGGACAAAAACGAACAAATCATCTAATTTACCCGATGTATCGTTGATCGTTGAGTGGAAGACAGGGTACACTATCTATCATCATCATCATCATCATCATCATCATCATCATCATCATCATCATCATCATCATCATCATCATGTGCCCTGCAGCATGGCGTTGGCGATCATGGCCCTCCATACGAATCTATCCCTTGTCGCTACAAGTGTATCTCCAACCCTCTCTCTGTTTTTTATCCACCCCACAAGTCCGTCCAATATTTTCTCCCTGGATCTACCTAGTGCTTTTTTTTTCCTTTCAGCTTTCCTTCCTGTTGTGACTAGGTGCTCTAATTTCTCTTGCCTCATAATTAAATGTCCTGTAAATGTTGCTTGTCTTTTCGTGATCTTCATTAATGATCTTTTTACGTTTGCCTCTTTCAAGACTGTCTCGTTTCTTTTCTTTACGGGAACTCTTGACATTCTTCTTAGAAACCACATTTCAGCTGCCTCTATCTTGTTAAAGGTCATGGCACTAAAGTCAAGGTCACATGGATCCACAACTTTGCTTGAAATTAATTTTTTTCAGGAAGGTCTGTAAACGGCTTTGTCTCAGGAATTCTGATAATTTGTGTATTCTGTTTTTACTGTTGTGACAGTCTGCTAGTGTCTTCATTTAACGTCAACGTTGATTTGCTGTTGTTGTCGTTGTTATTGTTGTTGTTGTTGTTATTGTTTGTTGTTGTTATTGTTGTTGTTGTGTGTGTATGCGTGTGTGTGTGTATGTGTGTATGTGTATATGTATGCGTGTGCGTGTGTGTATGTGTGTATAAGCATAAAAAATGTAGGAGAGAGAGGAAGAGAGAGAGGGAGGGAGGGAGAGAGAAAGAAAGAAAAAGACAGAGATAGAGACAGACAGACAGACTGATAGACAGACAAAGAGACAGAAAGCGGAAGAGAAAGAGACAGAGACAGGTAAACACACTGACGAACAGAGAGACAGAGATAGATAGGGAAGAGAGACAGAAACAGAGACAAAATAGGGAGGATCGGAAGATGGTTCATGAAATTCTATTCACTCTTTTCTGACAGTATCATGACATGAATGGCAAGCAATTTTAAAGCGGAGTGATTGTGAGGAAGATCCATGCAGGGATGGGAAGAAAATTATACGCAGTTCATTTGTCCAGATTTGAAAATGAAACGAGGTTGTTTAGCTTCACCGGTTTCTGGAGTCAATTATTGATTTGTCTTTTTGCCCATGTAGCAAGTCCACAGCTCGTTGCATTTGGGTTATTTGGGAAAAAAATGGGCAAATTCGTTTTACATTGATTTGCTCTGTCTGTCGTTCTGTCTCTATGTCCCTGTCTCTGTTTCTCTGTGTGTGTGTCTTTTTCTGTGTGTATGTGAGTGTCTCTCTCTCTTTCTCATTCTCTCTTTCTCTCTCTCTCTCTCTGTCTGTCGGTCTGTCTGTCTCTCTCTGTGTGTCGCTGTCTGTCTGTCTGTCTGTCTGTCTCTCTCTCCCTTTCTCTCTCTCTGTCGCTGTCTGTCTGTCTGTCTGTCTGTCTCTCTCTCTCTCTTTCTCTCTCTTCTAATTCTTTCTGTCTCTGCTTGTGTGTGTCTCTCTCTGTCTTTATCTGTCTTTTTATCTCTCTGCCTCTGTCTCTGTCTCTGTCTGTCTGCCTCTCTGTCTGTCTTTATTCTCTCCCTCTTTCTCTTTCTTTCTTTTTTCTCTCTCTCTTTCTCTCTATCTTTCTCTTTCTCTCTCTCTCTCTCTCCCTCTCTCTCTGTTTCTCCCTCCCTTCCTCCCTCCGCCTCTCTCTTTCTCTCACTCTCCTTTGATAGTTCTCGTTTGTGAAATTGAAAGTTGTTTGACTCAGAAAGTCGCATCAAAACACGTACCAGCATAACGCACAAATTCCATAAGTGCTTCTAGGTATAGTACTGAAGTCAGACGGTTTGAACTCAACATCGTTATACAATCATATTTTTGCTCGTTAGTTACAAAGGAAAGACTGTGGAGAACGAAAAAGAGGTTCTTCTCGTAGATAGCTTTGGGTCATTTCTGTTTCTTTCTGTAAAGATTGTACAGTACATGTACATACTCTACAACACGTGTTACCATAATTTCTGGGTGAATTGCTTGGAGTAGGTAAACATAAAGATAGTCCTTAATCACTGAGGTCGGAGGGAATTGAGTTGATAAAAGTTCTCGACTTATTTTCGTGCCAGCAATGTTAAAGCGCTGGACGGTGTCCATCTCCTCACAATCGCTGCTTTACCATCCCCAACTCTGGACAGGGTGTAGGTACCCATTTACGGTTAGATAAAATGGAGGATGATTATACTTTTTTTTTGTCTCAAGCAAACGAAAGAAAACAAAATCACTAGTACATGATACAACTGAATACCCATTGACAGTTAGATAAAGTGCAGGATTATTACATATTTTCTTCACAAACAAACGAAAGAAAACAAAAGCAATAGTTAATGACATAACTGAACGACGTCTGTATACACGAGTTACCAGAGTGGATTTCAGTTTAAGCTTCAGTTTTTCAGGACA
>CM060305.1:90873489-90875989 GCA_030674185.1 Monoplex corrugatus
CCAGTCACATGAATAGAATTATTATCAGTCAGACAGACTAAAGGTCCAGTCACATGAATAGAATTACAATCATCAGTCTAAAGGTCAAGTCACATGAGTAAAATTACAACCAACCAGGCAGACTAAAAATGTAGTCATATGAATTCCAACCATCAGTCTAAGGGTCCAGTCACATGAATAACAATTACAACCAGCCAAAAGACAAAAATTCCAGTCAAATTAACTGAACTACAACTAGTCAGTCAAACTAAAGGCCCGGTCACATCGACTGAATTATAACCGGTCAGAGGGACTAAAGGCCTATTCACACGGATAGAATAACAACCAGTCAGACAGACTAAAGGTCCAGTCACATAAATAGAATTACAATCAATCACACAGACTAATGGCCCAGTTAAACCAACAGAATAATGACGAGTCAAACAGAGTAAAGATCCAGCCTAATTAACCAAATTACTGACCAGTCAGAGAGATTATAGCTCTAAATACATGAATAGAATAACAACCAGTCAGACATCGTAAAGGCCCAATCACGTGGTTGTGGTAAAGCAACGTTGGGAGCATCCAGCTGCTGACTGTCATGACGGGGGGGGGGGGGGGAGTTCAGGGGTTGGAGTGGAGGGAGGGTGGGCCTGGCGGCTGTGTGGGCTGCCCGAAAGAGATGGGGGCCCGGAGTGGGTCGATGAGGAGGGGGAGTGTCTTCCATTTTCTTTTGGTCCGGTGTCTGGGCTGGGCCTGGTTGGTGTACGTTGTGTGGATATGTCCTGGGAGTTTGTCATCTTTCCACTTGCCATTCGGTTTGTGGACAAGGTGGTTGATCATTGTAACCCTTTTTTTTTCTTTTTTTTTTTTGATGAATGGACTTCGAGTGGCATCGAGAGCCTGGGAGGATGTCCAGAGAGTGGTGAGGCATTGTTGCTCTGGGTCTCATCCAGTACCCTCGGGTGTTTCTTATCAACCAGACAGATAGACTAAAGGCCCAGCCACATGAATAGAATCACAGTCAGACAGACAGACAGACTAATGGTCCAGTCAAAACAATTAAATTACAACCAATCAAACAAACTAAAGGCCCCGTCACTTTAGCTAAATTACGGCCAGTCACACAGATTAAAGGTCCATCCACTTTAGCCAAATTGCAAGCAGTCAGACTAAAGGTCCTGTCACACGAAAAGAATTACAACAGTTTCGACAGACTGAAGGACCAGTCACATTAGCTAAATTGCGACTAGTCAGACAGACTAAAGGTCCTGTCACACGAACGGAATTACGAGTCCAGTTACACTGACCAATTTTCAACCGAGGCAAAAGGGTAATGTTGGAATTGCTGAAATCGGGTACAAGCGAAGGGATCACACGGTTCACAGAGATTAAAGCACTGTCTACACTCTGTGTTGAGAAGAGTTCGACAACTCTCGGAATCAATCAGCAAAGTGGAGATCACACTCCAGCCCCATATTTCCTGGACTTTTGTTTTTAGTCAATGGATGGTGTACTAGTTTGACCCAGGTTTTAAGTACAGGAAGGGTAAATTGTATATATGTGTGTGTGTGTGTGTGTGTGTGTGTGTGTGTGTGTGTGTGTGTGTGTGTGTGTGTGTGTGTGTGTGGTGTGTGTGTGTGTGTGTTAAAAGAGAGAAAATGTGTGCGTGCAAACATTTGTGTATGTGCGTGTGTTTGCGTGTGGATGTGTGTATGCATGTGCGTGTGCATCGTGCGTGCGTGCGTGCGTGTGTTTGAATGTATGTGTGTCTGCGAGTATGTGTGTGTGTGTCTGTCTTCTGTCTGTCTGTGTCTGTCTGTGACTGCCTGTGTGGTGAGCGCGTGTGTGTGTTTGAGAGACAGACAGACAAAGAGAGGGAGACAAACGGAGACAGAGAGATAACAAACTGAGTCAGCATACACACCTCAGCTGTTCGGATCAGAAGTTCAGAATTTTAACCTTTGACCCCCTTCTTTGACTCCCCATCCTATCCACAACGGAAAGGAATTTAAACAATTTGGATTCCTCATCTACCCAAAGGATGCTGGTGGATAGGGTGAGGAATCAAGGGTAACGTTTTTTTTGTTTTTAGCATGGCTGGCAATGCAGGATGCTGGTGGACAGGGTGAGGCAATCAGAGGGGTACGTTTTTTTTTAGCTTTGTTAGCATGGCTGGCAATGCAGGATGCTGGTGGACAGGGTGAGGCAATCAGAGGGGTACGTTTTTTTTTAGCTTTGTTAGCATGGTTGGCAATGCAGGATGCTGGTGGACAGAGTGCGGGAGTCAACTGGTTAAGGAGTCATGAACTCAATAATTTACAGATTTTCATCAAAAAAATATTAAAATCAATATGGATTTTCAGACCCAGTGAACTCCTATCCATTCGCTTAGCGTGTTATGCTTTGACTGGGAAGACTGGGACCTCAAGGTTGAATCTCATCCATTTCACGCATGCATTATTGAGGGTGTTATTCAAATTTCCTGATCAACACTGCAGGTGTAGAGGTATCTCCGGCC
>CM060305.1:90885989-90888489 GCA_030674185.1 Monoplex corrugatus
ACGTTGATTATTCTGATACTTCGTCTTTGTTGGGCGTGCATGCTGGGTACTTTGGTGTTTTCATAAGCCAGCGGACACTAAAATGATATCAAGGATCTTTACAGTGCATATTTGATGTTCTGTGTGCATAAACACACGAAGGGGAGTTTGTCACTAACAGGTCTACACGTATACTGATCTAGGAGCCTGGAAAAAAAATCTCTTCCCTTTGCCCCTCCAGGTGGGAAGTGTTCAAGGAACATAACTCATCAATGACGATGCGTATCTCAGTTTTAGTTTCAGTTTCAGTTTCTCAAGATGACGTCTCCGCGCTCGGAATGCATTCCATCTGCACTGATGTCACAGGTGCCATGTGATGGAGAAAATCCAGAAGAATGTGGCACAAGCCTTAAGCTTGGACATAAACCCATGAGCTGGCCAAGTCCTGAGGTCTTACTTAATCTATAGATTTTTTTTTATTTGTTATCTATCTATCTATTTATTTATTTATTTATTTTATCTCATACTAGTATTGCATCAGTCTCTCGTTGGAGCAGCCTTGCTTACATGTAGATTAGGTGTATATCTATGTATCTTATCTTCAAAGAGAAGAATAGAAAAATAGATAAATAGATAAATAAAGGACTGAATCGAAACGCAGCTAACATCAAGTTTAAACTTGTCTCATATCACAGAAAGCCCCCCTTCAACCCCCACCCCACCCCACCCCGATGAATACACAATACCTCCGCTGCCTATCAACAAGATTTAAACAATATAGTCTTGATCAATACCCCTCCATGCACAGCCACCCCCACCTCCCTTCTTCCATCAAAAGACGGAATATGCAGACTGTGGAGCAACATACTGCCTGCACAGTGTGGGCATAAACAAAATGCACACATCTAAAGGCCTCCTCTAGGGAGAACTTGTGCAGGGAAAACGTCCCACAGGCAGACCACAGCTGCGATTCAAAGACGTGTGCAAGAGGGACCTAAAAGCCTTGAACATCGACCAGAACAACTGGGAAGCAAGAGCCCTTGTTTCGTTCTTTCTACAGCCAACTCGGAAGACAGGGCAATGCTTCTACGTCTTTACTCGTCACTGTCTGATTCTCAACTGACTACAGTATATATACATATCACAGTGAACAGCAATCAGTTATCATTTAAACGAATATCATGCTGCTATCCGCACGCTGTTTACTGTTAACACACGTCACATCTCCCTTTCTTTAAGGAAACAAAATCAATTAATCATTTTTTTCCTATCTTTCAGTCCATACGACATTAACTTAACACTCATTCTTTCTCTCACGCACAGGGCCCAATCATTCATTCACCTCATTTTATCTCTGATCATTATACTATCCATCATCATCATGATGTCCATATTTCGCAATGCTTTCAGTTTATCTGATTGTGGTAGAGTCTTCAGTTTCATTCATATTTCAGGAAATCTGGCCTTTTGCTTTGTCTTCCAGATCTTGTTCTGTAAGGAGAACTAACTGGTTCGGGTTGTCCTGTCCTTGTTTGTTTGATAACTTCATCTGGCTCCTTGATGCTGGTTGTCTCAGACATTTTGATGACTGGTGACTGATCAGATGAGTTCTCACGGACAGACGATGCTGGCGTCCTGACATCTGTTCCAGTTCCAGTTTTCTTGTTATCTTCCAGCATCTGTTTTGATGGAATGATGATTTGCTGTTGCTTGCCCGATGTGTCGCTTTCCTGATGTCTTCCAGAAATCATCCTTCTCTGGACAAGTCGTTGAGGGTTGATTGTCTGCTGAAGCTCCGTTTCTGTTGTGTCTCGTAGCTGACGACGATTCCTTCTGTACTGACGTCCGTCCTCTGTGCGAATGTTGTATGACCGGATGTTCACCTGTTGGTCTACTTTGGCGCTGATCCACTTTTTGGATCCTGGAGGTTGGAATTTCACAATCTGTCCCGGACTCAGTTCTGTCAGCTCTACTGCACTTCTGTTGTAGTAGTGCGCTTGCTTCAGTTTCCTTTTCTCAAGTTCTTTCTTGATTGGTACAACTGTAGGTAGGAGTAATGTTTTTGACGTCGGCACTTGTGTTCGTGTTCTTCTGCCGAACAGTCTCTGAGCAGGCGAACTGTTTACAGTCTCTGTCGGGATGTTTCTCAGCTCAAGTAAAGCGAGGAAGGGATCTTGATTGTTGTGTTCTGCTTTCTTCATGCACGTCTTTGCAGCCTTCACCGCGCTCTCTGCTTTTCCATTGGACTGAGGGTAGTGTGTGGTAGCTTGTTACGTGTTCAAACCCATATATTTTTCTGAACTTTCCAAATTGGTTTGATGTAAATTGAGTTCCACAGTCTGTTGTCAGGCGTTCTGGTATTCCGTGTCTTGCCAAGTGTCTCTTCAGACAGATGATGACCTCTTTGGATTCTCTTGTTTGTAACCGATCAATCTCAAAGAAATCAGAGTAGTGATCGACCGTGACCAGGTATTTATTGCCATTATGTTCAAAGATGTCACAAGCGATGTGTTGCCAGGCA
>CM060305.1:90898489-90908489 GCA_030674185.1 Monoplex corrugatus
CACCCAAGATCATTTCATGCAGTAAGGAAAGAATTCTGCTTCAAACAAGCATCATCAGTTTTCTCCATCATCTAATTCACTGGAGTGTACGCTGCCAAATCAAGGCAGACATTTTTCACTAATTCCTCCCATTTCTTTCGCTACTGCCGTGAACTATTGCTACCTCCTTTCTGGCGCTTTTAAAGATTGCCAAACTCAACATGAGATTACGCAACGTTCTACGTTGAGATCGGAAAGGTTGAAACGAAAGAAAACTTGTTTCTTGGCTGCAAGTTTTATCCAGCTTTTTCCCGTCAAGTGTGGCCAGAGCCAAGAGCAGGCCACAAGAAAGAGGCGAGAGGTGTGCTGTGAACAGTCTAATCACATTTCTCGCTCTCCGCTAATTTCCCGGCACGTGCGAGGTTGCGTGCTACTAACGTGCCGTTTTTTCTTTCTTTTTTTCCCCTGGTTTTGAAAAGATTTAGAGGGGAGGGTGGTTCAGATAGGTCCTTAGACATTTAAGGTGTCTGTTTGTCTGTCTGTCTGTCTGTCTGTCTGTCTGTCTGTTTGTCTCTCTGTCTGTCTGTCTGAGTTGGGTTCAAACCTCTTGATTCCTGCACCGTATTCACCAACAGCAAAAACTTAACCCTTTGACTCCCTCACCCTATCCACCAGCTTCATGCATGGAGCTGGTGGACAGGGTGAAGGAATCAAAGGGTTAAGTTTTTGTTCTGCTAGCATGGTTGGCAATGCAGGATGCTGGTAGACAGGGTGAGGGAATCAAAGGATTACGTTTATGCTTTGCTAGCATGGTTGGCAATGCAGGATGCTGGTGGACAGGGTGCGGGAGTCAAAGGGTTAAGGTTTTGCTTTGCTAGCATGGTTGGCAATGCAGGGTGCTGGTGGACAGAGTGCGGGAGTCAAAGGGTTAAACCATGTCAGTGTTTCTGTGGTTTATGGAAACAGAAAAACAGCCAGCATGCACGCCCACCGAAGACGAGGACCGTGAGTAAGAAGTGTGGAGTATGGTCAGCTCGCCTGACAGATTGAGTTTTCTGTGCTCCACTAAACGAAAACGTCTGATTATGTGTAATGCGCAGTGAGTCCAAATCAATTTGGAAAATATTGCAATGCAAAATTGATAATAAAAGCAACAACAACAGTAACAACAACAACCATCATCATCGTCATTATCATCATCATCATCATAACAATAATGATAACAATAAAGTAATGATGATGAAAACAGTAATAATGATAATGATAGCAATCCTCCTGCTCCTGCTCCTGCTCCTCATCGTCATCACCATCGTCGTCGTCATTGTCGTCATTGTCGTCATTTTCCTCCTTCTACTCCTCGTCGTCGTCATCGTCCTCCTCCTCCTCATCATCATATTTTTATTCAGCAACAGCAATTAAAGCTTGTAGTGTACTCATAAAAAACATACACAGATATGTCATCACATCGGTAACTATTTGGACCAACAATGTAGCTCACACACAAGAACAGAGTGTACCATAACCTATGTAACAGACAAGAAAGAGTTACAACACGTACAAAGATATCGAAAAAACAAACAAACTTAAACTGTTTCTAAGGTTTATATAAAACTTTCACATTGAAGAAGTCCTCTCTCCAGACATGGCACTTATGTCCCCTACTTTGTGATTTTAGATCTGTCATTTTCTCCTGCTGAACGAAACGTCACAGTGGTTCTTTTTTGTTGTTGTTGGTGGTGGTGGTGATGATGATGATGATGATGGTGGTGGTGGTGGTGGTGGTTTCCACCAGGCTTGTGTGTTTATTCTTTGTTGTATTTTTGTGTATGCTCGACAAAGACCAGTTGGCCAAAATATGTGCCCGTCTCGTTATTAACAAGCGGTCTTGTCATATTTTCTTGTATTTCTGGTCTCTATACACAATTGTCTTACCAAAACATCTTGGAAGACATTGCTGTGAATGGCCGGAATATAAAACAGATGCAGGAATCAAGCTGATCACCGAGCAAATAAGCTATAACTCCGGAGGTGTTATCATATACGTTGATGACTCAATCACCAATAAGAAATCTGCGTGTGGCTCCACTGCAAAACAGAATGGAAGCACGATACATGAAGAAAATGCTGCACGTTAACGTCAAATTTCCACTCTAACGATGGAAACTAGGTATTCACGCATGCTTTGAAATGGTCAACTTCACTGTACGATGAGAGAAAAGACAGTCAAGCCATCTCTTAGATGACTCGATGCACTTACTTCAAAATGTGGAAAGTGGTACAAGAACCCCGTATTGCCATAAAGCAATGAAGAATATCAATCTACAAAAAGCTCTCCTGGATTTATTGTCCTGGACACGCTGGGTGTGAAAGGAATGTGAACGTACCGATAAACTCGCAAGTACATATAAAGCCAATACAACAAACCATATACGTCTTGAAAGTACGGAGGTCCTCAAGCACTTAAAAATCATAACTTTGCGAACAAAAGTTCGGTACTGTACTATTAATCGTTTTCCAAAAAAGGAAAAATTACTCTAAGACTACCATGAAATGGAAACTTTGGGCCATCATTACTCAAACAAACATTGGTACTGTTTTAAGAATAACGCTGTGCAGAAATCTAAAACAAGTGTGACTGCCTGTGTTCAAGCAAACAGGAACCAGAAAAAAAAAAAAACGAAAAAAAAAAAAAAAAATCAGAACACATATCTAATACAACCAGACAAGACAGGCGCAAATTTTCTGCCAACAGGCCTTTGTCAAACGAAGACGTCAGATCACAAATGAACAAACACCAAATACAAAAATTAAGAGAAAAAAAAAAACCTGAACTTCCCTGCTGCTTCGTCTAGTGGGGGAAAGGACTGATTTTTGTATCTGGTGTTTATTCGTTTATGATCTTACGTCTACGCTTGACAAAGGCCAGTTGGCCGAAAATTTCTGCTTGTCTTGTCTGGTTGCATTAAATATGCGTTCTGATTGTTTTCGTGTTTGTTTTTCTGGTTCCTAACACTTTGCAGACTTTTACAGCGTGGGATAGAAAGTGTCTGGGCTTTTCTGGAATCAGAGTACAAAGATATTTATTGAAATTTAGAAAGAAAGACAAAAGGACAGAGAGTAAAGAAGGCGGTGGACAAAGTATACATCATATAAAATAAAAAGAAATTATGTTTGCATATTTGCACGTGTGTGTGTATTTGTAAGTGAATGTGTGTGTGTGTGTGTGTGTGTGCGTACGTGCGTGCGTGCGTGTGTGTGTGTGTGTGTGTGTGTGTGTGTGCGTGCATGCGGATGTGTGTGTACGTGTGTGGTTTTTTGTTTGTTTGTTTGTTTTGTTTTGTTTTGTGGAAGAAGGGTAGAGGATGGACTAAGAAAATTAAGGTGATAGGGATGATAAACTGTGATAGACAGAGAAGCTGTATTTATGTTGTTCCTAGATGGGTTCTTATGACATGGATCTATGGGCCCTCACTACACTGCAGCCATTTGTTTTCACAAGGATGGACGTAGATCATTTATCTATTAATGCAAAGTTGACAAATGTGTTCCGAAGAATGACAAATATGAGATTCAAAATTGGAATAGTATAATACCACTTTCACTTGTCCATTTTTGAGGCTGAGTGGAGTAAATGTATGCCAATGTTCTCGTAGAAAAGTTTTTTGTTTTTTTTTCTTCATTACATGTTCTCAGATCTTGATGTACACAATAAAACCTTTATTGTTTAGAATATTGTCATATACGTTTTGTATATTTTATAGGTTGTTTGTATGTGAACAATACTTGTTTCGTATATATAGATTGATGTCGCTTCTGTTATCACATTGGTCGTTGGGTTGTAGGCAATATGAACTTGAATATGAACTTGATATTTATTTGACGTACAGCAAAAAGATATAGTTTGAAAAAAAATCATAAAAGGAAATTGACATATGCTTAGATCTTGATGTTCATTTTTGAATGTGTATACTATGTACATGTCATTATGTGTGTCTGTATGCTGTATGAAGTTCGTACGTCGGCGGTGTCTTTTCATATGTATATGATTTTTTTTATCGGTTTTCGATGCCATATTGTAAGTTTGATGTCCGTTTGATGTGGAACAAAAATGAATAAAAATGTTTAGTTAAAAAAAGAATGGACGTAGAATACATGCGCTAAGCATACACACGATGGGAATTTAGGCACCAGCAGGTTAATAATAATAATAATAATAATAATAATGTGCACTTATTAAGCGCCTTTCCACCCGAAGGTGCCCAGGGCGCTTTACAAACAATTCAATACAGAACAAAAATGACAATTACATCAAGAATATATACAAATGCAAAAATCAAACACACTCACCCACACACCCAAACACACACACACACACCCACGCACACACACACATACACACACACACACACACACACACACACACACACACACACACACACACACACACACACACACACACACACACACACACACACACACACACACACACACACACGCACAAACTTATGCTGTCAGAAGGAATTATCAAAAATACAGAAAGTTGAGATTAAGCAGAGCAGGTTCACGCAAATAGATGAGTTTTCAGGGCCGACTTCAAAGTAACTTTGGAATCAGCGAAGCGAACTGTTTGTGGCAGACTGTTCCAGACTGAAGGACCGTTATAATGAAAGGCTCGCTGGCCAAAGGTTTTGGTTCTGATCTTTGGAATACAAAGGATGCGTGTGTCTGCGGAGGAACGGAGCTCTCTTGACGGTGTATAGAGCTGTAAGAGAGAGGACAGGTAAGAGGGACAGGAGGAAGTGACACAGTTATAACAGAGAGTGGAGATTTTGAACTGAATCCTCGCATTTACGGGAAGCCAGTGTAGAGTTCTGAGTAAGGGCTGAACATGATCTTTCTTGGACGCTTTCAAAATTAACCTGGCTGCTGCATTTTGAACTTTCTGAAGTTTCTCTAGCAAATAATGTGGGCAACCAGACAAGAGAGAATTGCAGTAGTCAATGCGTGACAAAACAAACGCACAAACAAGGACTTTTGTAGCATCAACTGTGAGAAAGTGACGGATTGAAGCAATACGTCTCAGCTCAAAGTATGCAGACCTGCATGTATTTGTCACATGCAGGTTCATGGACAAAGTACTGTCTAGGTAGACACCTAGGTTCTTAACACTAGATGAAAACTGAATGTGGCTCCCACAAATGTCTATAGATAGCGGAAGTACCTGAGAACTAGATACTCTGTTTGAAGCGACAAGCATGGCTTCCGTCTTACCATCATTAAGCTGCAGTTTATTGGCAGTCATCCACTGCTTCACTTCAGAAACGCACTCCCGAAGGCTCCGAAAGGCAGACTCGACCTCATCCGGCGGACTAGAAACTTGGAGCTGCGAATCATCGGCATAAGACTCAAAGGACACAGGAAAACGTTCGATTACATCTGAAAGTGGTTGTGTGTAAAGAATAAAGAGCACAGGACCAAGAACAGACCCTTGTGGTACACCAAACCGAAGAGCAGTAGGTTCCGATGATAGACCGTTCACTGATACACGCTGTGTCCTATCAGAAAGATATGACCGAAACCAAGAGAGAACAATATCCCTAACGCCGAAGACAGACTGAAGCCGATGAAGTAAAATTTCATGATCTATCGTATCAAAAGCCGCCGATAGGTCTAACAAAGCGAGGACTGAGATCTTGCCGTCATCCAGAGCCATCAGCAGATCGTTTACAACTTTTACTAAAACAGTTTCGGTGCTGTGACCGGGACGATAAGCCGACTGATGAGCACCAAGAAGATTGTGCAAGTTGAGATGTTCTAACAACTGGGATAAAACAATCTTCTCTACAACCTTTGACAAAAATGGAAGGTTGTTGACTGGCCGATAGCTTGACAGGTTGTTGCAATCAAGGGTAGGTTTCTTTATCAAAGGTCTAACAACGGCAGTTTTGAACACAGATGGAAAAATGCCAGTCGACAATGAATCGTTGATAACTTTGGTCAGCGTAGGCAACAAAACATCTAAACATTCGTACAACAAGGGAGTAGGCAGGGGGTCCAGTTCACATGTCTTTGGAACAGTTTTTGTCAGTATTTTCTGAACGTCATCTGAAGACACAGGCCTGAAAGAAGAAAAACAAGTACCATGAAAAACATCAGAATCACTATCAGTCACAACAGGCATAGAACTCTGGCGATCAAGATTGTCACGGATTTTTGATATTTTCTCCGTGAAAAACTGAGCAAAACGGTCTGGAAGCTGGGCTGGCGGGAAGATGCTGGGTAGAGGAGAAGGAGTGTTCCTGGCAGCCAGTGCGTTGGTGATATTGAAGAGTTGTTTGGTGGTAGAGCTCTCCACCACCCTGAAGCTGTAGAACGCTGTTTTTGCAGCGTGCACAAGTCGATTAACAAAGTTTTTGGCGGCCGTGAAGATCTGCTTGTGTATGGTGAGGCGAGAGGACAACCACTGTCGTTCAGCCCGGCGACGCTCTCTCTTAGCAGCCAGAAGCTGATCACTGATGGCGTTGAACCACGGAGTTGATTTACGAACAGTCACTTTCCGACGTGAGGAAGGAGCAATGGGAATTTAGGCACCAGCAGGTTAATACACACGATGGGAATTTAGGCATCAGCAGGTTAATACACACAATAAGTATTTCGGTACCAGCAGGTTAATACACACAATAAGAATTTAGGCACCAACAGGGTAATACACACAATAAGAATTTAGGCACCAACAGGGTAATACACACAATAAGAATTTAGGCACCAGCAGGTTAATACACACAATAAGAATTTAGGCACCAGCAGGTTAATACACACAATAAGAATTTAGGCACCAGCAGGTTAATACACACAATAAGAATTTAGGCACCAACAGGGTAATACACACGATGAGAATTTAGGCACCAACAGGTTAATACACACGATGAGAATTTAGGCATCAACAGGGTAATACACACGATGAGAATTTAGGCACCAACAGGGTAATACACACGATGAGAATTTAGGCATCAACAGGGTAATACACACGATGAGAATTTAGGCACCAACAGGTTAATACACACGATGAGAGTTTAGGCACCAACAGGTTAATAATACACACGATGAGAATTTAGGCACCAACAGGGTAATACACACGATGAGAGTTTAGGCACCAACAGGTTAATACACACGATGAGAGTTTAGGCACTAACAGGTTAATACACACGGTGAGAATTTAGGCACCAAGAAGACTACACACGATGAGAGTTTAGGCACCAAAAAGACTACACACGATGAGAGTTTAGGCACCAAGAAGACTACACACGATGAGAATTTAGGCACCAAGAAGACTACACACGATGAGAGTTTAGGCACCAAGAAGACTACACACGATGAGAGTTTAGGCACCAAGAAGACTACACACGATGAGAATTTAGGCACCAACAGATTAATACACACGATGAGAGTTTAGGCACTGTTGGAAATTAATTTGTCATTGTCATTCTCTGTCTCTGTCTGTGTGTCTGTGTGTCTGTGTGTCTGTCTGTCTGTCTGTCTGTCTCTCTCTCTCTCTCTCTCTCTCTCTCTCTCTCTCTCTACTAAATGAAAAAAAAAAGTGGAATTCAAATGATTTCTATTCGTGTGCTGTTTACGACACTACTGGGACGTGCAATGCCTTGACAGCTCTGTGTTGTCATAACCTCTTTATTTCGTCATCCGTTGAAATGGCGTGTCACATTTCCATTCTCTTTGCCTTTTCTTTATCAGGAGGTTAGAGAGGGAGGGTTGGAGCAAAAGCCTTTTGGAATCAGCTTGACTCAGTGTGTTTATTTATTTATTTGGCTGTTCATTCTTTGATTCATTAGTTTATTTCGTCATTTATTCATATACTTATTCATTTATTCTTTCATTCAGTTATTCGTTTATTTTTTTAAAAACTTTTTGATTGTTCATCTTTTGTTTCACAACAAACGGATATCCAACACACAATCATTTTTATTTTTTTCATTTGTTCATTTGTTTAGTTATTAACTACATATTACGCATTCCATTGTTTGCTTTTGCTTTGGTTCTGTGTTTTGTTTGCTTGTTAATTTGGTTGGTTGGATGATTGGTTGACTGGTTGGCTGGTTGGCTGGTTGGCTGGATGGTCGTTTGATCGTTTTTGTTTGTTTGTTTGTTTGTTTGCTTGCTTGTTTGTTTTGTTTGTTTGTTTGTTTGTTTGTTTCGTTTGTTTGTTTGTTTGTTTGTTTGTTTGCTTGCTTGCTTGTTTGTCTTATAATAGATTTATTTGTACAATGTTACGTTCAGGCTGGTCTTCCAGAAGTAAGGCGTCGCCGCAATGCAGAGCCACCAATTTTTTAAAACTTTCTTTCTGTGTGCGAGGGGTTTTGTTTGTCGGTGAAAGTGGATTTTTCGTCAAAAGATTGCCAGGGCAAAACTCCTGTGTTGCCAAAGGATCTGTAACATGCGCATTCGTTCAGAGACAGACTAGCGTAGAGGTGTTGAGATTCTGAAATACGGAAACGACCATGTTTCTTGGCATGTTTGTGCCGCTTTCTCCATGGTGGTAAAGCTTTCGATTTGAAAAAACCCCTGCAAATATGAAGAAAATTTTCTGTTCTTCTCCATTATGCTGCTGCATATTAGACGGACTTGCGCAGTGGATGAGGACAGACAGGGATGGAGAAGTACTTGCAACGACAAAGGATATATATTGATATGGAGGGCCATGATCGCCATCGCCATGCAGGGCACATGATGATGGATGATGATGATGATGATGATGATGATGATGATGGTGGTGGTGGTCGTGATAGTGCAAAATCATTGGCATTGTAAAGGAGATGTACCTTTCTTTTTTGGTACCATCACACATTATTGTGCAATTAACAATAAAACCTTTTCTATTCTGGCATGGAAAGAGGGAACCTGGGGATTTTTGGCTGGACACAGCACATCTACAAAAGCCACTTTTCCGCTCATTTGCTCACTGCGTAACTTCGTCAAGATCGCTTCTCTCAGTATCCACACAGCAGCCAAAGTAGGGGCAGATTACTCTTTTCAAGTTTCTCGGTGTAGGCTTGGAAGTTCCGGAGTCTGCCATATTTCGAATGCCAAAGTCTGTCTTTGTCTGTCTGTGTCTTCTTTGATTCTTTCTCTATCTGTCTGTCTGTCTGTCTTTCTCATACTCTATCCGTTTTTATTATAGTCTTTAGTCTGTGTGTGTGTGCGCGCGCGCGCGCGCGCGCGCGCGCGCGCGCGTGTGTGTGTGTGTGTGTGTGTGTGTCTGTCTGTGTGCTTGTCTGTCTCTGTCTCTGTCTCTGTCTCTGTCTGTCCGTCTCTCTCTCTCTTTCTCTCTGTCTCTGTTTGTCTGTCAGTCTGTCTGTCTGTCTGTCTGTCTGTCTGTCTGTCTCTCTCTCTCTCTCAGTGTGGCATCATATTTACACACAAACAAATTATGATATCATTTTAATCATTTCAGTCGTTTTCTCATACTGGACGAAACAGCAGGGAAGTTTCAGTCTTTTTCTCCAATTTTTGAATTTGGTGTTTGTTCGTTTGTGATTTTATGTCTACGCTTGGCAAAGGCCAGTAGGCCGAAAATTTGTGCCTGTCTGGTCTGGTTGTATTAAATACGCGTTCTGATTCCTTTTTGGCGGTTTTTTTTTCTGGTTCCGTTTTGGTCTTGTTTGTTCCGATATCTGTCCTGCAGTAAATATGTGATTTGTCTGTGTTTCTGTTTCTCTGTATCATAATATGCCTGTATCTCTGTTTGTCTAACTTCTCGGGCTGTCAGTGAATCTGCCTGTGTGCTTGTCTGTCTGTCTGTCTGTCTCAGTATCTGTCTGTCTGGAAGCTGAGAAGTCATTGTTTTATCAGGTCGGGACTCGAATCTCTTCATTCTGTGCTTCTCACTTTTCTCTTCTTGAGATGGGTGCTTGCTCCATAATAGAAAAAAGACGAAAGCAGACGAGCATCTAGGAGTCATGACGTGGATGAGACCCGGCCCCCTTAGAGTGCTAGGAGTTAAGGGCCA
>CM060305.1:90930989-90933489 GCA_030674185.1 Monoplex corrugatus
AGCCACAAAGTAACCGGTGTGAGTGAGTGACAATACGTTGGCCATTGTCTGCAGCCAGACACATCGCTAGAGAACTGATCGCTTCCACAAAAATCCCACCGAGTCACTGGAACCGTTATTTGATTGTCGGGTGCGTGGTGGGGGATCTTTTATGTGTGTGTGTGTGTGTGCTGTGTGTTTGTTCTGAGGGTTGGTAAGTGTAGGGGAAGATGCTCAGTCACTGTCAGTGTGTGTCGTGGTGATCGGAGTCCTGGTCTTCGTTCGTGGTGTCCACTTGGATATAGTCCCTCCTTCATAACCATGACATTTTTAGCCGCCGTCTGACAAGCCCTGCCCCTTTGTTAATCTCTATCTCTCCGAACAGGGGCTGGATGGCAGACAGTTGGGTTTCTTCCATATACCACACAATCCACTTACATCGACCGGGCTTTTGCTGGTATACCATCACAACGATCTAACTTAGGCTGACACACTCCTGCATCCAGACTGCACAATCGACTTAGACTGGCTTGCTTTGGCGTCCATACCGAATAATCAACTTTTATCGACTCGCTTTTGCTTGCAAACTATACAATCGACTAAGTGCCTCGTTCTTGCTTCTAGGCTGTACAATCCACTAAGGATTACGTGGTCGTTCATATACTTACAACACAGTCAGCTTACATTCCCTTTCTCTTGTTTCTGTAGCATACACTCTTGTTGCACGTGCTGCCGACGTGACCTTTGCCCTACTCAACTTAATTACTGCGTCACTCTCTCTCCCTCATTCTAGATCAGAGGACAAGGTCAATGCCAGGGGGAAATTTAATAAAATACACCTTGGCCTGAGTTGGAGACAACTGCAATTCGTTTTATGACAAACACATTAATTTTGCCCACGTCCATTTTCAACCAGTATGTCACGTCTCGGGACAAATCATGTGGATGGAACTGATGAGCTCCCCTTTTGACAGATTGAGAGAGGCACACGCTGCATGACAGACACACATATACCTCAGTCAGAAACTGACCAAAATGGAGAACCTAAGACGCAAAAGCATCGATTTTATCCGGCGGAAAAGTATAGAAAGTCAAAGACGAAAGAGCACAGACAGCTGCAAGAAAGGAAGTGCCCGCTCAGTGGGATTCCGGGTGGATGGACAGTGCTTGTACCCGGGTACTGACGCAGGTACGAGCTTGTACCAAGAGCAGTATATGTTCTCCAGTCTGACGAGTCCAGACTCATCAGATTTCAGCCTGAACACCCCCCTTTTCAATGGACAGAGCTACCGGGACTACGCCAGCAACCTGCTCAGGTGAGAAACTTTGCCAGTCCTGTATACAGTGTTTTGAATTTAAAAAGAAACTAGGCTATGAACAGTAAAAACAAATGTTGATATGTTGTTACATCTACAGGGGAGATAAACTAAGGTTGTCTGCCTTGCAGGCGTGCGAACAGAAAGACAAAATAAAAACAAACAAACCAATCAAACAAACAAACAAAAACAAGCAAAGAAAGTATACATTTCATTCAACCAAATAAAATGTTCTAAAATACAAACTGAAAAATCTTGGAGGAAGACTGAAAAATCTTGGAGAAAAACTGATTTTTTTTTTAAGAAAGACTGAAAACAAATTGAGATAGACTGAATTTTTTTAGGAAGACTGGAAAAATCTTCAAGGACCACTGAAAAATCTTTAAGAAAACTGAAAAATATTTGAGGAGGACTGATAAATCTTTAAGGAATATGATAAATCTTTAAGGAAGACTGAGAAATCTTTAAGGAAGACGTAACAATTTTTGAGGAAGACTCATAAATCTTTAACTAGTTTCAGTGCATGGATTCTATTTTGCAGAAGGGATGGCATGGGTCTAAAGTTTACAGAAAACTTGACCAAAATGTTCTGTTTGTTTTTAAAGTTCATATACAAAAGGTAATTTGAGTCAGATGTCGGTTCCTGATAGAATCGTACCCGTTTGAGTTTCAAAATCCTCCTCCTCCTCCTCATCATCATCAGTAGTAACAGTAGTAATAGTAGTAGTTAGTAAGTAGTAGTAGTAGTAGAAGCAGTAATGGTAGTAGTACTAGTTGTAGTAGTAGTGGTAGTCATATATTGTTTTATTATTATTGTTATTATTATTATTATTGTTATTATCTTCACTATCATCATCATCGTCATCACTGGTCTTGTTGTTGTTGTTGTTGTTGATGTTGCTGTTGTTGTTGTATATTGATAATAAAAACAAAACCACAGAACAGTGTCTTACCCGCGTCCTTCACACAAGACCTCTTTAGTTTCTTGCCCGCTAAATGGTTATCACTGAACACCCTGAAATAAATAATTCTCTGTCACCACCGATTGCTGCAAGCAGGTAAACCTCGCATCCCTCAGTGACAAAAATGGCTTCCGGGACGAAAAGGGGCGTCACTCTAGCTGACCCTCCCAGCGGGGATGACAGAGTAATGGTTCCTGACAACATTATCCGAAACTATTTGGGTGCCCGGAAGATGGGAAAATT
>CM060305.1:90938489-90945989 GCA_030674185.1 Monoplex corrugatus
AATTATAATGAAAATGAATAAAGCGATAATAATAACAACAATAATCATTATTATTTTTGTTGTTATTATTATCATCTTATTTTTCATGAATGATGATGATGATGGTGGTGATGATGATGATGATAAAATAATAATAATAATAACAATAATAAAAATAATAATAATTACAATAATAATAATGATGGCAATACTCGTAATAATAATTATGATAATGAACTAAAAATGGCACTACTAATAATGATAATAATGATGATAACAGTGTAAACATGTTAATAACAATACCACTGATTTTGAAGATAATAACAATGATAATGATGGCGATCACCATCATCATCATCATCATAGTGATAATATTATTATCATTATTATTATTATCATTATTATTATTATTTCATCATCATCATCACCCAATCATCATCATCACGATAATGATAATAATGACAATACTAACAACAAAAATAATAATATTATTGTTATTATTATTATCGCTTTATTCATTTTCATTATAATTTCAAATAACGATGATGATAGTAATGATAGTAACAACAATAATAATAGCTCTAATTCATTTGGACTGATTGCTAGCTAATAAGTCAGTCAGTCAATCGATTGATTAATAGAATGTGTTAGTTTTAGGTGAAGCAGAATGGTTTAGCACACGAAATATTTACTTTTCAATAAAAGAAGTTTTCCTTCATACGGCATGCACAGAGACTGACATTAACAATCACTAAGAACTGATGATGGAAGAATTAAACATCTGACAGAAAATAGGTCAACCGCTTGCCAACAGCTAAAGAGACCTACTTGTGCTTCACAGAGTTTCGATTCGAATAGAAAAAGGCATGTGTCTGCTTTTAATCTTATCATGTCTAACCCACCACCTCACCCATACTCTTTCCTCCCCCACCCCCTCTGCCAACAGACGCCCGCATGCACACGTGCACATGCACATACGCACGCACACACGCATACACACACGCGCACGCATATACATCTACACACGCTCGTACGCCCATGTCCAGACCACCGTTTCATATCTTAACAACAACCTTGCACTGACATATGCACGCTCGCACGCATTCACAACACAAACACAAAGACACACCACACACGCACATCACACACACATACACACGCATACACACCAACACACACACACACACACGCATCACGCACGCACGCACACACACACACAAACACACACACACACACACGAACACATTACACGCATGTACACTACACATTTGTTTGTTTGGTCCTAGCAATAATCGTGCACACGCACACAAACACACATACACACGCACGTACGCACACGTAGCAAGTTTACACAACCACACACACACACACACACACACACACACACACACACACACAACACACACACACACACACACACATCCACGGACACACACGCACATACAACACACACATACACATACATGCACACACAAACACACACATACACAAACACAAACGCGCACACACATATACACACACACTTATATATAACACACACACACACACACACAACACAACACTCACAAACACACACATAAACACACATATAGACTCAAACGCACTCACACACACACACACACACACACACCACCACACCACACCACACACACACACACACACACACACACACACACACACACACACACACACACACACACACGCATACACCTCTTTCCTCCGTAATCTTTTGATTGTAGGGTTGTGGCTGGGATAAGGAACTAAGGAACTACTCTGTGTGTGTGTGTGTGTGTGTGTGTGTGTGCGTGGTGCTGCGTGTGTGTGTGTGTGTGTGTGTGTGTTGTGTGTGTGTGTGTGTGTGTGTGTGTGTGTGTAGATCTTCTATGTTTGACCAGTTCTTTCTCTGTCTGTCTGTCTGTCTGTCTATTGTCTGTCCTGTTCTGATCTGTCGTCTGTCTATCTGTAATCTGTCTATCTGTTTTCTATCTATCTGTCTGTCTGTCTTCTATTCTGTCTGTCTGTCTGTCTATCTGTCTGTCTATCTGTCTGTCTGTCTTCTGTCTGTCTCTCTGTCTGTCTGTCTATCTGTCTGTCCATTGTCTGTTGTCCTCTGTCTGTCTATTGTCTATCTGTCTGTCTATCTGTTCTGTCTGTCTGTCTGTCTATCTGTGCTGTCTAGCTGTGCGCTAGTGGAGAAAAGTCTGTACTCTTTTGTGACAACCTTGGAAACGAACGACACCATCAGAATGGTGGAAACATTAAGATGGGCAACGAACAGGACATGTTTTAATGTTTGCAGGCTTGGATTAAAGAAAACAAAAATGGTGTGAGTGGTCTAGTGCATATAGACCCCACTCCGAACATCACATACCAGAGTTCCAATACGGAAACCTACCGTTTGACAAAAACACTAAAACTCTATCCAGTCCATCCCTGTTCAAAAGAAAGTAGGAAGGGAAGAAAGGAAGAAACGGCACTAATGAAAAAGAAGCAAAAAGGATAAAAGAAAGTAAAGAAAATGGAAAAGAATGACAGTAGACAGAACAAAGAAAGTAGAAAGACGGATAGAAAAGAAGTAGACAGAAAAAATACAAAGAGAAAGTCAAAAGAGAGAAAGAAAAAAGAAAGCAAGAAAAGAAGGGAAAAAAAAGTAAAAGAAAGTAGCAAAACAGAAATAAGAGAAGTCAAAAGAGAGAAAGAAAGAAGAAAGCAAGAAAAGAAGGGAAAAAAAGTAAAGAAAGTAGCAAAACAGAAATAAGAGAGAAGGAAAGATAAAAAACAAACAAGAAAGAAAGAAAGAAAGAAACAGAATAAAAGGGACCCCCACCTCCACCACCCTCCCCTCCCCCCAAGAAAAAAATGCAGAGCAGAACAGAGACGAATAAGATGCCAGAGAAGCAGAACGAAGGCTAGACGAGTTAGGAGGGGAAGGGGGAGCGTAGTAAAGGGGGGTGAGGGGGATAAAGGAGTGAAAGCAAAGAAAAGGAAACAATCAAATAACTCTTACCTAAGGCAAAACTTAGGTAGACCTCACCTTCACAAAATCCAAGAGAAAAAAAAAAAGAGCTAAAACAGAAGAAAGGCATCTGTAGAATTACGAAAAGGGAAAGAGAGAATCAGCTTTGAGCAAGAAAAAGCGATTTAGTCAAAGAGGTACAGTTTATTGGAAGCAGATTTCAAGTTGGCTCGGTGGTTAAGAGTTGTCTGCAGTGATGCGAGAGTCCTGTGATTGATTCGCTTATAGGACACTGACCTGGACTGTACTGACACCCCTATCCCATTCCTATCTTAACATCGTCAAAATGAATGGAGAATTAGATAAATAAATAAAAGAAACAAGAAGAGAACAGAGGAAATACCACTAGATTATATATTCAGACTGTGCAAGAACATAGAGGAGTTGGGTCAGCTCACCTAACAGCTTAAGTTCTTCATCTTCCACTGAAAGTTTGATTGTGTGATATATTTAGAGAGGTCGAATACGTTTGGAGAATAGAACTATACAACAAGATTAAGAATGATAACCAGGAGGAAGAAAAGGAGTACAATCATCATGAACATCATCATCATCATCATCGTTGTCGTCGTCATCGCCGTCACCGTCGTTGTCGTCGTCGTCGTCGTCGTCGTCGTCGTCTCATCATCATCATCATCATCATCATCATCACAAACAACAACAACAACAATAAAAAGAATAACAACAAGAACAATAATAATAATAATAATAATGATAATAATAATAATAATAATAATAATAACAATAACAATAACAACAACAACAACAATAATAATAACAATAATAACAATGACAATAATGTAAGTATATATATATACACATGGAAAAAAGTTAAGCAACCCTAAATTTGATCTACTGTCGCAGGTTACTGTAAGTATTAACATGGCACAAAATGTCATTTTGGACAAGACTGGTATTCCATAGCGATGATGAAAACAGCCCAGTGTGACAGTGAGGCACTGGCTCCATGTGGCGTGCACGAGCACCACGCCATCCACGCACTCGCCAAAATGAAGTTTGCTCACGCCACAGATACGTGCGTGTTTGAGGCAGTTTCCCACTGCATAGTCACTGTCCTACAAGATGGAACGAAGGAGAATGTCAGAAGAACAACGGTGGCAAATTATTGGCATGCATTCTACTGGTATGACCTGCACAGCTATAGGACGTCAACTGGGATACCAAACGTCAGTAATCAGCCGATTGATACGAAAACATGCTGAAACGAACACTGTGAAGGACCGGCCACGAGCAGGCAAACCACGTGTTACTACCCAGCGTGAAGACAGGGCGCTGTACCGTCTGGTACGGCAACAGCGATTCGCATCTTCATCCCATCTGAAACGGCAGTGGCTACCAAATCGACATCTGTCCACAAAAACTGTTAGAAATCGCTTGAGAGCTATAGGACTGAGGGCAAGAAGGGTCATCAAGCGTCCACTCCTCACAGACCGTCATCAGCGATTACGTTTGGCCTGGTGTCTTGCCCGACAGCACTGGAACCTGAGGAACTGGCGGAAGATCCATTGGTCAGATGAAAGCCGCTTCTTACTCCATGTTACCGATGGGAGAGCGAGAGTATGGAGGCAGCCCAACACAGCTTATGCTGCAAGGAACATCACACCAACTGTTCCTCACGGCGGAGGCTCCATCATGGTCTGGGGGTGCATCTCCCACGACTGCAAACTGGACCTGGTGACCATTCGTGGCAACTTGACAGGAGATCGCTACATCCGGGAGGTCCTGCAGCCAGCTGTTGTGCCTCATTTTGACGACCACCCATTAGCCACCAGACCTGTGTTCATGGACGACAACGCCAGGCCTCATCGTTCCAGAGCAGTCGCAGCATACCTCCAGCAAGAGGCGGTGACAACATTACCATGGCCTGCCATGAGTGCGGACCTCAATCCGCTGGAACATGTATGGGACTTGCTTGGCCGTCGAATACAGTCACTGGACCCTCCTGTGCAAAATCTCCATGAACTGGAAGCAGCATTGCATCGGGAGTGGCAGCAGCTCACCATTCAGCAGATCCGACGCCTCACCGGAGGGATGAGACGTAGGGTTCAGGCAGTCATCAATGCACAGGGAGGATACACCCGGTATTGACTTTTGTTTGCTGTTATGCTACCTGGACACGTAAAATGTTGGTTTCATACCACTATTAATTTCTGGACCAACTGTATGAAATCGTTATTTCCAAACTCAACATGACACGTTTTTTTAACCAAAAATTATGCACATCTGTCTTCAATGTTATTGACGTGAATTGTCAAACACAGAACCATATTTCTTTTGTTTATGTCTTATGCAAGTGTCATACTTTCATGTAATAAAGACCATTTTGTGAACTTGAGCGTTGCTTTCTTTTTGTCAGTATTATATCGCTTCCTTAGCGCAAAAATGTTGGGCTTGCTTAACTTTTTTCCATGTGTATATACTACACGTCATTATTGAAGGGCCAGGAACGTTTTTGAGTCAATTTTTGAAAGGAGAAATAACCTATTTTCTCTTACTCTTTTCTCCAATTCGTTGCCGTAACTGAATGGATAAGAGCTCAGACAACATTGCAGTTTCCTTTTGGCACGTGTTTGGGGATTTGCCGATTTGCAATGGGCGGCCCAAGGAAGACAATTTCCACACGAAATTGTCGAATCTTCAGCAGGGTCTCTCTGACGACGCAGGCAAGGTAGCGACAAAATTCGCTTTGCACGTGCAAGGCAAGCCCTTTTTGAACACTACTCCAGCCAAAGTTGCCCGCAGACGAGGATAAAAAGGACCCGTTCTTGGTTCGTTTTAACCATGCTTGCAAGACGACGGATGACGGATGAGCAGCGGGGGAGAGCCCTCGCTCTGCTTGATGAAGGCCTAGCGCAGCGGGAAGTTGCTAGATGACTTGAAGTGTCGCATTCCACAATCCAGAGACTGCTGGAGCGCTTCAATGAGACTGGAGCAGTCCAGGAAAGGCGTCACACGGGTCGACCCAGAGTAACGACAAGACAGCAAGACCGCTACCTTGCCCTCTCCGTCCTGAGGGAAAGGGCATCCACTGCGGTGACCTTGAGGGGTCAGCTGAGGGACGCAACAGGTGCTAACATCAGCTGCAGCACGGTGAGAAGACGGCTACATGAGGCAAACTTGAGGTCACGGAGACCGCCGTCCGACCCGTGCTGTCACCGGTCAACAGAGTGTGCCGCATGACCTGGGCCAGGGAGCACGTGACCTGGACAAGGCAACAGCGGGCCCGGGTCTTTTTTTCGGATGAGTCCAGGTTCACCCTGACCTTTAACGATGGCCGGGCTCGGGTGTGGCGACGTCAAGGGCAGAGGTTCGCTGACGCCACTGTCCAAGAGCATAACCGGTACGGCGGCGGGTCGGTGATGGTGTGGGGTGGCATGAGCCGTGGTACCCGGACCCCCCTGCTCCCCATTGACGGCATCCTGAACGGGGTCCGGTACCGGGACGAGGTTCTGGCGGCCGTGGCACTGCCTGCGCTTGTGGACCTTGGTCAAGGCGCCATCTTCCAGGACGACAATGCACCTGCGCATCGAGCACGCCTTGTGACCGACTTCCTGGAGCAGCATGAAGTCGTCCGTATGGCCTGGCCAGCGTGCTCACCTGACCTGAACCCAATTGAACACCTCTGGGATGTGCTCGGGAGGCGCATCAGGGACAACCACCCCCCACCGGGCACCCTGGCCAGGCTGGTCGACATCCTGCAGATCGAGTGGGCGGCCATCCCTCAGGACACACTCCATACCCTTGTGGGGTCGATGCATCGGCGCTGTGAAGCATGCATCCAGGCTCGGGGCGGACACACGCGATATTGAAAACAGATTGGCCAAATCTGACACTTTCTGTTTTTTGAAAAGGGGGGGATGTTCCTTTAAATGCATGTGCTGTTCACTAATGGGTCATTGTGCTAATTTCTTTTTCCAAAACAGGTGTGGAAATGATGAAATAAAACATAGAATCAATTCTAAACATTGTCAATTATTTCAACTTAAAATTAGAGAGGAAGGAAGAAGTGGCCCTTAAATTATGATTAGGAGTATATGTAAAACGCACAGATATGTGCATTTCTGTGTACATGTATCTAAAAATGTGTCAGACGTTTTACATTTCATTTGCGTTTATTTTCGTACGATCATTAAGAAAACATACAAGAACCACGCATACACACACACACACACACACACACACACACACACACACACACACACACACACACACACACAAACACGCAAACGCACACGCACACACACAGACACACACACACACACACACACGCACACATACACAAACACGCAAACGCACACGCGCACACACACACACACACACACACACACACACACACACACACACACACACACACACACACACACACACACACACACACACGAGAAAGCATTTCCACAGATTTCCGTCTCAACAAATTCTATTGACCACAACTACCAACTTTTACCCATGACCTTCAAAGGGTGAACCAGGAAGTGGAGATGTAG
>CM060305.1:90950989-90953489 GCA_030674185.1 Monoplex corrugatus
TCTCTGTCTCTGTCTCTGTCTCTCCTCTCTCTCTCTCTCTCTCTCTCTCATACATACACACACGTAAACTCCCACGACCACACAATCACACACACACATACACACACACACACACACACACACACACACACACACACACACACACACACACACACACACACACACACTCACTTCTCTCTCTCTCTCTCTCTCTCATACATACACACACGCAAACCACAAACACACACACACACACATACAACTCATCCACATACACATCGACACACATCACACTCTCTCTCTCTCTCTCTCTCATACATACACACACGCAAACTCCCACGACCACACAATACACCCCACACACACACACACAACACCACACACACACACACCAACACCACACCTCTTCTCTCTCATCATCACACACATCACACACCACACACACACACACATCACACACACACACACACACACACACACACACTCTCATCTCTCTCTCTCTCCTCTCTCATACATACACACACGAAACTCCCACGACCACACAATCACACACACACACAACACAACACACACACACACACACACCACAACACACCTCCTCTCTCTCTCTTCTTCATACATACACACACCAAACTCCCACGACACACAATCCACTCCACCAACGACCACACACACACATCACACACACAACACACACACACAACCCATCACACACCCACTCACATACAACACACACGAAACTCCCACGACCACACATCACACCACACACACAACACACACACACACACACACTACCTCTCTCTCTCTCTCTCTCTCATACATACACACCGAAACTCCCACGACCACACAATCACAACTACACACACACACCACACACCACACACACAACACATCCTCTCTCTCTCTCTCTACATACACACACGCAAACTCCCACGACACACAATCACACACACACACACACACACACACACACCACACACACACACACACACCTCTCTCTCTCTCTCTCTCTCTCTCTCATACATACACACACGCAAACTCCCACCACCACACACACATCACACACACACACACCATCTTCTCTCTCATCACACACGAACCCACACACACAACACACACACACACACACACCACACAACACAAACCACTCTCTCTCTCTCTCCTATACATACACACACGCAAACTCCCACGACCACACAATCACACACACACCACACACACACACACACACACCACACACATCACTCTCTCTCTCTCTCTCATACATACAAAATCCACGAACACAACACACACCACACACACACAAACACACACCACTCTCTTCTCTCATCTATACATCACACAGAACTCCCACACCATCACACACACACACACACAACCACACAACACACACACACACACACACACACTCTCTCTCTCTCTCATCTCCTCACTCCCGTCAAATACAACACTACACACACACAAACACCCTCACCCCACTCGTCTCTCTACCATCAATCACACACAAACTCCACGACCACACACACACAACCCACACACACACCACACACACACCAACACACACACACACACACACCTCTTCTCATCTCTCTCTCATACTCACCATCCATACACACATCCATCAACACTCCCAACACCACACACAATCACTAACTACACACTACTCCCACACACACACATCACCCCACACAACCACAACACACTACCCACACCCATCTCTCTCTCTCTCATACATCACACACAACTCCACGACCAACAATACACACCCACCACACACACACATACACACACACACACACACACCACACAACAACACACACACACACACCACACCTCCTCCCTCTCTCTCTCTCTCTCCTATACATACACACACGCAACACTCCCAACACCACAACAACTCACACACCAGACACCAACCACAACACACACACACAACAACCCCACACATCCTCTCTCTTTCTCTTATCGAACTCACGATCACACACAAAAAAACAACACACACAAAACACCCACATCTCTCTCTCTCTCTTCATACATACACACGCAAACTCCCACGACTCACACAATCACCACTCCACACTCCTCATAATACACATCACACACTACTACAACACACACACACCACACTTATCATCTACATAACAACGAAATCCGACCACACATCCTCACCTACTCCCCCTCCTCTCTCTCTCTCTCTCATACACACACGCAAATCCAGACACACAAACACAAACACACACACACACACACACACAACCCACACTCATCATCCCCAACACACACACACAAACCCACACCAACAACACACACACACAACACCAACCACAACACACAACACACAAGAATATACAAACATACACACCCCTCCCTCTCTCTCTCTTCTCTACATACACACACGAACTCCACACACACACCTAAACAACCACCACCACTAACACAAACACACACACACCACAAATATCACCTTCTTACATCACCACTCAACACCACACAACACACAACACACACAAACACACACACT
>CM060305.1:90973489-90978489 GCA_030674185.1 Monoplex corrugatus
CTTCTGTCAGTTGGACACTCCATCTCGCCGTGTGGTAATGCAGATTTTGCGCACTCGTCTTTGATGGAACAGTTAAGCTGTTGACTGTTCCATCGATAGGGCAGTGGAGATCTGGCGATAGCACAGCAGGGAGCTCAGGACTAACTGCTCTGTACACATCATTCTTTGTGGCAAACCTGAAGTCATGCTCTTGCCACAACATCTTTCTCAGCAGTCGAAAGATAGGGATATCCTTTGGGGTGAGCAGTTTCATTGTAAAATACGTTCTCTGAGTCATCGATGAGCATTGTTCTTATTGTTTAAAAATTAAATTAAACCCTAGCCAACTGAACAGATCCATATCAAGACTATAACCATTTTAAAAAACTCACACAACATCTGGTTGGAAGAAAGGCTGCAAAAGAAAATTAAGTACACATATCAATGCATGCGCGCATATAATCTAAGGGTATGCCCCTGATGTTGACCATTCTGTCCAATTTATCACCAGAGAATTTCAGAAAACAAACGTGAATACAAATGTAAACATTACCTAAAATTGCTCCTGCACAGCACATTTCCTTAGCGCCAAACATGCATCAGCATATATACACAATTATCAATCCTAAAAGAAACTATGTAAGGCTTTACAGAACGCAGGTGAATGGACCAGTAAGGCAGAAAATAATAGAAAGAAATAACAGAAAGCAAAGGAGGAAGGAAAAAATAAAGAGATTGACAGAAAAGTGGAAATTTCGAGCACAGAATTTTCAGAAAGTGGGGATAATATTTATACTAAAAGATCCCCGGCATCCTCATGGGATTACCGATGAACCCTAACGAAACAGAGAGAGAGAGAGAGAGAGAGAGAGACAGACAGACAGACAGACAGACAGACAGACAGACAGACAGAGAGACGAAGAAGAAGAAGAGACAGAGAGAATGAAAAGAGAGAGGGAAGAGAGAGAGAGAAGAGAGAGATAGAGAGAGAGAAAGAAAGAAAAAAAGAAAGAAAGAGACAGAAATGAGAAGAGAAAGAGAGACAGAAGAAGAGAAAGAGATAACAAAATACAAGAAGAAGAGAATATGACAGAAAAAACAAAGACCGAAAGAGGGGCGAGAGAGACAGATAGAGACGAGACAGAGCAGAGACAGGAGAGAGAGATACAGAGAGACAGAGAGAGACGGAGAGAGAGACAGAGAGAAAACAGAGAGAAAGACAGAGAGAGAGACAGAGAGAGACAGACAAGAGAAAAACAGAGAGAGACAGACACAGACACAGAGAAGACAGAGAGAAACAGAGAGAGACACAGACACAGAGAAAGACACAGAGAGAGACAGAGACACAGACACAGAGAAAGACAGAGAGAGACACAGAGAGAGAAAGACAGAGACACAAGAGAGAAGACAGAGACAAGACAAGAGAGAAAGAGAGATAGACAGACAGCCAAACAGACCAGCCAGCCAGCCAGACAGATAGACAGAGGAATAAACAGGGCTGTGATACAAGCTATAGATCAAGTGACGCCCAGGACTGGAGCAGGCCAGAGTTCTGTAGACCGTTACAGTGCTCCTCCGGCTCCAATCTGTCACGCTTGTCTCCACTGTGTGGACAACTGGTCACTAACATACACCACTGTTTGGGGGGGGGGGGATTGGTTGGTTGGTGGTTGATTTGGGTTGGTTAGTTGGTGGTTGGTTGGTTGATGGGTTGGTTGGTGAGTTGGTGGGTTGGTTGGTGAGTTGGTTGGTAGGTGGGTTGGTTGGTTGGTGTGTAGGTGAGTTGGTTGGTTGGTGGGTTGTTTGGTTGGTTGGTTGGTGGATGGGGTTGGTTGGTTGGTGGGTTGGTGGGTTGGTTGGTTGATGGGTGGGTTGGTGGGTTGGTTGGTTGGTGGATGGGTTGGTTGGTTGGTGGGTGGGTTGGTTGGTTGGTAGGTTGGTTGGTTGGTAGGTTGGTTGGTTGGTGGGTTGGTGAGTTGGTTGGTGGGTTGGTGGGTTGGTGGGTTGGTGGGTTGGTGGGTTGGTGAGTTGGTTGGTTGGTGGGTGGGTTGGTTGGTTGGTAGGTTGGTTGGTTGGTGAGTTGGTGAGTTGGTTGGTTGGTTGGTTGGTTGGTTGATTGGTTGGTTGTTGGTTGGTTGGTGGGTGGGTTGGTGGGTTGGTGGGTTGGTTGTTTGGTTGGTGGGTTGGTTGGTTGGTGGGTGGGTTGATTGGTTGGTAGGTGGGTTGATTGGTTGGTTGATGGGTTGGTAAGTTAGTGGGTTGGTTGGTTGGTGGGTGGGTTGGTAGGTGGGTTGGTTGGTTGGTTGATGGGTTGGTTAGTTAGTGGGTTGGTTGGTTGGTTGATTGGTGGTTGGTTGGTGGGTTGGTTGGTTGGTGGGTGGGTGGGTTCGTTTTTCGTCCGAGTTTATTCAAGACGGTTTCATCGCACACTGGCAATTTTATATGTGTTCCAGACAATCTGTTACATGTTGTCTGGCAGGCTTCTTGAACTTGTGCAAACCTGTATATACGGTCGTGGTCTGAAAACTGAAAGGATGGAGGGAGATGGGGAGTAGGGATAGGACTGGGATTGAACTCGAGACATCTCTTTCTCTCTGTCTCTGTCTGTATGTCTATCTGTCTGTCTGTTTGTCTCTGTCTGTCTCTCTGTCTGTCTCCCTTCTCCCCCCTCTCTCTCTTTCTCTGCCTCTGTCTGTCTGTCTGTCTGTCTCTCTCTCTTTCTTTCTCTGTATATATATACATATACATATATATACATATATATATATACTATAATATATATATATATATATAGACAGATAGACGGATAAATATGTGTATATACATGTATGTACATATATACATACATTGATACATAGACACATAGATAGATAAATAGATACACACATACATAGATCATACATACATATACATACATACATACATACATACATACATACATACATACGTACGTACGTACGTACATACATACATACATACATACATACATACATACATACATACATACATACATACATACGTACGTACGTTCGTAAACAGACATACCGTGTTACGACATATACACATTTTCTGATGAACACCCACATTACAATTAGTCACAGAATATGGTTAGCATATCACATCAGTTCTATGTATGGGTCTTGTGAAGGATCATACTAACGACTATGCTGTTTTGTTTCGATAGGCAGCTTCTCCGTAGTACCACATAGTCGCCACCATTTGACACTGGTCTCCATCAATAAAAGCTCGCTCTGTAAATCACTGTCTCTCGTAAATGACTCGATTCGACCGTTAATAACATCATCGTCCACCAGTAACGTCATGTTCCCAGATAACGCCACAACTCCTAAATCACGCCACAGTACATAAATAAACTTCACAGTGTATCGCTAAAATCATGGGTTTTTTTTTAGTAGGAAAGAAAGGACCGTTCATACTGCTGCCATAATTGCCGGTATTTTTGCCAGAAAGCGTAATTGTGTTTTGAAAAAAATCAGTTTGTATAGCGCTGCTTTATTTTCACTCGATACGTTTTTAGAATCTTGAAATTTTGATGCTGTTATAACTGATTTTTGTTGTTGTTGTTGTTGCTGTTGTTTGCTTTTGTTTGTTTTTGATTTTCGATTTATTTGAGTTAAAACCGCTTGATCCGCAGTTGTATGGCGTAATGGTTGACGCATTTTGTTCCAAATATCTCTTGGATCTCTTCGTTTCTAATCATGGCTCGTCTGGCTTACCTACTGCTTTTCTGAGACATCTCTTCTCACATTTTGTCTGATCTGTCGCCTGCCTTCAGCAAGTCTGCAAGGAATCTTGGAGTGTTCCTTTCCTTGATGAATCCTTTCCATAGAAAGTCTTGTTAACTGCCTACACATAGTAGCCAGAAACTCTGCGAAGAGCTGAACAGCAGAAGACCCTCAGAAGAGAAGTCCCCGCCAAGTAAATCTTTAAGTTCTAAACTCCTAACACTCTTTATACTCTAGGGGGGCCCGGCCGCATCGAGATCAAGATTCCTGGACGCCCCTCTGCTGTTTATTTCTGGCTGGATTCGAACCCACGCTTTCAAAGCGACCGGGTGTCTCAAGGCCAAGTCTCCCGTGTGACGGATATCTTACCCACTTAGCTATGGGACACTTTCTGTCCAAAGTGACATTTTCAGCCTTACAAAGCTCACTTTTGTTCGTCCTTGATCAGATCCAACTTGACCTCTTTTCAGCTGCTTGCCATTGCTTATAGGGCTCTGGTCCTCTTCTTCCCGGAAATGGAGAGCGGCTTCATGAGGTAAGAGGCAAATGTGCCTGCCGACCCCCTTGCTTCAACCTCTATGGCAAGGGTTCTGGCATGGAAACCAGATTTCCTCTAGCTTCTGATAAAACCCTACATCTCCAGCTGCGCAGTGTAAGCATGATTCGATCATTCCTTTCTGTTGACCCTGATCCTGACTGAGGTAAAACAAAGTATCAGAGACGTTTTGCCTCCCCAGCTGTAAATTGGTACACGACTATTTTCAGGGCTGGGGAAGGTAAAGCAACTAGAGGGGGAGAGAGAGAAAGAGAGAGAGAGAGACAGTGAGAGAGAGAGAAACAGACAGGCAGATAGACAGACTGAGAGACAGACAAACAGACAGAGAGACAGAGATAAATAGAGAGAGAAACAGACAGAGAGAAACAGACAGAGAGAGATACAGACAGACAGACAGACAGAGAGAAAACAGACAAAGAGAAAGAGAGAGAGAGCGAGACAAAGAGAGAGAGAGACAAACAGAGAGAGAGAGAGACAAACAGAGAGACAGACAAACAGACAGAGAGACAGAGATAAATAGAGAGAGAAACAGACACAGAGAGACAAACAGACAGAGAGAGATACAGACAGAGAGACAGAGAGAGAGACAAACAGAGAGAGAGAGAGAGAGAGAGAGAGAGAGAGAGAGAGAGAGAGAGAGAGAGAGAGAGAGAGAGGGACTTTAGACCTCAAACTTCAAAATACTTTATCGCTCAAAGTAGTGGCACTGTCTTACACAC
>CM060305.1:90990989-91003489 GCA_030674185.1 Monoplex corrugatus
ATTAGTCTGTCATTGGAACAATATATCTTTGTATCAGTCTGTCATTGGAACAATATATCTTTGTATTAGTCTGTCATTGGAATAACCTATCTTTGTATCAGTCTGTCATTGGAATAATCTATCTTTGTATTAGTCTGTCATTGGAACAATATATCTTTGTATCAGTCTGTCATTGGAACAATATATCTTTGTATTTGTCTGTCATTGGAATAATCTATCTTAGTATTTGTCTGTCATTGGAACAATCTGTCTTTGTATTAGTGTGTGTCACTGGAACAATCTATCTTTGTATCTGTGTGTCACTGGAACAATCTATCTTTGTATCAGTGTGTCACTGGAACAATCTATCTTTGTATCAGTCTATCATTGGAACAATCTATCTTTGTATCTGTCTGTCATTGGAACAACCTATCTTTGTATCTGTGTGTCATTGGAACAATCTATCTTTGTATTAGTGTGTGAATGGAACAATCTATCTTTGTATTAGTGTGTCATTGGAACAATCTGTCTTTGTATTAGTCTGTGAATGGAACAATCTGTCTTTGTATTTGTCTGTCATTGGAACAATCTATCTTAGTATCTGTCTGCCATTGGAACAATCTATCTTTGTAATAGTGTGTGAATGGAACAATCTGTTTTTGTATCTGTCTGTCATTGGAACAATTTCAGGTACATTGTAGAGAAATGAATATCCTAATCTGTAATATTAAAAAAAAGTGGAAAAGGACACAAGCCTAACCAGTCCCCTGGTATAACCCTTTGATTCCAACACCCAGTCCATCCACATCCTGTATTGCCAACCATGCTAGCAAGGAAAACAGATTAACCCTTTGATCCCCTGACCCTATCCATCAGCTTCCTGCAGGAAGTTGGTGGATAGAGTGAAGGAAATCAATGTCTTAATAGAGTGGGGAATCAATGTCTTTTTTTTTTTAATTGGTGGATAAGGTGAGAGAGTCAAAGACTTAAACTGACCTCACCAACGTCCACCACAAGAAATGAAATAAACGGAAAAGGATAAACAGATATTGAGTGTGGGAATGGGCGTGGGGTTAGGGGATGCAGGGGGTAGGGGGTGGGGGGGGGGCAGAGGTATAAGACGTAGAAGTGGCAGCAAAAGAACAACAACAGAACAATCCGCAATTCAGACTGACAGTGATGCACACCCACTCACACAAGTCATTGCCCCTGGGAACATTAGGCAGTCTCGTGCGTTGTATATCTTTTCTTTCGCAGTGTCCTGTCTTCTGTTATTTGAATACTAGAGGATCAGCGAGGGCAGTTATGTAAATTGCCTTATGTGCTAATGTCTAGAAAATAAAAGTTTCTCTTTTTCTGTTGTTTTAATAGAAGAAGAAAAGCAAAGACAGATATGCAAATTGGCGTATCTGTTAACATCTATCATCATCATCATCAGGTGCCCTGCCGCATGGCGTTGGCGATCATGGACTTCCATCTGTCTCTATCTCTTGTTGCCTCAAGCATCTCTTCCACCCTCCTTGTCTTCAGCCATTCTGCAAGTCCGTCTAATATTTTCTCCCTGGATCTATCTGGTGCTCTCTTTCCCTCCAGCTTTTTTGTTGTGACCAGATGCTCCAATCCCCTTTCCTCATAAAATGACCTATACATGTTGCCTGTCTTTTCCTAATCTTCCTTATGAATGATCTACTTGTGTCTGCCTCCATCAAGACTGTCTCGTTTGTTTTCTTTGCTGTCCATGGAACTCTCATCATTCTTCTTAGAAACCACATCTCAGCTGCCTCAATCTTGCTCTGGCTTTGCTTGTTGATTGTCCACGTCTCACAACCGTATAACAGTATTGGTTCTATATAACATTCAAGAACTCTATTCCTGATGTTAATTGATAGGCATTTGTTGGTAAGAATGCTTTTCATCTTCTTTGGCTTGGCCGATTCTGCTGGCTATTTCTGATGTGCATCTACCGTCTGATGATATGATCGTTCCCAGGTATTTAATCCTATCAACCTGTCTCAAGGTCGTGCCGTTTGCTGTTATTTTGCATGAGGGGATTTCTATATCTATACCAATGGAAAATAAAAATGTTTCTTTTCATTTCATTTCACTTGAATTCCACCACACACGCACGCACACACTCATGTTCACATAAATAACAGTTGACAAAAATGAATCGTCAGAGCAGATTTGAAGAAAGTGGGTGAAGCTGAATGTCTAATATCGACAAGGAACCGAATGATTTTGTGGTTTTGAAAGAGGGAACACCACAAATATTTTGGAATCAGGAGAGAAGGGAAGACTTTATCGTGAGATGTAGATATTAAGACTGCCAGAGAGATACTGAGGATATGTACTGATACATATATACGTCACCAATGGTGGGCTCACCTATGTGTCTGTCTGTGTATCTGTGTGTCTGTCTGTCTCTGTCTCTGTTTCTGTCTCTGTCTCTCTCTCTCTCTCTTCCTCTGTCTCTCTCTCCCTCTGTCTCTCTCTCTCATTCTCTCCCTCTCTCTGTCTCTCCCTCTCTCTCTCTCTATCACCGTCTCTCTCTGTGTCTCTCTCACACTCTCACTCTCTCACTTTCTCTCTCTCTCATTCCCTCTCTCTCTCTCATTCCCTCTCTCTCTCTCTCTCTCATTCTCTCTGACCCGTTTCTCTCTCTCTCTCTCTCTTTCTTTCTCTCTCTCTCTTTCTCTGTGCTCACAACCCCCTCTGCAGGTCCACCCCCTACTACAGCAACCAGCACTGTTGTTCACAATATCTTAGTATATCCACCACACCATTCACACCCGGCTTATACGGCACAAACCAGTGCTGCACTCATCTGTCGGCTTGTTTGTCCAACCTCAGCAGACCTTAGCTCATCGCTGGCCTCCCTCCCCCTCCATCTCTGCCCCTCCCCCCCCTCTCTCCCCCTCAGGACGCTAGCCACCAGTTGTCAGTTGCGTGGCCGTTACAGACGCGCCAATGACCACCAACTGGCGTCATCTCCGCCACACACACACACACACACACACACACACTCACAAAACGCCACGGCCAAAACGGTTCCTTCGCGAACAGCAAGCCGCCCGTGGTGTCCTTTTTGCTGTTGCTTCTTTCTAACCAACCATCTCCCGACCTCTCTCTCTCTCTCTCTCTCTCTCTCTCTCTCTCTCTCTCTCTCTCTCTCTCTCTCTATCTATCTATCTATCTTCGTCTCTTTCTCTATCTATCTTTGTCTCTCTCTCTTTGTCTCTCCTCTCTTCTCTCTCTCTCTCTCTCTTGCTGCTTGCTTGCTTGTTCATCTGCTCTTTTTGCTCCGGCCTCTCTCTCTCTCTCTCCCGTTTTTGCTAGTTCACTTTCACTCTTTGCTCTTTGCTCCTAATATCTCCTCTCTCTCTCTCTCTCTCTCATCTCCTCGTGTCTGTCTGTCTATCTTCTGTCCTGTCTCTTCCTCTCTCGTTGTGTCTTCTGTCTGTCTCTCTTCTCACTCTCGTCTCTGTCTCTCGTCTCTGTCTCGTCTCTCTGTCTCTCTCCCTTTCTCTCTCTTTCTCTTACATTTTAGTATTCATTATGTATCTTTTTTAAACGGTCCTTGTTACTGTAAACAAACGTCATGTGGCTTTTTGTCAATAACTTTTACCTTTGTAAAACAAAGCATGATTGCCATTGTCATTGTCGCTCTCTCTCCCTCTCTCTCTCTCCTGTTGTCTCCTCTCTCTCTCTCTGTCTGTCTCTCTCTCTCTTCTCTCCTCTCTCCTCGCTGGCTTACTCACTCGCTTACTCACATCACTTCCTTCTCCTTGCTCTTCCCCTCCCTTGCCGCACCCCATCCCCACCCTGTCTCCCCTTCTCTCTCGTCTCTCTCTTTTACTCTCTCTCTCTCTCTCATCTCTCTCTCTCTTTCGCTTGATCGCTCGCTTGCTCACACTCTTGTCTCTTTGCTCTTCCCTTCTTGCCCCTCCCTTCTCTCTGTCTCTGTCTCTGTCTCTCTCTCTCTCTCCTCTCTCCTCCTTCTCTCTCCTTCTCCTCTCTTCTCTTTCGACCTCCACCTCCCTCCTTTCACTTCCATCTCCTTCTCGCTCATCTCGCCGCCATCGTTGTCTTTTTCGTCAAGTAATCGTGGAGATTATTGGCAAGTTGTTTGCGCGGGCCTAGAATTACTGCAAACATTTGCCGTCCTTTCTCCTTGCGCCTCTTGCTCCCAATGTGCGATTGATTCTTTGACTGGTACGCTGTTGCTCGTTCTTCCTACACAACTTGCCGCTGGAATTCCCCGGAATCTTACCTGGAGTTTATACGTGCGAGGATTACGCCGGTTAACTAACGTTCTACACCATTTTTTTCTAATGCTATGGGTTTTTTTTTTTCTTTAGGCTTCACTCCCTTGTTCACGGAGTTGTAGTTCCGGAGCTAATTTCACTGTCTGAGAGGAAATGCACGGATGTTTTATTTATTCACTTTTTTTTTTTTTTTTTGGGAAGACATCATCATCATCACACAGGTTTTTTTTTTATAAATATTTTATATCCATTTTTTTAATTTGTATATTTGGGGTTTTCCTCTTTTTTTTCTTTTTCTTTTTTCCTTCTGATTTTTTTTTTTTTTTTTTTTTTTAGACAAAAAGTGATATCTGAAATCTGTGATACTTTGGAAGTCTTCATGCTGAATCGACAAAAACAAACACTCTACACATGGAAGAGGCTATTTGCACTGGTTTTGGGTGTTTTCTCTGATTTGTTTTTCTGGGTTTTTTTTCTTTCTTTAAGCTAACCGCTGGTATCTTCTTGGGTGCCGGGGGATTGGGGATGGGAGGTTGGTAGTAGGGGAGAAGGATATAGAGTTAATGGCCCGCAGCGAACCGGAAGAACCTCAAAAAAGGAGAAACGCCGAATGACGTCAAAGTCTGTTAGTCTCGGGGTTCTCCTAAATCTTATTTCTCGGAGAAATGATTTGAGAAGGAACTTTACGCTGAAGGTGACGTCAAAGTATAGTAATGTTCGGTTTCCTTCAGTCGTATTTTTAGGACAAACCATTTGAAAATAGACTATGCCAACATGGTCCTGTCTAAAAGAGTTTTGGAGTTTGTTCAAGAGGGATTCATCGAACTCGGACAATTCCATTCATCCTCCACCCAAATCTGACAGCAGTATCCTGACGGAATCTCTAATACCGCGCTGGCAAAGTCTTGAAATGAAGAGGGTGGTACAGAAGCCTATGAAACTTTAAGCTGACATCGCAAGATTGATGGGAACATTAACATGGGTGGCGAACAGGCCAGGTTGTTAATGCTGCGCGCTGGGATTGAACTCGAGATCTCGGATCTTGAGTACACAGCTCTATAAAAAGGACTGACCAGTCTGTCCAGTGGCTGAAAGAGAGAAGCGGGAAATGATAATAAAGTATTGGTCAGACTGTTTAAGTCATAGCTTAACCCTTGACTCCTGCACCCTGTCCACCAGCGTCCTGCGTTGTCAACCATGTCAGCAAAGCGAAAACTTAACCCTTTGACTCCCTCACCCTGTCCACTAGCTTCCTGTAAGAAGCTGGTAGATGGGGTGAGGGACTCAAAGGATTAAGTTTTTGCAGTTGGTGGAAGGAACGCGGGAGTTAAAGAGTTAATTTCGATTTTTAGGTGCCACGATAGACTGCCCTTGATGGAGACAGCGTGTATGGGCGTTGTTTACCCCGCACTGTGTAAGCTAACAGATATGTTGCTACACACTAACCAGTCACCGTGGTGTAGTGGTTAGCGGAACGGACTACCGACTGGAAGGTTGTTGGTTCGAATCCACATCAGTCCCTTCAAAAATCATTGTGGATGTTTTCGGCTCTAATCCATCCCTACCCAGAGCTGGGTGTGCTACGGGCTCATTGGGAAGACTGGGACCACATAGTCGAGTCTCATCCACTTCACAGATACGTCATTGATGGTGTTGCTTAAATGTTCTGACCAGCACCGCAGGTGTCTGTATCTCAAGGCCTGGTTGACGACAGGATATAAAATGATAGTGAACGTAGAGTACAGCCCTGTCACGTAGTCTCAATCCTAAATGGAACTCCATTGATGGTGTTGCTTAAATGTTCTGACCAGCACCGCAGGTGTCTGTATCTCAAGGCCTGGTTGACGACAGGATATAAAATGATAGTGAAAATAGAGTACAGCCCTGTCACGTAGTCTCAATCCTAGATGGAACTCCATAGCATCATAATTATCATCCTCATCGTCATCAACATCATCACAGAAAAAAACTGTGCCATCTTCTTGGGCCATTAAGGTGTCGTAGAAAATGGGATAAAAATATGGACACTAAGGTAACCTCCCTAAGTGTGATGATCCTAAAAAAATGTTGGCAGACAGTCTGCATAATCCATTACGATGTGGTGGACATCTTTTCATAAGCCGCCGAACACTGACATGACTTACAGGGCCTTTAACGTGCATATCTCATCAACGTGTGTTTACAACAACATGCCTATCAATTAACATCAGGAAGAGAGTTCTTGAATGTTATATAGAACCAATACTGTTGTACGGATGCGAGGCGTGGACAGTCAACAAACAAAGCCAAAACAAGATTGAGGCAGCCGAGATGTGGTTTCTAAGAAGAATGTTGAGGGTTCCATGGACAGCAAAGAAAACAAACGAGACAGTCTTGATGAAGGCAGACACAGGTAGATCATTCATAAGGAAGACTAGGAAAAGACGGGCAACATTTATAGGCCATTTTATGAGGAAGGGGGATTTGGAGCACCTGGTCACAACGGGAAAGCTGGAGGGAAAGAGAGCACCAAGTAGACCCAGGGAGAAAATGCTGGACGGACTTGCAGAGTGGCTGGGGACGAGGAGGGTGGGGGAGATGCTAGGGGCAACGAGAGATAAAGGCAGATGGAAGTCCATGATCGCCAACGCCATGCGGCAGGGCACCTGATGATGATGATGATGTGTTTACACACGAAAGATACTTAGGCACGGACAGGCCTGTATTAATGTTGACATGGGAGAGGGGAAAAGTCTCCACCCTTTACCCATCAAGCGCTGCCCAGGCAGTTTTGAACCCCAACCTTCTGAATGAAAGTCCCATGAACAAAACCACTTGCGTATTATGTCTGTCGACGACGACAATGAAACATTACACTGAAACGTCACAGCTTTAAAAAAAAATGATGAAAAATAAGAAGACAAGCTGTTTTCTATTATCGTCAAATATTTTTTTACAAGTTCCCTTATACATTTAAATGATGTCAAAATGCGGCAACGAAGTCTTCAAATTGGGTGTGGGGTTTGTTTGTTTGTTTGTTTCTTTCTTTCTTTCTGTTTTGTTTGTTTGTTTGTTTATTTATTTGTGTGTGATTTTTGTTTGTTTGTGTTTTTTGTTTGTTTTATTGTTGTTGTTTTGGGTGGGGTTTTCTGTTTGCTTTTGTGGGGTTTTTTGTTTGTTTGTTTTTAATTATCGTTTAAGCACACCCGCAGATGGCTCCATCGACTCAGTTGGTTAGAATGGCATATTGCTAGCACAGGGGTCATGGGGTCGACCCTCCAGTAGGCTATGATGTTTTTTGTTTGTCTGTTTGTCGGCTGTTTGTCTGTTTGTCGGCTGTTTGTCTGTTTGTCGGCTGTTCACAAGGACTGATTGATTCTTTTGACACAGCCATGGACTCAAGATCCCAACATCTCCAGTCCAATCCCAACCTGCAACGTTAAAGACTAACCTGTTCGCTGCCCATCTTATGTTTCCATCATTCTGGCGGTGTCAACTTAGTGTTTCATAAGTCTCTTAGCTCATCCTCCCTACCCATTTCAAGACACCAGCGCGTACGGTTTTGCGCAGGCTCGAAGATTCTGCCAGAAAGTTACAGGCATATCTGGGTGGAGCGCATATGAAATTGTCCTGGCGCGATGATTCCTTGAAAATGTCCAATCTCAAAACTCTACTAACGATAAATAATCGTTTGGGTCTGTGATGTTCAACAACAAACGACAAACGCTTTCAAAGAATTATATGTCTGTATTTAGTATCGTCTCGAAAGATCACCTTTGACCTTACCAGCCCATTGACTTTAAAGCAGGCTTAGGAAATCTGCCAGATAATTGCTGGCAGATCTGGGTTAAGCGCGTATGGAATTGTCCGAGTATGATGACTCCCTCTTGAACCAACTCTAAACTCCAAATTCCGAACTTTAAGAAAATTCCAGAATTGTTCTGTTATTTCTACGGACGTGGCAAAAATGGGTAAATATGATGCTGAAAATAAGTACCAACGAAGACCAACACGTAACAAGTATGATGATGGTCGAGGATGCAAACGTAAGGAAAGAAGGGACGATGAGCAGTGTCTGTAGTATGTGTGTGTATGTGTGTGTGTGTGTGTGTGTGTGTGTGTGTGTGTGTTGTGGTGTGTGTATGTGTGTGTGTGTGTGTGTGTGTGTGTGTGTGTGTGTGTGTGTGTGTGACGAGTGTGCAGCCATGTAAATGGATGGAGGCATGTTAGGAAGCTTTGACCACCGCTCGTGATGACGAGCCTATCATCCCTCTCTATCTCTATCTCCCTGTCTGGTGGCCTCCCCAAGACACCTCTCTCTCTCTCTCTATCTCTTTCTTTCTCTCTCTCTCTCCTCTCTCTCTCTCTCTCTCTGTCTCTCTTTCTCTTTCTCACACACACTCACTTTCTCTCTCAGTCACTCTTTCTCACTCTCCCTCTCTCTGTCCCTCTTTATCTCTCTTTCTCTCCCCCCCCCCCCCCCCGATCTCTCTTGCTCTCTTGCTTATTGCTTGGAATTCTGAGCTTCTTCCTTTCCGGGCGCTGACTGGTAACATCTCTGAACTCGTCCATAAAAGGATGGGACAGGGAGAGAGTGTGGCTGGGAGAAACCGTGTCGGCAAAGTGAAGTGCTCTAAGGGCGTGTAACACAATTAGAGAGCAAAAAGCATAAAGGCGAAATAACGAGCCATTTGGCCACTGGTCATAAACGTCAAGTCTTGACACGTTCTCTTTGATTTCTACCAACCGTTCCATTTGTGTTTTCTGATTCGTTAAGCGGTCCAATACGTTTGGGATGTTTCCTGTGAGGAGTGGAAGAGGAGGAGAGACTCTGAGAATATCCAGCTTTGGTTTATCATCATCGTCAGAAAGCAACAGTTGTGTTTTATAAGTTTAAGCAACAGTCGCAGCGTTTCGTTCTAATTCTTCTTTTCGTCGGAATGCATTGACATGTGTACTGAATTTTCTATTCCTTTTCTTTTTGTGTGTGTGTGTGTAACCTGTTGAACTATTTTGTATGTGTTTTTTTTTTCCAAATGGTTATAGCCCTGACATGGCTTTACGCAATCGACTGGGTTTTAAAGTTTCAGTTCCAGTTTCAGTTTTTCAAGATGACGTCTCCGCGCTCGGAACGAATTCCGTAATATCCACTAACGTCACAGGTGCCATGTGTATGGTGAGTTTTAAACAAAAATAACAATAACAATAACAATAACAATAACAATAACAACATTCGTCTCAATCGAAGTGGCTGCCAATGGTTTCAAGTTTCTGATTTCTGTTTTGGAATTTTTGTGTTTGTGTTTCTCCGCGTTATGGTGAAAGTTCCATGGTGAAAACTGCTTCGTGATGGGTTTAATGCTGCTGTCATTTGTGGTTAAGCATTTATCGATTGCTGTAGATGGAAACGAACGTGCGTGTGTCGATGCATCTGTGACGGCAATTTGTGTTTGCGGTTTGGTATTCACAACTTAAGAATCATTCCAATAGAAGCCACGACTGCAAGTGCCCATTTAAATCGAACATCGTTGTGAATTGGTGTTTGTTTTGGTGCATTCAGAACTGGAGTGTCGTGTTTGTGGTTGTTTAGACGTGGTCATAACCAAAGCGTTGTGTTCGTGGTATAGTATTCAATCAGTTTTGGGATGTTATATCAGTGAAAAGATCGTTTTACAAGTGTTTGTATTTCATGTAGAAGTGCCAGAAAAGAGATAAACATTTGTCAAATAGTGACTAGGGTTTGCATTTCTTGTTGAATTAAAACCAACCCGTCTATTTTAAACGGTAATGAAGACGGTGTTTAGTATCCAGCTTTATCGTTTAGAAAAAAGACATAAGAAATAGAGCGATAACGCGTATTTAATTTAGAAAACAAAGCAGGCGCCAATTGTTGGCCAACATGTTCTTGTTAAACGTATATCTTTGGCAAAAAGACAACAACAGCAACATCAAACAAATTCATAACCTCTAGCACAAATACATCAGCTGATATTCCATTGAACTAGAGAAGTTGTAGAACAGTTTGTTGCGACTGGTGTTTTATTTACAATTTGTTTGTTTGAAGTGTAGCAATTTAAATGTTATTTTACGCTAAAACTGGAGGGAAACTACCAGGGTCGTTCTACTAATTATAAATACTCACCTCCACCTTGGTAGAAAAAAAATTGAAACAAGAAAAAAGAAAAGGGGAAAAAATACAGAAACAAGAAGAGTTACATAACACACTGAGCTCCCCGTGTTCTGCATACAACAGACAACAGACAACAGACACAGAAATATAAGCAACAAGTCAACGCCCCCATTTGAAAGGGTATGAACATAATTAGAACAAACATTAGCATAATGTTGTGTACACAACACATTCGGTGCATATTATGCAAAAATTACAATTCACACAGATTTTTTCAACGTTTATGCTATTTTTGGTGTGTTTTGTAAACATTATAAATAGTCTACGCCTATTTCAGTTTCAGTTTCAGTTTCAATTTCTCAAGATGACGTCTCTTTGCTCAGAATGAATTCCATGTGCACTAACGTCACAGGTGCTATGTGATGGAGAAGATCCAGAATGATCATAGCCCAAGCCTTAAGCCTGTACATAATAAACCCGTGACTGGCCAGGTCCTGAAATGTTTGTTTCAATAATATATTGCGACAGCTACAGAAAATAGTAGATAGAACCTATAAGTTAAGCAAAACATCAAGATTTTACCAATGGAATTGGGCTTACGGGCTGGCTTGTGGCTCATCTCATGATCATTTTGGGTCTTTTCCTATCACATGGCATCCGCAGGGTTGGTGAATAAGGATTTTATTTCCAGAACGTCGAAATCCCGTCTTAAGAAAAACCCAAACTGAAATTTTGGCAATTGAAGTCCATAGAGAGGGACAGAGTGAGAGACAGACAGACAGACAGACAGACAGACAGAAACCTAGAGACAAAGAGTCACACACAGAGAGAAAGAAACAGACAGACAGACGGACAGAGACAGAAAGAGAGAGACAGAAACGTAGAGACAGACAGATAGACGGACAGACACAGAGACAGACAGAGACAGAAACCCAGAGACAAAGAGTTACAGAGAGTGAGAAAGAGACAGACAGACAGAGACAGACAGACAGAGGCAGGCAGAGAGAGACAGACAGACAGAAACATAGAGACAGTCAGAGAGAGAAAAAGAGACAGACAGACGGACAGACAGACAGACAGATACACTGAAAGAGACAAACATATAGAGACATAGACAGAGAGAAAGAGACAGACAGACAGACAGAAAGACAGAGACAGACAGACAGAAACCTTCAAAACACTTTATTACTCAAGGATAGTGGCATTAGGTCCCATTGGACCTGTCTTACAGCTGGTCCTTGCTCCTCTACGCGTATGATGTAAGCATATTCAATCACACATAAACCGTAACACACAGGCCTACAATGTCAAAGAAGTTATGAAAATGAATTATGAAGAAATATTGACTTTAACATGTCAAGAACTTTATAAAAGCGTTAGAGACAATGGCAGATACGAGAGAGAGAGAGAGAGAGGTTGAGAGAGGGGGGGGGGAGAGATAGATAGATAGATAGATAGAGAGAAAGGCTGAGAGAGAGAGGGAGAGAGATAGAGAGAGAGAGGCTGAGAGAGAGGCTGAGAGACACAGAGAGAGGCTGAGAGAGATAGAGAGGCTGACAGAGAGAGAGAGAGAGGCTGAGAGAGAGAGAGAGGCTGACAGAGAGAGAGAGAGAGAGGCTGAGAGAGAGAGAGAGGCTGACAGAGAGAGAGAGAGAGAGAGGCTGAGAGACAGAGAGAGAGAGAGGCTGTGAGACATAGAGAGAGAGGCTGAGAGACATAGAGAGAGAGGCTGAGAGACACAGAGAGAGGTTGAAAGACAGACAGAGACAGACAGAGAGACAGACAGAGAGACAGAGAAAAAGAAAGAAACGAAACGAAACGAAATGAAACAAAAACTGTCATGAAGAGCGTTGGCTACATGCCACAATTCAAAACACGCAAGGGGAGGGGGGGGGGGTCGGGAAAGGGGAGTAGCGGTTGATTACATTCCCTTGTAGTTCCATGTTAATTCTATATACATGGGACAAATAAACATCAACGTATCCACGACAATTTAAGATGTAAATTGAAAATCTAATATCCACCCACTTTATGTGTGCAAAGGCACTTGAATGTTTCTTTTTTTACAACTGTTAAGAGAGTGTAGAGAGAGAGAGAGAGAGGGGGGGGGGGAGACAGAGACAGGGACAGAGAGACGGAGCCTCAGA
>CM060305.1:91025989-91035989 GCA_030674185.1 Monoplex corrugatus
GAGAGGAAGAGAGAGGTAGAGAAGGGAAGGCAGAAAGAGACAGGGGGAGAAGGAGACAGGAGAAGAAATGGAAAAGGAGAGAGAGAGAGAGAGACAGAGAGACAGACAGACAGACAGACAGATAAAGAGAGGAAGAGAGAGGGAGAGAGAGGGGGAGAGAGAGACAGAGAGGGAGAGAAGACAGACAGACAGACGGAAGGCACAAAGAGACAGAGGGAGAAGGAGAGAGGGGAAGAAATGGAAAGGAGTAGAGAGAGGGAATGGAGAGAGAGAGAGAGAGAGAGAGAGAGAGAGAGAGAGAGAGAGAGAGAAAGAGAGAGCATGCTTCTCTTCAAATTCAGCATCAGCACTCAGTGTATTTCTTTATCAAATTATGCATTGCAGGTTGTATGTATGAAGGAGGTGTTTCATTCGGTGTGTCACTGATACCTGTTTATCATGTTGTAAAGATAGAGTTTTCACATTTGGAATGTCTGGAAGAAAATATGAAATGGTTCAATAACACCTGGAAAGCCATGTAATCACTTTTATGAAAGTGTTAAGCCCTGAAGAATCTGTAGCAGAATAATAATAAAAAAAATTAAAAAAAACAAAGAAGAAGAAGCCAGGAAAAAGAAAAAGGTAACAAGTTAAAAAGAAAAAACACACACGCGCACGCGAAATTAATTCAAGCAGCAAACGACATGAAATTCTGCCGCCCTAATCTATTCAAAATTATTTAAATACACATACATGTACACGCACACACAAACACACACATACACACACTCTCTCTCTCTCTCACTCACTCACTCACTCACACACTCACGCACATACACACGCACGCACACACACACAACACACATACACGCACGCGCACACGCACACACACACACACACACACACCACACACACACACACACACACACACACACACACACACACACACACACATACACACTAAATAATTTACGTTAATCGCAACATGACAGAAAAGGTAGAAACTGATCTAATTCAACAAATGACCGGAACTAACAAAAACGAAAATTTACAAGATTTTTTTTCTCTTCAACAAAAAATAAACAAACAGACAGCTGATACACTGAGCTACCCTGTTTTTTGTACTTGTATTTATGTGCAAGAGTGAGGTGAGATTCTTTTTTAATTTTTTTTTTTTTTGGGTGGGGGGGTGATTATTGGTTGATTTCGTTCAGTTTTTACGTCGACACCCACCTCAAGTGATATGGCCGACGGGGATAACCATCCCAGGGAAGTGGGGGAAGGGGGACCTATGTAATCCTATACTGATACCACCAGAACAACAGTAATGTTAAGAAGGGACAATGAAAAGACCTGTTTTGATATAGCGTGGGGGGGGGGTTGTTTTTGTTTTGTTTTGTTTTGTTTTGTTTGGGGGGGGGGGTGTAGCATTATAATGGCTGTGCTCATCTTGTATCTTTTGCTGGTTTACCTGTCTTCAAAATTGAAGAAAGTCAAGTACCCATTCACAGCAGGTTAGATTAAAGGCCACACACACATAATGAACTTCCACAGGCATGATTTACTCCCGTTCAAGCGGGCCTCAGTAGCTCAGTTGGTTGAGCGTCGGATTCACATACTAACGGTTGTGGGCTCGAATCCGGGGATGCGCTACATTAACCCTTTGACTTCCGCACCCAGTCCACCAGCACCTTGCATTGCCAACTATGCCAACCAAGCAAACATTTAACTCTTTGACTCCTCACCCTATCCACCAGCTTCCTACAGGAAGGGTGAGGGAGTCAAAGGGTTAAGTTTTTGCAGTTGGTGGATAGGGTGAGGGAGTCAAAGGGTTAAAACTGGTCTTCTCACCGTCCGATTTTGATATCACTGTTGTTCTGATGGTGTCGGTATAGGATTAGATACCCCCCCCCCTTCCCCAACTTCCTTGAGATGATAATCCCTGTCGGCCATATCACCTGAGGTGGGTGCCGACGTATGAACTGAACCAAATCAATCAATAAATCAATCACGCCCGTGCGCGAATGGTCTCCCTTTACGTCAACCAGGCCTCTTGAATTCGAACTCCGACTCATAAATGTAGCCAGTGTCACGTACCTCTCTTGTAACGTTTCATATAATTCATGAAGGGTGCAGTATCTTTTCAGGCTTTAAAGTCAGACTCAAAAATATTCTCTTTGCCAAGACGGTGATTTCAAGAACGCTGACAGTATGCGTATTGTTATTTTTGTTTAAAGCCCATCCGATTGTGTAGAGCCATACTAGGATTATAACCGTTTCTAAACATACACAATACTTCAACGGGACAAAAAAATGGAAAAGAAAATTAAGTACACGTATGAGTACATTCGCGCTCATAATTTAAGGAGATGCCCCTGGCGTTGACCGTTCCGTCCAATTTATCACACACAAGATTAAAAAAAACAACACCTGAATACAAATTTAAACATAACTAAGGACACTAAAACATATATAAAAACAAGCCTAAATTACCTAAAATTGGTCCCGCTTATCTCATTTCCCTAGAGCTAAAAAGTGCACTTAATACATGTACCCAATTATCAATCCTGAGAGAAAGTAGGTAAGACTTTATCGAGCACAGACAGTTAAATGGACCAGCAAGGCAGAAAATGATAGGAACAAATGACAGAAAGCAAAGGAACAAGGCAGAAAAAGAAGGTGACAAAAAAGAAGAAATGTCGAGCACAGAATGTCCAGAATGTGGGGATACTATTTATACTGAAAGAGCTCCCCGCATCCCCACGAGGGGAGACAAGGTACTTTTTTTCTGTAATGGAGCGGCGAAGAGGAGGGGCAGTTGGAAAGGAAGGAAGCAAAAATGTATTGTTTACATTTCTGAGTGCCTTTAAGTCAAGCCCAAATGACGCTCATTTTCCAAAGGAGCCAGTTTCAAGTGCTTAAGTCACTTTCTATGAAGTAGGGGGTGGGAATGACAGTTGGAGAGAAAGGAAGGAAAAGTTGACTTTTTTTCATGCTTTTAAGTCAAGCCAAAATTATAATCATTTTTTTCAAAAAAGATGATTTCAAAGGAACTAACTGGTTGCTTAAAAACACTGGGTGTTGGAAAGAGAAGAAGAAGACAGTGTCTGAACCCCGATTAAAAAGATAAAAGAAAGACACACACTGAGTGTGAGAGTTCACGTGTACTTTGAATTATACTCGCGTTTACGGCCGTATAATTATTATAGCCCAGTCAGAATTATGCTGTTTTAGTTTGGCATAATTCTAAAACAGCTGAAACCGCATTCAAGAAGGCGAAAAGTGTTCCTACCAACAAATGCCTATCAATCAACATCAAGAAGAGAGCTCTTGAATGTTATGTGGAACCGATACTGTTGCGCAGTTGTGAGGCGTGGACAGTCAACACGCAAAGTCAGAACAAGATTGAGGCAACTGAAATGAGGTTTCTAAGAAGAATGTTGAGACTTCCATGGACAGGAAAAAAAAAAAACGAGACAGTCTTGAAGGAGGCACACACAAAAAGAACATTAATGAAGATTTTTTTTTTTAAAAAGACAAGCAAAATGTATAGGACCTTTTATGAGGCAAGAGAAATTAAAGCACCTAGTAACAACGGGAAATTTTAATAATAATAATAATAATTACATATTTATATAGCGCAAAATCTTGATAAAATCAAATCTAAGCGCTGAAGCAGACACGCACGCAAGCAAGCACGCACGCACGCACGCACACACACGCACGCACACACACACACCACACACACACACACACACACACACACATACACACACACACACACACACACTCACACACACGCATGGCTACAAATGGGAAGAAAGAATAAAAGCAATAAAAGCAAGAATAAAAGCAATGGAAAATTATAGAGAGCATAGCATATACAATTATATATTATAACCTTGTGATTCCCCTCCGAGCGGAGACAGGCTGCAGAGGGAGGGGGGGGGGGGTTGAGTGAGGTTAGGATTTTATGCGGAGGAGAAAAGGTGAGTTTTGAGAGCGGACTTGAAGGAGACAAAAGTAGGTTGCTGACGGACTGAGAGAGGAAGTTTGTTCCAGGAGAGTGGACCAGAAACAGAGAAGGCTCGTGGACCATAGGTATTGAGCTTAGTGCGTGGAAAGCGAAAAGTCAGAGGATCGGAGGCAGAGCGGAGAGTACGTGAGGGAAGATAGATCTCAAGTAGGCTTGACAGGTAATCGGGGGGCTGCGTTATTGAGGCTTTTGTAGCACATGGTGTCTAGTTTGTACTGTATGCGCTTTGATACAGGGAGCCAGTGAAGTTGTGCCAGGAGAGGAGATATGTGGTCAGCTTTTTTCTTTTTGAGTACAAGGCGTACAGCATTGTTTTGAATGCGCTGTAGGATGTGAATGGTGGAGGCAGGAAGACCAGACAGGAGTGAATTGCAATAGTCAATGCGAGACATTATGAAGGAGAGAACGAGTTTTGAGGGAAAGAGAGCACCAGATCACCCAGGGAGAAAAATTTGGATGGACTTGCAGAGTGGCTGAGGGCAGAGAGGATGGAAGATGGACTTTCAGCGACAAGGGAAGATTCGTATGGATGGCCATGATCGCCAACGCAATGCGGCAGGGCACATGATGATGATGATGATGAGTCAGAATTATTTGTTTTTATTCCCAAGTACGAATCAGTCTGAGTAGTGATTTCCCTTCATGTGAGACAGAAACTGCTAACCGTGTGGTGATCCTGGGTAGCGTCTGACCTTGGACTTGAGTTGTGTCCCTTTTGTACTTAGTCACGAACAACTTCAGGCCTCTGACATTTTGTATATTTAGACAAAGAGGTTTGTAGACTGCGGTCTGGTGTCTGAAGTTACATTTAGAGATAAAACATCGTAGACTGGAGTCTCGAATTTCTTCAAGAGGGATTCATCGCGCTCGGATAATTCCATATGCGCTCGACCCCAATCTTTCAGCAATTATCTGACAGACTGCCTTCATTATCATCATCATCATCATCATCATCATCATCATCATCATCATCATCATCATCATCATGTCCCTGCTGCATGGCATTAGCGGTCATGACTCTCCGTATGAATCATTCCTTTGTCGTTGCAAGTTCTTCTCCCAGCCTGTTTGTCTTTATCCACTGCGCAAGACTCCCTTCACCAAGGGAAAACCTTACGATCCTACAAGGACTTGAAATGGGTTAGGGTGGTGGTGCTGGAAAGGGACTTATAAAACACTAAGCTGATACCACCAGAGTGATAGAGATATTAAGATGGGTTTGCAAACAGGACGGTTTTTAATGTTGCGGGCTGGGATTGAACTCGAGATATCAGTTCTTAAGTCCATAGCTCTATCAAAAGAACCAGCCTGACCGGAGGTGTTTTGTTTTTGTTTTGTTTTGTTTTGTTTTGTTTTGTTTTGTTTTGTTTGTGTGTTTTGCTTTTTGTCTACGCCATCTTAATGGCGCTGGCCACAGAAGCTGACACCCCATTTTATAATGTAATTATGATGATGGCAATGAGGATGATAATGATGATGCTGCGGAGTTCCGTCTAGGACTGAGATTACGTGACAGGGATATACGCTTACTATTACAACATGTCCTGGCGTCAATCAGGCCCGAGAGATATAGATACCTGCGGTTTTAGTAAAAAGATTTCAGCAACATCCACAGTGACGCATCCGTGAAGTGGATGAAACTCGACTGTGTGGTCCCAGTCTTCCCAATGAGCCCATAGCACACTCAACTCTGAATAGGAGCCAGCTGGAACCGAAAAATCCTAGAATGATTTTTGAAGGGACTGATGGGGATTCGAACCCACAATCTTCCGGTCTGTAGTCCATAGCGTTAACCACTACACCACAGGGACTAGTTTGTAGACTGGAAACAGAAGAAAAGGATGACGAGAGGAGGGAGAGGAAAGAGGAAAGGGAGGGAAGAAGAGAAGAAGACTAGGGAGATGAAAAAAAAGAAATGGAGAAAGATTTACATTTAATCCATATGTATAAACGGGGCGACCACAACGGCCATTTCAGAAATAATAACAATAACAATAATAACAATAATTCCATTTGTATAGAGAAGTCTATGTCAATTCATGCCCGTTGAAATTTTTTACATGACAAAGAATAAGAAGAAAGAGAGAGAGAAAAGATTGAAGTGTTTTCATGTCCATACATTAATGCAAAATAAACATAACCACTTGGACACATACATTAATGCAGCATAAACATAGCTTATCAAAAATAATACTAATAGATTATAGTATGACATCAAACACAGATAATGGTAACACTATACTATGATGATGATAATGGTAACGCTACACCACGATAGAGATAATGCTAACACTATACTATGATGGAGATAATGCTAACACTATACTATGATGGAGATAATGCTAACACTATACTATGATGGAGATAATGCTAACACTATACTATGATGGAGATAATGCTAACACTATACTATGATGGAGATAATGCTAACACTATATCACGATGGTGATAATGCTAACAATATACTATGATGGTGATAATGGTAACACTATACTATGATGGAGATAATGGTAACACTATACCACGATGGAGATAATGGTAACACTATACTATGATGGAGATAATGGTAACACTATACCACGATGGAGATAATGGTAACACTTTTACTATGATGGAGATAATGGTAACACTATACTATGATGGAGATAATGGTAACACTATACCACGATGGAGATAATGCTAACACTATATCACGATGGTGATAATGCTAACACTATACTATGATGGAGATAATGCTAACACTATATCACGATGGTGATAATGCTAACACTATATCACGATGGAGATAATGCTAACACTATATCACGATGGAGATAATGCTAACACTATACCACGATGGAGATAGTGCTAACACTATACTATGATGGAGATAATGGTAACACTATACTATGATGGAGATAATGCTAACACTATACCACGATGGAGATAATGCTAACACTATACTATAATGGAGATAATGGTAACACTATACTATGATGGAGATAATGCTAACGCTATACTATGATGGTGATAATGCTAACACTATACTATGATGGAGATGATGGTAACACTATACTATGATGGAGATAATGGTAACACTATACCACGATGGTGATAATGGTAACACTATACTATGATGGAGATGATGGTAACACTATACTATGATGGAGATAATGGCTAACACTATACACGATGGTGATAATGGTAACACTATACTACGATGGAGATAATGGTAACACTATACATCGATGGTGATAATGTAACACTATACTATGATGGTGATAATGGTAACACTATACTACGATGGTGATAATGGTAACACTATACCACGATGGGATAATGGTAACACTATACTACGATGGAGATAATGGTAACACTATACTATGATGGGATAATGGTAACACTATACTCATGATGTGAGATAATGTAACACTATACTATGATGGAGATAATGGTAACACTATACTACGATGGGATAATGGTAACACTATATCACGATGGAGATAATGGTAACACTATACTATGATGGAGATAATGGTAACACTATACTATGATGGAGATAATGGTAACACTATACTATGATGGAGATAATGGTAACACTATACTATGATGGAGATAATGGTAACACTATACTATGATGGATGATAATGGTAACACTATACTATGATGGAGATAATGGTAACACTATACTACGATGGGATAATGGTAACACTATACTATGATGGAGATAATGGTAACACTATACTATGATGGTGATAATGGTAACACTATACTATGATGGTGATAATGGTAACACTATACTATGATGGAGATAATGGTAACACTAAAATACCACGATGGAGATGATGGTAACACTATACACGATGGAGATAATGGTAACACTATACCAGGGATGGAGATAATGGTAACACTATACCACGATGGAGATAATGCTAACACTATACACGGTGGAGATAATGGTAACACTATACTATGATGGAGATATGGTAACACTATACCACGATGGAGATAATGCTAACACTATACTATGATGGAGATGAATGGTAACGCTATACACGATGGAGATAATGCTAACACTATACTAGATGGAGATAATGCTAACACTATACCACGATGGAGATAATGGTAACACTATACAGATGGAGATGAAGGGTAACACTATACTAGATGGAGATAATGGTAACACTATATCACGATGGAGATGATGGTAACATTATACTACGATGGAGATAATTGTAACACTATACTACGATGGAGATAACGATAGCATGATATCATAATGGAGATGATGGTAACACTGTAATATTCTGGAGATAATGGTAACACTATATTCTGATGGAGATAATGTTTACACTATACTGCCCTGGAGATGATGGTAACACTATACGATGGAGATAACAATGCGATGATAATGATAACGATTAGGATGATAATTATCGCATTGTAAAAACTGTGCCAACGTCTGTGGCTGTTAAGGTGGCATAGGAAATGGGACCAACCAAAGACAAACAACAGAGAAAGAGAAAATAAAGAAAGAAAGTGGTGAGCACCGAGGAATTCTCCCTAAGTGAGATGATCGTTAAACAGTATCAAAAAAAAATAAAAGATAAACTGCTAACTTCTATAAGATCCCACCCAGTGACTACCCTCCTCCCCTCTTCCCCAGGGGCTACATGGGAGCTGAGTCTGATAATTCTCTGGGCTTTCGATCTCTCCACAAAGAGGCTTTTCTTTCGGTAGAGATGTAAATTGCTCAGCAGCTCTCCGAGGTACATTTGTTCAATACCATTCTCTCCTTCGTCTGCAACCTGTCTGCCCTTGTAATGGTTGGTCCAGTCTTCCTTTGTCTAACACTGACAGAGACAGAGACAGAGACAGAGAGAGAGAGACAGAGAGAGAGAGAGAGAGAGAGAGAGAGAGAGAGAGAAACAAGAGAGAGGACACACACAGAGAGTGTCTGACCCTTTTACCTTCTTTACAATATCAACTGTAAGAGCGTTGCTTGTAACAAGGCAAATCATTGTGAATCTTTGATTTCTTTTGCTTGAATTGTCGGTGTATACAGAAACAAAGTTGTAATCACAGAACTTCGATACCATTGCTACTGCACGAAAATCATTTACTGCTGAAACTCGTACTAACAGTAATTCACATTGATTTAGAAACGCCTCAAGACTTCGAATACTGTACATTGTTAAGAGTAAGACAATAAAACATACGAAAATGATAATATACACATTGTATCCAGAACAGTTCTACTCCAGACTTTCAGACATGAGCAAATTACCAGTATTGAACAGAAATCGTTCTATGTCAAAACAACAGACACATTGGTCAGAGTGTGTTTCCCAGATATGTGGGACTTTTTCAAACAGTGGAGAGAAGCTTCTGTCAGACTTATTTTCTTTTGTATTGTTGCTGTTGTTACTTAGGGATCGTGGGTGAAGAAGTCAGATTATTATTCTATCTATTGTATTTCTACAATGTTGGCAGATGCAAAATACGTTTTACGTGCTTCTGTAAAGTGGGAAAGTTCCTTTCTCTTATTCTATTTTTTAGCTTCTTTATTTGATGGATAAAACAGCGCATGCGTGGGTTTACGTTCTTTCTTTTTATGGATGTGTCTGTTTGGTTGTTATATGTCAAAGTGTATTATACGTTGTGAACAAAACTTGATAAGAAGTTTGAAAACAAAAAATGGTGTATGCATTGTTCTCTCTCTGTCTGTCTGTCTGTCTGTCTGTCTCTGTCTGTCTGTCTCTCTTTGTCTAGTTCTCTCTCTCTCTGTTGCTCTCTGTTTCTCTCTGTTTCTCTCTGTTTCTGTCTCTGTTTCTCTCTGTTTCTGTCTCTGTTTCTCTCTCTTTCTCTCCCTTTCTTTCTTTCTTTCTCTCTCTTTCTTTCTTTCTTTTTCTCTCTTTCTTTCTTTCATTTTCTCTCTCTCACTATGTTTCTTTCTCTTTCTTACAGTCTTTCTCTCTCTCTCTCTCTCTCTCTCTCTCTCTCTTT
>CM060305.1:91040989-91095989 GCA_030674185.1 Monoplex corrugatus
CAAAAATAAAATGAGAATGGGTACGGAATTGACAAAACAAAACAGGCTCAAATTTACGGCCAACTGGCCTTTGTCAAGTATAAACACACGAAAACAGAATGAGATGGGTACGGAATTGACAAAACAATACAGATGCAAATTTTCGGCCTTCTGGCCTTTGTCAAGGATAAACACACGAAAACAGAATGAGAACGGGTAATGAATTTGAAAAACAAGATAGACACAAATTTTCGGCCAAGAAGCATAAGCACACGAAAACAAAATGAGAACGCGTATGGAATTGACAAAAGCAAGACAGACGCATATTTTCGGCCAACTGGCCTTCGTCAAGTAAAACACACGAAAACATGCGCAAATTTTCGGACAACAGACGTTTGTCAAGCGTAAACACACGAAAACAAAATGACAACGGTTATGGAATTTGCAAAACAATGCAATCGCAAATTTTGCCAATTGGCTTTTGTCAAGCGTAAACACACGAAAACAAAATGACAACGGTTATGGAATTTGCAAAACAATACAATTGCAAATTTTTGGCCAATTTGCTTTTGTCAAGCGTAAACACACGAAAACAAAATGACAACGGTTATGGAATTTGCAAAACAATACAAGCGCAATTTTTTTTGGCCGACTAGCCTTTGTCAAGCGCACACAAAAGATAACATAGAAATAAATACACACAGAACCAGAGACAAAGACAATAATAGAACTTCTCTGATGTATTGTGGAATTGGAGAGGAAAAAAGAATCACTCGTCTGATATTTATCGTGATCCCTTTGTCCTTTTGCCCACAGTGTACATGGTTTGATTGGAAAGACTAAAGCCGTTCTATCTGTATAGATGATCAAAATGTTTCTGTTTCTCTTCGTTTGTCTCAAGTGGTTTCTTTTTTGGCTGGCTGGTTGGCTGGCTTTCTGTCTCTTTCTATAGTTGTCTGTTATCTGTCTATCTTTTCTGTCTCTGTCTTTCTTTCTCTGTCTGTTTGTCTGTCTGTCTCTCTCTCTCTCTCTCGCTCTCTCTTTCTCCTCTCTCTCCTCTCTCTTCTCTCTTCTCTCTCCTCTCTCTCTCTCTCTCTCTTCTCGTTCGTCTGTATCTCTCTGTCTCTGTCTCTTTGTCTGCGTTTCTGCTTACTGTCTCTCTGTCTGTCTCCTCTGTCTCTTTCTTTCTCTCTCTGTCTCACTGTCCCTTTGTCTGTCTTCTCTCTCGTCCGTCTGTCTCACTCTCTCTGTTTTACTCTTGTCTCTGTCTCACTCCTCTCTCTCTTTCTCTATCTTCTCTCTGTGTGTTTCTCTGCTCTGTCTCTTCTCCTCCTCTCTCTCTCTCTCTCTCTCTGTTTCTCTGTTCTGTTGTTCTGTTTTGTGTTGTTGTGCTGTGTCGTGTGGTTCTTTCTCTGTCTCTGTTCTGTCTCTCTGTCTCTCTGTTTCTCTGTCTCTCTGTTTCTCTGTCTGCCTGTCTCAGTTCTCTCTCTTGTCTCTCTTGTTCTCATCTCTCTTCTTATCTTCTTTCTTTGAATGTTGATGAGAGATCGACTGAAATAGTAAATGGGTAATTGATAAATCGTATGGAATGATTTGTGCTGTCTCCAAAATGTATCTGACTCTCTGTGTCTCTCTGTCCCACTGTATCTTCTCTCTTCCTGTCTCCTCTCCTCTCCTGTCCCTCCTCTCCTCTCCTCCCTCCCCCTCTCTCTCTCACCTAGATATAGAAGCGATTAGTCTAGATGAAGCAAACCCTTTTTATTGATTCTATATGGGAATGATTTATCTCTGTATGTCTGCTTCTCAGTCTCATTTTCTTCTGAATTCATCCCCAGTTTCTGTCTCTCTCTTCTCTCGCTGTCTGTCTGTCTGTCTGTCTGTCTCTCTCTCTCTCAATTCCCTCTCCCTCTCTCCTCTCTCGCTCTTTCTCTCTCTCTCTCTCTCTCTCTCTCGGTCTAGCTCTCTCTGTGTCTTTCTCTCTGTCTTTCTCTCTGTCTTTCTCTCTCTCTCTCTCTTCTCTCTCTCTCTCTCCCTCTCTCTCTCTTTCTTTCTCTTTCTCTTTCTGCTCAGATTTTGTGTGTAGAATAGCAGGTCCAGTGTTATCTAACGCTACTATCCTAGAATATTAGTATTCAGAAGTCTGATCTCTCTCGCTCTCTCTTGGCTCTTTCTCTCTCTCTCTCTCTCTCTCTCTCTCTCTCTCTCTTCCTTCTCTCTCTCTCACTCTCTCTCTCTGTCTCTTCTCTCTCTCTTCTCTCTTTCTCTCTCTCTGCTCATTCTGTCTCTGTCTCTTCTCTGTCTCTCTCTGTCTCTCTGTCTCTCTCTCTCTCTCTTAAATATAACAGCGATTAGTCAAGATAGATTAAACCTTTTTTTTATTGATTCCATACGAGACTGATTTATCTCTGTATGTCTGCGTCTCAGTCTCATTTTCTTCCCATCTCACCCGCACCCATCTCTTTCTCTCTCTCCTCTCTCTCTTTCTGTGTCTTTTCTCTCTCTCTCTCTGCTTCTCCTCTCTCTCTCTCTCTGCCTGTCTTTGTCTCTCTCTCTCTGTCTCTCGTCTCTCTCTCTTCTGCTTGTCTTTGTCTCTCTCTCTCTCTCGTCCTCTCTCCTCATCTCTCTTCTGTCTGCTGTCTCTTTTCTCTCTCTCTCTCTCTCTCTCTCTTCCTCCTCTCTTTCTCTCTCTCTCTCTCTCCTCTCTCTCTCTCCTCCTCTCATCTCTCCCGTCTCTCTTCTCTCTCTCTCTCTCTTTCACTCCTCTCTCTCTCTCTCTCTCTCTCTCGTCTCTCTCTCTCTCTCTTCCTTCTCTCTCTCTATTATCCTAGCAAGTCTTTCCTAATCTACTCTCATCTCTCCTCTATCGTCTCTTTCTCTCTCTCTTCTCTTCTTTCTCTCTCTCTCTCTCTTCTCTCTCTCTCTCTCTTCTCTTCTTTCTTCTCCTTCTCGTTGTCTGTTCTTAAGTCCTCCTTCGAGCTTTGTCCAAAGTATCGTACTGCTCATCTGCGTCTCTCTTAGGACGTTCTTCTTCTCTCTGTTCTCTCTCTCTTCTCTCTCTTATTCTCTCTCTTCCTTCTTTCTTCTCTTTCTCTTCTCTTTCTCTCTTTTCTCTGTCTGTCTCTGTCTCTCTGTCTCTGTCTCTCCTTTCTCTTCTCTCTCTCTCTGTCTTTCTCTTTTTCTGTTTTGTTCGCCGGCTTACTCTTGCTCACCAGACGCTATTTGTAGTATTTTCCGCCGTTTTCATCATCATCATCGTCAGGTGCCTTGCCACATGGGTTGGCGATCATGGCCTTCCATTGTTTCTATTCTTGTTGCCGCAAGCACCTCTTCCACCCTCTTTGTCTTCAGCCACTCTGCAAGTCCTCCAATTTCTTCTCCCTGGGTCTACCTGGTGTCTCTTTCCCTCCAGCTTTCCCGTTGTGACCAGGTGCTCCAATTCCCTTTCCTCAAAAATGGCCTATAAATGTTGCTTGTCTTTTCCTAATCTTCTTTATCAATGATCTTCTTGTGTCTGCCTCCATCAAGACTGTCTCGTTTGTTTTCTTTGCTGTCCATGGAACTCTCAACATTCTTCTTAGAAACCACATCTCGGCTGCCTCAATCTTGTTCTGGCTTTGCTTGTTGACTGTCCACGCCTCACATCCGTATAACAGTATTGGTTCTATATAACATTCAAGAACTCTCTTCCTGATGTTAATTGATAGGCATTTGTTGATAACAGTGCTTTTCATCTTCTTGAATGCTGTTTTGGCTTGGCCAATTCTGCTGGCTATTTCTGATGTGCATGTGTCGTCTGGTGAAATGATCGATCCCAGGCTATTTAAACTTATCAAACCTATCTCAAGGTTGTGCCGTTTGCTGTTATTTTGCATGAGGGGATTTCATGTTTTTTACTGATCACCATGACTTCAGTCTTCCTGCTTGTTTAGTTCCAACCCATTACCTTTGCTTTCTTTTTCTACTATATTCGCAAGGTTTTGTAGGTCCCTTTCATTTTCTGCAATCAGCACGGTGTCATCTGCGTACCGAATGTTATCATTTTTCCTCCAACCTTTAATCCAGGGTCTTCCTCTAGGTTTTTCGTGATGTTTTCGCTGTAAAGTGAAAACAGATCTGGTGACAAAACACATCCCTGTCTGACTCCTCTTTTGGCGTTTTGGAAAGAGCTTATATCGTTTTCTATTTTCATTGCAGCTGTTTTATTCTCGTAAAATCAGTTTTGGGATACAATAAAGCTGGTTTATCTGTGCGTATGAGAATGGTCTGTGTCTCCTTTTTGTTCTGCTGTCTGTGTGTCTGTGTGTCTGTGTGTTTGTTTGCCTGCCCGTCTGTCTGACCTTGCATGTGTAGAAACTCTTGAGCCCTTATCTCTCATATTGTGTCTGGTGGTGTGCGTGTGCGTGGCGGTGCTGGGGGGTGTGTGTGTGTTGTGTGTGTGTGTGTGTGTGTGTGTGTGTGAAAGAGAGTGTGTGTGGTGTGTGTGTGTGTGTGGTGTCTCTGTGTTTGTGTCCGTGTGTGTTGGTGCGTGCGTGTGTGTGTGTTTCTCTGTGTGTCTGTGTTTGTGTTATGCGTGTATGTCTCTGTGTGTACTTTCCGCGCGCGCGCGCGCGTGTGTGTGTGTGTATATAAGTGTATGTATGCGTGTATGTTGTCTGTGTGCGTGTGTGCGCGTGCGTGTGTGTGTGTGAGTGTGTGTGTGTCTGTGTATGTCTCTGTATGTGTGTGTGTGTGTGTGTGTGTGATGTGTGTGTGTGTGTGTGTGTGTTGTGTGTGTGTGTGTGTGTGTGTGTGTGTGTGTGTGTGTGTGTGTGTGTATTGACTCTCCTGACGGTATTTGTATTTGTTTGTTGTCTATATTTTATGAAAAAAGAAGGGTGTATTTGGTTACACGACAACCTGTTTGTTTGCCTGTGTATGTAAAACTTAATATTGTCTGTCTTTTTCTTTCTGTGCCTGGCTGTCTCTTCGTCTCTCAGTGTGTGTGTGTTGTGTGTGTGTGTGTGTGTGTGTGTGTGTGTGTGTGTGTGTGTGTGTGTGTGTGTATGTGTATGTGTGTGTGTGTGTGTTTGTGTTGTGTGTGTGTGTGTGTGTGGTTGTGTGTTGTGTGTGTGTTTTGTGTTTGTGTGTATTGTGTGTTTGTTGTGTGTATTGTGTGTTATTGTGTGTGTGTGTGTATTTTTGCGCAAGTGTGTGTATTTGAGAGAGAGAATGTATTTATGCGTGTGTTTACATGTGTATTTTTGTGCTTGATGTGTGTACATACATTCTTACTATGTGTGTATAGAGATAATGTATACATATGTAGATAGTAGTATAATGTATATAGATATTATATTATATATTATGTATGATGTGAGTGTATACATATGTGAGGGAGTGAGAAGAAGATATGTATGAGTGCGTATAGTTGTGTGTGAGTGTAATGTGTTGTGCGAAAGAGAAAATGTATACGTGGGATGATATGTGTGTGCGTGTAATGTATTGGAGTAGTGTGTGTGTGGGAATGTAATTAGGATAGTGTGTGAGCGTGTACTGAGTGTGTGTGTGTGTGTGTGTGTGTGTGTGTGTTGTGTTGTGTGTGTGTGTGTGTGGTCTGTGTGTGTGTCTGTGTCTGTGTGTCTATGTCTGTGTCTGTGTGTTGGGGGGGGGGGGTGACGCTTTAAGCGGGTGGATGTTGATCTAAATTTGTCAACTGATCCAAGCCGAAAGGGTAATGGGTGGTTCGTTGACATTATCCCTGCCAAAAACGCCAGAACTATTGCGACACGACGAACTGTTTCAACAAACATAATACACACTTAAAACATCCTCAAAAACGTTAAGATCAGCGGAGGATAATGCACAGAGAGGGAAGCAGTGGTGAAATGGGGGATTGAGAGCAGACACAGCACATAATGACCACGAGGTAACACCAGAATCGAAAAGAAGTTGTCTTAGCATAATGTTATAATGAAACATACACAAAACAAAACAAAAATTATCTGTTTCCCTTATTTCTCTGTGTGGCTCTGTCTGTGTCTCTGTCTTCCAAATCTGTCTGTCTTGTCTGCCTGTCTGTCTGTCTGTCTGTCCTGTCTGTCTGTCTCTCTCTCTCTCTCTCTTGCTCTCTCTCTGTTTCTTTCTTTCTTTCTTTCTTTCTCTCTCTTTCTCCCTCTTTCTTTCTGTCTCTGTCTCTCTGCTCTCTCTCTCTCTTTCTTTCTCTCTTTCTCTCTCTCGCTTTCTTTCTTTCTTCTTTCTTTCTTTCTTTCTCTCTCTCTTTCTCTCTCTCTCCCTCTTTCTTTCTGTCTCTCGCTCTTACTCTGTCTGTCTATCTGTCTGTCTGTCTGTCCTTTCTCTCTCTCTCTCCACTCTGTCTCTCTGTCTCTGTCTCTGTCTGTCTGTCTCTCTCTCTATCTCTCTTTCTGTCTGTCTCTCTCCCTCTCTCTCTCTCCCTCTCTCTCTCTCCCTCTCTCTCCCCTCTCTCTCTCTTTCTGTCTGTCTGTCTCTCTGCCCTCTGTCTGTCTGTATGTATGTCTCTCTCTCTCTCTCTCTCTCCTCTCTCTCTCTCTCTCTCTTGTTTGTATACACAACAGTAATGAGTTGGGTAAAAAGTTGCTCGTTCTCCATTTTCATTTCATCAGTTCTGGCATGACTTGCGACTTGCAAACAAACCAAAAAGAAACCCCAACTACACCAAGCAAACAATCAACAAGCAAGCAAGTAAGCGAACAAGCACACACACACACACACACACACACACACACACACACACACACACAACACATAACACACAAACACACAACACACACACGCACACACACCCTATGAAACACTAAGCTGACACCACCAAACGATGGAAGCGTTAAGATCGGCAGCAAATAGGCCAGTTTTTTATGTTGCGGGCTGGGATTAAACTCAAGATATTAGATTCAAAGTCCACAGCTCTATGGAAAAAAACAGCAGTCTGCAACAGACCACAAAAATGCCTGAAACGAGCAATTTTTGTGGTAGGCGTGTAAACAGCACTTCTCGAGAACTGACGACAATGTTTAGAATGTTTGTTTTCACTTTGTGATAGTCACCACTGACCTGTGTATGTGAACTCCTTATTCAACCGAAGCTTTTTCACAAGGTCATAATGATTTTTGGAAATGCAAAAATCCGGATTGTCGATAATGATTTTTATATAAAAGGATTATAGTGTGGTTAGATCAATTGTGTGTGTGTGTGTGTGTGTGTGTGTGTGTGTGTGTGTGTGTGTGTGTGTGTGTGTGTGTGTATGTGTGGTGTGTGTGTGTGTGTGTAGTTGTGTGTTGTGTTGTGTGTGTGTTGTGTGTATGTGTGTGCGTATGTGCGCATGCGTCTGTACGTAGGTGTGTGTTGGGGGAAGGGTGGGGGTTAAAATATAATGTTGAGAAAAAAAATCGTTCCAGCGCGCCTCTTCGTATACATGCTGATCGAATTCAGGTGGTTTCACTCATTCGGCTTTACTTTACTGCCATGGGCACATTTCACGCACCAACAAAGCTCCACTGACACCGGTCTCCATTTGCATAGCGCTCCGGTAGCCGAGTCAATACAGACTAACCCACTCTCTCAGCTGAACGTGGATAAAGATGATTATTGGTAATGTGGTCAGTCGCCAGCCACAACACAACCATCTCTACCGATAAAACTGTCCGTGGACTGAAGCAGGGAACTGTATACTATTTGTCATCTCCCTGCATTGTCATCCGGTTTGTAAACAAGGTAACTGTGACTGGGTCCGAATGGGTCATGCAGCGCATAGAAAGCCCCCTCTTTGCTTGATGAAATGACTATCGAGTGGCGTCGTGAGCTTGAGGTGGAGGTGATTGTCCGGAAAGTGGCGAGGCATTGGTGCTCCGGGTCTCATCCGCAATCCTCGTGATGTTTCTTGTTAACTTAGTAGGACCTGTTTCAGTATATCACTGACCTGGAATTCATCATAAGCAACGGGAATCCAAACCAGAAACATTCTTGAAGGCAGTAAAGACAACATCAGCACTATCATCATCATCATCATCATCAGGTGCCCTGCCGCATGGCGTTGGCGACCATGGACTTCCAACCATCTCTATCTCTCGTTGCCCCCAGCATCTCCCCCACCCTCCTCATCCCCAGCCACTCTGCAAGTCCATCCAGCATTCTCTCCCTGGGTCTACCTGGTGCTCTCTTCCCTCCAGCTCTCCGTTGTGACCAGGTGATCCAAATCCCCCTTCCTCATAAAATGGCTTATAAATGTTGCTGTCTTTTCCTAATCTTCCTTATGAGTGATCTACTTGTGTCTGCCTCCATCAAGACTGTCTCGTTTGTTTTCTTTGCTGTCCATGGAACTCTCAACATTCTTCTGAGAAACCACATCTGGGCTGCCTCAATCTTGCTCTGGCTTTGCTTGCTGACTGTCCACGCCTCGCATCCGTACAACAGTACTGGTTCTATATATCAGCACTATGCTGGCTGAAATTTGTGCGGAAGTACAAAAATGTCTCCAAGGTCAGGCTTTTCCGTGCTGTGGTATATTCCGGCTTCCTATATGCTTGGGAGACGTGAACCCTCACAGTGACTTTGGACAGACAAGTCCATCCTGTGGAACTGAGACGTTATCACAAGACGCTAAACATCAGATACACTAATATACCCATCAACAAGTGTGCCTCGCCAAACCATGAAGCAGCACGAATATCTGCTGACATCAGTTAAGAATAGAAACCTACATCGGCATGGTCTTGTAACAAGATCCAAAGACCTTTCCAAGTCAGTCTACTGGGGAACTGTTGAGGGAGGGAAACGGAGGGAAGGACAAAAAAGAAACCAACTAGGGACTGACAACATTGAAGAATGGACAGAAAAACCCTTTGCAGAGACCCAGGCTTTGGCACACAACCGATAGAGCTGGAAGAATCTGGTGAACAGTTCTTCAATGCGGCATGCGCCCCAGTAAATCTTCATGGGAGTAAAGGTAGAGGAAAACAAGAAGACTCCCCCAGCTGACCGTGGATAACAATGGTAATGGACAATCTGGTCTAGGTTTTGTCTGTGACCAGGGTTTAACCATTTCCCTCCCTGGATCCTGTTCACTAACTTCCAGCAGGAAGACCACCAGTCAACGTGGCCACGCCACGTGGTTAGAGCAACGGACCACTGGCTGGGTTGTGGGTTCGAACACCCACCAGTCAAAAATAAAATCACTGTGAGATTTTTCGGCCCCTACCGGCGCCTATCCAGAGTTGAGTTCGAGTGTGCCATAGGTTGGTTGGGAAGACTGGGACCACTCGATCGAGTCTCATCTACTGTACGGATATACCATTGAGGGTGCTTATCAAATATCCTGGGCAGCACTGCAGGTGTCTGTATTTCTCCAGCCTCTTCTTTATGCCAAGAGATATCATGAAAGTTAGAGAAGATACAGCCCAGTCATGCGGTCTCAATCTCCCGGTCAACATGTGTGCAGACCTGGCAGTACCTAACCTCGCTCGTTGTATGCCCATGCATTTTATGAAATCATCATCATCATCATCATCATCATCATCATCAGGTGCCCTGCCGCATGGCATTGGCGACCATGGACTTTCAACCATCTCTATCTCTCGTTGCCCCCAGCATCTCCCCCACCCTCCTCATCCACAGCCACTCTGCAAGTCCGTCCAGCATTCTCTCCCTGGTCTACCTGGTGCTCTCTTTCCCTCCAGCTTTCCCGTTGTGACCATTTTATGAATTATGCACGTTAAAGATCCCGTGAGTCATGTCAGTGGCTGGCTTATGGAAACATGAAAACACCCAACATGCAGACAACAGCAGGTTTGAAAAAAAAGGCTTTAAGATGATAACTTCTATCTATCGGTTGTATGCGTATGCCTGGTGCGTCAGTGCGCTTTGATTTGAATTGTCAAGATCTGGACTGCGCTTTGATTTGAATTGTCAAGATCTGGCACCGTATAAATTCTGTCATTATTATTATTATTATTATTATTATTATTATTATTATTATTATTATTATTATTATTATTATTATTATTATTATTATTATTATTATTATTATTATTATTATTTCATTATTGTTATTAGTGTTATTATTATTACTATTATTATTATTATTGTTATTATTATCATCATCATTATCATTATCATTATTATCATTATTATTATTATTATTATTATTAATATCATCGTCATCAATATTATCATTGTTATTATTATTATTATTGTTATTATTATTATTATTATAATTATTATCGTTATTATCATTATTATTATCATTATTATTATATTATTACTATTATCGTTGTTGTTGTTGTCGTCGTTGTTGTTGTTGTTGTTATTGTTGATGATGATGTTATGTTCTTCTTCTTCTTCTTCTTCTTATCATTGTTATCATCATCATCATCATCATCATCATCATCATCATCATTATTATTTTTATTATCATTATCTTGGAAGACAGCTGGTGGACATGGTGAGGAAGTAAAAAGGGTTAAACCCTGGCTTTGGGGCAGTGAGCCATCGTCTGACTAGATGGTCACGTAGTCCTTGTTGGCGCTGTGTTCGTATTGGATGCTGCGTTATTTGTTCTGCATTCGCTAGAATGATATTGGTTGGTTGTTGCTGTCTCTTGTTTGTTCTTCTTCTCTTCGTCGTACGTAATGTTTCTTTTGAAAATAGTGGAGATGAGGTGGTTTTGACTAATGTAATAGGCTTCTTACGCCTGTCTGCCTCTATCTTTGTCTCTGTGTATCTCTGTGTTTTTGTGTCTCTGTCGGTCTCTGTCTTTCTTTCTTTCTCTCTTTGTTTCTGTCTTTCTTTCCTTGTTCTGTCTTCTTTCTCTCTCTGTCTCTTTCTCGTCTCTCTCTCTCTGTCTGTCTCTCTGTCTCTGTCTCTCTTTCTTTGTCTCTTTCTGTCTCTTTCTCTCTCTGTCTCTTCACTCTCTTTTCTCTCTCTTTCTCTCTCTCTGTCTCTGTCTATGTCTCTGTCTCTTTCTCTCTCTCTCTCTTTCTTTCTCTCTCTCTTTCTCTTTCTCTATCTGTCTCTTCACTCTCTCTTCTCTCTCTTCTCTTCTGTCTCTGTCTCTGTCTATGTCTCTGTCTCTGTCTCTGCCTCTCTCTTTTCTCTCTCTCTCTCTCTCTCTCTCTCTCTCTCTCTCTTTCGCGCTCTCTCTCTCTCTCTCTCGCAGAGAAGGTAAGAACGGGGCCTATCAAACACAAAGTTTACACGACCAGATTGATTGGAACATTAACCCTTTGGCTTCCGCATCCTATCCACCAGCTTCCTGTCACTTGACCCTAAGACTCCCTCACCTTATCCACCAGCTTCCTGCAATTGACCTTAAGACTCCCTCACCTATCCATCAGCTTTCTGCAGAAAGCTGTGGATAGGGTGAGGAAGTCAAAGGGTTAAGATAGGCAAGGAATAGGCCAATTTTTACGTGGGAGACTAGGATCGAACTCAAGACCACAGATCTGAAGTCCATAACATTATCAACAGAACAGCCAGGCTACACTTTGAAGGCTTGTATTCTCCACCAGTTAAGTATTCTAAAGAGAAGAGTGGCAGAATGGTTTACACGTTCGCCTGCCAATAACTAAACTCGAAGTTTCAGGGTTCGCTCCCCGTAGAGGCCTCGATTTTTCTCCTCATTTTGACTGGAAAATGGAACTGAACGTCTAGTTCTTTGGAAGGGGATGAAAACGAGTTGGGCCCGTGTGCCTTCTGGCTGCTCACGCTGAAGATCCCACGGCAGTTGATAATCGAGCAGGGCATTGCCCGGCTGCCTTGTATAAATCATTGAAGAGATAGGTCGATTTCTTAGGTCTCACCCCTTGAAGACCAATTAGCCTTCTTGCCTTTCTGAATTCTTGGTTAAAAAATGTGAATATGAATATTTTTTAAGCGTGGGTGCTGGCCTCGGGAACAGTTGAGTCTCTGTCACCCACCCCCTCACCCCTCCTACGACCTCAGGTTATAGAACTATCTAGGTAGGATGTCAGGACCTGGCGAGTATGTGGCTGTATGTGCAGGCTTAAGGCTTGTGCCGTGATCATTCTGGTTTTTGCTCCATCACATGGCACCTGTGACGTTAGTGCATATGGAATTCATTCCGAGTGCAAAGACGTCATTTTGTGAAACTGAAACTGAAAATAAGAGTAAGGATTGTGATACAGCCTGAAGTAGAGATACGCTGACCGTATCTATGCAACTCTTGGAACATTCAGTCTATGCCACTTGTAGCATTTCACCACGGACACATTTCGCCAGTGAACGAATGCTGCATCGGTCCTCGACTTGGTTTGCAAATGATTATTTGTTGCTTCAGTACAACAGTCAATAATGGGCTGACCTGCTGTACTCTCTGTCTCTCTGTCTCTGTCTCTCTGTCTCTGTCTCTTTCTCTCTCTGTCTGTCTTTGTCTCTCTCTGTCTTTTTCTTTCTCCCCTCTCTCTCTCTCTGTCTCTGTCTCACTGTCTGTCTGTCTCTCTGTTTGTCTGTCTGTCTGTCTCTCTCTCTCTCAGTCTCTCTGTTCTCTCGTCTCTCTCGTCTCCTCTCCCTCTGTCTCTGTGTCTCTGTCTCTGTGTGTGTGTCTGTGACTGTCTATCTGTCTGTCTGTCTGTCTGTCCTGTCGTCTGTCTGTCTCTGTCTGTCTCTGTCTGTCTCTCTATCTCTCTCTGTCTATCTCGCTGTCTGTCTGTCTCTCTGTTTCTTTGTCTGTCTGTCTGTCTCTCTGTCTCTCTGTCTCTCTCTCTCTGTGTCTCTGTTTCTGTCTCTCTCTGTCTCTTTCTGTCTCTCTGTCTCTGTCTGTCTGTCTCTCTCTCTCTTCCATTCTCTTTCTCTTGATGTCTCTCTCTCTCTCTTCTCTCCTCTCTCTCTCTCTCTCACTCTCTCTCTTCTCTTCTTGTCTCTGTCTCTCTCTCTCTTGTCTCTCTCTGTCTCTCTGTCTCGCTGTCTGTCTGTCTCTCTGTTTGTCTGTCTGTCTGTCTCTCTCTCTGTTTGTCTGTCTGTCTCTCTCTCTCTCTCTGTCTGTCTCTCTCTGTCTCTCTGTCCCTGTCTGTCTCTGCACTCCATCTCTCTCCTCTCTCTCTCTCTCATTTTCTCTGTTCTCTGTGTCTCTTCTTCTCTCTCTCTCTCTCTCTCTCTCTCTCTCTCTCTCTCTCTCTCTCTCCGGAAAGTGGATGGAAATGGTAATCTGCACAGAGTTTCTGTAGCCAGAATTTCACCCTTTCATGATGTGACTCTATCCACCAACATCCTGCAGTAATCTGGGCTAGGTTTCTGTTGCCGGGGTTTAAGAAGATGGTCGGTGGATAAAGTGAGGGAGTGGCAGGGTTAATTCCTGGCATGAAGCTTGCTTGTAGATTGGATGAGACAGAGAAACGGTTAAATCATAAAAGGAAGCTGGTGGTCAAGATTTGGAAGGGAAAAGGTTGAACATTGGCTTTGGGGTTATGAGCTGTCCATATGACTGAATGGGTACGTGCTCTTTGCAGGCTACAAGTTTTGATTGTATGCTGTTTTAGCCTTCTGTCCTAAATTTATAAAGGTCTTTTTGAACACAACACTGGTCTTGACTTTGAGACTGTGAGCTGTCGGTCTGACTCATAGACATAGATTTTTGAAACTGGAGGGTTTTTTTTAAGAAAGAGTCATTATTTCCGGACAGTTTCATATGCACTTCAATAAATCTCTCAATATTTAACGGACTCAATCTAAGAGCCTGGACAAAATCATATCTGCTGGCAAGGTCTTGGACCCCGGGGAAGGGGTAAAAGGGAGCATAAACAGCACTCAAGAAGACGAAAAGCGTTCTTACCAACAAATACCTATCAGTTAACATCAGGAAGAGACTTCTTGAGTGTTAGATGGAACCGATACTGTTGTACGGCTGTGAGGAATGGACAATCAACACGCAAAGTCAGAACAAGATTGAGGGAACTAAAACGTGGTTTCTCAAATGAATATTGAGAGTTCTATAGACGGCCAAGAATACAAACGACACAGTCTTGAAGGAGGCAATCACAAGAACATTAATGAAGAACACCAAATACAAAAATTTAGAAAAAAATACTAAAACTTCCCTACTGCTTCGTCCAGTGTGAGAAAAGGACTAAAATGACTAGACGAAACAGCAGGGAAATTTCAGTCTTTTTCTCCTAATTTTTGTATATGGTGTTAGTTCGTTTGTGATATTACATTTACGCTTGACAAAGGCCAGTAGGCCGAAAATTTGCGCCTGTCTTGTCTGGTTGTTTCAAATACGCGTTCCGATTATATTTTCGTATTTTTCTGATTCTTGTTTGCTTGAACACGGGCAGTCGCACTTGTTTTGGATTTCTGTTTTATTTGTTTACCTATCCCGGCCCTGAAAAGGGTGAGGTAACAATGCAGAGCTGGATGGACTAGAGACCGTATGCACACAGATTTTGTCGAGTTGGACTCGAACTTATGCTGTCAGAATGGACCGTGGGAGAGCTCAACCTCTTTGCCAACCAGGTTACTTCAGTGTTAAAGTCAATTTAGGGCTAACCCATCCCCCCGATCCTCCCCCCCCCCCCAAAAAAAAGTGGATGTATAGATACAAATAGTAGTCTGGAGTAGATTTCTGTGGCCAGGATTGAACCCTTTTCAATCTCATCAGTCCAGTCCAAGTCTACCCGCTTCCAGCAGAAAGAGTGATAATAAACATGGTTAAACCACAAGATGTCTGTGGGTTAAACCCTGGCTTTGGACAGTGAGCTCCTCGTCTGGCTGACTGCTCACATGGTATTGTTGGCAGGTTCCCATCTTGTGTCTCCGTTAGCTGAGTTCTTGTTCATATTCATATTTACATGTATATCATATACACATCATATTCATATTCATATTTATATTCATATTTATATACATATTCATGTTCATGTTCATACTTATATTCACATACATAATTCATATTCATATTCATATACATATTGATTTCTTTTGTCACGGTGGATTTACCATCTGAAACTCAGGCTTCTCTCCTCTTTGATAGAGCGTCGCCGCGGTGCAGTGCCACCCACTTTTTTTACGAAGACTTCAGAAAGGCAAGAAAGCTAATTATTCTTTAAAGGGAGGGACCTGGGAAATCAACCTATCTCTCCAATGTTTTATACCAGGGCAGCCAGGCGAATGTTCTGCTCTTCACGATTATCAACTGCTGTGGGATCTTAAGCGTGCGCAGGCCAGAAGCTACATGGGTCCGACTTTTTTTCGTCCCCTTCCGAAGGACTAGACGTTCAGTTCGATTTTCCTATGAAACTGAGGAGAAAAGTCGAGGCCACAACGGGAAACGAACCCTGGAACCTTGAGTTTAGTTATTGATGAGACAATATATAAATCGAGGTCCTGTATACAGTACGCACTCAATTCACGTTGAAGATTCCTTGACAGCAAAGGACTTATCACTGGCGAAGTTTTTCTTTTTAACTACCACTTTCGTCAGTAAAAAATATATACTTCAGTCATCATCATGTGCCCTGCCGCATGGCGTCGGCGCTCGTGGCTCTCATACAAATCTATCCCCTGTTGCTGCAAGTACCATCTCCAACCCTCTCTGTCCTGAACCACTCCGTAAGTCTGTCCAGTATTTTTTCCTTGGGTCTACCCGATGCTGTTTTTTCCTCCAGCTTTCCTGTTGTGACTAGGTGCACCAATATAGAAGAAAATGAGGTAGAAGGAATGGGTACACCGGCTATGTGCTCTCCCTGTCAAGAGCACCCTGAACTTTACACGGTAAATCCATTGAGAACAAAAATAAACTATATTAACGGAAATGAAAATAGAATAGATATCTAAAACTGAACATGTTGGCGAAGTAACTGTAGATAGATACAAATTGAACTAGCTGACAAAGGAGTTTGTAACCAGGATGAAACTCCAAAGCATCATGATTATCAATCAAAGAACATAACTCTTGAGAGTCACGTAGGAATTATCTCTCATGTTGTAGAACTTCTCAAATCTAACATAGTTTGCTACCCATTCAGCTAGCATAGAAGCAGATACAAAGCACAAAAACCGTAATCGTCCCCATCGTCATCATCATCTTCTGTAATCAGGATGAAACCCTAAAGTATCATAATTATCCTTCCCATCGTCATCATGAACAAAATTGAGGCAACTGAAATGTGGTTTCTAGGAAGAATGTTGACAGTTCCATGGACAGCAAAGAAAACAAACGGAGAAAGTCTTGAAGGAGGCAGACACAAGAAGATCATTAATAAAGAAGATTAGTAAAAGACAAGCAACATTTTTAAGAAAGAGAAATTAGAACACCTGACCACAACAGGAAAGCTGGAGGGAAAGCGAACACCAGGTAGACCCAGGGAGAAAATATTGGACGGACTTGCAGGGTGGCTGAGGACGGAGAGGGTGAAAGATATGGGATAGATTCTTATGGACAGCCACGGTTGCCAAAGCCATTCGATAGGGCACACGATGATGATGATGGTGATGCTCGTCATCATCATCGAAATACTATAAAGATTATCCCTGACTCAGTGGCTATTTATGTGGTGTAGCAAATCAGACAGCCAACAAAAAATAAAATTCTTTTTTTTTTCTTTTAATTTTTTTTAAGAATCATTGCACTCAGGGAGGTTACCTTTGTGCTCACTGTTGTGTGTGTGTGTGTGTGTGTGTGTGTGTGTGTGTGTGTGTGTGTGTGTGTGTGTGTGTGTGTGTGTGTGTGTGTGTGTGTGTGTGTGTGTGTGTTGTTGTTTTTTGTTGTTGTTTTTTGTGTCCCATGTTGTACCCATCTTAATGGTCAGAGAAGCTGGAGCAGTTTTCACAATGCGATGATGATGATGTCGATGAGGATGATAACTATGATGCTATGGAGTTCCATCTAGGATTGAGACTGCGTGACAGAGCTGTACTCTACGCTGTCTATCATAATATATCCTGGCGTCAACCAAGCCTGAGAGATACAGACACCAGCGGCGCTGGTCAGACGATTTGAGCACACCCTCAATGACACATCCGTGAAGTGGATGATACTCGACTGTGTGGTCTCAGCCTTCCCAATGAGCCCATAGCACGCCCAACTCTGGGTAGGAGCCGGTCAGAACCGAAAAATCCCACATGAATTTTTTGAAGGGTCTGATGGCCATTCGAACCCACGACCCTCCAGTCGGTAGTTCGTTGCGCTAACCACTACACCACGGCGACTGGTACAAAAAAATAAAATTCTTAACCAAAGAGGCCAAGTAGTGAAGTCTACCGCTCACGACTCCCTTTTCATGGTAACCTCCGTGCCCAGTCAAAAGCCTGTCCGTAGTAATTTTACCCTCCTTCCCTGGCTGGTCGTTTCTATTTTCCTCCGTGACGTGATGTGTCAGGGACCGGTTTTCTACTGTCTTCATCCGCCTGCTTAGTGGCTGCTGCATGGCTTCCTGTCTAGTCCCTCCTCGCTCTTCCTTCATATCCGCTTCTTTAGACATTTTGTTCCTGGTCGATGTCCCACTGGCTTTATGGTAGAGGCTTTTTATTGTTCTAGTTTGTACCAAAAAGAAAAGCAAAAGAAATTTAAGATGAAAAACAAAGATGGTCAAGCCACATAGCAGTTTCTTGTTTAGTACAAATATTTTTCACCAGAAATAAGTTTCCTATTTCTCAAGAGCACACTAACCTTGAGAAGCATCACATGAAATAAGACTTTAACTTTTTTTTAAGTGTTACGAGCATTCTCTGACACAGCCTGTTTGCGATATATGAATATAGATTCGTATGGAGGATCATGACTGCCAACGTTAGGCGCCAATGCACTTCATGATGATAAAATAGATGATAGTAGTAGTAATAGTAGTAGTAGTAGTAGTAGCAGCAGCAGTAGTAGCATCATCATCATCATCGTTATTATCATTATTATTATTATTATTATTGTTATTATTATTATTATTATCTTATTATTATTATTTTATTATTATTATTATTATTATTATTATTATTATTATTATTATTATCATCATCATTATCATTATTGTTGTTGTTGTTATTATTATTATTATAATAATTATTATCATTATTATTATTATCATTATTATTATTATTGCTGTTGTTGTTGTTGTTCTCGTTGGTGGTGGTGGTGATGGTGGTGGTGGTATTGATATTATCATCATCATTATTATTATTGGTATTATTATCATCATCATTAGTAGTAGTAGTAGTACTAGTAGTACTAGTACTAGTGGTGGTGTTAATATTGTTATTGATGCAACTTGCAGTTGGGTTTTTTTTTTGGTTTTTTTTTCAAGACAAATTCACCGCGGTCAGACAATTCATATGAGCTCCACCCAAATCTGCCAGCTGTTAACTGGCAGACTCCTAAAGCCTGCGCAAAACCGTATGCACTGGCAAGGTCTTGGAAGGGGAAGGGCGAGATGGGACCTATGAAACACTAAGCTGACAATCACCAAAAGGATGGAAACATTAGGATGGGTAGCGAACAGGCCAATTCTTAATGTTGCGGGCTGGGATTGAACTCGAGATATCAGATCAAAGAGTCCACAATACCATCTCGTTCAGATGTAAGGACAATCGTAGACTGTTACAAGTGTGAGAACAGATTGTGAATATTGTCAGGATTTCCTGAGAAAATGCTGTTTACACACCTTCGTGAAAAAATGCTGTTTACACACCTTCGTGAAAAAGTGCTGTTTACACACCTTCGTGAAAAAGTGCTGTTTACACACCTTCGTGAAAAAGTGCTGTTTACACACCTTCGTGAAAAAGTACTGTTTACACACCTTCGTGAAAAAGTACTGTTTACACACCTTCGTGAAAAAGTACTGATTTGGGGCAACGTTTTCGGTCCATGTGACCTTGAACTTGGTGCCATGACTTCCAATCGTAAACATTCGTGACTCATTAACGAAGCACACATCTGAATCAAATTTGATAGATATTTATTTAGAAACGAATGAGAAAATGTTGCTCACACATACACACACACACACACACACACACACACACACACACACACACACACACACACACACACACACACACACACACACACACCACACACACACACACACACACCAACATGTACCTGTCTCCAACTTATACGGAAAAAATTCCTTTTCTTCAAAGAAAAAAGTGAGAGGAGAGCGTATGATACAGGTCAATAAACGTTTAAGTGTTTCGTCGTCGTCGTCGTCGTTGTTGTTGTTGTTGTGTGTGTGTTGTCGTAGTCGTCGTCCGTCGTTGTTGTTCTACGTGCCTGGCTGGTTTACTAATTCCCATGAACGATAACAAAGTCAAGTATCCCTACTCCATAATAATACCTCCATTTTCCTACCGTCCGCTCTGTTTTTCACTTCACTTCCTCTTCCTGTCAATGGTCGGTGAACGAAGCTAAATAACTCTATGTGATGTTCATGTAAAGTGACGGACTCTCGACTACTGTGTGGTCCCAGTCTTCCCAACAAACCCATAACACGCTCACACATGGACAAAGGAGCCAGTCGAGGCTGCAAAAAGATCCCACCATGACATTTTCCCCCAAAATATTTATGGGTTCAAAGTGAATTAACCACGCTTTTGTCGAGTTCTTTTTTAACAAAGAGTGGCATGTTTACTGTCGTGTTTGCTTTAACGGTTACTGCCACGCTCAAAATGATCGGTTATTTCTGTAACCAGTATACCGTAGAAAATAACTCCCTTAGGGAGGTGTCCAACCGAATTTGACAATCATTTGCTGCCTTCATCCGTGTTACTTGTTCCACAATGAAACTCACTCTGGCGTTTTGGGGTCGTTTTAGGCCTGAGAGTGGGAAAAAAAACTCAAATCAATCAATACGTCAGCTTGGAGAACTTGCTTTCAGTGTTATTGGACCATCTGAAAAAGGGGCGATGGTCGAGTGGTCAAGACCCCAGTGTTCTAACCGTGAGGCCTGAGTTTGAGTCTACTTGAGTATCTCACGCCTGGTGTGTAAAGAGTGGGAGATTTTCCTGATCTCCCAGTTTCAGTTTCAGTTTCAGTTTTTCAAGATGACGTCTCTGCACTCGGAACGAATTCCATATGCACTAACGTCACATGTGCCATGTGTATGGTGATCATGGCACAAGCCTTACGCCTACACGTAAACCCATGAGCTGGTCAGGTCCTGAGACCCTACCTAGACTATGTTTTACCTAGTCTATATTTTATACTGGTATTTAATGATTAAAGGTCTGAATCACCACACAACCAGCTATTCTGTATAAACTCGTCTCATGTGACAGACCCCCCCCCCCCCATTCAACACCCAAATCCTCAGTTGTCTATCAACTAGATGAAGACAATGTTTTCTGAATCATAGATAGGTAAGTTAGTAAGTAAGTAAGTAAGTTAGTAAGTAAGTAAGTACGTTAGTTAGTAAGTAAGTAAGTAAGTACGTTAGTAAGTAAGTAAGTACGTTAGTAAGTAAGTAAGTAAGTACGTTAATAAGTAAGTAAGTAAGTACGTTAGTAAGAAAGTAAGTACGTAAGTAAGTACGTTAGTAAGTAAGTAAATAAGTAAGTACGTTAGTAAGTAAGTAAGTACGTTAGTAACTAAGTAAGTAAATAAGTTAGTAAGTAAGTAAGTTAGTAAGTAAGTAAGTAAGTACGTTAGTAAGCAAGTAAGTAAGTACGTGTAGTAAGTAAGTAAGTAAGTATGTTAGTAAGAAAGTAAGTAAGTAAGTACGTAAATAAGTAAGTAAGTACGTTAGTAAGTAAGTAAGTACGTTAGTTAGTAAGTAAGTAAGTACGTTAGTAAGTAAGTACGTTAGTAAGTAAATAAGTAATTAAGTTAGTAAGTAAGTAAGTAAATAAGTAAAGAAGTATCAAATACACATGCTGAAGATTCTGTAAGCTATGTCAGTGGTTGGTTGCTTATGGAAAAACGAGAACATAAATTATAGTATGCACACTCCCAAGAAATGTAGTATAACTGTCTTGATGGCGGATTAAAAACAAATGGCGACAGACAGACGAAAAAGCCCAACGTTATGTTCGAGTGCACGTGTTAGCTGAGCCCACAGGCCAAAAAAGTGTGGGGTTTAAATCAGTGTCTGCCTGCCTGCCTGCCTGCCTGCCTGCCTGCCAGCCTGTCTGTCTGTCTGTCTGTCTGTCTGTCTGTTTCTCTCTCTCTCTCTCTTTCTTTCTCTCTCTCTCTCTCACTATTTTTACGTTACTATTGTTGGTTTTGTTGTCATTGTTAGGGTTGCTCTGTATCTACTTTACATGCATCTCTCGGAGGGGGGGGGGAGGGGGGTTCATGCTTTCGTTAAGCGCTAGGGGAACTGACGTAATCGTAAAAGTCAATATTTTATTACGACTTTGTTATAACTTTTGTGACATTACGGTTTTTAATATCTTGCTTACAAGATCCAGTGGGATCTAATGCTACTATCTTTGAGCTATAAAATGTTCTGAAGTTTTTGAACTGTCTGTTTCTGTTTGTCTGTCTGTCTGTCTGTCTGTCTCTGTCTCTCTCTCTCTCTCTCTCTCTCTCTCTCTCTCTCTCTCTATCTCTGTCTGTCTGTCCGTCTCTCTCTCTCTCTCTCTCTCTCTATATATATATATATATTATATATATATATATACGTATGTATGTACACACACACACACACACACATATATATATATATATATACACATCTCTCTCTCTCTCTCTCTCTCTCTCTCTCTCTCTCTCTCACTCGTTCCCTTTCTCCTCCCTCTGTCAATATCCAAACGCTATTTCTGGACAGAATCGATACGATACCAGACGAAAATACATTACATGCACGAGTTGCCAGTTTTGAAATGCAAATGAAATTGAATGGCTCATCTATTCGTGTCAACACTTCCTGTTTTGAAAATAAATTTTGCAATCGATCTAGACTGAATTTTGGTGTATTATTCTCATTAGGGAGAGAGAGAGAGAGAGAGAGACAGAGACAGAGACAGAGAGACAGAGAGACAGAGAGACAGAGAGAGACAGAGACAGAGACAGAGACACAGAGAGAGAACCAGACAGACAGATAGACAGACAGACAGACACAGACAGACAGACAGACGGAAAAAGGAAGAGTTATCTGAGTTATTGGAGTTGTTTCAAGAGGGATTCATCGCACTGGGACAGCTCCATATGCGCTCCACCCAAATCCGCCAGGAATTATCTGACAGATTTCCTGAGCCTGTGCAAAACCCTATGCACTGGTAAGGTCTTGAAACAGGGAAAGGGGAGAAGGGACATATCAAACACTAAGCTGGCATCACCAGAATGATGGAAACATTAAGATGGACAGCGAACAGACCAGCTTTTAATGTTGCGGGCTGGGATCGAACTCAAGATATCAGATCTTGAGTCCATGGTTCTACCATCTAGTCCGCGTAGACAGGAAGAGAAAGTGGAAAGGCAGACAGAGGGCAGATACAAAAGAAATTGTAAAGCCATATCACCGATCTCTCCTTCTCTGATAGTACATACAATTTGTTAACTTCAATTTCAGTTTCTTAAAAAACATTTTGAAAATTAAAAAAAAAGATAGCGTCTCCGCGCTCGGACTAAACTACATTTAGTACTGACACTAGTGATGCTATGTGATGGAGAAGATCCAAAATGATCATGCCATGAGCCATATGCCTGCACACAATTCCTATGTGTTGGCAAGTTAATAAAAACACGAAACAGCCACAGAAGAGAATTCACCCTTTGACTCCCACACCCTATCCACCAGAAGGAAGCTGGTGGTTAGGGTGAGAAAGTCAAGCGGTTCAGTTTTTGCTTTGCTAGCATGGTTGACAATGCAGGATGCTGGTGGACAGGGTGTGGGAGTCAAAGGATTAATCATCTGTCAAATATCCATGTAAACAGTTATATCCAAGGCCATTAAGAGAGTTTTTGTTTTGTTCGGATTACGCTGCACACGCCCTTCTTCACTGATCTATTTTTTATCTTTTAAATTCTGTGCTAGAAATTTCCTCTTTTCTGTCACTCTCTTTGTTTCTTTCTTCCTCCTTTACTTACTGTCATTTCTTCGTATCATTTTCTGCCTTGCTGTTCCATTCACATGTATGTGTTCAATGAAGTCCTACATATTTTCTCTTAGGACTGAACATTTGGTACATATATTGAGTGAATGTTTGGCTCTAGAAAATGAGATACACGGAAGGAATTTTAGGTAATTTAGGCACGTTTTTATACATGTTTTAAATTTAATGTTTTAAATTTGTATTCAGGTATGTTTCTTAAACCCCCTTTGTGATAAATTGGACGGAGTGGTCAGTGCCAGGGACACCTCCTTAGATTATGTGCGCGAATGCACTGATATGTGTACTAAATCTTTTTCCTTTTTTTTCTTTACCTGTTGAAGCACTGGGTTGTATTGAAACGGTTATTGCCCCGATATGGCTCACACAGTCGGCTGGACTTTAAACAACAATAAAAATAAGAATAGATTATACCCAACAGGTTCAAACCCAAACCTTTCAATTGGAAGTCCACTGTTTTAACCACTTGACCCTCGTGCTCATCGATTGCTGTTTCGACTCCTCTTTAAGAGTTGACGGAGAAAAACGAGACTGCCAAGCCATAATAATAATCTTCCTGTTCTGTCAAGTCACAGTGACGGTTCAAAAGTAGATTATCTTTCTGCGTTTGCAGTTCCCAGTAGGACAAATCTGATTTCAAAATTTGTAAAAATCAGTCTGTAAATAGCTCATAAACCTTCTTTAATACATTTCATTATCTTTTTGCGTTTGCAGTTTCCCATTAGGTCAAATATGATGTCCAAATTTTATAAAAGGCTGTCTGTAAGTAACTCTTAAACGTTCTTTGATACGTTTCATTATCTTTCCGCGTTTGCAGTTTCCCATTAGGTTAAATCTGATGTCCAAAGTTTGTACAAAGCAGTCCGTAAATAACTCATAAACCTTCTTTGATACATTTCTTCTCACTTAAATGGATAAGCACATCTTGGCAGTAATCGGTATAAAATGGTTTGCCTCTTTGTCAAGTAACTCATGGAAACTACAAGACGTCGCTCTCCTTCTTCAATTATATGACACGGTTCATCCTCAAGACAGTCCCTAATCGTGAACATGCTGGGATGATACAAAACAAGAACAAGAACAATCAATTAACATTTTCAGAAAATGAAAAGAAAAGAAAAGAAAATGTTGCTATATTTAATGATTGGATCACTGTGTATTTGTGTTATAGATGAAAAAGTTGAATATGTGCTTCTATTTTCTTCATACTTTCTTAAAAATACGCTTTATGATAACTGTTGCAGGATTTGACCCTTATAACTATTTCGATATCAACGGAAAAGGCCATTTTGCCCAGCTCATCTTTCCTCCCATGCTGCCTCTTAGTGTGAATATCTGGTGATCGATTTGTCTTTCTGAAGAAGCAGCATAGTGATTATTTAAAAAAAAATTATTCGCAAAACATAATGATCAAGGGAAATGTGCTTTTATGCACACACGAAAGTGAACGAGGGTGCTGTTGAAATATTTTATATAGAGATAATGACGATGCTTTTAAGGCTTGTATTTCGTCGCTGCGCATTTCGTTCCTGCAGCCACCCCCTCAATTCCCTGTGCACAAAGATTATATAGACACTTTTTATGATTACCGGCCACAAACCTTTTTTTTTCTGTCTTCAAGGAGGTTTCTAGAAATGTGTTCATTCTCAATACACACTTAATGCTCAATACGACCCTGAAGCACGCATTCACACAAACAGATGCACAGACACACAGGCACAGACACACACACATTCATACCTGCAGACATACACACACACACGCATGCATGCACGCACGAACACACACACACACGCACCTACGAACACACACACACACACACACACACACAACAAACAAACAAACAAACAAACAAACAAACAAACACACACACACTTAGATGGACAGATACAGAGAGAGACAGAGACACAGAGAGAGACAGAGGCAGAGAGACAGAGACAGAGAGACAGAGAGAGAGAAAGGGGGGAGAGAGAGGGAGGGAGAGAGAGAAAGAGAGAGAAAGACAGACAGACAGACAGACAGACAGACATACAGGCAGAGATCCTGCCTGTTATTGATACTTGTATGAAATGTGTGTACATCTTTAAATAAACCTCAATGCTCGTTTGTTGTTTGTTTGTTTGTTGTTTGTTTGTTTGTTTGTTTGTTTGTTTGTTGTTTGTGTCTGTTTTCTTTAGTTCTTTGTTGTCTTCTTTGTCTATCTGTCAGTCTGTTTCTTTTGTTGGTTGGGTGATTGGTTGCTTTAATTTGTTGATTCGGCTGCTTCAGATTGTTGCAATGGTGTGTACATTTCTTTTACCTCAGCACACATGCAGTTTCTCTTTCTTCTTCTTTCAATTTCTTGCTTTGCTTCTTTCATAATCTTTTGCTTCTCTTTCTTTTTCTTTATCTATTTTCTTCTTCGTTTGAGCTTCTTTCAATTATTTCTTCTTCATAATATTCTTTCTTTTTTGTTTTGTTTTGTTTTTCTCATTGTATTTTATTTCTTGTTTTTGTTCTTCTTGTTCTTCTTCTTCTTCTGCTTCTTCTTCTTCTTCTTTTTCTTTTTCCTGTCTTTCTTTCTTTCTCTCTTTCTTTCTTTCTTTTCCTTCGTCTGATTCATTTTCATCGTCTTCTTTTCTTTTCACATTTCTTTGTCTTTTTTTTTTTTTTTTTTTTTGCTTATTGTGTTGATCATCATAGCACTAGAATTTTCCAGTCTGAAGGGAAATAACTCTATGAACCAGCCTCTTACACACTCACTGCCCTTTCCTGGATTGCGCATGTCCTCTACCTCCCCCTCCAGTAAAAACTCGCTATTTTCGTGTCTCTGCAAGCTTCAGCCAAATTTTTCCCCATTGGCTCAGAGTGGCTGAGAAGGAGCGTTGTCAACATTCGAGATCGTTGTCAACACTTGGCCGCTTCGTGAGAAGCCATCACAAGAGATTATCGAGAAAAGGCTCTCTGCCTGGTTTCTTGAGAGGTGCAGAAGTAAAAAGTAGATAAATCACACGAACATGGTATTTGTTCGTTTGTTTTTCAAAGAGTAATAGGAACTAGCAGATAGCAGGTCATATGAATAACGATATTTTTATGAAGCTTATCTTTCCATCTCAAAATCCATAATCTGGAGGGATGTGTTTTCCAACACAACATCCGAATTGCGGAGAGATGTACATTCTGTCTGGCTCCGGAGTTTAGCAATTGTAGTCGTCAGCAGGTGATATGGTTTAAGTTTCGTTTTGTCAAGACTCACAGCATGTGGGTGATTTTACCTGCGCTACAGAACAAAACATCAGTGTCAATCGAGGAAAACCGACGTGATAGCATCACCGAGGCCTGAGCAAAAGGAAGGCAGCAGTAGCGGCACCCAAACCTTCAGGCCAATGCCGGTGCCCCTATTGCGGACGTCTTTGCCGTTCCGCATTGGATTCCATAGTCATTTCCGTGTCCACGTCCGCACATAGTCGTCATCGTCGAAACCGACGGACCACCACCAAATTTAATAGTCCTGTCAGATGTTACAAACCTGTACTTATACCCTGAGCGTTGGTGATAGTCAAGTCGAGATAGAACAGAAATATAGAATGAAAAGAGGGGGGGGGGGGGAGGGGGGCGCATAAAAAATGTGAGTTCAGTAGGAATTCAGACCTGGTACCTCTCACACTCAAAGCAACAATCATACTCCTAGACAAAGACAAAGCAAAATAGAAGCGCAATAAAGCCCACCAGAGCCCACAAAAGCCCAGCAAAGCACTCCAGAGCCCACAAAAGCCCAGTAAAGCCAACCAGAGCCCACAAAAGCCTGGGAAAGCCCACAAAAGCCCAGGAAAGCCCACAAAAGCCCAGAAAAGCCCACAAATCGATTCTATTATACTGACCTATCCCATCCCGTGTTAGTGAGTTCTTTAAGTATGTTGTTTAATGATGTTATTGAGTGAGTGTGTGCATGATGCTAATGGGTAGAAATAGTGAATGTATGTTCCATGTATATTCCTTTATTTTTGTATTGTAGAACTATAAGTGCCTAAGCCACGTTTAAGAGCACTATAAATGTATATCATTATCATCATCATCTTCATCGTCATCATCATCATCATCATCATTACCACCATTATTATCATTATCACTAAATTATTATTACTATTATTATTGTATTATTATTTATTATATATTATTATTATTATTATTATTATCATTATCATCATCATCATCATCATCATTAGTAGTAGTAGTAGTAGTAGTAGTAGTAGTAGTCGTAGTATTGCTATTATCATTATCATTATTATTATTATATTATTATTATTGTTGTTGTTGTCACTATCATCATCATCATTATCATTGTTATTATTATTGTCATTATTATTACTATTCTTATTATGATTGTTGTTATCATCATCATTATTATCATTATTAATCCTTTTGCACTGCAGCATAAAAATTCACATGACAAAACATGAAACAATACACTGACATATAATGACAAGAGACTTTGTAGGTGACCCCAATCTTTTACAACACACTCAGCCCTGGCCAGAAGCCAGTGGAGGTCGTAATATTCCACAATGAATTTCACTGATGCTGACTGATGAAATTTGATTCTAGATCGCCAGACTGCATTGAAGTTCAATGTTTTCATCTCTCTACCCACATAATCAGTCTCGTTACTGTAAAGGTCTAGTGTGACTAAATACTGCTATTCTTCAGTAAGAAACCATTCTGAAGCTTTCATATAGATCTGTGGTTATTGTGTGTTGGTGCTTTTATATGCTGCCCATATGTTCAATTCCACGGATATGGCAGAGGAAACTTCACCATGTTTTGAAAATAAAAATAAGCATTGATTCAATCTTTTCTTTAGCATACAATTCAAAACCTGGAAAAGACTTTAAAATCTAAGTCTTTTTCATCTGTGTCATACGAATATTCGGAAAATAAGATAAAAGTCGTGTTAAGAGCTATTTAAGTAATTTTAACCTCTCTTTCTCTCTTTCTCTGTTTGTCTGTCTGTCTCTCTCTCTCTCTGTCTCTCTCTGTCTCTCCATCTATCTATCTATCTATCTATCTATCTATCTATCTCGTGTTAAGAGCTATTTAAGTAATTTTAACCTCTCTTTCTCTGTTTGTCTGTCTTTCTGTCTGTCTGCCTGTCTGTCTGTCTCTGTCTCTCTCTCTCTATCTTTCTCTCTCTCTCTGTCTATCTCTCTCTCTCTGTCTCTCTCTATCTTTCTTTCTCTCTCTCTCTCTCTCTCTCTCTCCCTCTCTTGGTCTCTCTCTCTTCTTCTTCTTCTTCATCCCTCTCTCTCTCTCTCTTTCTTTCTTTCTTTCTCTCTGTCTCCCTCCCTCCCTTTCCCTTTCTCTTTTTCTCTGTCTCTGTCTGTCTGTCTGTCTGTCTCTTTATCTATCTAGCTATCTCTCCCTCCCTTTTCCTTCCTCTCTCTCTCAACATGGCCTCATCAAACTAGGTTTAATCCATATATCACAGGCACACAACTGGTAGTGGTGTTAACAGCCACTCGTTCCGTGGCGCTCCCAGTAACCATAATAACATCAGGGTCCATACACTCACGCTTAGATCTTCTCTGGTACTGCAGCATAGAGAATGCTTTTTGCCAACTAAGGGAGAGAAAGAAGAGGGATGGAAGAAGGGGAGAATTGGGCTGGGGATGAAAGGAAAGAAATATTTTTTTTCTCATTTCAGTCGTTTATGTGAAATCCCCTCAAGCAAAACAACAGCAAATGAAATGGCACAACCTTGAGACAGGTTGATAAGTTTAAATATCTGGGAACGGTCAACTCATCAGAAATAGCCAGCAGAATCGGCCAAGCCAAAACAGCATTCAAGAAGATGAAAAACATTCTTACCAACACATGCCTATCAATTAACATCAGGAAGAGAGTTCTTGAATGTTATATAGAACCGATAATGTTATACGGTTGTGAGGCGTGGACAGTCAACACGCAAATCCAGAACAAGATTGAGGCAGCCGAAACGTGGTTTCTAAAAAGAATGTTGAGAGCTCCATGGACAGCAAAGAAAACAAACGAGATAGTCTTGATGGAGGCAGACACAAGAAGATCATTGATAAGGAAAATAAGGAAAAGACAGGCGAAATGTATAGACCATTTCATGAGAAAAGGGGAATCAGAGCACCTGGTCACAACAGGAAAACTGGGGGGAAGAGAGCGCCAGGTAGGCCAAGGGAAAAAATATCGGACGGACTTGAAGGGTAGCTGAGGACAGAGAGGGTGGAAGATGTGCTTGTGGCGGCAAGAGATAGATGCATATGGAGGGCCATGATCGCCAACGCCATGCGGCAGGACACATGATGATGATGATGATGATGATGATGGTGATGATGATGATGAGTCGTTTATGAATGGGTGTCGCTAGACTTAGTGACGGTCCTCCTACTGGTTCTTGCTCTGCGACTGAGCCATCCTTGTCGTTGGTAGGGAGCTCATAAGGGCAGTGGTCTAAGTACGTGAAATCAGAACAAGCTGCTGGGAGGCCCCAAGCCGACTTGACTTTGCTGTCTCTTATGGACTTCTTGGCACTGCAATTTTGTCTTAATCAACATGGGTTGGCTGGTTATATGAATAAATTAATAAAAGTAAAAGCAAAAGCATAGAATTATTAAACCATATTCAAAAATAAATAAGAATATAAATCCATTAATAAAGATAAAACCAAAAACACAAAATAGTTAAACCGTGCTGATAATCTCTTTTCGTACCCCCTTTTTAAGCCTGCATTACCACTGACACTAAACTGTCATACATCTAATATATACATACCGAAAAAGAAAACAAAATATGTAGTTACGTTTCAAACACTTTTGTTCTGGAGTTCATATAGAAATTTGAAACCTTGAATTTTAACAGTTTTTGATTCACGGAGTGTGATCATGAACTAACAGGTGACCTTGAGTATCAGTGATTGTGATATGGAAAACAGTTCAAACCCGTTAAAAGTTGACGCGAAACGAGGTCAATGGTAATCTGTTACAATAATGAACATGCAATTTAAGTATTTTCATGAGTTTCCCAATAAAGTGCTGGTTACTCTTAATAATAAAGATCCGCCCATAAAAAGATCTGAGAAAATCTGAGATTACAAACAAACAAGAAGGCACATATTGAAAAAAAGACAGACTAGATTGAAACAGTTCACAGTGTGGATTTGTGGAAGGGAAAGGAACTATTAATGCCATATACATCCTAAGAACTATCATAGAGAGGTCAAATGAGATGAATAAGGATTTGTATTTATGCTTTGTTGACTACACCAAGGCTTTCGATCGGGTAAGACATGATGAAATCATCAACCAACTGGAGAGACTCAATGTGATGGAAAAGATCTACGAATAATCAGAAATATGTACTGGGAACAAACAGCTGCAATGAGAATAGAAAACAGTGTAAGCTCTTTCCAAAACATCAAAAGAGGAGTCAGACAGGGTTGTGTTTTGTCACCAAATGAGAAACGTAGAAGAAGACCCTTGATTAAAGGTTGGAGGGAAAATGATAAACAAAATTCGATACGCAGATGACACCGTGCTAATTGCAGAAAATGAAAGGGACATACAAAACCTTGTGAATATACTAGAAATAGAAAGCAAAGGTAAGGGGCTGGAACTAAACAACAGGAAGACTGAAGTCATGTTGATCAGTAAAAAACATGAAATCCCCTCATGCAAAATAACAGCAGATGGCACAGCCTTGACACAGGTTGATAAATTCAAGTACCTGGGAACGATCATTTCATCAGACGGCTGATGCACATCAGAAATAGCCGGCAGAATCGGCCAAGCCAAAACAGCATTCGGGAAGATGACAGGCATTCTTACCAACAAATGCCTATCAATTAACATCAGAAGAGAGTTCTTGAATGTAATATAGAACCAATACTGTTGTACGGATGTGAGGCGTGGACAGTCAACAAACAAAGCCAGAACAAGATTGAGGCAGCCGAGATGTGGTTTCTAAGAAGAATGTTGAGAGTTCCATGGACAGCAAAGAAAACAAACGAGACAATCTTACTGGAGGCAGACACAAGTAGATCACTCATAAGGAAGATTAGGAAAAGACAGGCAATATTTATAGGCCATTTTATGAGGAAGGGGGATTTGGATCACTTGGTCACAACGGGAAAGCTGGAGGGAAAGAGAGCACCGGGTAGGCCCAGGGAGAAAATGCTGGACGGACTTGCAGAGTGGCTGGGGACGAGGGGGGTGGGAGAGATGCTAGGGGCAACGAGAGATAGAGACAGATGGAAGTCCATGATCGGCAACGCCATGCGGCAGGGCACCTGATGATGATGATGATGATATGTCCAGACAGGAATCCTTTGGTTCCATTCAAAAAATGAAGGGGATTTATCCTGTCTCCCTCCTTTCCTCTTTCCCTTCCTCTTTCCCTTCCTCTTTCCCTTCCTCTTTCCCTTCCTCTTTCCCTCCATTTCTCCATCCTTCACGTTGATTGTGCTATGGACTCATTTGGAAGATGGGAGCACGCAGTTGAGTCTCATCCACTTCTCAGATGCGTCATTGAGAGCGTTGCTCAAATCCCTTGACCAACATCGCTGGAGTTTGTATCTCTCGGGCCTGGTTGATTCCAGGACACATTACGATAGTAAGCGTGGTGTACACCCCTGCTTCAACCCTAGATGGGATTCTTTACCATTATAATTATCATCGCCATTGTCATCATCATAATTGCATTATAAGACTCTTCCAGCCTCTGTGACTTCTTTTAAAAGGCGTAATACAAGGGGGTGGGGTGGAGGGGGGCTCTGCATAATTGAAACTACCCCTTCTCTCTCTCTGTCTCTCTGTCTGTCTATATGTCTCTCTGTCTCTGTCTCTCTCTCTGTTTGTCTTTCTCTGTCTCTCTCTGTCTTTCTGTCTCTGTCTCTCTCTGTCTCTCTATCTCTGTCTGTCTATCTCTCTCTCTATCACTCACTCTCTCATTCTCTATCACTCTCTCTCTCTCTCTCTCTCTCTCTCTCTCTCTCGTGTGTACTACGAACAGTCATTGCAAATTATAGATACTAATATGCCAGACACGAAAGTTCTTAGATGAAGACTTTTTCGTCAGCATTTCGGTCAGTTCGCCAAGATCAAACAATCTTTTTCTTTTTTTGTATTGTCGAAAACAAGTATTTCATAACTGCCTGAGCAACTTCAGACGAGTCAAAAAATCAATTTCTGGCAGAAGCTTCCAGATGAAAGAAAAAGTCAGTTTCGAGTCAGTCAACCATCGTTGTTTGTCTGTTGCCGAATACAGAAGGATTACACTGTTCTCTCTCTCTCTGAGGTTTGTTGTGACAAATGTCTATCAACTAACATCAGAAAGAGAGTTCTTGAATGTTTTCTAGAATCGATACTGCTGTACGGTTGTGAGGCGTGGACAGTCAATACGCAAAGTCAAACAAAATTGAGGCAACTGAAATGTGGTTTCTGAGAAGAATGTTCAGAGTTCCATGTACAGCAAATAAAACAATCGAGACAGTCTTTAAGGAGGCAGACGCAAGATCATTAATCAAGAAGATTAGGAAAAGACGAGCAATGTTTATAGGTCATTTTAAGAGGAAAGGGGAATTAGAGCACCTGGTCACAACAGGAAAGCTGGAAGGAAAGAGAGCGCCAGGTAGACCCAGGGAAAAAATATTGGTCGGACTTGCAGGATGACCGAGGACAGAGAGGGTGGGAGATGCACTTGCAGCGACTGGAGATAGATACGTGTGGAGGCCATGATCGCCAACGTCATGCGGCAGGGCACATGATGACGATTATGACGATATGAATTTGCATGTCGAATAATAAAGTGGTGTTGAATTGAATTACGGATAAGTCTCACGAGCAAGACAACACATAAAAAACGAACAATTAATTCTTTATTATGATGGAAATGGGACATTGATATGACATTTTATGAAGCAAGAGAAATTAGAGCACCTACTCGCAACAGGAAAGCTGGAGTGAAATAGAGCACCAGGTAGATCCAGAGAGAAAATATTGGATGCACAGGACTTGCGCAGTGGATGAAAACAGAGAGGGTGGGAGATGTACTTGCAGCGACAAAGGATAGATTCATATGGAGTGCCATGATCGCCAACGCCATGCGGCAGGGCACATGATGATGATGCTGCGGCTGCTGCTGATGATAATGATGATGATGATGACGACGACAACGACGACGACGATGATGATGATGATGACGATGATGATGATGATGATGACGACGACGACGACGACGACGACGACGACAATCAGGGAGGTAGGTAGGTAGTTAGGTAGGTAGGTAGGTAGACAGACAGATAGATGAATTGATTTAATAATTGATTGATTGATTGATTGATTAATTGATGATTGATTGATTGATTGATATAATCAGATAGACAGATACATACATGCATGCATACATATATACATACTTACATACACACATGCATACAAACATACATACTTACATACATACACACATACATACGTACATACATACATACATTGACAGACAGACAAGCAAGGACGCAAGGACAAACACAAGACTGTGGCAGCTAGAGAGATGGAACCAGAATACCCAGAGACATGTCCAATGCCAGCCAATCACTACAGCAGAAGACGTCATTCTTTCCGTTCCTCTTTATGTGAGTGCCGGCACTCAGCCTCCTGGTGCCTGGTGCTGCAAGCCCTGCTTCCTGACTTTTACACTCTGCTTTTGTAGCCCGCCATTCCTGCCATCTCCTGGTGGATCTTGTGTCCCTGGGCTTTTATTAACCCTTTCACTCCGCACGCTGCCACTAGCATCCTGCATTGTCAACCATGTTAGCAAAAGCAAACTTAACCCTTTGATTCCTTCACCCTGTCCACCAGCATCCTGCATTGTCAACCATGTTAGCAAAAGCAAAAACTTAACCCTTTGATTCCTTCACCCTGTCCACCAGCGTCCTGCATTGTCAACCATGCTAGCAAAAGCAAAAACTTAACCCTTTGATTCCTTCACCCTGTCCACCAGCGTCCTGCATTGTCAACCATGCTAGCAAAAGCAAAAACTTAACCCTTTGATTTCTTCACCCTGTCCACCAGCATCCTGCATTGTCAACCATGCTAGCAAAAGCAAAAACTTAACCCTTTGATTTCTTCACCCTGTCCACCAGCGTCCTACATTGTCAGCCATGCTAGCAATAAGCAAAAACTTAACTCTTTGATTTCCTTCACCCTGTCCACCAGCATCCTGCATTGTCATCCATGCTAGCAAAACAAAAACTTAACCCTTTTGATTCCTTCACCCTGTCCACCAGCATCCTGCATTGTCAACCATGTTAGCAAAAGCAAAAACTTAACCCTTTGATTCCTTCACCCTGTCCACCAGCGTCCTGCATTGTCAACCATGCTAGCAAAAGCAAAAACTTAACCCTTTGATTCCTTCACCCTGTCCACCAGCGTCCTGCATTGTCAACCATGCTAGCAAAAGCAAAAACTTAACCCTTTGATTTCTTCACCCTGTCCACCAGCTTCCTGCATTGTCAACATGCTAGCAAAAGCAAAACTTAACTTTTGATTTCTTCACCCTGTCCACAGCGGTCCTACATTGTCAGCCATGCTAGCATAAGCAAAAACTTAACTCTTTGATTCCTTCACCCTGTCCACCAGCATCCTGCATTGTCATCCATGCTAGCAAAACCAAAAACTTAACCTTTTGATTCCTTCACCCTGTCCACCAGCATCCTGCATTGTCAACCATGCTAGCAAAAGCAAAAACTTAACCCTTTGATTCCCTCACCCTGTCCACCAGCTTCCTGCATTGTCAACCATGCTAGCAAAAGCAAAAAACTTAACCCTTTGATTCCCTCACAGGGTGAGGGAATCAAAGGGTTAAGTTTTTGGTGTTGGTGGATTGTGTGCGGGAGTGAAAGGGTTAAAGCGATCAACCGAATGCTGGTATCCTGCTGCTGATGGCTGGCTGTGCTGTACAAGACCATATAACTAGACTGAAATCTTAACATCCCCCCCCCTCCCCCTTTCTTTTATCTTCTTGGTATTTATATCGCAGAATCCTCGGCGGGCATTTCCACTTAGAACCTATGGCAAAGTTCCCTGCCCTTTGTGATTTTGAAATTGGCCTTCAACCTAATCTTAAAATGTACTCTATATTTTTGTCTCGTCAATTCTATGACTGAAACATAACTAAAGTTTGTCTCTAAACGGGAAAAAAGTATAATTGTGATGATTTTTGTGTTTTATAGTATCGTTCCTATGATTTACATGAAGGTTTTATTTTTCAGGCAGATTTATACAGGATAGTTTCTGGGATGTCAGAACAGAGCGTTATTTACAGACAAGGTTAACGGACTCACTGAAATATCGTCACAATGAAAATTGTATCATGTATACTTAAAATTCTCGTGCCTCCGTCCGTATCCCATATTTTCAAACAATTATTTCAGTTGTTCAGTTCTCTTCAATGCTTTTACCTTCACTTCTGTTTGAAAATTTCTAGTATATAAATATTGTTTCCTAAATAGAGATTGAATAAGTTTGGGTTGGTACGTCTGTTTTTGCAATACTTTATATATGAGAAATGGGCTGTAAAAATTTCTGCAAGATTTTAGCTCTAGAATTTATTTTAGTATCAACGGAGGAGACAGTGTTTTTCTATATTAATTTTTCATCCCTATATTTGGTGATCGATTTGGATTGATCAAGAAATAACATGGTAGCTTAGAAAAAAAATATCTTAAAGCATAACACTCATGTCAGAACACAAACACAACGACACACATATTCACAGACGCACACACACACACACACACACACACACACATACACACACTCACACCACACACAACACACACACACACACACACACACACACACACACACACACACACACACACACACACACACACACACACACACACAGATATACATATATATATATATATATCTGTATTCATTCACACACACACACACAAACATATATATATATATATATAAATATATATGTATATATATATATATATGTATATACATGTGTATATATGATTGTATATATTAATTAACACACATACACACACACTCACACACACACATACACACTCACATAAACACACACACAAACACACACACACACACAACACACACACACACACACACAACACACACACACAAAACACATACACACAGACACACATACACACACAACACAAACATACGAAAACATACACAAACACACACACACAAACGCACACTCACACAAACACACACACATACACCTAATGTTGACATGCTGCTCTATCTATACACAGGAAAGCAAATGACTTATTGCTGAAATATTTCACATAGACGATGACGTGGCTTTTAAGGGTCACCACTTGTCATGCCTTTTCTGCACCGGCCACATCACCGTACAGTCCTATATCCTATGTCTGTAAACAACAAGTGTCAGAGGGCACTCTGTATGATTGCCCTGCCTGTCCAATGTGCCATTTTGCCTGTCCTCAAAGAAGTTTTTAGAAAACTTGTCATACTCAATACATTCCCTCTACAGAATGCACACATACAAACTCGCGTTCACATTCACACACACACACACACACACAGACATACCCACACTAGTACACATACACACGCACGCACATACATGCTCACACATACACACAAGGAAACAAATACACGCGCGCGAACACACACACACACACACACACACACACACATACACACACACACACACACGCACACACATACATACACATACACACACACACACATACACACGCACGCGCGCGCGTGCACGCAATTTGGTGTTACCTAAAATGATGCAATGCCTTTGTGATTTCATAGATTCATCCACCCCATAGACACCTCTTTATCTTAGTTAGTCAGTCAGTTAGTTTAGTTAGTTAGTTGGTTAGTTGGTTAGTTGGTTGGTTATTAGTTAGTTAGTTAGTTAGTTAGTTAGTTAGTTAGTTAGTTAGTTAGTTGGTACAGGTTGGTTGGTTGGTTGGTTGGTTGGTTGGTTGGTTGGTTGGTTGGTTGGTTGGTTAGTTAGTGGGTTAGTTTGTTTGTTTGTTTGTTTGTTTGTTTGTTTGTTTGTTTGTTTGTTTCTCCTTTGTTTTGTCTAAAAGCGCAGATGTGAATAGACGTTGAAAGAAATAACGAACGAACACGCACGTACACACGCACAACACACAAAAAAACACGCGCACACACGCACACACACACACGTACATACACACACATACACTCACATACATACATACACACACACACACACTAACACACTCAAACACACACACACGCACGCACGCGAGCACGCGCGCGCGCGTGCAGGCTGCTTGTCTTGCAATGTAGGAACCAACAGAAAGACGGAGACGAGGTAGACCTAGGGAGAAAATATTAGACAGATCTGCTTAGTGTTAGACAAGCACGTCGACAATAAAGTAGATCATGTGCATTAGGTTTACCATATCAAATTCATCACAGTATATTAACATTTTGTATCAAACCTTGAAAGAAAACGACATAACAGTATGTGTCACTGAAAAAAATATGCGTTTTACATAGCCTGCCCTGCCAGCATTTAATCTGAAATTCGGAAGGCTGCTTATGGTTTCTGATTTGGCGACAATAGAAAAACAGAAAAATGGCAGTCAGATAATGACAGAAGCATATTTTGGCACTTCAGAGTAGAAAATGTTGTTTTCTGCCAGGGATCGGCACTGTAAGATACTGCTACAGATGCTAAGAGGTTGATCTTTATGACGTTACACAATAAGCAATCAGAGTAAATATGGAACGGTGGTATGCTTGTATCCAGCCAAAAATTCTTTAGTTCATAGTTACCGAAAGGAAAGACATTAACTCAGTTCCTGATCTCTCTGTCTCTCTGTCTCTGTCTCTGTTTCTCTCTCTCTCATTCTCTCTCTCTCTCTCTCTTCTCTCGCTCTCTCTCTCTCTCTCTCTCTCTCTGTCTATCCATCTATCTCTGTCTCTCTGTCTATCCATCTATCTATCTTTCTCTCTCTCTCTTTCTCTCTCTCTCTCTATCTTTCTTTCTTCCTTTCTCTCTCTCTCTCATGTCTTATTTGATTTTTTCAGTCTACTTTGTTTAACTTTTAATTCTTTTGCAGTTTCCTACCTTTTGTTGTTTTAATAGAAAAAAAACAATAAAATAAAAAAACAAAAAACAAAAAGAAATGCAGCCATAGATGTGTAAGTTGGCCAATGTCCGAATATCTATACCGTTGGAAAATATACGTTTCTTTATTCATTTCATTTCATTCTCTCTCTCTCTCTCTCTCTCTCTCTCTCTCTCTCTCTCTCTCTCTCTCTCTCTCTCTCTCTCTCTTTTCTTTCTCTCTTTCTCACTGTTTCTGTCTCTGTCTCTGTCTCTCTCTGTCTCTGTCTCTTTCTCTCTCTCTCTATGTATATATATGTGTATATTATATAAATATGTAATGTCCTCTCTCTCTCTCTCTATCTCTCTCGCTCTCTTTCACCCACACGCTCACACTCTCTCTCATACACACACTCACACACACACACATACACACACACAAATACATACACACACGCACATGCACACCACCACCATTACCACCACCACCACCACCACCACCACGTACAAAGAAGAAAGAAGAAAGAAGTATTATTGCGGATTAGTAATAATGGTACCCCTACAGGCCGACTTCCGTTGGTGCAGACTCTCCTTGTTCATCATCACTGCTCACTTCACTGAAGCCATTTTTATTGCTAACATATTCTGTAACCAGCTCAGTAACTTCTGACGAGTTCAAGTCAGTGACTGGCAGTAGGTTCCAGATGTGGAAATTAGTGCACTCAACCATTTTGTTTTTCTGTTGATGAATGCATTCTTGGTCAAACTGGTTTTCTGATGGCTGACGCCGGTGCAAAAAAAAAATATGCCATGAAAACTTTTGAACGTTTTCAGAAGAACTTTATGATTTTCATGAAACTAAGTGAAACAATTCAGTACTTTGGAACCAGAAAAACACGAAAATAGAACCAGAACACTTATTTAATACAACCAGGGTCTGGTTGTATTAAATAAGTGTTCTGGTTCTATTTTCGTCTGGTTTTTTTCCTGTTTGCTTAAAGCGGTTAGTCGCACTTGTTTTGGAATTCAGTACTTTGCCATTAAATTCTCAGGTCGGATTTCGAAATTTGTTCAAGGGTGTGTCATGGTTTCTAGACAATTCCACATTCTGTCCACCTAGAGATGCAAGAAATTATTTTGCAGGCTTTGAGGGTTTGCGTGAAACTCTACGTGCTGGCAAGGTTTGGAAATGGGGAAGAGGGGAATGCAACACATGGAACATTATGCTGACACCACCAGATTGGTGACAGCATAAAGGTAGGCATCAAACGAAGGGGGAGAAAAAGAGAAAAGAGAAAAGAGAAAAATGAATGAATGAATGAATGAATGAATGAATGAATGAACAGATGGATGGATGAATGAATGAACGAACGAACGAACGAACGAACGAATGATTGAATGAATGAATGAATGAATGAATGAATGAATGAATGAATGAATGAATGAATGAATGAATGAATGATACAGCTCACATTGGATTCCAGCCTGAGATCTCTCACTCCCCAAAACAAGAATCATACTCCTAGACAAACTGTTGCCCTTTACAATAAAAGAACACAAAGAAGTTCGTTGAAATGGATTCATAAACTATTTGCAACATTTGACTAATATCCTTTGTTTGCTTTAATCGTTTTATAAATGAAATTACACTCAGAACTGGGACAAAAGCGTTTGTTGATTTCTCAGCACCCTGCATCATTTCCTTTGAGAAAAAGAACATAAGTAACCATTTCATGAAATGTTGCCAGTAGTATTTGTCAAAGGAGAGACAGACAGACAGAAACAGATACAGAAAGAGAGCAAATAGATAGACAGACAGAGACAAACAGGGAGATTAATGTAAAACACAAAGAAAAATACTTTTTTCGAGAGAAGTGGCACACGTTACATAATGGAGACTTTTTTTAATATCCAGGCCTCGTCCATAGGGTATACAAATATAGCAGTACACTATAATGCCCATGGAGGGTCTATGCAAACAAGAACACGATCAAAAGTTTTTGGGGGTAGTGACACAAGCAGTATAATGCTTTTTTTACACACAGCCCTCATCCGTAGAGGGTCCACCCACTGAATTAGGGAGAGTTGTGGGGACCAGAATACCCAGGGACCAGCTCAGTGCCAATCACCACAGCAGAAGACATGATCCTTCGCGTTCCTCTTTATGTGAGTGTCGGCACTCAGCTCCTGGTGTTGCGACTCTGCCTTCTGATTTTTTACACTCTGTTTTTGTAGCTTGCCATTCCTGCCATCTCCTGGTGGATCTTGTGTCTCCTGTCTTTTATGAAAGCGATCAATCCAATGCTGGTACCCTGCTGCTGTTGGCTTTCTATCTTGGGCATCGAGACATTAAAAACAAAATCATACAACCATACTGAAAAACTCTTCACTTTTGCCCCCTACAGCTGAAGTTAAGTTTTCTTTTTCTGTGTACCTTTGAAGTTGGACTTCTTGAAACACACAAATTTTGTGCTATTTTTCCAGTGTAGTTTTCTTGATGTAAACTTGAATATGAGTTATTCATAAGCAGTCAGAAAGATCTTGATGGTGTTTGTATTAAATTACATTGCATTGCAGTGTACCGTGTCATGTTGTGTGGTGTTGTTATCCTGAAGCAGTCAGTAAAACCCTGATGGTGTTTGTATTGTATTGTATTGTATTGTAGTACAGTATAGTGTAGTGTAGTGTAGTGTAGTGTAGTGTAGTGTAGTGTAGTGTAGTGTAGGTAGTGTAGTGTAGTGTAGTGTAGTAGTGTAGTGTACTGCTTCGAAGTGTACTGTATTGTATTGTGTTGTGTGGTGTGATATTGTTTTGTGTTGTATCGTCGTGTCTTTTGTTCTGTTGTATTGTGTTGTATTGTGTTGTGTTGTGTTGTGTCATGTCGTGTCGTGTCGTATCGTATCGCATCGTATCGTATCGCATCGTATCGTGTTGTGTTGTGTTGTGTGTTGTGTTGTGTTGTGTTGTGTTGTGTTGTGTTGTGTTTTGTTGTGTTGTGTTGTGTTGTGTTTGTGTTGTGTTGTGTTGTGTTGTGTTGTGTTGTATGGTGTGATATTGTTTTGTGTTGTATCGTCGTGTATTGTATCGTCGTGTATTGTATTGTATTGTATTGTTCTGCTTCGTAGTGTACTGTGTGGTGTTGTGTGGTGTGGTGTGATATTGTTTTGTGTTGTGTCGTCGTGTCTTTGGTCTGTTGTATTGTATTGTACTGCTTTGTATTTTATTGCATTGCGTTATATTGTATATGATAGTGTTTTACATGCTCATTACTGTAGGACTGTTTCTGGAATGCCAGGAAACTGCTTGTGTAAAGGTTAACAGACTCACTCAAATATCTCTGTAACAATGATTTACAATGTATCCTTAGAATTCATTTGTTCTGGTCCTCCATCAAATTTTGCAAGCAGTTGTTTCTTTTTTTGTAAATTTCTCTTTAATAATTTTACCAAAACACATAATTTTGGTAAACACTTGCTGAAAGAAAATCAAGAAATACTACCTAAAAATAGGTGTTTTTATAGAATCAAGATATTTGAAATCCTTAACATTTTCTAAAGGAACATTGTTAATTGCGATGTCATGATTGTTTTCAGTGTCTTTGCCTTTGATATGTAGCACTTTTGTTTTCTTGGCGTTGAAGTTTAGGCCAGCCTTTTTGCCTGCTGCAGCTACCCTGTTTGTAATAAATCCAAAAGAAAGAATGCAAGAAAACATTCTATGATTAGATCGTTGTCTGTTTGCTTCAGAGATACAAAACGAGAAATAATGTCTATTTCTGTAGTTCTGTCCATTTTCCTTCAGAATTAGATTTTGGAAAACTGCTGCAAGATTTGAACTTCGAAAAATATTTTGATATCAATGGAAAAGGCAATATTATGTGTTATTTTTGTTCCCATGTTATCTCTAAATGTGTATATTAGGAGATTGATTTGTGAAGCTGACGAACCAGCATAATAATAATTGTAAAAACAACATTTGAAATCATAACAGTTCATAGAGACATGTTTCTGAGCTCATGGGAAAATAAAAGAGTGTGTTGCTGAAATGTTTCATAAAGATAATGACAAAGATTTCCCTCTCCTTCTCTCCCCTTCCTTCCATGTCCTATCTCTTGCTTACAAAGAAGTTTCAATGGACACATTTTGTTTATGATTGTCCCCATCCCACTTTACGCCTTTTTCCCTTGTCCTTCAGGGAAGCCTTTATATAAAGCTGTTCATGCTTTCTCACCCCCTACACCTCATGATTGCTGTATGGACACACACACACACACACACATACACACACACACGCGCACACACTCACACACACACACACACACACACACACACACACACACACACACACACCACACACACACACACACACACACACAGACGTGTATATCTATATAGAGATCGTCGATAGAAAGGTAGACAGACAGACAGACAGACAGATAGATAGATAGATAGATAGATAGATAGATAGATAGATAGATAGATAGATAGATAGACAGACAGACAGATGCAGATGTAGATGTTGATGTAGATGTAATGTGACAGATAGATAGATAGATAGATAGATAGATAGATAGATAGATAGATAGATAGATAGATAGATAGATAGATAGATAGATAGATAGACAGACAGATAGACAGATAAATGCAGATGTAGATGTAGATGTAGATATAGATATATAATATTATTCATTGATTAGTTTATTTCTTCTCTGTATTTGTAGTTTTAGGCAGATATGTAGATCAGCAATGGCGAATGTAAAATGTGGCTTTTCGCTAATTCCTTCTATCATTGGAAAATATTTCTGCCCTTGGAAATTAAGCAAAGCATCACTGTCATTATAATGAGAGAGAGAGAGAGAGAGAGAGAGAGAGAGAGAGAGAGAGAGAGAGAGAGAGATCTCGTACCGTTTTTTGTTGTTGTTGTTGTTGTTGTTGTTGTTTGTTTTGTTTTGTTTCGTTTCGTTTTTTGTTTGGTTTGGTTTGGTTTGGTTTTGGGTTTGTTTTGTTGTTTTTTCGGTTTTTATTTTTGTTTATTTGTTTGTTTTTGATTTTTGGGCTTTTTTTTAGTGGGTGTCTTTTTTTAAGTTTTCATGAAATAGGATTCATTTTCAATCACAACAAAATGTTTATTTCATTTCTTTTCTTCTCTCCGTCTTTATCTTTCCATCTTCTTTCTTTCTTTATGTTGATCTGTTCCTTTGTTTTTCCCTCTACCTTTTTTCCTGCTTTCTTTCTCTTTGTTTTCGATTCTTTGTCAGTTTGTTTAGTTGGTTAGATGGTCAATTTTCTTGATTAACTGCTTTGGATTCTTTGTAGTTTTTAAGAAATGTTTTTCCACCTATACACATATACATGTATGCACGCACAGAACCACAGACATACTGTGCATACTCAAACCTCATAAATTCTCTCTCTTCCCTTTTTCTTTGGCTTTTTCTTCTTTATATTCACTTGTTTTCATATTTCTTCATCATCCTTTCTGAATTAGCGTGTCTGAACCTCATCGGAGACGAGGTATCCAATTTGAGGGGAGATAACGCCATGCTCCTTGTTCTAACACTCTTGCCTCCCTTCCCTGAACTGCGCATGTTCTCTGCCTCCTGCTTCAAGTGCAGACGTGCTATTTTCGTGTCCCAGCAAGCTTCAGGCAATTTTCTCATTGGCTCGGAGTGGCTGAGAAGGAATGTTGTCAACAGAGGAGATCGTCTGTCAACAGTTGGCCACTGGACATGAAAAGCCATCACAAGAGATTATCGATAATTAGCTCTCTCTGTGATTTCTTTGAAAGCGCTAGAGATAAAGAGTGGCGAAAGCAAGCACATTATTTTTTATTTTAGAGTGGAATTAGCAGATATTACATTATGAGAACCAGTACAGTTTTTGAGATGATGATGATGATGATGATGATGATGATGATGATGATGATGATGATGATGATGATGATGATGATGATGATGATTCTAAAATCCGGGGGTGGAAGTAGGCGGAATTCTGCCTTGTTCTACAGCAGTTTTTAATCAGTGATGGTAAACTTTCACTTTATGTACTATATTCTGTTTCAATTCTCAAAGAAGCAAAATGTGTGGATATACCCGTATGTGCTGCAACAAGAAATGTCATGCAATGGAGATCTACAATAATCATAGTAGATACCATGTAAGCCTACAATAGGCAAAAACAACAGGAAATAATATGCAACCTCGTTCTGTATCCCAGCTAAGAACGTCTCATGCCCAAGGCAAACTAGTAACTCCTAAAACACTGTGAGCCAAGTATAAGCCCACTAAAGTTCAACCAAGCCCAGTTCAGTGTTGGGATATAGTTCTTGCTTAGGGTGCAAGACACCTTTGGTTCAAATCCTGGATGAACCCGTTATTCATATCATTTGCAGGCTGGGTTCCTCTGGCTTCTGTTGATATAACCATAGACTCAAACTCGAACTCGAATTCGACCATGAATTTTATTGACTTATGGCACAAAGACCTATGTCACTAAGTGAGCTGAATATGTACGTCATAACCAATATAGTCTATAATGGACATCATACTGGTTGTTTTCTTATTTCAAAACATTTATTATGAATAAACCACGCTACTTGTGTGGTTAAGCAAATATCTTTGCATGACATGACCTTAACTGAATATTCATTTTCATAATGCAATGGGACATTTTTGAAAACATTTTGTCGTATCTTACTGTATTTAGGACAATAAAATAATACATGTTTTTCATCCTCAACAATTTGCTGACAAAAGGGGCAGTCGTTTATGTCACCATTCATATTGTTAATAAAACGATTTTGGTGTGTTTTGATATCACTGACACCTAGTCTGAAACGCGTCAAATTTTCTCGAAAAACTTTAGCTTTCACCTCACTGAAGTACATTTCATGTGTTAGCACAGATTTAAATGATCTGTATAAATGGAAACGTTCACTGTCTGTCATGTCCGCAAACCAGTCTTGTTTTACAACATCAACAATTCTGTCTTACCACTGATAAAAAATCAGTTTCATTTTCAACGCCTTGGTAAAACCATAGACTCAAGACATGGTGATTCAAGTTCAATCCCAGCTTACAGAAAAAAATGACCTGTTTGCTGCCCATCTTAACCCTTTGACTCCCGCACCCTATCCACCAACTGCAAGAAATTAACTCTTTGACTCCCTTCCCCCATCCGCCAGCTTCCTGCAGGAAGCTGGTGGATAGGGAGAACAAGTCAAAGGTTATGTTTTGCCTTTGATAGCATAGCTGACAATGCAGGATCCTGGTGGACAGGCTGCGGGAGTCAAATGGTTAATGTTCCAATCATTTTTAGTGTATCAGCTTAGTGGTTCATATGTCCTGTTTGCCCCTCTTTCTCCCACCCCCACCTCAAAACCTTACCAACCGATAGGATTTTTGCACAGACTCAAGGAGTCTGTCAAGTAAATACTGGTAGATCTTGGTGAATGACATATCAAACTGGTCATGTGCGATGAATTCCTCTTGAACAAAATAAAAACAAAAACAAAACCCAAGCCACGTCCAAAACAAATCAAAACAAAACAAAACTGAAGCCAAATAGGTGGACCAGGGTCAGTTTCATTTGTAGTTCGCTCAAGAAGATACCAGCACGCAGACGATTCCACATGAGGTACACAATCCACAGCATTCAATAAAAGTTGGAGGAACACACTAGCAAACTCATCCGTGCACAACATAATGCCACGGGATATTGCACGGTCTTCTACAGCACACACACAGTTCTGACTAGAAGCCAACGGCGGTCGAACTATTCCACCATGAATTTCACTCTCGTTGACTGATGAGGATCGATTCTCAATCACCCGACTTCATCGCAGGTCAAAGCATTAACCTCTGGGCCTGCAGAGCCTGACTACTCGTTCAGTTTTAGCCTGCGGTTGTTGTATGTGATGGCGTGGTGTGACTGTATGTATGTGCTCCCAGGGTTTCCATTCAGTCCATGTAGGGAAAGCAATAAGGGCTGGCCAATTTTTCACCAACAACACAATCTAGCCAGCCAGCCAGCCAATAAATATCCGAGCACAAAATCAGCAAACTGAAAAAGAAAATTGAAACATACTCAGATGGAGAAAAGCAGACTCCTCTTCTCTCTGTCTCTCTCTGTCTCTCTCTGTCTCTGTCTCTCTCTCTCTCTCTCTCTCTCTCTCTCTCTCTCTCCTCTCTCTTTCTCTCTCTCTCTCTGTCTATCTCTCTCCCTCCCCCCTCTCTCTCTCCTTTCTCTCTTCTGTCTGTCTGTCTCTCTCTCTCTCTCTCTCTCTCTCTCTCTCCCCTATCTATCTATCTATCTATCTATCTATCAATCATCTATGTATCTATTTATCTATCAATCTATCAATCATATCTATATCTATTTATCTATCAATCGATCAATCTATCAATCTATCTATCTATTATCTATCATCTATGATGTATCTACCTACCTACCTACTTACCTGTCTATCTATCTATCTATCTATCTATCTATCTATCTATCTATCATTTATCTATCTATCTACCTACTTACCTACCTCCTACCTACCTACCTTCCTGTCTATCTATCTATCTATCTATCTGTCTATGTATCTATCTATCTACCTATATATCTATCTATATATATATATCTACTTATCTATCTGTCTCTCTATCTCTCTATCTATCTATCCATCCATCCATCCAACTATCTATCTATCTATCTATCTATCTATCTATCTGTCTGTCTGTTGGGCTGTTTATCTATCTATGCATTTATCTATCTGTCTGTTAGGCACCGTTTCCAACACGTAAGAGCCATCTAGAAACGCGGCAGAAATTTGACCTTTATCAGACAGCAGAAACCTTTCTTTTAAAGTTGAGTAAACTGTAAGAGACCAAAGACAAACCATTTGATATCTCGCCAAGTTCACACAGTCATCCTTGCCATTCATATTTCCAAAACCGTGTATGATCAATAACACGCATCACTAAAATTTGTTGATGTCATGAAGCAGCGTTTACAAATTACCTTTACAGCTGTGTTCACGATATATATTTTGAAATGATGGTAAGATGCTTGGTCATTCAAAGACAGTGATAAAATACCTGGTCATTCAATTCTTTTAAGCTAAGAATTATTCAGTAAGTAGCAGGAGAATAATCCAGTAAGTCGCAGGAGAACTATCCAGTAAGTAGCAGAAGACTTATCCAGTAAGTAGCAAGAGACCTATCCAGTAAGCAGCAGGAGAATTGTCCAGTAAGTAGCAAGAGACTTACCCAGTAAGTAGCAGGAGAATTGTCCATAAGTAGCAAGAGACTTATCCAGTAAGCAGCAGGAGAATTGTCCAGTAAGTAGCAGGAGACTTCTCCAGTAAGTAGCACGAGAGTTATCCAGTAAGCAGCGAGGGAGTTATCCAATAAGTAGCAGGAGAATTATCCGGTAAGTATCAGAGAATTATCCAATAAGTAGCAGGAGAATAATTCCAATAGAGAGAATTGTTCAGTAAGTAGCAGGAGAATTATCCAGTAAGCAGCAGAGAATTATCCAGTAAGTAGCAGGACAATTATCCAGTAAGTAGCATGCATATTATCCAGTAAGTAGCAGGAGAATATCCAGTAAGTAGCAGGCATATTATCCAGTAATAGCAGGAGGATTATCCAGTAAGTAGCGGGAGAGTTGTCCAGTAAGTAGCAGGAGAATCATCCAGTCAGTAGAATCGTTTTCCTTGTCTTGTAAAGACTGGAGAAATTACTTCGTCTGGCAGGAGTTCAGAGACAGAGAACACTTTCTTGGCCAATAATTTTTGCCTTTCTTCCTTAGCAATCAACCATTTCTAGTTCAGAGAATAGATTGACTATGGCAAATAGTGGGTGGATGCTCAGCTGTGCGGTCAAATTCAATCAGAACACCTTAAATGAACCCAGTTATATCTGTGTCTGATGTATAATTCTTCCAGGCTTCTTCAAACTGTTCCTGTCTCTCAGCTTCAAAGTTATCTTCCTCATCTGTCAGTTAGGCGGTTACTTGTGCCAGTGGAGCATGGAATTCTCTCCTCTTAGTTATTGACTGAAGTTCTTTCTAAGGTTCGATTCACAGTGTGTTTGATTCTGTGTTTAATGAGCTAGTAAGATTTGATTATAGTTATTTTTCCCCTGAAAGCCAAAACGAACATCATACTACGTGTTAGTGTTTAACCCTGTACCCTGTCCACCAGCATCCAGCATTGTCAACCATGCTAGCAAAGCAAAACCTTAACCCTTTAACTCCCTCATTCTTCATCATCATGTGCCCTGCAGCATGGCGTTGGCGATCATGGCCTTCCATACGAATCTATCCTTTGTCGCTGCAAGTACATCTCCCACCCTGTCTGTCTTCATCCACTCTGCAAGTCCGTCCAATATTTTCTCCCTGGGTCTACATGGTGCTCTTTTCTCCTCCAGTTTTCCTATTGTGACTAGGTGCTGTAATTTCTCTTGTCTCATGAAATGTCCTATAAATGTTGCTTGTCTTTTCCTAATATTCTTCATTAATGAGGGTTTTGTGAGTGAGTAAATGTTGCTTGTCTTTTCCTAATATTCTTCATTAATGGGGGTTTTGTTAGTGTGTGTGTGTGTGTGTGTGTGTGTGTGTGGGGGGTGTGTGTGTGTGTGTGTGTGTGTGTGTGTGTGTGTGTGTGTGTGTGTGTGCCTCCTTCAAGACTGACACAATCATCAGACACTAAATATGGCTGAGAAAACTCCTCAAGTCTGCGCGAACCCCAAGATTTGAAATGGAAAGTTTGCAACCACAGAAATATCTCTTGCTTTTGGAAAAGGGATATGTTTCAAGAGACATTCATTGTACGCTAATATGGCCTAAAAACTTCTCAATCCTTTGAAATACTCAAGGTTTGAAATGGGAGGATGATCTAAACCTTCTGCATCAGACACTGACATGATACCACGAGATTAATGGGATCAGTGGGATATGTTTTGAGCAGACCGGTCCGATTGCGCGCGCGCGCGCGCGCGCGTGTGTGTGTGTGTGTGTGTGTGTGTGTGGTGTGTTGTGTGTGTGTGTGTTGCTGTGTGTTTGTGTGTGTGTGTGTGTGTGTGTGTGTGTGTGTGTGTGTGTGGTGTGTGTTGTTGTGTGTTGTGTGTGATTTGTGTGTGTATGTGGTTGTGTGTGTGGGTGTGTGCCATGTGTATGTTTGTATGTGTTTGTATGTATATGTGTGTATTTGTGTGTGTATGTGTGTATGTGTGTGTGTATGGTAGTAGAGAGAGACAGACCAGTCCGTAGTATGTGTGTGTATATATGTGTTGTGTGTGTGTGTGTGTGTGTGTGTGTGTGTGTGTGTGTGTGTGTGTGTTTATATGTATTTATGTGTGCGTATTTGTGTGTGTATGTGTGTGTATGTGTGTGAGACAGAGACAGCAGACCAGTCCGATATTGTGTGTGCGTGTGTATGTGTGTGTGTGTGTATGTATGTGTGTGTGTTTGTGTGTGTGTGTGTGTGTGTGTGGTGTGTGTGTGTGTCGCGCGCGGGCGTGTGTGTGTGTGTGTGTGTGTGTGTGTGTGTGCGCGCTGGGCGTGTGTGTGTGTGTGTGTGTGTGTGTGTGTATGATGCCAGCTGGGATTAAATTGAGTGTAGAAATATGGATATAGGATAGGAGAATGACAGTAGGAATGGGACTGTGAGTGCTGAAAATAAAAAAAAAACGGACATGTTTTATCAGTAATAACGCATCCTTGAATTCTTAAATTGATCTGCAGCTTGATGAACTATAGTCCTCCACGATAATTCTGCTTGCCAACTGAATGCATTTTCATGGGAAAGGCAGAGAGAAAGAGAGGGGGGGGGGAGGGTACATAGAGAGAGAAGAAGAAAAGAGAAGATATATATACAGAGAGAGAGGGGGGAGAGAAGAGAAAGAGAGATACAAGAGAGAGAAGAAGAGAGGAGAAGAGAAAGAGAGAGAGAGATACAGAGAGAGAGAGAGAGAAGAAGAAGAAGAAGAAAACAACAACAAACAACGACGACGATAACAACAACAACAACAACAAGAAAGAGAAAAACAAGAAGAACAAGAAGAACAAGAATAAGAGGAAGAAGAAAAAGATGATAACAGCAAGAAGAAGAAGAAGAAAAAGAGAGAGACAGAGAGAGAAGAGAGAAAGAGAGAGAGGAGAGAGAGAGAGAGAGAGAGAGAGAGAGAGAGAGAGAGTTCCCCGTGGTGATGCAAGGGGAATCTTTCAGCACACACAGTATCCCCACCTTCAGGAAATCCTACACTTGGAATATTCTCATCTGCATCACTCTGTTTGTTTGAGTTTTATTTTTCTTTCCCCCCTGGGCACCACATTTCTTGTTTGTGTTTGTTTCGTTTCGTTTTGTTTCGTTTTGTTTTGTTTCCAATTCATTCATGTGTCATCATCATCATTATGTGCCCTGCCTCATGGCGTTGGCGATCAAGGCCCTCCATACGAATCTCTCTTTTGTCGCTGCATCTACATCTCCCACCCTCTCTGTCCCCATCCACTCAGCAAGTCCGGCCAATATTTTCTTCCTGGGTCTACGTGGTGCCCTTTCCCGTCCAGGTCTCCTGTTGTGACCAGGTGCTCTAATTTCTCTTGCCACAAAAATTGTCCTACAGATGTTGCTTGTTTTTTCCTAATCTTCTGCATTAATGTTCTTTTGTGTCTGCCTCCTTCAAGACTGTCTCGTTTGTTTTCTTTGTTGTCGATTGAACTTTCAACATTCTTCTTAGAAACCACATTTCAGCTGCCTCAATCTTTTGTTCTTAGTTTGAGTATTGAATGTACACGCTTCGCATCCGCTAACTCAGAACACGACAAACCCGACTTGGAGCCACAGATTGGGCTGCGAATTTCTCCCTGCCACTCACCCACCCTCTCGACTAGATCTTGAGTAATGGTGTAGGTGCTATTCTTTCAGACGACATGATAAACTGAAGCCCATTGTGCAACATGCTCTCAGCGCACGTTCAAGACCCCTCGGCAACAAGGGAGTTGTCCTCTGGCAAATTTCTGTGGAAAAAAATCCACGTTCATAGGACGGACAGATATACACCGAAAAAATAAATAACGGATGAGGCTTCACTGCGGTGAGGCGCTGTCTTCAGGAAAAGCAGCCTACATTTCACATGACCATTAACAAAAGTTAACAAGAAACATGGATGGAAACCAGAGCACCAATGCCTCACCACTCTGGACAATTACCTCCCAAGCTCCCATATGGTAGCCATTTCATCAGGCGAATGGGACGGGAGGCTGTCCATGCCTTGCATGATCCACTCGGACCCAGTTATCACTTACCTTGTTTACAAACCGAATGGCAAGGTGGGGAGATGACAAACCCCGGGACAAAGCCACACAACACGCACCAACCAGATCCAGCCCAGCCACCGGACCAAAAGAGAAAGGAAGAGCCCTCTCTTGCCTTAGTCTGGGCCTTCATCTCTCTGTTGGCAGCCCGCCTTGCCATCAGCTCGTACAGCTGCCAGCTCTTCTCTCCTTACTACAGTCTCCACAGTTAGCAGTTTTTCAAATCTCGGTGGAACCTCCAACCGTGACCATGCATCCATTTATCTAACCTGAATGCTCTGATGCTCCAAAATTATTCCAATGATAGGCTGATGCAACAGTAGTATAAAAAATGTAGACTAGGGCCTCAGGACCTGGCCAGCTCATGGGTTTATGTGCAGGATTAAGGCTTGTGCTATGATCACAATACACATAGCACCTATGAGTTAGTACATATGGAATTCGTTCCGAGCGCGAGGACTTGAGAAACTGAAACCGAAATAGTTAGCAGTCGATAGCTCCCAACGATGCTTTATTACACCACAGGGGTTGTTTGAACGGCCGCGAAAGTGGACAGGTATTATGCTGTTCACGCTGTCCAGTTTGCTGCTAAGCAAGATCTGAAATACCTCCAAAGGGATCCCAAGTTTGCCGTCTTTCCGAGCAGCCAGTAGGTCTTTCCCTGCGGACATCAGGCCTGATTCCCTGAAGTCAGCAGCCAAACCACAATTCTCCCTGGGAAAAAGCAGTCTAAATTTTACGTGATAGATACAGTGTGGCGAAAAAGAAATGAACGCCAATACAAAAATGCAAATACAAAATTCGAGACAGACGGACAGGCAGATAGAAAAGATACATAAGAACAGGTGTGTGTGTGTGTGTGTGTGTGTGTGTGTGTGTGTGTGTGTGTGTGTGTGTGTGTGTGTGTGTGTGTGTGTGTGTGTGTGTGCGTGTGTGTGGGTGTGTGTGTGTGTGAGTGTGTGTGTGTGTGTGTTTGTGTATGTGTGTTTGTGTTTGTGTGCACGTGTGTGTGTGTTTGTGTATGTGTGTTTGTGTGCACGTGTGTGTGTATTTGTGTGTGTGTTTGTGTCTACATGTGTGTGTGTATGTGTGTGTATATGTGTGTGTGAGTGTGTGTGTATGTGTGTGTGAGTGTGTGTGTGTGTGTGTGTGTGAGTGTGTGTGTGTGAGTATGTGAGTATGTGCGTGTGTGTGTGTGTGTCTGTGTGTGTGAGTGAGTGTGTGTGTATGTGAGTGTGTGTGTATGTGTGTGTGTGTGTGTGTGTGTGTGTATGTGTGTGTTAAGTCATTAATAAACAGAGAGAAAAAGAGAGGGAGAAGACAGGGTACGGGAGGAGACATACAACGTTCAGACGCAGTAGTAATTTGACCTGCAAAGAGGGGGGGGGGGACGCTTGCCCATTCTCCAACGAACCTCCTCACTGACCCATCTCTCCACGGACTGGCAGAGGCTCGGGAGGACTTTGTTCAATTTCGATCTGAATCACAGACACTGCTTCTCAGTCCCAGAACACTCACCAACCCATACAATACTAGAGGAGGGAAAAGAACGTGATAACAAAATTGGTTGGATCACCCCCCCCCCCCCCCCCCTCTGTATCAGAACCGGCGTGCCTTCAATCATTATGTCGCTAGATGCAAGTAAAAATGCCATTGAGGAGAGGATGGCCTGTCAGACAGGCAGATAATATCCACTTTTTAAAATTCCCAGTGTGTGGAGAGGATGGCCTGTCAGACAGGCAGATAATATCCACTTTTTAAAATGCCCATTGAGGAGAGGATGGTCTGTCAGACAGGCAGATAATATTCGCTTTTTAAAATGCCCATTGAGGAGAGGATGGCCTGTCAGACAGGCAGATAATATCCATTTTTTTTATTTTTAAACGCCCATTGAGGAGAGGATGGCCAGTCAGACAGGCAGATAATATCCACTTTTTAAAATGCCCATTGAGGAGAGGATGGTCTGTCAGACAGGCAGATAATATCCGCTTTTTAAAATGCCCATTGAGAGAGGATGGCCTGTCAGACAGGCAGATAATATCCTTTTTTTTTAAATTTTAAACGCCCATTGAGGAGAGGATGGCCAGTCAGACAGGCAGATAATATCCACTTTTAAAATGCCCATTGAGGAGAGGATGGCCTGTCAGACAGGCAGATAATATCCACTTTTTAAAATGCCCAGGGAGGAGAGGATGACCAGACAGGCAGATAATATCCACTTTTTAAAACGCCCAGTAAGAACAGGATGGCCGGTCAGACAGGCAGATGATATCCACAGGCACCCCAGTGAAGGTGAAGAGGATAGGTGAAACATGGCAACAAATCCGCTGGCAATGTTTACTCATCTTACAAAATGAAAATATTGACACACAGCAATAAATGTATCAAAATTCAATGAAAAAAAAAGATAAAAAGAAAGAAAATACTGACGTGAAGCTGAGGATGCACCAGGATTCTGCAACATTTTTCTAAACCATATGTGCCTACTGTTTCAGTTTTCAATTCTCTCAGCTGGAAAATTCCATACATCTTAACACCATAGATGTTATGTGACGAAAAAGGGTTAAACTTGTGGCAAAAGCTGAAGCCTATGCGTCAACACTACATGCCAGGGACATCTTGAGTGTCAGGTTGTTGTTGTTGTTGTTGTTGTTGTTGTTGTTGTTGTTGTTGTTGTTGTTGTTCTTGTTCTTGTTCTTCGAGATTGTAAGTTGAGTTTAGAAGAAGGAACGTGTTTAATAAATAGAAGATGCACTTATTTGATTTATTGGAAATGTCCTCTCATTGTTATAACTCCGACTCATGCGGCTGAACATTTGGGACTAAGTTCTGTGGTTTTCCTTTAGTAGGCAGGGAGAACGAGGAAATAAATCCTCTCTTCTCTCTCGTTCTTTACACAAATGGTATTGACTCATCCCACCCGACATCATTGTGTGGTCCCAGTATTTCATGTACATGCTAACACCACCTGACGTGATGGCTGGATGGAGTTGAAGGATTCCCACTTTGTGGTCACTCACTCCACTTAATGCAGTTAATGTGTGACAAAACTGACCTTCAGTTTTCTATATCCAGGGTGCTTGATGTTGCAGAGCAAATCAGAACCCAAACACACACACACACACACACACACATACACACACACACACACACACACACACACACACACACACACACACACACACACACACACACACACACACACACACACACACACACACTAAAATGAGAACGTACATTTTATAAAAAAGAAAAAGAGAAAGTCACACATTTTCGGCCAAGTGGCATCTGTCAAGTGTACGCAAAAGACAAAAAAGAATAGAATACACAAAACTTAGGGAAAAACATTTTCTCCTGCCAACGAAACATCGAAGAAGTTTGGCTGTTTTTTATTTTTTTTATTTTTTTTGTTTTGGTTTTGTTTGTTGTTTGTTTGTTTGTTTGTTTTGTTTGTTTGTTTGTTTGTTTGTTTGTTTTGTCTCTGCAAATTTTGTGAATGTATTCTTTGTTGTATTGTGTGTAATATTGGCAAAATCCAGCTGGTCGAAAATTTGGGGCTGTCTCGGTGTATTTTCATATTGAATACATGTTTTCAATCTACTTTTGTGTGT
>CM060305.1:91098489-91113489 GCA_030674185.1 Monoplex corrugatus
CAGATTCTCTCTTCTTCTTCTTCTTCCTTCGATTCTTCTTCTTCCAATTTTCTTCTTCTTTCTCTTCTTCTTCTTCTTCAGATTTCTTCTTCTTCCTTCTTCTTCTTTTCAGATTTCTTCTTCTTCTCTTCTTCTTCTTCTTCTTCGATTTCTTCTTCTTCAATCTCTCTCTTCTTCTTCTTCTTCTTCAATTCTCTCTTCTTTCTTCTTCTTCTTCTTCTTCTTCTTCAGATTTCTTCTTCTTCTTCTTCTTCTTCTTCTTCTTCAGATTTCTTCTTCTTCCTTCTTCTTCTCTTCAGATTCTTTTCTTCTCTTCTCTTCTTCTTCTTCGTTTCTCTTCTTCTTTCTTTTTTCTTCTTCTTCAGATTTTCTTTCTTCTCTTCTTCTTCTTCTTCCAGATTTCTTCTCCCCCCCTCTCAGATTTCTTCTTCTTCTTCTTCTCTTCTCTTCAGATTTTTTCTCGTTCTTCTTCTTCTTCTTCAATTTCTTCTTCTTCTCTCTTTTCTTCAGATTCTTTCTTCTTCTTCTTCTTTATTCTTCTTCTCTTCATCCCTTGTTCTCAATCTTCTACTTTTCTAATTTACACAATTCTCCCTTTCAATTAGTTTTCAGTTTATCTGTCCATTCCGCATTGTTGTCTGTCCATATTTATATTATTCTTTTCTTTTTTACCTGTGTACCCCCCCCCCCCCTGTCTCTCTCCCTAAACAGTTCCCTGGAGTCTGATTTAGCTAAGACATTGGTCTTGCTAAACACAACGATACTTAAGAAATAAATCCTTTATGGTTGCTATGGGTTGTACTGTTTTGTATCCAAAATGACCTCATGAAAAAAAAACCTTTGTCTTTATTATTACACTTTGTCAAACGCCTTGTAATTGATAGTGATTCTGTATTGATACAATGATTACAATATCAGCAATTCCTAATGTACCATGTCATTCTTCGTGTTATTATGTCTAGGACATCGCTGAAAAACATCCCTCACAGTCACAAACTTTCTGTTGCAACCACTAAGATAAACGAAAGACAGACAGACAGAAAACATGAGAGGGTTGATGAAGTCTTCTTCTTTTTTAAAATACTGCCATTTTATTATTGTGGGACAAGAATAAGTATGATTACATATTTTTTCTCTAAAATGTCCATTGATAAACTGAAAGAAGGAGAGACAGAAAGGCGAGAGAGAGAGGGGGGAGAGACAGACAGACAGACCGACAGAGACAGAGACAGAGAGACAGACAGACAGATAGACAGAGACAGAGAGAGAGATAAGCAGAAAATGGGGTTAACAGAGATGAGTAATATGACCCGTAAATTGGTGACCCTTGACAATTCTCCAACAAACGTAGCTCGTGACCCACCTCCCCACACACCAGCAGAGACCCACGAAAACTTCATTTGATATCGATCTGAATCACACACACTGTCATTCAGTCCCAACACACTCGACAACCCATACAACGTAAGATAAACACACACACACACACAACACACACACACACACACACACACACACACACACACACCACACTACACACACACACACATACACACACACACTACACACACACACACAACACACACACACACACACACACACACACACACACACACACACACACACAATACACATACACACACACATAAAAGTGATGGCATTACTTCAGCTGTGTGACCACTGACAGATCATCAATCAATGCAGACAGCAGATCATGTTCTGTGTCGTTAGATGTGAATAAAACGCCCAGGGAGGAGAGGACGGCCAGTCAGACAGGCAGACAATAGCCTCAAGCAGCCAAGGGAAAGTGAAGAAATAGGTGAAGCACGTGACCATATCTGCTGTGACCTGCAAGTGACCACCAGCTTGCAAAATGAAAATATCGACATGTAACCGAAAATTGGTCAGGACTGCAGTTCTTTAGAACGCATGTACCTACAAACAATGTTTGTAATGTTGTGGTTTTTGCAGACTACAGAAACGCAGGAAGTTTCCCTTTTCTATCGTGATTTGTCGAAATAGAATTGATTCGTCTGACGTTATTGTTGGACCCCAATAGTTCATATGTAAGTTAACACCCTCTGAAGTGACCGAATCAAAAAGCTCAAAAGATCAAACAGCTTTGTATTTCGTGGCCACATAGTCCGGTATTATGCAGTCATTACGTGATAGAATGAGATATCAGTTTTCAATAAGCACACTGGTCAATGTTGTAGGAAAGTAAGATGAGCCAACGAAAGGAACATATATCTGAGAAAAAGTGGGTTTACCTACATTATAGGAAAATTTAGTACACTACAGAATCAAAATGTATGACGTCCATTGAAATTATGAAATTTATGTATACCACCAGTTAACAAGAAACACCACGAGGGTGCGAATGGGACCCGGAGCACCAGTGCCTCGCCACTCTACGAACACCCACCTCCCAAGCTCCCGACGCCAATCGACAGTCATTTCATCAAGCAAAGGGGGGCTGTCCATGCGTCGCATGACCCATTTGGACCCAATCATCAGTTACCTTGTTTACAAACCAAACGGCAAGGTGGGGAGATGACAAAGCCCGGGACATAGCCATACAACGTGCACCAACCAGGCCCTGCCCAGCTTTTGGACCAAGAGGGAGTGGAAGACCCATCTCTCGCCCCTCTCTGCTCTTCATCTCCCTTTATTGTAAAAGGCAAATTGAAAGTAAGGGGATAAGCAAAACTGGGGGATCGGTCTGTAAGCAACATCTCCACAGCTTGCCAAACAAAACAAAAAAAGAAACACATCGACACTCTGCCAAACGCGTATCAGAATTTTTCAATTCCACAAGACATGGTTATCTTAAAGTAAGGGGCATAACGCCTGTAGCTTTTCCTGGCTTGGTGAAACAAAAGAATGAGGGAGCGGTTCCTTCCCAGTCTGGCTTATCTAAATGGGATTGACCGGTTCCATGTTATTGTCTGACCCAGAGGTTCGTGTGTATGCTAACACGCCTGACGTGACCACTGAATGGAGCAACAAGCTTCCCACTCTCTGGCCCCACGCTCTGATTTTGTGCTGCCAGTCTACAACAGAACTGACAAGACATTTTACAGTGTGCAGGATATTTCATTTTTTGCACCACTAATCAGGTATTCCCTCCATGTATTGCATGGCGTGATATATTCTTTAGAGAGGTCTCATTTCGTTAGCAGCACAGAAAATTATTCCGGTACAATTGAGCGAGTCTGTGCGTCTCTTGATTAACAGCACAGCTCTTCATTTTTATAAAGTCTGTCATACGATTACATGGCTGATGCCTCCAGCGGCGTTATAATGCATGGCTGGCTCAATCAACATTACTCAAAATACATCACGGACATAACAGAAAATGAAGCAGAGATTGAAAACAAAACGAACTTAAAGTATCAAACGAAATTGTCACGTTTTCATACACATATGTAATACTCTTAGTATCACACTCCCTGAGACATATCTATTTCAGTGTTGATGTGGTTTGTATTAGGTGTTTCCATGATAATTCTGAAACAGCATTACTGATTACTTAAATGTTTCTACGACACCACTTGAAAGCATTTTTGATTAGTACAGTACCTCGTCAAATTCCTTGTATTTGATAAATCCACGTCAGTTCAGTGGTTAAGTATCCCTGAACTCTACTGTACCTTACATGTGTTTGTATTAAGCCTATCCATGATAACACACACACTAAGACACACACACATACATACACACACACACACACACATACACACACACACACACAAACACACACACACACAACACACACACACACACACACACACACACACACACAAAATATCCCTCACTAACGCTCTGCTCTGTCATACAGTTTTTCTTTAGTACAACTCAATTCAAAGAATCACAGACAGATAGAAAATATGAAAAAGGACGTTTTCTTTGTGAATGTGTGGATAAATATCGGGACTGTCCCTGTATTATTGCTTTTAGCCCTTGGGTTATTCTAAACTAAAAGACACAGAGAGAGGAGGGAGACAGTGGGGACATGGGAAAGGGATTGGAGAGACAGTAATACGACCATAAACTTGGGAGCTTCCACCATTCTCGAGCGGACCTCCCCATGACCCATCTCTCAGCAGATTGGCAGAAGCCCAAGAGGACGGTACTCGTTATCGATCTGAATCACCTACACTGTCACTCAGTCCTGGAACACACGCCAACCCATACAATGCCAAAGGCAAATAATAATAATATGAACTAACAAAAAAACTTGGTGGATTATCTTCAGCTGTGTGAGCATTGACAGACCTGTGATCGATACAGCCAGAAGACCATGTTCTGTGTCGTTGGAGACAAATAAGACACCCAGGGAGGAGAGGTTAACCAGTCAGACAGTCAGACAATATCCCCAGGCAGCCCTGAGTGAAGGTGAGGAGGGGATAGGTGAAACCTGGTCACAAATCTGTTTTCCTCGGCTTTCATGACCATAACATCAACACTTAGCCGAGATGTGGTTTCTAAGAAGAATGTTCAGAGTTCCATGGACAGCAAAGAAAACAAACGAGACAGTCTTGATGGAGGCAGACACAAGAAGATCATTCATAAGGAAGGTTAGGAAAAGACAGGCAACATATATAGGCCATTTTATGAGGAAAGGGGAATTAGAGCACCTGGCCACAACAGGAAAGCTGGAGGGAAAGAGAGCACCAGGTAGACCCAGGGAGAAAATAGTGGACGGACTTGCAGAGTGGCTGAAGACAGAGAGGGTGAAAGAGGTGCTTGAGGCAACAAGGGATAAAAATAGATGGAAGGCCATGATCGCCAATGCCATGTGGCAAGGCACTTGATGGTGATGATGAACATCAACACGCCGCTGACAATGTATCAGGATTCTGTAATTCCTAAAAAGCGAATCTACTTTAAGGCAAGGGAGATCACGCCTGTTGAAGCGTCCATTCTCCGTCTAGCTTTGCTCAAATGGGATTGACTCGTCCTGCGTTATTGTGTGACCCAGAGGTTCGTGTGTGTGTTAACAGCCCTTGACGTGACCTCTGAATGGAACAACAAGCTTTTTGCCTCACGCTCTGACTTCATGTAACCAGTGCAGTCTGTAACAGACATGGCAATCGATTCTGAGTTTGTGAGCTGCTTGCTTTTGTTGAAACCGATGGTCAGGGAAACTTTATCAAATGCCTACTAACTTAAATTGAATGTTAGTGCACTGCTGTAACCAGAAAGAATGTAAGACAACCAAAATGCTTCTTTGCTTGCTTGCTTCCTTGCTTGCTTGCTTGCTTGCTTTGTTTGTTTGTTTACTTATTTTGTAAGGAAGAATAAAAGCGATCAGTTTTTCCCAGACAAGACGCGAAATTCAGCAGTGAATCCGTTTTTAAAACTTTTATAGGGTTGCCTAAACTGGAGAGTTCAATCTATCAAACACCACTGACTGCCTAACTCAAGCCGATGAAACCTTTCTGCACGAGAAAAGGTAAACAAAATGATCCTCCCTCAAGCACAGCCACAGACAGACAGCCACACACACACACACACACACACACACACACACACACACACACACACACACACTCACACACACACACACACACATACACGCACGCACGCGTTCACACACACACACACACACACACGAACTTACATACACACATACACGCACGCGCACATACAGACACACACACACATACACACACACGCACATACACACACAGACACACACACACACACACACACACACACACACGTACACACACACAGACACACACACACTCACACACACACACATACACGCACGCACGCGCTCCACACACACACACACACTACAAACGGACATACACACATACAGGCACGCGCGCGCGCGCACACACACACACACACTCTCTCTCTCTCTCTCTCACATGCACACACACACACACATACATACATACATACATACATACACAGAGAGACACAACCCCGGCGGACACACACACACGCACGCGCCGACACACACACACGCACACCACCACACATACACAACACCACACACACACACACACACACACACACACAACACACACACACACACACCACACACACACACACACACATACACGATGAGGCCGTGCATGCAGGAACTCGTATACACAGCTTGGCTAAGTATCGATTTGAAACTGAATCCATATTTCTGCTTAAACAGGCAGATTGAAAACTATTTGTGAATCCAATTTAATGTCCTGTTGATTTCCGTCTACAAACAGAAACTTACCGAATGACATCGAATTACTGCGCTCATAACAAATAAGTAAATCCCGAGAATGTGTCCAAGAAGCTTAAGAAAAGAGCATTGCTAAATACGCTATGAACACATGAATAAAACATACCGTGAGTTTAATCTTTCAGTAATAACAGTAATAATCATCATCATAATCACAATCACATCATCATCACATACTCATAATAACAATCAAAAATTTAATGAATAATAATAATATATATAAACAATACCATAAATATAATAATAATGATAATAAACAATAATAATAATATAATGATAACAATAATAAAAACAACAATAATAGAACAAACATCATCATCATCATCACAATCATCATCATCGTCATCTTCATGATCATAGTAATCATAACAATAATAACAACAATACTGATATGCTACTGCTGTTACTATTGCTACTGCTAATAGCCTACTGTTACTAATATGTGATTTATAATTATTACCATTTTTATAATCATCGTCATTCGCATCCAGCTAGTGTTCTAGTATTACTAATAGTAGCAGAAGTGGTAATAGCAGCAGAAACAGCAGCAGCAACAATTACACAAAAATTAGTAGTAGTAAATACAGGGTGGTGTCTTCAGTCTCTGTTGTTGTCCATTGACTTATCAGTTTACAATCCAAGAGAAACAATTATTTCATTATTGTTTTATTTGATACGATACTTGTCTGTTCTTCTGGTGTTATTATTAGTTACGAGAGATCAGTGTCACTTTGTTGTTGTTGTTGTTGTTGTTGTTTTGATTTATTGTAATTATTGTTTAAAGCCCAGCCGACTCCGTAGAGCCTTATCAGGGCTAATCGGTGTCACTGTTCCACAACGGTTATCGTTAAATCTTGAGAACTGTTCATATAGAATTTATTTCACATCTGTCCATGAGAGCGATCGTTACAGAATCTGGTCAGTCTTCACATCACATTAGTACTAGCATGTTTTTAAACCAGAATTACAGACCAGTTTTCGTGGTCAGTAACAGAGGAATCTCTATAAGTACCTGAACGACAGATAGAGCCTGATGCCAGTCACGAACTTAATTTTACTTTTTTTTCCGTCTGCCCTGTTGCATCGAGAAGAAACCGTTGATGTGTTGCTAGACAGGATATGGTTTTTTTCTCTTTCCTGAGCCGTCCGTTTTATTTTTCCCTGGCAATCCACATATTTGATCCAAAGTTGTTCAAACAGCTGAAAAGTTTTTTTTTTATCAAACATATGTTTGTCACAGACACAAACACAGAGAGAGATACACACGCACAGTTGAAAAGGTTTTAACCTACACTTTTTTTTTTCGTCACAGAATAACAACACACGCACACAAAAAAAGATTTTAACCAAAATATCTTTTTTGTCACAGACACAAACGCAACCAGAGATGCACACGCACGTATAAAAAGGTTTTAGCCTACACACTATTATGACACAGACACATACACATATAGAGACTGGTACACACTGACACAGACATGGATATACAGACAGAAAACACGCACGCACATATACATACACACACACATACCGCCCCCCCCCCCCACACACTCACACACACACCCCCCCACACACACACACACACACCACTCTCCACGACACACACACACATACTACCACACACACACACATATTCTCTCTCTCAACCTCACTCTCTCTTCTCTCTCTCTCTCTCTTGTCTCTCTGTCAAACACCACTGACTGCCTAACTCAAGCCGATGAAACCTTTCTGCACGAGAAAAGGTAAACAAAATGACCTCCCTCCAGCACAGACACGTACAGACAACCAGACACACACACACACACACACACACACACACACACACACACACACACACACACACACACAGAGTCTCTCTCTCTCTCTCTCTCTCTCTCTCTCACACACCACACACACACACACACACATCATTCTCTCTCTCTGTCTGTCTGTCTGTCTCTCTCTCTGTCTCTCTCTGTCTCTGTCTCTGTTTCTCTCTCTGTTTCTCTCTCTCTCTCTCTCTCTCACTCCCACATACACACACACACACACACACACACACACACACACACACACACACACACACACACACACACACACACACACACACACACACACACACACACACTTCCACTCGATATGAAATACCTCCCAGCAGTTTTGTAAAAGGGAGATTGATAGAATCATCGACATTCTGACATGCTACGTTTTGGAAGTAACAATCTCTGAATGTATCGTTTAAAGGACAGATTTAAGGCAAATGGCTTATTGGGACTATGCTCGAAATTTGTACGGTTTCTTTATTCGTCCGCTTGTGAATTTGCTTTCTCCTGTTGTTGGTGATGTTATTGTTGTCTGTGTGTTTGTTTTAGCCACAGAAAATGTTTTCTACGTGTTATTTTTCTTGTTTTGTTTGTTTCATCCACAGATAATGTTCTTTATGTGTTTATTTTTACTGTCAATATTTTCTTTCTCGATGCTGTCTTTCCTTCTTGCTTTCTCTCTTGTCATTATCATTTTTTGTCCAACTCGTGTTCTTTTTTTTTTTTTTTTGTTCTTCTGTGTCTGCTTCTAGCTCACCTCTTCCTCAATAATCACTTTGTCTGTCACGCGCTCTCCTCGTTGGCTTTTCTATGGATGTCTTTTTGGAGCAGGTGTCGTTGTCTGCCAGCGATCGTAACACAATCCACTCTTCAAGTCATTTCACCGGACTCCCATTCCCAGTTCCGTTGTCATTTGCAACGTGAGATAATTCCCTAAGCAGGTTTACAGAAATACACCCTGTTTTGTGATTGGTGGACTTGAATGTAAATGAGGAACAATGCAAATAACTTTGTCGCCTTAAAAGCAACAACAACAACAAAGCATAAACAAACAAAACAAAAATAACTTAACAAAACCAAAATGAAATGAAAAACAACACCCCTTCAAACATCAACATCATCATTAACAACAATAACAACAAGACCAACAACAGCAACAACAACAACAACAACAAAACTGGTCAGACTATTCCAACAATCTCCCTTCTTACACAAGAACTGTTACGACAAAAAAATCCAATTTGTCTTATTTTCAAGGGTATTTGTAACCTTTTGGGAGCTTAAGTCGAAAGAAAAATAGATTTTCAGCGAGGATACTGTAAAACTGTGTACAATTGTGAAAAGAAAATATGAATAGTGTCTGAAGTTTCTGAGATCCGTGCACTCAAGATCCAATATCTCGAATTAAATTCCAACCCGCAACATAACAAAACTGGCCTGTCCGCTGCCTATCTTAATGTTTCCATCATTCTGGCGGTGTCAGCTTAGTGCTTCAAAGGTTCTCACCACCAACTAATGCCTTTCAATTAACATCAGGAAGAGAGTTCTGTTCTTGGGTGTTATATGGAACCGATAAATGTTATACGGTTGTGAGGTGTGGACAGTCAACACGCAAAGTGAGAACAAAATTGAGGCAGCCGAAATGTGGTTTCTAAGCAGAATATTGAGAGTTCCATGGACAGCAAAGAAAACAAACGAGACAGTCTTGATGGAGGCAGACACAAGAAGAACGTTAATAAAGAAGACAAGGAAAAGACAGCAGCATTTATAGGACATTTTATGAGGCAAGAGAAATTAGAGCAAATGATCACAACAGAAAAGCTGGAGGAAAGAGAAGCACCAGGAGACCCAGGGAGTAAATATTAGACGCACTTGCAAAGTGGCTGAGGACAGAGAGAGAGGGAGATGTACTTGCAGCGACAAGGGACAGATTTTATTTATGGAGTGCCATGATCGCCAACGCCATGTGGCAGGGCACACATGATGATGATGATGATGATGATGATGACGAGACGAGTCGACGACGACGATGATGATGACGACGACGACGAAACGATGAGACGATGTGATGATGATGACGGATGACGATGACGATGATCACTCTCCTTGCGGATTCAAGCACTGTCTGTACTATATAGTAAGGGCAAAAAGCGGTCCTGTGTTATTTGTATGAAAATGTTTACTGGCGTTTTCCAATGACATTTTCCACTTCTTTCTTATCATTGTTAACACTTTTTCAACGTCGTGGCGTTTCTCAATCAACTCCATTTCGATACGTTCCACTGGGTCCTTATATCTCGTAATCAGTATCATTGCACTTGATCTCTTTCCGTCTCTGTACTTGTTTACCTTGCTCGTGTGAACAATTTATGATCTAGCGAAAACGGGAAAGCGTTCTGTCTCTGTCTCTTCTCTGTCTCTGTCTCTGTGTCTGTCTCTGTCTCTTTCTCTCTCTCTCTTCTCTCTCTCTCCATCTCTCTCTCTCTCTCTCCCCTCCTCTCTCTCTTCTCTTCTCTCTCTCTCTCTCTCTTTTCTCTCTGTCCTTTTTCTCTGTCTCTGTCTCTCTCTCTCTCTCTCTCTTCTCTCTCTCTCTCTCTCTCTCTCTCTCTCTGCATCTGATGTGTGCATGAGTGTGGTGCAAATTTACATAATTATTTTTCATGTGTAATTTCTCTCACGTTTACATTGTACACAGTCCTGATTGACCTTTAGGTATGGGATGATTTTCTGCATGTGGTGATTTATCATTATCGTCCGTCGTCGTCTTCATCATTTTATTTTCATCATCACAATATAATTATTATGATCATTATGATTACCATTCATGTACACATGCAAGAATAACATTACTATTGTTATTATATTATCATCACCATCATCATCATCGTCATCATTATTATTATCATCATCGTAATGTTCATTACTGTAATTGTGATTACTACCATTGCCATCATTATCAGATGTAATAGTAGTAGTAGTATATCTCAATATCATTATCATGATTATTATAATACCAATAATATATACATGCACGAATGACAGTAATGCTAAAGCGCACTTTATTATCTCAACTGCTTTTTGCCAGTGCACTAACATAACAATAAATGACTACTTGCACCACACTCATCTCACAAGAGTCTTAACTACTTTACAAAAGCATGAGAGACGAAGGCGGATACACGTAAAGCAAGCATGTGTCAACCCCTAGGGCTATAGTGAAAACAGATGAAGTCTACTATCATCATCATCATCATCATCATCATCTATCATCATCATCATCATCATCATCATGTGCCCTGCCGCATAGTGTTGGCGATCATGGCCCTCCATATGAATCTATCCCTTGTCGCTGCAAGTACATCTCCAGTCCTCTCTGTCCTCAGCCTCTCTGCAAGTCCATCCAATTTTTCTCCCTGGGTCTACCTGGTGCTCTCTTTCCTCCAACTTTCCTGTTATGAGTAAATGCTCTAATTTCTCTTTCCTCATAAAATGTCTTGTACATGTTGTTTGTTTTGTTCCTAATCTTCTTCATTAATGTTGGTTTTGTCTTTGCCTCTTTCGAAACTGTCTCGTTTGTTTTCTTTGCTGTCCGTGGAACTCTTTAACATTCTTCTTAGAAACCACATTTCAGTTGCCTCAGTCTTGTTCTGACTTTGCGTGTTGATTGTCCACGCTTCACATCCGTACAACAATATAGGTTTTACATAACACTGGAGGACTCTCTGCCTGATGTTAATTGACAGGCATTTGTTGGTAAAAATGCTTTTCGTTTTCTTGAATGCTGTTTTGGCTTGGCCTCTGTATACAAAGTTAAAATTTCTCCTAAAGTTTGCATAAGTTTTTTTGTAGTTTCCTGTATTAAGACTCATTCATGTTTGAAATAAAGCAGAAAACTTACTAAAACAGAAAACTGATAACGTTGGAGGTGGACCATACACAAAATATATCATTCAGTTAGAATCTTCAGACACTTTTGCCTTGTCTGGTCAAAACGTCTTCAATTGTCTGTTGTTCCTTAAGGAAAGTCTGATGAACTTTTGACCTTGGAGTGTTTGTCGTCTGGGTCCCTGGTATCATTCTCATCTGACATCCGGGCCTTTTTTTTCCATATCCACAGGCCTTTTTCTGTGACGTATTAAAATTGTTCCCGTGTAAGGTCTTGTACAGATTTTTAGGGGACGCACGGACAATTAATGTCTGTATCTTAATGAGTTTGATCATCGTTTGAGATTTAGTACAGTTTTGATCAGAATACAGCTGCGATGGGTAGTTTCAAATATATGGATTCATGTGTGGCCCTGTTAGCTCAGCTGGTTAGAGTAATGCAGGGATTGTGCGTTCAATCCTCTAGTAGAACACAGGTTGGTGGTGGTGGTGGTGGTGGTAGTGATGGTAGTGTTGGTGGTGGTGGTGGTGGTGGTGGTAGTGTTGGTGGTGGTGGTGGTGGGTAGTGATGGTAGTGTTGGTGGTGGTGGTGGTGATGGTAGTGTTGGTGGTGGTGGTGGGTGGTGGTAGTGATGGTAGTGTTGGTGGGGTGGTGGTGGTGGTGGTGGTAGTGATGCTAGTGTTGGTGGTGGTGGTGGTGGTGGTGGTAGTGTGTAGTGTTGGTGGTGGTGGTGGTGGTGGTGTGGTGGTGTGATGGTAGTGTTGGTGTGTGGTGGTGGTGGTGGTAGTGATGGTAGTGTTGGTGGTGGTGGTGGTGGTAGTGATGGTAGTGTTGGTGGTGGTGGTGGTGGTGGTGGTAGTGATGGTAGTGTTGGTGGTGGTGGTGGTGGTGGTGGTAGTGATGGTAGTGTGGTGGTGGTGGTGGTGGTGGTAGTGATGGTAGTGTTGTGGTGGTGGTGGTGGTAGTGATGGTAGTGTTGTTGGTGGTGGTGGTGGTGGTGTGGTAGTGATGGTAGTGTTGGTGGTGGTGGTGGTGGTTGTAGTGATGGTAGTGTTGGTGGGTGGTGGTGGTGGTAGTGATGGTAGTGTTGGTGGTGGTGGTGGTGGTAGTGATGGTAGTGGTGGTGGTGGTGGTGGTAGTGATGGTAGTGTTGGTGGTGGGGGTGGTGGTAGTGATGGTATGTGTGGTGGTGGTGGTGGTGGTGGTAGTGATGGTAGTGTTGGTGGTGGTGGTGGTGGTGGTGGTAGTGATGGTAGTGTTGGTGGTGGTGGTGGTGGTGGAGTGGGTAGTGTTGGTGGTGGTGGTGGTGGTGGTGGTGGAGTGGTGGTGTGGTGGTGGTAGTGAGGTAGTGTTGGTGGTGGTGGTGTGGTTTGGTGGTGGTGGTGGTGGTGGTGGTAGTGATGGTAGTTGGAGATGGTGATGGTGATGTGTTTTTTCTTCCTTTTCTTTTTTTTTTTTTTACACGCTTATATTACGTTGAAATGTATAAATAATAACGTCAGGTCCAGTAAGTACTTTGATGGGTGAACGCCTGAGAGTACCGGGTGCCGTGGAGAACTTTCTGTTTAACCCTTTGACTCCTGCTCCCTATCCATTAGCTGCAAAAACTTAACCCTTTAACTCTTTTACCGCGTTCATGCAAACAGGAACGAACATATTTCGCCTGTCTTGTCTGGTGGTATTAAATACGCGTTCTTATTCTTTTAAAGTGTTTTTCTCACACTGGACGAAGCAGCAGGGAAGTTTCAGTCTTTTTCTCCTAATTTTTTGTATTTGGTGTTTGTTGGTTTGTGATCGTTACGCTTGACAAAGGCCAGTTGTCCCGAAAATCTGCGCCTGTCTTGTCTGGTTGTATTAAATACACGTTATTATTCTTTTTTCATGTTTTTCTTTTCTGGTCCCAGTCTGCAACAGTTGTTAACGTGTTTGTAGCTGTTTTGTTGTATCAATAATCGCTTGGTGGTGTCAGCAAATAAACACAGGAGTAAAGTAGGGAAAGGATCTGACATAAGGACACTTCTTACGTGTTACACCGCCCAAAAAAATCCGAAAGGTGTAGACAGGCTGCTCCTTGAGAACTGCTTCATTTTACCCCCTGTTCCTACAGAACACACACTGTCTGCACAGTCTCGTCTTCACTGTCTGTGAGGGGGGGGGGTGGTGAGGGATGGGGTGGGGGTGGGGATTGGAGTCTGCTAGTCTCCTCCTTCTGCCGCCACCTTTTCTTTCTCTGACAATGAAAAAGTAGAGAACTGGGGGACTGCTGATATGGGATGGGATGAGATGGGACTGGAAATGAAAGCCTGCCTTGTGGTGTGGTGACCAAGTTTACTGTTGTTTCAATGTTTTTCTTGATAAATGTTTCCTAACTCTATCTCTGTCGGTCTGTCTATTTGTCTGTCTGTCTGTCCGTCAGTCCGTCTCTCTCTCTCTATCTCTATCTTTCTCTCTCTCCCTCCCTCCCTCCTTGTCTCTCTCTCTCTTCTCTTTCTCTCTCTCTGTCTCTCTCTGTCTCTCTCTGTCTCTCTCTGTCTCTGTCTCTGTCTGTCTGTCTGTCTCTCTGTCTCTCTCTCTGTCTCTGTCTCTCTCTCTCTCTCTCTCTCTCTCTCTCTTTCTCTCTTGGTGACTGTTTTTTTTATAGAGTCGTGGTCTCTAAAGTTCATGTCTTGAGTTTAATCGCTGCATACAACACATAAACTGACCTGGTCGCCGCCCATCATAATGTTCCGATCATTCTGGTGGTGTCAGCTTGATGTGTCATAGGTCCCTTCTCGCCGACCCATAAGATGATCTTGCTAGAGCATACGTTTTTGCGCAGGCTCAAGGAGTCTGCCAGAGACTTGGTGGCAGATTCCCTCGGGGGAGTGGGGGGGGGGAGGCGGCGGAGCTTCTAAGGTATTGTCCGAGACTGTTGAATCCCTCTTGAAGATATTCCGCGCCCTAAACTGAGAAAAAATTCAGCTGAACGGATCGTGAGCCGATTTTGTTAACATCGTTTTACAAAGTTTTTGAATGGTGCATGGCTTGAAAGGTGACATATAGAAAGACAGGTGAACGGACAAACACAGGCA
>CM060305.1:91118489-91158489 GCA_030674185.1 Monoplex corrugatus
GACTGGCGTTTTTGTCAGATAACCAAACCACTTTACACTTTGTAGCGCTATGTAGCCTACTGGTTGACAAATGTTAGCACCAACTACATGTATCTGTCTTATATTATCATTTCTGACCTGGTCCCTTCTGGTTCTCCAGCTGTTTGCTGGAGACATCTCATCACACAAATTGTCAGTTTTCGCTCCGGGTCTTTGTTCAGAGTCCAGCTCTGGCACTGATAGGAGAGGGTGGAAACTTTAGTGTTGATCAGTGTGGCTTTAGTTTCCATAGGTATGCTTGGGTGCTTCAGTAGGGGTACTAGCGGATACTTGTCTGAGTTCGTCTTCTGGGCTACAGATCGTTTTGCAACTCTGTGCTAGCTGATACGTGTGCTAGCTGATACGTGTGCTAGCTGATACGTGTGTTAGCTGATACGTGTGCTAGCTGATACGTGTGAAAGCTGATACGTGTGCTAGCTGACATTTGTGGTAGCTGATACGTGTGTTAGCTGATACGTGTGCTAGCTGACATTTGTGTTAGCTGATACGTGTGCTAGCTGATACGTGTGCTAGCTGACATTTGTGTTAGCTGATACGTGTGCTAGCTGATACGTGTGATAGCTGATACGTGTGTTAGCTGATACATGTGATAGCTGATACGTGTGTTAGCTGATACGTGTGTTAGCTGATACGTGTGTTAGCTGATACATGTGATAGCTGATACGTGTGCTACTGATACATGTGATAGCTGATACGTGTGATAGCTGATACATGTGATAGCTGATACGTGTGTTAGCTGATACGTGTGTTAGCTGATACGTGTGTTAGCTGATACATGTGATAGCTGATACATGTGATAGCTGATACGTGTGCTAGCTGATACGTGTGCTAGCTGATACGTGTGCTAGCTGATACGTGTGTTAGCTGATACATGTGATAGCTGATACATGTGCTAGCTGATACATGTGTAGCTGATACATGTGATAGCTGATACATGTGATAGCTGATACATGTGCTAGCTGATACGTGTGATAGCTGATACATGTGCTAGCTGATACATGTGATAGCTGATACATGTGCTAGCTGATACATGTGCTAGCTGATACATGTGATAGCTGATACATGTGCTAGCTGATACATTGTGATAGCTGATACATGTGCTAGCTGATACTTGTGATAGCTGATACATGTGCTAGCTGATACTGTGCTAGCTGATCGTGTGCTAGCTTTATACATTGCTACTGATACGTGTGCTAGCTGATAACATGTGATAGCTGATACGTGTGCTAGCTGATACGTGTGCTAGCTGATACATGTGCTAGCTGATACATGTGATAGCTGATACATGTGCTAGCTGATACATGTGCTAGCTGATACTTGTGATAGCTGATACATGTGATAGCTGATACATGTGCTAGCTGATACTTGTGATAGCTGATACATGTGCTAGCTAATACTTGTGTTAGCTGATACATGTGCTAGCTGATACTTGTGTTAGCTGATACATGTGCTAGCTGATTCTTGGCTGACTTTACCTTCTGGAATCCAGTCGACAGTTTTATAATTCCAGCAAACTGTGAACGTGTGGCCCAGTAGATAAGCATATTCCTAGAATATGAGAACTCCTGGTTCAATTTTCGGTTAGGCAAGGATTTTTCTGCCCAACCCTCCCCCATCTCCCATCCACTAGCCCTTTAGTGAGTGTCTGGATGCTGGTATTTTGATATGAGACAATAAAACGAGGTCTCGGGTTTAGCGTGCTTACTTCGCACGTTAAAGAAACCACCTCAACGAAGGAATTGTGATTGGTAACATTCTGTAGAAAAAAATCCAGTTTCATACATATAGATTACGGAGCATGCTACATTTCATATGGTAAATCCGTTCTGAATAAAGAAATAAAATGACGAAATACCAAACTTTGTCCAATTTTTATTTCGATCGGGAGAGGGGGAAGGGAGAGGACTCTGCGTGACACTCATGTCACTCTTGCCCACACTCAGATTTGTTCAAAGAATCCTAGACAGCCTGTTGTTTTTGTTTTTGGTTGTTTGTTTATGTTTGTTGTTGTTGTTGTTGTTGTTTTCGGGGGTATTTTGGGGGTTGTTCTTGTTCTTCTTGTTCTTGTTCTTGTTCTTGTTCTTCTACTTCTTCTTCTTCTTCTTGTACTTCTTCTCCTTCTTCTTCTTGTTCTTCTTCTTGTTCTTCTTGTTCTTGTTCTTGTTCTTGTTCTTCATGTTCTTCATGTTCTTCTTGTTCTTCTTGTTCTTCTTGTTCTTGTTCTTGTTCTTCTTGTTCTAGTTCTTGTTCTTCTTCTTGTTCTTCTTCTTCTTCTTCTTCCTCCTCCTCCTCCTCCACCTCTTGTTTTCAGAGAGTGCACCCTTTTAGAACTGAAAATATGTCAAAACAACAATAAACATACATAATAATGCCCTTGTCTCCCAGCTGTGTTTTCAAACAATTACATCATCGTGTAGAAATATTTTCGAGTGCAACCTTTTAGAACCGAAAATATGTCAAAACAACAGTAAGTATATATATATGATAATGCCCTTGGCACTCTGCAGTGTTTTCGAACAATTACATCATCGTGTAGAAACATTTGAGTTCAAGTACTAGTACTCACCCAAAGGTTATGTGAAAGGCAGTTCCTTTCTTCTCCCCATTCTGGCAAGAAGCGTCAGAATTTTGTCAGAGGTTTGATGTTTGTGTCTGTATGCGTATCTGTTTATTTTCAAAATGTATGTGTATATGTAACCATATGTTTGTGTGCGTGTGTATAATATGTGTATGTGCAAACTATGAGTACATCAATGTACATTATATGTTCATATTTATGTGTGCATGTGTACCGTTTGTTTATATGTTTATTTTCTATGTATACTACCACAGTGTGTTTTCTAGGTAGGATCTCAGGACCTGGCCAGCTCATGGTTTATGTGCAGGCTTAAGGCTTGTGCCGTGATCATCATGGATCTTCTCCATCACATGGTACCTGTGACGTAAGTGCATATGGAATTCATTCCGAGCGCACAGACGTCATCTTGAGAAATTGAAATTGAAATAATCCTCTCTACACTGCGTATGGCAAACTATATGTATGTGAACATTATATTTTCTTAGTCAATAATGATTTACTGTTTTATATAACACTGAATGCTTACGTATTTTATTTGTACTTTTTTTTAATGATATAAACGAAAAGGAAAGATTAGGAGAGAAAAAGAATGTGTGGAGTTTATGACAGATGCATCACGATGCTGAGAACAGAAAGAATTTAGAACACAAAATATTCTGTAATGTCAAAAACATTTTCCCGTTAACCCTTTGACTCCAGTACCCTATCCACAAACTGTAAAAACTTAACCCCTTGACTCCCTCACCATATCCATCAACTTCCTGTAGGAAGCTGGTGGATAGAGTGAGGGAATCAAAGGGTTAAGTGTTTGCTTTGCTAGCATGGTTGACAATGCAGGATGCAGGGGGTGGGGGGCAGGGTGCAGGAGTGAAAGGGTTAAGATAGACATTGAGCAGACCGACCAGGACTGAGCCTGAAAATTCAAGTCTCGATTCAGCAGTTTAATTGGTTATGCCAATCAGATCGCGAATTATGCACGCTTCAAAAGGTTCTAACTTTACAAAATTACGTTCATGAAATGTTCGCCGAAGCATCCTGTAAGAATCGATTCTGATGAAAATATAAGATTAGCCTGCTATTGCTCAACCTCTGGACTGCAGTAATATAAGCAGACCAATATTAATAAGTGAATGGAAGATAAAAAAAAAAGTTTAATCCAAAACGATCCTTTCTTTTTCCACAAGATGATTGGAAACCAAAATAATTTTACCAACGAGTACTTAGCACTTCTTTCTGTCACATAATTCAGTCAAATTCATTTTCTTGTCTTATTTAACCCTTTGACTCCTACATCCTGTCCGCCAGCATCCTGCATTGTCAACCATGCTAGCGAAGCAAAAACTTACTTCCTTTGACTCCTCCCCGCCCTATCCACCAGCTTCCTGCACAAAGCAAAAACTTAACCCTTTGACTTCCTCACCCTATCCAATAGCTTCCTGCACAAAGCAAAAGCTTAACTCTTTGACTCCGTCACCCTATACACCATTTTCCTGCAGGAGGCTGGTGGATAGGGTGAGGGAGTCAAAGGGTTAAGTTTTTGCAGTTGGTGGATAAGGTGCTGCAACCAAAGAGTTATTTTTTCTCTCTTTTGTATGCCGTCTGCATGGTAAGACCACATATAGCGATACATGTGCCCATTTTTTTCCAGTTCCTTTCGGTTACAACGAAGCAGGGGAACTGTAGTCGGCCTCCTGTCATTCCACTTGATAGAGGCAACATGGCTGCAATACATGTTCAGCTGTTTGCTTTTTTTACCGCAGGGGGCAAGTTGGTGTAGGCGTCAGTTGTTCTTGCTCTTCTTAAGAGCGTTGAGGAAGTTGTGGCCGGTGTGGAGCCTCATCATGTCCCCTTGCTGCTCTCTGGATAAAAGGATTTTATCTGGTTTCAAGAAAATGGAGAATAAGAACAGAGAGCGGTTAAGGTGATAATTTAACTCTTTGATCCCACATACTGTCCACCAACTGCAAAAAAATTAACCCTTTGACTCCCTCAACCTATCCACCAGCTTCCTACAGGAAGCTGGTGGATAGGATGAGAGAGTCAAAAGGTTAAGCTTTTGCTTTGCAAGAATGATTGACATTACGGGATGTTGGTGGCCAGGGTGCCGGAGTCAAAGGGTTAAGTGAGATGTTCTATATTTTCATGACTGAGTGAGAGAACAATTTCGTTCATATTTTAAATGATTGGAGTTTCTTCAAGACGGATTCGTAGCACTCTCAAACTTCCATACGTGCTCCACCCAAATCTGCCAATAATCATATCTAGCAAATTCCTCGAGCGTTCGTGAAAGCTTATGCGTTGGCAATGTCTTGAAATGAGAAAAGAAAGAGGATCTATGAAACACGGCCACCACTGGAATGATTGAGGCATTTAGATGGGCATCGAACACGCCTTTTTTTTATATTTCCTGAGTAGATTGAACGTGAGTCATGAGATCTTGAGTCCACGGTTCTATCAAAGGAGTTTTGTTACCTTTTATTCATTCATGTTTTGTTCTACAATGACCAGACATCAATATTCAATGTAATAACAAAAAATAGTATCAATCCATACACATAAGAGAAGTATTTTGGAATCTGACAACATACAACATACAGGAAATAATTAACAATACATAAAGCAGTGGAGGTTTCAAACTGAATATCAATATCTAAAAACGTGTCATAAAGATGAATTTTTTCTTTGTTGGAAAAATGGTTGCTTAAAATTATTCCATTGAGCATTAAAGACGGACAAGTGAAAGTGTTCTTTTTCTTCATTATGGTGTTCAGTTTTGAATCTTACATTCTCTATCAAAAGTTAACCCGTCCGCGTTTTAAGAAAATGAGACCATGACAACTGATGTTGATGGAAATATGTTTCTGTCTGTCTGTCTGTCTGTCTGTCTGTCTGTCTGTCTGACTGTCTGCCTGTCTGTCTGTCTGTCTGTCTGTCTGTCTGCCTGTCTGCCGGCCTGTCCATCTGTTTTATTGTTTTGTTTCGTTTTTGTTTCTGTTTTCTGTCTGTGGCGCTTAATTGATTAGAAAATTGTAATAGCCATTGATTTTATATTTCACCAAGAGCAAATCCTTTGTCAGATTTCATTAAAACTTTTAGTTCGTTAACAAGAATCACCAGAGCAACAATACCTCACCACTGATCGGACAATCACATCCAAGCTTCTGAGGCCACACGGTAGCCATCTCCCCAGGTGAATAGGGCTGTCCATTCGCTGCATGACCCATTCTGAACAAACAAACAATCAAAAACAGAAAAAAAGAACAATCACTAAATATTTTTACTGACGTTTGACAAGTGATTTTTCTATTAATATTTGATTAAAACAGTCAATGGAAGTTATAATACCCACATCCCAATCTTAAATTTCATACAGTGGATTTACGTATCTGAATCCGAAATGCACAAAACAAATGAAAACCCTACTGAGCATCAAAAGGACATGAAAGAAACCCATCAAAGCATCATTTATATTGACGTAACTCGAGTGATTTTTAATCAATGTTGATTTCATTTAAATTCTAATTTGACATAGATTTCTAATTATCACATCGTCTACGTGCATTGAGCAGTGTTGGTGTATTTTAAACCATACCCCTAAACACACATTCAAAAGAAAGAAAATTAGCATAGCTTGACTTTTTCAGTCCAAAATTTACAGCAAAAAAATTGGCCACATTTCTCAAGCAGAGGAGACAAAATCCCCCTTCATCCAAACAGCCGTGTTGATAGATGGAGACAGGCCGGAACCAAAAGGGAGGTAATAAGAAAGGCTGCAGCAAAATACGCTGTGTCTTGGGGCCTGATTGTAATGGAAACCACGTAATGCAGGCATCATTAGAGTAATCTCCCCGGAAATCAAGCAAATATTGTATCTTTACGTTTTATTGGTGTCAGTGACATTTTCAAGTGTAATGATGTTTCCAAGTGTAAGAGTTTGAATGAATGAATGAATGAATGAATGAATGAATGAATGAATGAATGAATGAATGAATGAATGAATGAATGAATGAATGAATGAGGTTCGAAGTGCACAATGTTCGTATCTACAAGCTGAAGAACGGGTTTCACGCCAAGGCTATTGATTTTGACACACATCTTAGTTTTCTTTCTTTTGTTTTAGATTATACAGACTAGCAATGGTAGATGACTAAAAGCTGGCATACTGGATAGTATCTATACCATTGGAAAAAAAATTCATATATCTCTCTCTCTTTCTCTCTCTCTCTCTCTCTCTCTCTCACTCTCTGTGTCTCTGTCTGTCTGTCTGTCTGTCTGTCTGTCTCCCTGTCTCTCTGTCTCTCTCTCTCTGTCTCTGTCTCTCTCTCTTTCTCTCTCTCTCTCTCTCTCTCTCTCTCTCCCTATCTCTCTGTTCACCTCTCTTTCACACTCTTTGTATTCCTCTCTCTCTCTCTTTGTGTTCACCTCTCTCTCTCTTTCTCTTTCTCTCTCTCTCTCTTTCTCTCTCTCTTTCTCTCTTAATAAACTCAAACTGGATTTCTGGAATTCAGATACATAGTCAATGGTTCCATCACTATGCCTGCAAAGCTACAAGATGCACATGCTTCACATGATTCTAACATTCAAAGATACTAAAGTTCAAAGAATTTTCATTGAATGAATTTCTGACGAAATAAAGTATAATCCTACCCATGTCTGGCCCAAACTTCATCGTAATGGTTCCTTGAATGAAAAATATATAAATGGAGTAAAAGATTTCAACAAATGTATTTCCTTTTGTGTCGCAATAGATGATTGCAAGCCACAGAAACATCGGCAACAAACCTATTGCATGTTTTCCTATAATATGTTCTATTCTATTTCATATTATTTTGATTTATTTTATTTTGTTTCATTTTATCTTATTTTGCTTCATTTTATTTCATTTTATTCATTTTGTTTTGTTTTGTTTTAATTTGTTATATTTTATTTTATTTTATTTTATTTATTTCATTTTATTTTATCTTATTTTATTTTATTTTATCTTATTTTATTTTATTTTATTTTATTTTATTTTATTTTATTTTATTTTATTTCGTTTTATTCTATTTATTTCGATATTTTGTTCATTTCATGTTATCTTTTTATGTGTGAACTGGAAGAAACAAAATGGAAGGACAAAACGACAGAGCGTAATTGAAATAAGGATGTCACATTTTTCGATTGATGCATGATTTAGAGAGAGGGATTTCCTCTTCCATTGAGAAAGCCAAGCCGGTGACAAATTTTGAAAAAGTGATTCTCTGGCTATCTGGCTGTCTGTATATCTGTCCCTCGGTCTGTCTCTCTCTCTCTATGTATGTCTTTCTGTCTGTCTTTAAGCCTTTTTGAGTAATCTAGATATGTGCCTGATGTATGTATGTCTGTTTTGTGTGTTTATTTCACGTTGTGTTCGTAAAATAAAATCTCAAATCACCAAGGCTTTCCCATCTCATTAAGAACAGACCTTTGCCAGATTTCATCCATACATAGTATAGATAGATAGATAGATGATAGACAGACAGATAGACAGATAGATAGATAGAGATAGATAGATAGATAGACAGATAGACAGATAGATAGATAGATAGACAGACAGATAGACAGATAGATAGATAGATAGATAGGTAGATAGAAAGATAGATAGACAGATAGATAGATAGATAGACAGACAGACAGATAGTAGATAGATAGATAGACAGACAGACAGACAGATAGATAGACAGATAGACAGACAGACATACATGTATGTATATATATATTACACATACATATATATATATATATATATATATATAGAGAGAGAGAGAGAGAGAGAGAAGAGAGAGATGTGTGTACATACACACATATATATATATATAGAAAGAGATGTATATGTATATATATACAACATATCAAACGTCTTTCATGCATGGATCAATTTTATCGTGACTAAAACTACGGCCTAAGCCACGCATATGAAAATGAAAACTTACTGTAGGTCAGTCATTCCTTTCTTAACATTTACAGCAAAAGACAAATTGGCCACATTTCACAGTGAAGGACAGAGGAGGGACAATCCTTTTTCTGCCAAACGACCATGTTGACAGATGGAGACAGGCCAGAACCAAAAGGGAGGTAATAAGAAAGAATGCAGCAAAATACGCCCGCAATACGTCTTGGGACCTGATTCTAATGGAAGCCACGTTGTGTGGGCATCGTTAGAGTAATCCTCCCTGGAAATCAAACAAGTACTGTTTTTGGACGTTTTACTGCTGTCACCGGCGTGTTGAAGTTTAAGAGCTGAACCAAGTGTTTTTATGCATATTTGTGTTAGAATACTCTCTCCCTCTCTCTCTCTCTCTCTCTCTCTCTCTCTCTCTCTCTCTCTCTCTCTCTCTCTCTCCTCTGTCTGTCTGTCTGTCTGTCTCTCCTTCTCTCTCTCTCTCTCTCTCTCTCTCTGTTTTTCTGTCTTTATCTCTGTCTGTGTCTGTGTCTGTCTCTCTTTCTCTCTCTCTTTCTTTCTCCCTCCCTCCCTCTCTCTCTCTCCCTCCTCTTTCTCTCTCTGTGTCCGTCTATTTCGCTCTCTCTCTTTATCTCTCTCTGTCTTTATCTCTCTCTCTCTTTATCTCTCTCTCTCTCCCTCTCTCTCTCTCTCTCTCTCCTCCTCTGTTTCTGTCTTTGTCTCTGTCTCTGTCTGTTTCTTTCTCTCTCTCTCTCTCTCTTTCTTTTTGTCTCCCTCCATCTCCCTCTCTCCCTCCTCTTTCTCTCTGTCTCTGTCCGTCTCTCTCTGCCAGTCTCGCTCTCTTTCTCTCTATCTCTCCCTGTCTCCCTCCCTCCTCGTCTTTCTCTCTCTCTCTCTGTCCGTCTATCTCTCTCTCTCTTTCTTTCTCTCTCTCTCTCTCTCTCTCTCTCTCTCTCTCTCTCTCTCTCTCTCTCTCCCCTCTTCCTTTCTCCCGCTCTCTGACTTAAATTGAAACTGGAACTCTGAAATTCAAATCGTGGGTCAAATTTAAGTCTGGAATCTGTTGCTCAGTTTGCCAACCTGCCCACAAGATTTGCATGCTTGCGAAAGTTCTGACATTGAAGGTATTGGCGTTCACAGTATGTTCACTGAATTGATTCTAATGAAATAAACTCAAACTGTATCATGCTATTTCCTGGTTTCGTCATAACTGTTTACTCAATAAAAGAATAAGTGAAATGAAATAGTGAAACAGATAAGTGTTTTCTTTTGAATTCCAAGAGATGGTTGCAAATCACAGAAATATTGGCAACAAGCCCTCAGTTGTATTTTATATTACTTTATTTCCATTTATTTTCCCTTCTTTGTTTTTGTTTTATTTTATGCTATTTCTTTCGAAAATGGGAGAAAGAGATTGTAACCGAAATAACGATGTCACATTTTTCAAATGATGAATGGTTCAGAAAGGGAGATTTTCTGGCTTACTTTGACAAAAACAGAATGGATGATGACATGATAGAGTGACTCTCTTCCTATCTGTCTGTTTATCTGTCTGTCTGGGTTTTTTTTTTCTGTCTGTCCATGAGCCTGTTTGTTTGAAACAGATATGTTAATAATATCTGTTTTATGTATGTTTATGTCTCGTCTTATCTCATCTATTTTCACTTTAATGTGTTAATGGTGACATTTGCTATTTTCTTTTTCTCTCTCTTGTGTTATTGTTTTCGTTTGTACTCTTTGAATTTTAGAACTCTTTTAATTTTGCTTCCTAATTTTGTTTTGTTTTGATATAATGTACAGTAGCAACGCCACATTTACAAGTTAGCCTGTGTGCTAATATTTATATTGTTGGAAAATAAAGATTCATTTCATTTCATTAAGAACAGAACTTGATCACATTCTATTCATACGAATAGCTATATAGATATATATGTCTCGTTCTGTTTATTAAGAAAAAAACTCTCAGATCACCAATAATTCCCTATCTCATTTAGAGTATATCGTGGCCAGACTTCATTCATACATACAACTTGTCAAAGATCCTTTCATGTATTGATCCATTTCAAAGTGACTCAGGCCATGCCCTAACCCACACACACAAAAATGATAGAAATACTACAGCTCAATCATTTCTTTCTCAAATTTACAGCAAAATAATTGGCCCCTTTTAACAAGGAAGAACCGAGGAGAGAAAGTCCCCTTTCAGCCAAACAGCCATATTGATAGATGGAGACAGGCCAGAACGAAAAGGGAGGTAATAAGAAAGGCTGCTGCAAAATACGCTGTGTGTTTTGGGACATGATTCTAATCGAAGCCAGTTATGCGGGCGTCATTAGAGTAATTTCCCTTGAAATCAAACAAATCTCGTTTTTGATGTTTTACTGGTGTCGCTGGCGTGTTGAAGGATAAGAATTGGATTGACTGTTTTTCTGAGGGGGGAGGAGGGTTCATGTTAGAGTGCACTTTCGCTCTCGCTCTCTCTCTCTCTCTCTCTCTTTCTTTCTTTCTCTCTCTCTCTTTCTTTCTCTCTGTCTCTCTCTGCCTCTCTCTGTCTCTCTCTGTCTCTCTCTCTTTCTCTCTCTCTTTCTTTCTCTCTTTCTCTCTCTTTCTCTCTCTGTCTCTCTCTTTTCTCCCCCTCTCTCTCTGCTCTCTCGCTCTCTCTCTCTCTCTCTCTCTCTCTCTTTCCCTCTCTCACATTCTCTCTCACGCACATACATCTACACACACATACACAAACACACAAACACACACACATATACAGACAGAAAGATAGATAGATAGAAAGATAGATAGATAGATAGATAGAGGGATAGATAGATAGACAGACAGATAAACAGACAGCTAGGTACACACATACATACAAACATACATACATAGACAAACAGACAGATAGAAAGATAGATATAGATACGCACACACACACGCACACACATAATATATCTATGTATATACATACCCACACTGAGACGCGCATACACACACACACACACACACACACACACACACACACACACCACACACACACACACACACACACACGCGCGCGCGCGCGCACACGCACACGCACGTACACATACACATACACATACATACACACATACACATACACATACATTCACACTCACACACACACACACGCACACGCACACATGCACACGCACACGCACACATACACATATACACACATTTGAACAAACTTTAATGTTATATATCATAGCTCAAAACGTATAAAGTACGTCCTGTCATGAACGTTTGCAATAGTGTCTATTATAGCTATAAAACAGAACTAAAAACTTGTAAAACTGATAGTGTACATGCAGTGTCCTTTGAATCATGAACGAATATATGCAAAGGCACCGGAAGTAATTTTCCTGCATTTTCAATAATTCAAGTATTAGGCGAGATTGCAGAATGACATTTGGAATCCTCTCTCAAAAGCAAGTCACAACTGTGCCAAAAATATTCAGTGATACCTAAAAGTAGTTTGTTTGTTTGTTCGTTCGTTCGTTCGTTCGTTCGTTCGTTCGTTCGTTCGTTCGTTCGTTCGTTCGTTCGTTCGTTGTTCGTTCGTTCGTTTGTTCGTTCGTTCGTTCATTCGTTCGTTCGTTCGTTCGTTCATTCATTTGTTTGCTCGATTGTTTGCTTGTTTGTTTGTTTGTTCGTTCGTTTGTTTGTTCTTTCGTTTGTTCGTTCGTTTGTTAGTTTGTTCGTACATTTGTTCGTTCGTTCGTTGGTTCGTTTGTTCGTTCGTTCGTTGGTTCGTTTGTTCGTTCGTTCGTTTGTTTGTTTGTTTGTTTGTTTGTTTGTTTGTTTGTTTGTTTGTTATTGATATTCAAACGCCTGCACCATAAAAGCTATGCAATCACCAAAATAAAAAAAGAAAGGTGAAAGATACTGGTGAAACCGGAATCACCGAAAAATTCTCCAAAACAAAGAGTATGGACTGATAATCTTATCGCGTAGGCTTTTTCTCTGTAAGAAAGTATGAACTTACTCTCTCATGTCTCGAATTCAATCCCATCTGTGAAGATAAGACTTGGTCTGTTTGCTGCCCAACCTAATGCTACAATCGTTCTGACGTTGTCAGTGTTGCTAGATCCCTTTCTCTTCTGGTTCAGACGTTCGCCTGCCAGTAACTAAACTCGAGGTTCCAGGATTCATTTCCCTTGAGGCCTCGACGTTTTTGTTCAGTTTGACCCGAAAATCAAAAATTAAACGTGTAGTCCTTCGGAAAGGGATAAAAAAAAACCCAAGTCGGACCCATGTGCCTTATAGCCGGGCATGCTAATGATCCCACGGCAGTTGAAAATGGTGAAGAGGAGGGCATTGCCCGGCTGCCCTGGCATGAAACATTGGACCTTCCCCTTGAAGACCAAATAGCCAGCTTACATTTCTAGAGTCTTGGAAAAAAATTGGTGGCGCTGCACCGCGGCGACGTGCTCTCGACGGGAAGAGCAGCTCGAGTTTCACATGATAACTCCTTTATGACACAGAAAATGAGCCTGAATACAAATATGAATATGAATATGAATATGAATACAATTCAAGACCTTATCAGAGCATAGTGTGTTACACAACATCAAGGGGTTTGCCCGATAGTTGCTGGCAGATTTGAGTGGATCGCATATGGAATTGTTTAAGTGCGATAAATCTTTCTTGAAGGAACTCTGATAAATCTTTCTTGAAGGAACTCTGATAAATCTTTCTTGAATGAATTCTGAACTACTATATCGTAAAGGATATTGCGCATTGCAAAAAAAAAAAGTAATGGGATGTTCTTCAAAATTGGTAGCATTATGTCTACCCCCCAACTGTTGAAACTTCCCCTACGTCTCATTCGCGATTACGATCGGACGATCATCACTACCTTTCGTGAATCAGAGAAATTACACCGCTCCCTAGCGAAGTTCAGGAACCATCTACACTTCACTCTGCACTGCAAACATCACGGCGTCTTTCCCACCAGCCTAAAAATCAAAACTTCGATGAAAGGAACAGCAGCAAAGAATATCATCAATCAGGCACAACGAGCACTCATGAACGAACGCATCAAGCAAATCAACACCCGCATCACTTGTCTGGAAGGGAAAATCCAAGACCTCGAGGAAAGACTGAGCTCTAGCACACTACCAGATGCTATGCTCTCCGAAATCAAAGAGTGGCTAAACAACACACGACGAATAGAATGGGACAAAGTACGCCAACGCCATCGAAAGAAATTCGAACTTCTAGCACCAAAAAACAACAGGAGACAACAGAATGACAAAAGCGAGATTACACCTGTACCGGAAGAAACAAAAAGAAAGACCAAAGAGAGGTGGGTGATCAATCTATCAGATCGCCAACTCACTAAACCAGAACAGGAAGTACTAGAGAAAGGACTAAATTTCGCCGTAGCCCCTAACAAGCTTCCAGTGGTAGACCTCATCACAAGCATTGAAACAGCTTGCAGGTATATTGGCCCTAATTCAGAAGAAGCCACACACTTAAGATCAGACTGTGTCAGAATCATGAAACAGGCCAAACTACCGAAATCCAACTTAACACCGGACCAAAGACGGGCTCTGGCGGATTTAAAGAACGAACACGCCACGATGATCCTACCAGCTGACAAAGGTCGTGCCACAGTCATCATGCCTAGACCCATGTACTATGAGAAGGCAAGCAAACTTCTGGAAGATACTACAACATATGAACGCCTCAAGAAAGATCCTACTTCCAAGTTTTCCAACAAACTGAAAGACACACTGAAACGCCTGAAAGAGACGGACCGCCTGTCTTTAGAACAGTACAGGAAATTATACCCAACTGTGTCCGACGTCCCCAAGTTCTATGGTCTACCCAAAGTCCACAAGAAAGAAGTCCCCTCCGTCCCATAGTCGCATCCAGAGGTTCCATCATGTATGAGACGGCTAGATTTGTGGCGGACATCCTATCACCTCTCGTAGGACACACAGATCATCACATCCACAACAGTGCTGACCTAGTGGAAAAACTGAGTAACTACACCCTCGCTCATGATGAACTCCTTGTGTCATATGATGTCTCTGCCCTATTTACCAGCGTACCAGTGAAAGAAAGCATAGAGATCATACGCCGAAGGTTACAAAACGACCAAACCCTCCACCAACGTACATCTCTCACAGTGGACGACGTATGTGAACTCTTGTCCTGCTGCCTCACCACCACCTACTTCACCTTCCAAGGTGAATTCTACCAACAAAAAGAAGGAGCAGCCATGGGCTCCCCAGTAAGCCCAATAGTAGCCAACCTGTTCATGGAGGATTTTGAAGAGAAAGCATTGGCTTCTTTCCACTCCCCACCACGATACTGGGGGCGCTACGTAGACGACACCATGACTATCCTCCCCCAGCAACTGGTCGAACAGTTCACAGAACATCTGAACAACCAACACCCAGCCATCAAATTCACGAGGGAAGTGGAACAGAACAACTCCATAGCCATGCTGGACACCCTCATCACCAGAACTGATGGCATTCTATCCTTCTCGATCTACCGTAAACCAACTCATACGGACCAATATTTACAGTTCGACAGCCACCAGCCCCTTGAACACAAACTGGGAGTGATTCGAACCCTTACCACAGAGCTAACACCATATGCAGTACCCAAGAGGCAAAAGACAAGGAGACAAACCACCTGAAAAAAGTGCTCACCATCTCGGGCTACAAAAAGTGGGCCTGGAACAGCCCGGGAGGCAGGAAATCCAACACCGCATCCCAACAGCCAGTAAACAACACCAGCGCAAGGGACACATCACCATCCCATACGTAGGAGGTGTGAGTGACGCTCTGTCCAGAAAGATCAGAAAACTGGGGGTGGCTGTACATTCCAAACCTTCCAACACCATACGCAGCCAGCTGGTCACCCCCAAGGACAAAACCAGCAAACTCGACAAAGCTGGCATTATATACAGAATAGACTGCCAGGACTGTAACCAACATTATGTCGGTGAAACTGAACGCCCCCTTCAGAAGAGACTAACAGAACACAAGAGGGACTCTTCTCCAGTAGGAGCTCACCTACACGCCGAAAAACATCAATTCAGTGCGGACAATGTCAACATCCTGGACAGAGAAAATAAGTGGTTCCAGCGAGGAGTCAAGGAGGCCATCTACATCGCAGCCACCAACCCCCCGCTCAACAGGGACCGGGGCCGTTACACCCTGCCCCCGGTGTACCATTCTCTGATTCGATCTCGTGAACTGGGTTCATCCCATGTTCTCGAGATCTGAGTAGAGATTCACGCAGACAGCATTAGAGCGCTGACGAAGATGGCGAGAACGCCATCGAAAGCTACGGAACTGTGAGTAGCGATTTTTACACTGTTGGGAGACCTTGTTCTTCAAAATTGGTAGCATTATAATGGGATGATGTTAAGAAAACTAAAACTCTGCCATACGAGAAAATCTCTATGCTTACCACCACACCGATTCCAGTCAAGCCTTCCTTGCTTGTCATATCACAACCACACAGACAGACTCACAAATCAGAAAAATGGGGAGTGAGGCGCAGACGAAGGGTGTGGGGGAGGAGGGGAGGAAGAAGAGGAGAAAGAGAAAACATCGATAAAAGACAGATCAAACTGTGGAAGGGCAGGAAGAGGAAAAGGTCAAGAGAGGTCACGATGTCTTCCTTCCTCTTTGATGTCCGACACTTATGGCGGTGTGACCACGACAGTAATCCGTCTGATGCCATTTGGAGTGTGGGGGGTTCAAATCACATCATATCACGATACACGGCGTAATTGATGGACCGCCGGGCCTGCCTTGTGCCTTTCACCCCCCCCCCCCCCCCCCCCCCCCCCGAGGAGTCCAGACTGTGTGTGAGAGTTTGAGAGAGAGTTAGACTGATAGAAGGACAGATTGATGGATAAATGGAGAGAGAGAGATTCACCTTTTCCATTCATGAATGAGTCAGAAAGTGTATAAAGTCGAGATCTGATGTCTGGAGTTAAATCCCACCTGGCAGCATGAAAATAATGGAGTTGACGTCGTCGTCGTCGTCGTCGTTGTTGTTGTTGTTGTTGTTGTTGCTGTTGTCGATGTCGTCGTCGTCGTTGTTGTTGTTGTTGTTGTTGTTGTTGTCGTCCTCGTTGTTGTTGTTGTTGTCGTCGTTGTCGTTGTTGTTGTCGTTGTCGTTGTTGTCATTGTTGTTGTTGTTGTTCTTCTTCTTCTTCTTCTTCTTCTTCTTCTTCTTCTTCTTCTTCTTCTTCTTCTTCTTCGCAATTCTTCTTCTTCGCAATTCTTCTTCTTCTTCTTCTTCTTCTTCTTCTTCGCAATTCTTCTTCTTCTCCTTCTTCTTCTTCGCAATTCTTCTTCTTCTTCTTCTTCTTCTTCTTCTTCTTCTTCGCAATTCTTCTTCTTCTTCGCAATTCTTCTTCTTCTTCTTCTTCTTCTTCTCTTCGCAATTCTATTCTTCTTTGCATTCTTCCTTCTTCTTCTTCTTCTTCTTCTTCTTCTTCTTCTTCTTCTTCTTCTCTTCTTCTTCTTCTTCTTCTTCTTCTTCTTCTTCTTCTTCTTCTTCTTCTACCCTTCTTCTACTTCTTCTTACTTCTTCTTCTTCTTCTCTTTTTCTACTTCTTCTTCTTCTTCTACTACTTCTTCTTCTTCTTCTACTTCTTCTACTTCTTCTTCTTCTTCTACTACTTCTTCTTCTTCTCTTTCTATTCTTCTACTTCTTCTGCTTTTTCTTCTTCTTCTTCTACTTCTTTTTCTTCGGCTTCTTTTTCTTCTTCTACTACTTCTTCTACTTCTACTCTTTCTTCTTCTTCTACTACTACGTCTTCTACTTCTTCTACTTCTTCTACTTCTTCTTCTTGTTTTCTGACAATCTTAATGTTTTAATCAATTAATTTGAATACTGTCGATGTTCCATGAGTCCTGTTCTCCTTTCCATTTCAAGACCTTGCCAGCGCATACAAGTTTTGCGCAGGCTCGAGAATCGTGCACAGTTAATTACTGGTAGATTTGGTGAAGCGCATATGGAAGTGTGGAGTGCATTGAATGCTTGCACAAACTTCAGACTGCAACTTTGAAGTGTGTGTGTGTGTGTGTGTGTGTGTGTGTGTGTGTGTGTGTGTGTGTGTGTGTGTGTGTGTGTGTGTGTGTGTGTGTGTGTGTGTGTGTTAAGTGGGGCGAGTGAGTGGGGTCTCAGCTGTCTAACCCTGATTCAAGCTTGTGATGTTTTGATCCCATTTATAGTGTCGGGTTCAAATCACATCACATCACGATACGCGGCATAGTTGATGGACCACTGGACCCGCTTTGTCCTTTTAATCTCGAAATGAAATTGAAATAAAATAACCAAGTAATAAATTTTCATTTTCCAACAGGATAGATACGTATCCAGAGCAAGATTGAGGTAGCCGAAATGTGGATTCTAAGAAGAATGTTGAGAGTTCCATGGACAGCAAAGAAAACAAACGAGTCAGTCTTGATGGAGGCAGACACAAGAAGATCATTGATTAAGAAGATTAGGAAAAGACAAACAACAGTCATAGGCCATTTTATGAGGAAAGGGGAATTAGAGCACCTGGTCACAACAGGAAAGCAGGAGGGAAAGAGAACACCAGGTAGACCCAGGGCAAAAATATTGGACTGACTTGCAGGACAGAGAGGGTGGAAGATACGCTTGCGGCGACAAGGGATAGATACATACTGAGGGCCATGATCGCCAACGCCATGCGGCAGGGCACATGATGATGATGATGTTAGATACGTATATCTCGTTGCTAATCTACTTGTATTGAAATAAACGAGCAGAGTCTACACAGTCTGACACTGAGAGCTTAAGAGTGTGTGTGTGTGTGTGTGTGTGTGTGTGTGTGTGTGTGTGTGTGTGTGTGTGTGTGTGTGTGTGTGTGTGTGTGTGTTGTGTGTGTGTGTGTGTGTGCGCGTGTGTTTGTTCTGTTTTGTTTTGTTTGGCTTGGTTTGGTTTGGTTTGGTTTGTTTTGTTTTGTTTTTTGGATCGTGGCACTTAAGGAGATTTCCTTTGTGCTCGCCTTTTTTTCCGATTTTCCACGCCACCTTAGTAAATTAATGGCCACAGAAGCTGGTGCAGTTTTTACAATGAGATGATGATGATGGCGATGAGGATGATAATCATGATGTGGGACGGGCGTCATTAGAGTAATTTCCCTTGAAATCAAACAAATATTCATGATGCTATGGAGTTTCATCTAGGATTGAGACTGCAATACAGGGCTGTGAGCTACACATGCTATCATAATATATCCTGCCGTCAAACAGGCCTGAGAGATACAGACACTTACGGTGGTGGTCAAAATAGTTCAGCAACATCTTCAGTGACGCATCCATGACGTGGATGAGACTCGACTGTGTGGTCCCAGTCTTCCCAATGAGCCTACAGCACGCCCAACTCTGGGTAGGAGCTGGTTAGAACCGAAAAATCCCAGAATTTTTTAAGGGACTGATAGGGATTTGCACCTACAACCTTCTAGTCTGTAGTCCGTTGCGTTAACCACTACACCACGGCGACTGGTACTTGAGAGAGAGTTATTCAGAGAGAAAGACAGGATGACGGCTAAATGAACAGACAGATGAACCTTTTCCTACTATGAGAACGACTTAGAAGTGTGGGAGTATGACTGAGGTTAGTCAAAGAGCTAAAGGTGTTTTTTTTTCTGTCTGGTAATATTGTAGACGGGGGATTGATAAACACGATGGTCGATTGTGCCTTCTGAAAGTCCTAGGAAGATGTCTGGCACTCGTGTCGGAATGACCATGACTGTAATCGGTCTGATTCTGTTTGGAGTGGGAGGGAGGGAAGGGTAGAGACAAATCACATCAAAAAGATGAAAGTTGTTCCTCAAGCCCTGAGGTCGTCTGGGAGCGAGATGGTAAACACCTCGACTGTGTTTCCTGATCACAACAGGAATGCTGGAAGGAAAGAGAGAGCACCAGGTAGACCCAGAGAGAAAATATTGGACGGACTTACAGGGTGGCTGAGGATGGACAGGGTAGGAGATGTACTTGCAGCGACGAGGGATAGATACATATGGAGGGCCATGATCGCCAACGCCATACGGCAGGGCACAAGATGGTGATGATGATGTGTCTCATGGCGAGCATTATGAGGGTTCCAACACTCACATCCTCCATGTTTTACTTTTCCAACATGAACAGGGTCAGGCACCTATTCACAGCTGGGTGAACATGAGGCCACAGGTACAAAGTGTTTGCCTCTGTACAATCAGACTGGAAGATGGGAGCTCTTCCACCGAGACGTTGTAACGTCTTAGACTCACTCACGCAAGGAAATGGATTGATCTGTCTGTCCATCTGTCTGTGTGTCCATTTCGCTCTGTATCCTCGTCACATCGTAATCACTGCTGTATGGAAGAGTAATGTAGTGTAAAAAAAATCTAGTTCCAACACACTCGTCCTTGGATGTGAGATGTTCAGAACTGCAGAGGTTCGTAGTCCGACTGGTAAAAAAATGGACAGCTTTTTCTTCCTGCGGTGCTAGTCGGAAGATTTGAGCAACATCCTCAGTGAAGTGGATGAGACACGACTGTGAGGTTCCAGTCTTCCCAATGAATGAGCCCATAGCATGCCCAACTCTGGGTAGGAGCCGGTTAGAGCCGAAAAATCCCACAACGATTTTCGAAAGGACCGATGGGGATTCGAACCCACAACATTCCAGTCGGTAGTCCGTTGTTGCTAGCCACTACACCACGGCAACTGGTTGTCTTGCAGTATCTTTATTTCTATATAACACCACCCCCACCACCCCCTATTAACCTGTCTCAGAGTCGGAAGGCTCAGACCTCTCAGGAAGCAAAAATACGAGGTGAGCTCAATGGTTCATTAATTACACTGTGTATCGTGATGTGATATGACTTAAGCCCACACTCCAGATGGAATCTGACCGTTTACAGTGATGGTCATATTGCCTTGACTGTCCAGTGTGACTTCCCTTGACCTCTTACTCATGAGATCTCTTCATGGTGTTAATTCTGAGCCGTTTATCGTTCTTCGTTCTTGTTTCTTGTCCGTCTCTCACTTTTTGTCCGTCTGAGTTGTACTTATGATTTGACAGACTGAGATAAGTACGGTTGGGGACTGGTGATGTGGTGATGGTGTTGGTGGTGGGGTGTCAGTAGTGCGTGTGCGTGTGTGTGTGTGTGTGTGTGTGTGTGTGTGTGTGTGTGTGTGTGTGTGTGTGTGTGTGTGTGTGTGTGTGTGTGTTTGGGTGTGTGTGTGTTGGGTGTGTGTGTTTCTTTGTTTGTGTATGCGTGTGTATATGTGTATGCGGGCGAGGACGTGTGTATGTGTGTGTTTGTGTCTGTGTGAAATAGAGAGGGAGAGACAGAGAAAGAGAAAAACAGGCAGACAGACAGGCAGACAGAGACAGACATACAGGCATGCAGGCAGACAGACAGACAGACAGACAGAGACAGATACACAGAGAGAGAGAGAGAGAGAGAGAGAGAGCGGCTCAAGGTTCAATATTCACAGGATTTATATGACATAGGCCAACAACCCCTATCACAGCGTCAGGATGGAGTTTCCACGAGAATGTGGAACTGATGAAGAGAAAAATTCATGTTATGTTAATACATCGAATAGGTAAACAATCTTTTTCACACACACACACACACACACACACACACACACACACACACACACACACACACACACACACACACACACACATATATAATCACACACACACACACACACACCCACACAAACACACACACACACACTACATATATACATGCATACCTCCCTCCCTCTCTGTCTTTCTGTCGGTCTCCCTCCCCTCTCTCTCTCTCTCTCTCTCTCTCTCTCCTCTCTCTCTCTCTCTCTCTTTCTCCAAATAGGATCAGACCCATCACTGTAGTGATCACACCGTCACAAGTGACAGGCATGACCTGTTGTAACTTCCTCTCCACTTTCCCTTTCTCACATCATTCGTGTCTCTCGCAGACTGGTTGGTTCTTTGATGGAGCCGTGGACGCAGGATCCATTCAATATCTCGAGTTCAATCCCAGCCGGCAACATTAAAAACTGGCCTGTTCGCTGCCCGTCTTAACGTTTCCATCGTTCTCGTGGGTGTCAGCTTTGTGCTTCAAAGGTCCCTTCTCCCCTCCTCTCCCCCTCCCCAACATCCCGCCCATCTCCTTTCAAGATTTGCCAGCGCATAGAGTTTATTTTCAGCAGGCTCAGGGAGTCTGCCAGATAATTGCTGGCGGATTTAGATGGAGCTCATATGGAATTGTCTGAATGTGATGAATCACTTTTTAAAAAACACCGAAGTGCAAAGCCTACTTCCCCCCCCCCCCCTCTCTCTCTCTTTCTCTCTCTTTCTCTCTCTCTCTCTTTCTCTCTTTTCTCTCTCTCTCTCTTTCTCTCTCTCTCTCTCTGTCTCTCTCTCTCTGTCTCTCTCTCTGTCTCTCTCTCTCTGTCTCTGTCTCTCTGTCTCTCTCTCTCTGTCTCTCTCTCGCTCTCTCTCTCTCTCACTCTCTCCTCTCTCACTCACTCACTCTCTCTCTCTCTGTCTCTCTCTCTCTCTCTCTCTCTCTCTTTCTCCGCCTTCTCCGTCTTTGTCCTCTTTGTCCTCCGTCTGTCAGTTACTTTTGACGGATGAGATGGTGAAACAGTTAAACGTCAGACTTCCGATCAAGGACTCAAGTTCGATCCGCTTAGAGACCTCTGCTTAGTCGATAAAGAATGGATAGGGGTTTTTTTCCCCGACCTTCCAGGTCAAGATGTACGCAGTGCCTAAATCCCTTTTGTGTGTACACGCATGTTTCAGTGTCAGTTTCAGTTTCAGTTTCTCAGGATGAGGTCTCCGCGCTCGGAACGAATTCCATATGCAATAACGTCACAGGTGCCACGTGTTTGGTGACCGTGGCACTAGCATTATGCCTGCACATAAACCCATGAGCTGGTCATGTCTTGAGGCCCTGCCTAGACTATGTTTTACCTAATCTAAATTTTATACTGGTATTTTATCAGCCTACCACTGGAATAATCTTGGTTACATGTAAATGAAACGTGTATGTGTGTATCTTACCTTCAAAAAAGGAATACCAAATATGCACGTTAAAGATCCTGTGAGTCATGTCAGTGAAGGTTATGGAAACATGTAAATACCCAGTATGTACGTCCATTAAATATGCAACAACACATTGGAATGTTATCAGCTCGCCTAACATTTTTCTCCATGCTCCGTGAAAATGTTTGATTATGTGTAATGCGAGTGAACTCAAATGGGTTTGTAACCTAGTGTTATACAAGAACAATTTATGATGATAATAATAATAATACCGGCAAACACTGATGGCGCTGTACTGCGGCGACGCGTTCTACCTTGGGTAAGCGCCTCAAAATTTTCAAGGTACATCCTGTGTGACAACAATCGCAAGAAAGAAAGAAAGCAAGACAGGAAAAGGAAACAACCAGCCAACCAACCAACCAACCAACCAACCAACCAACCAACCAACAACAAACAAACAAACAAACAAACAACCAACCAACCAACCAATCAAACAATCAACCAACCAACCGACCAACCAACCAACCAAGCAAACATCAAACCCTAATATAAATGCACACAAATAAAGCAACACTAAACTAAAAACAAAAGTATGGACACACACTGAGTACAGATGTACAAGTTTCTATTATAAGTACAGACACAGAGATCGACCTGTGAACAGACAGACAGACAGACAGACAGACAGACAGACAGAGACAGAGACACGGAGAAATAGGCAGAGAGAGGCAGCTCAAATTTTACAAGGTACATCCTATGTGACAATAAATGGAAGAAAGAAAACAAGACAGAAAAAGGAAACAACCAACCAACCAACCGACTGACCTACAACCAACCAACCAACCAAACCAACCAACCAACCAACCAACCGACTGACCTACCAACCAACCAACCAACCAACCAACCGACCAACCAACCTAACATCAAACCCTTATGCAAATGCATACAAATAAAGCAACACTAAACGAAAAACAAAAATATGGACACACATTGAGTACATATGTACAAGCGCCTGTAAGCACAGACACAGATAACGACGTATGAACAGACAGACAGACAGACAGACAGAGACACAATGACAGAGAGAGAGAGAGACAGAGACACAGAGAAAGAGACAGAGAGAGGGAGAACGTGATGATCCAATTCCTTACAGGATGAAAAATGAGAATGTCAATAAGGCAGACACGCATAAGTCAATTCTTATGTCAGAACATCTTCACAACTTGTTGCTATTTGTATATTGGTTGCTTGCTTGCTTGCTTGCTGCTTGGTTGTTTGGTTGGTTGGGTGGGTGGTTGGGTGGTTGTTGGCTGGCTGGCTGGTGCTAGGTGGTTGGTTGGTTGGTTGACTGGCTGGCTGGCTGGCTGTGGCTGGCTGGTTTTTTTGGTTGATTGGTTGATTGGTTGTTGGTGGTTGGTTGGTTGGTTGGTTGATTGTTGGTTGTTTTGGTTGTTGGTTGGTTTGGCTGGCTGGTTATGTTTTGTTGGTTGGTTGTTGGTTGGTTGTGTTGGTTGGTTGGTTGGTTGGTTGGTTGGTTGGTTGTTGGTTGGTTGGTTGGATTGGTTGGTTGCTTGGTTGCTTGGTTGTTGTTGTTGGTTGGTTGGTTTTGTGGTTGGTTGGTTGTTGGTTGGTTGGTTGGTTGGTTGGTTGGTTGTTGGTTGGTTGGTTGGTTTGATTGGTTGGCTGGTTAGTTTGTTGGTTGGTTGGTTGGTTGGTTGATTCGTTGCTTGCTTGCTTGCTTGCCTGCTTCTTTCTTTTTTTTTTTCTTTCTTTCTTTCTCCATTCGTTTGTGCGTTCTTTCAACTGTTTGTTTGTTTATTTTTCTTTGTTTGTTTCTTTCTTTCTTTTATTTGTTTGTTTGTTTATCTATTTATTTACTTATCTATTTATTTGTTTGTTTGTGCCACATTGGGTTGTTGTTGTTGTTGTTGTTGCTTTTGTTGCTGTTGTTGTTGCATTTGAGCTGCTCTTTCTGGGGAGAACACACCGCTGCAGTGTAGCTCCGTCAGGTTTGCTGGCATTACAGTTATTGCCAGTGTCAAAAACGTGACAGTAACGAAACGAAGTCTTCAACATAAATCTGCCAAGTCTGGAACTAGTAGGAATATTCAGTCACATGCACAACCTCTCACCCACCCACCAACCCACCTCCAAAAACCACCACGCTCCTACCACCACCACCACCACCACCACCAACCCCACCACCCAACCCACCCCTATCAATCTCCCTTGGTGACGGAAGGGTCTGTGGGTGACTTCGTGTCTGAGGGGAAAAAATCTATGGGCTCTGAAAATACGGAACTCAGTTCCCAGACCTCTTGCTCTCTGCATGATCGCCTATGATGAATTATGGCGTGGTGAGCTGGAAGATGTTTCTAACATACTGTTTCCCTTTTTTCGTTAAAAAAGAAAAAGAAAGAATAGTGTGGTTCCTCTGTCTCTCTTTCTCTCTGTCTCCGTCTCTCTCTATTTTTGTTGTTCTGTCTCTTCTTTCTTTCTCTCTTTCTGTCTGTCTTTCTCTGTCTGCCTGTCTGTCTGTCTCTCTCTCTCTCTCTCTTTCTCTGTATCTCTGTTTCTGTCTGTCTGTCTGTCTGTTTCTGTCTCCCTCTCTTTCTTTCTCTCTCTTTCTTTCTCTCTCTCTCTCTCTCTACCTTTGTCTCTGAACTCCAAGACTGAAGTTACGCCCTCACTCCCACAAGCACACACACGCACGCACACACACACACACACACACACACACACACACACACACACACACACACACACACACACACACACACACACAAGGTTTTTGTTTATATATATATAGAGAGAGAGACAGACAGACAGACAGACAGAGAGAGGGAGGGAGGGAGGGAGAGACAGACAGACAGACAGACAGAAAGACAGAGAGGCAGAGACAGACAGACAGACAGAGAGTGGACAAACAGACAGACAGAAAGGAGACAGAGACACAGAGAGATACAGAGACACAAAGAGAGACAGAGACAGGGAAAGAGCATGCTAATCCAGTTCCTTCCTGGATATAAAGCGATAACAAGACAATCACGCACAAGTCAGTTTTTAATATCAGAACATCTTAACAAATTGTTGCTGTCTGTTGGTTGGTTGGTTGGTTGGTTGGTTGGTTGGTTGGTTGGTTGGTTGGTTGGTTGGTTGGTTAGTTGGTTGATTGGTTGGTTGGTTGGTTGGTTGGTTGGTTAGTTGGTTGGTTGGTTAGTTGGTTGGTTGGTTGGTTGGTTAGTTGGTTGGTTGGTTAGTTGTTTGGTTGGTTAGTTGGTTGGTTGGTTAGTTGGTTGGTTAGTTGGTTGGTTGGTTGGTTGGTTGGTTGGTTGGTTGGTTGATTGGTTAGTTGGTTGGTTTAGTTTCGTTTGTGTTTTTTGTCACAGTGGATTTTGCTTGCAAAAGTTGAGCTCTTCCCCCCAAGGGAGACCGCTGCTGCAGTACAGTGCCTCCAATAATTTTTGGTATCACAGTTATTGCTAGAGTCAAAAACGTGACATTAAGAAAACGAAGTCGTCAACATAAATCTGCCAAGTCTGGAACTAGTAGGAACGTTCAGTCACATACACAGCCCCCACCCACCCACCTCCAAAAATCACCACGCTCCTACCACCACCACCTCCACCAACCTCACCACCCAAACCATCCATATCAATCTGCCTTGGTGACGGAAGGGTCTGTGGGTGACTTCGTGTCTGAGGGGAAAAAAAAATCTATGGGCTCTGAAAATACAGACCTCAGTTCCCAGACCTCTTGCTCTCTGCATGATCGCCTATGATGAATTATCGCGAGGTGGGCTGGAAGGTTTTTCAAACCTACTGTTTCCCTTTTTCATTAAAAAGAGAAAAAAAATAGTGCGGTTCCTCTGTCTCTCTTTCTCTCTGTCTCTGTCTCTGTCTGTTTTTGTTTGTTTGTTTGTTTGTTTGTTTGTTTGTTTGTTTGTTTGTTTGTTTGTTTGTTTGTTTGTTTGTTTTGTCATGCTGTCTCTTCTCTCTTTTTCTCTTTCTGTCTGACTGTCTCTGTCTCTGTCTCTGTCTCTCTCTGTATCTCTCTCTCTATCTATCTCTCTCTCTCTCTCCCTGTTTTTCTGTCTGTCTGTCTCTCTCTATATATATATATCTATCTATCTATCTATCTGTCTATCTATCTATCTATCTATCTCTATCTCTCTCTTTTCTCTCTCTCTCTCTGTCTATGTCTATGTCTCTGTCTCTGTTTCTCTGTCTATGTCTCTGCCTCTGTCTCTCTATCTCTGTCTGTCTCTCTCTCTGTGTCTCTCTCTGTCTCTCTGCCTCTCTCTCTGTCTCTCTCTCTGTCTCTCTGTCTGTTTGTCTGTCTGTCTCTCTCTCTCTCTCTTTCTCTCTCTCTAAACTCCAAGACTGAAGTTACACCCTCACTCCCACAAGCACAAACACATAAAGGAGAGACAGAGATAGAGAGACAGACACACAGACACGCAGGCGGACAGAGACACAGACAGAGAGAGACAGACAGGCAGACAGAGAGACAGACAGTCAGAGAGAGACAGAGAGCGTGCTGATCCAGTTCTTTCCTGGTTAAAAAGCGACAACAAGACAAACACGCACAAGTCAATTTTTAATATCAGAACATCTTAACAAATTGTTACTGTCGGTTGGTTGGTTGGTTGGTTGGTTGGTTGGTTGGTTCGTTCGTTCGTTCGTTCATTGGTTCGTTGGTTGGTTGGTTGGTTGATTCGTTCGTTCGTTAGTTCGTTCATTCATTCATGTGTTTGTTCGTTTATCAGTTCGTTCGTTCGTCCGTCCGTTCGTTCGTTCGTTTGTGCATTCGTTTGTTGGATGCTTGCTTGCTTGCATGCTTACTTGGCATGGCTTGTCTTATCTGTTTCGTCTTTTATTACATTGATTGCGTGAGTGAATGAATGAGTGTGTGAGAGAAAGAGAGAAAGTGATCGTGTGTATGTGTGTGGTGAGTGTGTGTGTGTGTGTGTGTGTGTGTGTGTTGTGTGTGTGTGTGTGTGTGTAGTGGTAGAGGTATGTGTGTGTGCGTGTGTGTGTTTGTGTGTGTGTGTGTGTCCTATCTGTCTGTTTGTCTGTCCATCTGTTTGTCTATATATTAGTACCTGTGTCTTTGCCTATACGCGCTTGCACATAATGTACTCTACATATGTCCATATTTTCGTGTTTCGTTTTTTTGTTGCTTTATTTGCACTAAGGTTTTTCTTTCTCTTTCTTTCTTTCTTTCTTTTCTTTCTTTTCTTTCTTTCTTTCTTTCTTTCTTCTTCTTTCTTTTCTTCTTCTTTCTTTCTTTCTTTCCTTTTCTTTTCTTTCTTTCTTTCTTTCTCTTCTTCTTTCTTTCTTTCTTTTCTTTCTTTCTTTCTTTCTTTTTCTTTCTTTCTTTCTCTTTTTCTTTCTTTCTTTTTCTTTCTTTCTTTCTTTCTTTCTTTTTCTTTCTTTCTTCTTTCTTTCTTTCTTCATGCTTTCATGCTTTCTTTCTTTCGTGCCTTCTTTCTTTCGTGCTTTCCTTCTTCTGTTTTTAATCACATAGAATCTACCTTGTAAACTTTGAGCTAACTACCCTAAGAAGAACGCGTCGCGGTAGTGCAGCTCCAGCAGTGTTTGCCATTATTGCAATTATTGCTATTGTCAAAAAAAATCTCAGTCACACACACACACACACACACACACACACACACACACACACACACACACACACACACACACACACACACACACATACACACACACACACACACACACACACACACACACACACACACACACAACAGTATGAACCTGTTCAGTCTGGAACAAGTGGGAATGGGTCTGTCACATGCACAACCGCCCCCCCCCACTACTATCCCTCTAAAACCACCACCCCCATCCTACCACCAACCCTAACCACCCTGTACCACCCCTATCAATCTTCCTTGGTGACATAAGGCTTTGTGGGTGACTTCGCGTCCGTCGGAAAAATCTATGGGTTTTAAAAAACTTGGAATCCCTGTTCCCAGCCCCCATGTGCGCGCCTCGCCACCCTGGACCCCCATCATTCCCACCCACCCACGAGCCCCCCGACCCACCGCCCTCGTTGTTCGCCCATGATGAATTATCGCGAGGTGGGCTGGAAGGTTTTTCAACTTAACTGTTTTCCTCTTTCATAAAAAGATTAGTGTGCTTTCTCGGTCTGTCTCTTTTTCTTTCTGTTTCACTGTCTATTTTTTGTCTATCTATCTGTGTTTGTCTTTCTGTCTCTGTCTCAGTCTATCTCTCTGTCTGTCAGTTCTCCCTTCACTCATTCACTCACTCACTCACTCACTCACTCACTCACTCACTCACTCACTCATCATCTCTCTCTCTCTCTCTCTCTTTCTCTCTTTCTCTTTTTCGAGTGTAAACCCTCTTTTAGAGAAGACTAGATGTTAAAAAGCATGATACGACTCATATCACTATCCCATAGAACTCTAGTTTGATTATGTATCATTGCTTTTTCTTGCTTTTTTTTTTCTTGTTATATCTCTCTGTCTCTGTCTCTGTCTCTGTCTCTTTCTCTTTCCCTCTCCCTCCTCTCTCTCCTCTCTCTCTCTCGTCTTCTCTCCCTCATTCTCTTTTTCTCTCATTCTCCCTTTTCCCCCTGTGTGTGTATCTCTGTTTCTGTCTCTGTCTCTGTCTCTCTCTCTCTGTCTGTCTGTCTGTCTCTCTCTCTCTCTCTCTCTCTCTCTCTCTCTGTCACATCCTCACTGTCTCTCTCTCCATCTCTCTCTCTCTCATCCTCTCTCTCATTCTCGCTTTCTCTCTCTTTCTCTCTCTCTCTCTCTCTCTTTCTCTCTCCTCTTTCTCTCTCTCTCTCTCTCTCTCTCTCTCTCTCTCTCTCTCTCCTCTCCTCTCTCTCTCTCTCTCCCCCTTTCTCTTTATGTCTGTGTGAATACACGCGTGCACGCGCGCATGTGTTTGAGTGAGTGTGTGTTGGGGGGGGGGGCAGTTGCGTTTGTATGGTGAGAGAAAGAGAGAGAGAGAGAGTGTGTGTGTGTGTGAGTGTGTGTGTGGTTGTGTGTGTGTGTGTGTGTGTGTGTGTGTGTGTGTGTGTGCGTGTGTGTGTGTGTGTGTAGTGTCAGAGCGAGAAACAGAAAGGTGAGAGACACAGAACGAGACAGAGACAGACAGAGCGAGAGCGTGTGTGTGTGTGTGTGTGTGTGTGTGTGTGTGCTCGCTGCACGTGCATGAGAATGTTTCAAATGCTCGCTTTGCCGACAGAACCTGAGGTCATGGAGTGTGTCTTGACAAGTGTTAGATGGAAAGTCAATAACTGCATTTACACAGGCTGCAATAAGAAACTCAGGAAACACAAAAAAGGAGAAAATAGAACGAACTAAGCAAGCAAACAAAAATTAGAAAAGAAGGACAAATAAAAAATTAGAAAAGAAAGAGAGAGAAAAAATATCAAGAAGAAACATTGGCATGGTCAAGTTTCTTCTTCTTCTTCTTTTTCTTCTTCTTCTTCTTCTTTGCATTCTTCTTCTTTTCATTCTTCTTCTTCTTCTTCTTCTTCGCATTCTTTCTTCTTCTTCTTCTTCTTCTTCTTCTTCTTCTTCTTCTTCTTCTTCTTCTTCTTCTTCTTCTTCTTCTTCTTCTTCTTCTTCTTCTTCTTCTTCTTCTTCTTCTTCTTCTTCTTCTTCTTCTTCTTCTTCTTCTCTTCTTCGCTTCTCTTCCTCTTCTTCTTCTTCGCATTCTTCTTCTTCTTCGCATTCTTCTTCTTCTCGCATTCTTCTTCTTCGCATTCTTCTTCTTCTTCGCATTCTTCTTCTTCGCATTCTTCTTCTTCGCATTCTTCGCATTCTTCGCATTCTTCTTCGCATTCTTCTTCTTCTTCGTATTCTTCTTCTTCTTCGCATTCGTCGCATTCTTCTTCGCATTCTTCTTCGCATTCTTCTTCTTCTTTGCATTCTTCTTCTTTGCATTCTTCTTCTTCTTCTTCTTCTTCGCATTCTTCTTCTTGTTCTTGTTCTTTCTTCTTCTTCTTCTTGTTCTTCTTCTTCTTCTTCTTCTTCTTCTTCTTCTTCTTCTTCTTCTTCTTCTTCTCTTCTTCTTCTTCTTCTTCTTCTTCTTCTTCTTCTTCTTCTTCTTCTTCTTCTTCTTCATCTTCTTCTTCTTCTTTCTTCTTCTTCTCTTCTTCTTCTTGCATTCCTTTGCATTTCTTCTTCTTCTTCTCTCTTCTTCTTCTTCTTCTTCTTTCATTTCTTCTTCTTCTTCATTCTTCTTCTTCTTCTTCTTCTTCTTCTTTGCATTCTTCTTCTTGCTTCTCATTCTTCTTCTTCTTCTTTGCATTCTTCTTCTTCTTCGCATTCTTCTTCTCTTTCTTCTTCTTCTTCTTCTTGCATTCTCTTCTTCTTCTTCTTCTTCTTGTTTCTTCTTCTTCTTCTTCTTTGCATTCTTCTTTCTTCTTCTTCTCTTCTTCTTCTTCTTTTCTTCTTCTCTCTTCTTCTTTCTTCTTCTTCTTCTTTGCTTCTTTCTTCTTCTTCTTCTTCTTCTTCCTTCTTTCTTCTTTCTTCTTTTGCATTCTTCTTCTTGCATTCTTCTTCTTTCTTCTTCTTCTTTGCATTCTTCTTCTTCTCCTTCTTCTTCTTCTTCTTTCATTCTTTGCATTCTTCTTCTTCTTCTTCTTCTTCTTCTTCTTCTCTCTTCTTCTTCTCTTCTTCTTTCTTCTTCTTCTTCTTCTTCTTCTTCTTCTTCTCTTCTTCTTCTTCTTCTTCTTCTTCTTCTTCTCTCTCCTTCTTCTTCGCATTCTCTTCTTCGCATTCTTCTCGCTTCTTCTTCGCATTCTTCGCATTCTCTTCGCATTCTTCTTCTTCGCATTCTTTGCATTTCTTCGCATTCTTCTCTTCTGTTCGCATTCTTCTTCTTCGCATTCTTCTTCGCATTCTCTTCTTCGCATTCTTCTTCTTCTTCTTCTTCTTCTTCTTCTTCTTCTTCGCATTCTTCGCATTCTTCGCATTCTTCGCATTCTTCTTCTTCGCATTCTTGCATTCTACTTCGCATTCTTCTTCTTCTTTTCGCATTCTTCTTCTTCGCATTCTTCTTCGCATCTCTTCTTCGCATTCTTCTTCTTCTTCTTCTTCGCATTCTTCTTCGCATTCTTCGCATTCTTCGCATTCTTCTTCTTCTTCGCATTCTTCCTTCTTCTTCGCATTCTTCGCATTCTTCTTCTTCTTCGCATTCTTCTTCTTCGCATTCTTCTTCTTCTATTCTTCGCATTCTTTGCATTCTTCGCAATCTTCGCATTCCTCTTCTTCATTCTTCTTCTTCGCATTCTTCGCATTCTTCTTCGCATTCTTCTTCTTGCAATTCTTCTTCGCATTCTTCTTCTTCGCAATTCTTCTTCTTCTTCTCTCGCAATTCTTCTTCTTCGCATTCTTCTTCGCATTCTTCTCGCATTCTTCTTCTTCTTCTTCGCAATTCTTCTTCTTCTTCTTTCATTCTTGACAGTCTGCATGTCATCTTCTCTGGTGTGGCTGAGCCGTTCTTGTCATTCCTGCCGCTGCCTTCCCTCCTCTCTCCTTCCCTATCTTCTCTCTCATCTCTCTCTCTCTCCATCTCTTTCTGTCTGTCTGTCTCTGTCTCTGTCTCTGTCTCTCTCTCTCTCTTCTCTCTCTCTCTCTCTCTGTTTCTTTCTGTCTCCTCTCTCTCTCTCGTCTTTGTCTCTGTCTGTATTGTCTGTCTCTGTCTGTCTGTCTGTCTGTCATCCTCTTTCTCTCTGTTTCTCTGTCTATCTCTGTTTCTCTGTCTCTCTCTCTTGCCTCCCTCTCACTCTCTGTACACTGTCTCTCTGTCTCGTCTCTGTCTCTCGTTCTCTCGTTTTGTCTGTATGTCTGTCTGTTGTCTGTCTGTCTGTCTCTCTCTCTCTCTCTTCTCTCTCTCCTCTCACTCACTCTCTGTCTTGGTGGTCAGCGTAGTATAGTTGGCAACACACATCCTGCCGCTCCGAGTGATACAGATATCATCTTGTGGCCACCCCAGGCTTGAACCCACAACCTTTGATTTGTCAGCGTGGGGCATTAACCACTGAACTAAAAGGTGTACAGATCCGTTGCCCCCACCCCCACCCCGTGACCTGTACGTTATCAACATGGCGCTCTGGTCAATTGGGTGTGGGATGGCTGATTCTTTTGTTGAGCCATGGTCTCCAGAGCTCATATCTCGAGTGCAGTCCCAGCCACAACATTAAAAGCTGACCTGTTTACTGTCCATCTTAATATTTCCGTCATGCTGGTAGTGTCAGCTTTGTGTTTTATAGATCCCATCTCTCCAGCCAACCCCAATCACCTTATCTCCTTCTTAAGACTGTACTAGCGCATAAGGTTTTGCCCAATCTCAGAAAATCTGCTGGATCATTGCTGGCAGATTTGGATGGCGCGCTTATGGAATTATCCGAGTGTGATGAATCCCTTTTGAACAAAATCAAAATTCCATACTCTTACCAACCGAGTTAAGAGTCTTAGATTTGTGGTCTGCCCAAAGGTCTGGACCCACGTACCATGCGTTATGAACACGGGTCCATTCTCCTTCCGTCTACATATTATCATTACCATGTGTCCTGCAGCACAGCGTTAGCGATCATGGCCCTCCATACGAATCTATCCCTTGTCGCTACAAGTACATCTCCCACCCTCTCTGTCTTCATCTACTCTGCAAGTCCGTCCAATATTTTCTCCCTGGGTCTACCTGGTGCTCTCTTTTCCTTCCAGCTTTCCTGTTATGACTAGATGCTCTAATTTCTCTTGCCTCATAAAATGTCCTATAAATGTTGCTTGTCTTTTCCTAATCTTGCTTATTAATGTTCTTATTGTGTCTGCCTTTTTCAAGACTGTCTCGTTCGTTTTCTTTGCTGTCATTGGAACTCTTAACAGTCTTCTGATAAGTCATATTTCAGTTGCATCAATCTTGTTCTGACTTTGTGTGTTGACTGTTCACGCTTCACATTCACAACAATATCGGTTCTATATGACACTGAAGAACTCTCTTTGTTATGTTAAGTGATAGGCATTTCCTGGTAAGAATGCTTTTCATTTATAAACCTGACGCAATGCTTTTCATTTATAAACCTGACGCAAACACAAAAAATAATTCATAGTGGTTATTGGATAATGCATACTTCAAATATTTTGGAATAAATACAATATGGGTCACACAATGATGCTTCAATAATACTATAGGAACATATAAATAGGTTTGCAAGACACACATCACTAGAATTTAACTTTATGGTAAGGCAAAGTATTTTCTCACATCAATAGAATTTCACTTAATGTTAAAGGCAAAGGCAAACTCTCCTCTTAAGTGCTGTATAGATTATGTTGTCGGATTTCTAATTGTACGCTCGAGTTTTTTTAAGCCATGAGCATTATTGACCTGAAATCAATTGGATTATGGTAGTATTTTGGCTGAATTAACTGGAGTCTTAGATCTTCAAGGGCTGGACAACATAGAATGAAATGATTTTCATTTTCAGTAACGCTTTTACATAATGGATATTTCGCTGCTTCTTTATCACGTCGTTTATATCTTAAACTATTCACTGAGTGCACAGAGAAAGAGACAGACAGACAGACAGAGACAGTGACAGACAGAGACAAAGACAAACAGAGACAGAGACAGATATACAGATAGAGACAGAGACAGAGAAGACACACAGACACACAGACACATAGAGACAGAGAAAGAGACAGACAGAGAGAAGAGAGACAGAGACAGACGGGGAGACAGATACAGACCCAGAGACAAAGACAGACAGACAGACTGAGACAGAGACAGAGAGAGATACAGCATCATACAGTATGAACCAATCTCCCCATTCTTTAAAGGAAAGCACAGTGAAATCGATGGCCAGTCGTCCCCACTCTCACCTTTCTCTCCTCCAGCTAGGCTACATGATTAATCTGTGGCTGAAAAAAACGGTGGCATGCTTTACATTTTTCACCATGCTAACAAGTCATCGTGACATTCAATCATCGCAGAGTTTCCTATTTCATCTATTTATTTTTATTTTTTTAGGTCTGCTTCGAAAAAAAAAGGTAGAATGGAAAATGGAGAGCAGTTGCCATAGCTTTCTTTTTTTTCCCTCTTGTCTGTGAAGTTTTTTTCCGCAGATGATGGACAGACAAAAGAAAAGTAGACCGAGAGAATGACAGCACCATTACACAGCTTCCATGAGCATTGTTTTAGACGCATCTTCAACATTTCATTGATTTCAGTTTCTGTTTCATTTCCTCAAGACAGCTGCTCCATACTCAAAATGAGTTCTACATGCTCAGACGCCAGAGATACTTTGTGATTAAGAAGATCCAAGATGATCATGGCACAAGCCCTAAGTCTGCAGAGAAGTCCTCTACGCTGGCAAGGTCTTGAGGTCCTGTATAGCGTATAGATCCAGGGGGGGGATGTTTGTTGTTTTTCTTCCTGTATCAGTGTGCACTGGAACTAGGCTACATTGTAGTAAAATGTGCATCTACATCTGCAATGTTATTTTTAAGAAAAAAGCAAGAACGTGGCAGTGTAGAAAACTCATCCAGCCCCGCAGTGCAAACTGACTGCACGAATGTTCTACGCAACCATATCACAGAAACCCATCCCCCAAAACACGATATACAGCCTCCATTTGTCCACCAACACGATTTATCGTATCTATCACCTTAACTTCTCCAGCCCTTTCTTCAATCTGACATAAAAAAAATTAAAATAAAACACTATCACAACAAGAAATTATATTCTGTCCACCACGTTGCTTTTCAGCATCCTTTCACTTATCTTTTCCATTTTTTAAAAAATATCTTTGTTCTCTGATTCGGGAAAAGCCCAAAGGTGTGTGTGTGTGTGTGTGTGTGTGTGTGTGTGTGTGTGTGTGTGTGTGTGGTGTGTGTGTGTTTGTGTGTGTGTTGTGTGTGTGTGTGTCTGTGTGTCTGTGTGTGTATATATTGTGTGTGTGTGTGTGTGTGTGTTGTGTGTGTGTGTGTGTGTGTGTGTGTGTGTGTGTGTGTGTGTGTGTGTGTGTGTGTCGCAGGAGTCTGCACACTGTTACTTTTGAGATAGCGTCAGTGTTTGTCTGATTAATGATGGTTCTTGTTTTCCATTTCTTGGTGGATTTTTGACCACCAACTCTAAGTATTTGTTTCGAGTAAGAAGATAGATGGTATGAAGAGAAAGACAACAAATAGTAAGGTGGACGAAGAAATCTATGATCAACTTTTTGACGACTCCTCAAATCTGAATCAAAGTGACTGCCAGAGTTTGAGCAAATACAAACCAGAAAAGCGAAACAAAAATGAGGCGGACGCAAATGTTCGGCCAACTTGCCTTTGTCAAAAACACACGAAAGACTGAAAAGAATAATCACACAATACTTAGCACAAAGAATAGACAACTTCACAAGTCCAGCAGGAGAAAGTGACGGATCATCTTGCAGTACGCTACGCTTGGGAAGGTGTGTGTGTGTGTGTGTGTGTGTGTGTGTGTGTGTGTGTGTGTGTGTGTGTATGTGTGTGTGTGTGTGTATGTGTGTGTGTGTGTGTGTGTATGTGTGTGTGTGTATGTGTGTGTGTATGTGTGTGTATGTGTCTGTGTGTCTGTGTGTGTATGTGTGTGTGTGCGTGTGTGTGTGTGTGTGTGTGTGTCTGTGTGTGTGCGTGTGTGTCTGTGTGTGTGTGTGTGTGTGTGTGTGTGTATGTGTGTGTGTGTGTATGTGTGTGTGTATGTGTTTATTCTTTTTCGTCTTTTGTGTACGCTTGACAAAGACCAGTTGGCCGAAAATTAGCACCTGTCTTGTTTTGTCATATTAAATACAATTTCTTATTCTATTTTGTGTTTTTCTGTCTCCATAATGTTCAACCTTCTAACGACGCTTTCAGTACGTGGAGTGAGCAGTTTTCTTTTGTTATCAGAATTAGTGTCACTTATGTTGATCAAATTTTCTAACCAACACTGCAGGTGCATGTATCTCTTGGTCCTGGTTCTATTTCCAAAATAAAGGGATTATCTGTTCTGTTTTTATAAATGGTGGCATTCTGATAGTATGCCCTTTTCTTTTCTGATAAAGTTTTCTTGTGACTTGCCCCAACAGTGCAAGTTTAGCTTGCAGACAAAGGACACTAGTACCTATCATGACAATGGTGAACTCTTGTGAGTTGATTAAAATATCTGTGTCATTCATGTAATCTTTTGAGGTCATTCTATCTGGGATTTTTGTTTTGTTCTGTTTGTTTTGGTTTTCTTGGAAGGGAGTGAGGGTCGTCTGGCTGGCCTTGTGGAGTGTCTTTATCTGACCACAGTTGACGAGGGCAGTTAAGGACGTCGAGAATAATTATCAGACCCTGCATCTTGCCACAAGACTGTATCACACAGTAGAGGGGAAGGATGAAAGGAAGAGAGCTTTTTCTCTCTCACCCTGTGAAAATGGTGTGGATCGATCTCTTATCGAATGAGCTGTTGTTATTCAGCCCTAGGACATTGATTTGATAACTACAAGCCAGACGAGGATGATTCTTGTCACAATCTCCAGGGCTGGGTGATTAACACCACCCCTATACAGATAGAGGAGGGATGGGGGAATTTATAACACGATCATCTGCCTTCCTCAATCTTCCCCCCAACGCCCACACATATAGGCACACACACATGTGCAAACATACACTCTCTCTCTCTCTCTCTCTCTCTCTCTCTGTTGCACACACACACACACACACACACACACACACACACAAAACACACACACACACACACACACACACTAACACTAACACTAACACTCACACACGAACTCACACACACACACACGCACACTCATTATACACTCAAACTCACACACACTCAGACATACAGACACGCACACTCTCTCTCTCTCTCGCTCTGTCTCTCTTTCTCACACACACACACACACACACACACACACACACACACACACACACACACACACACACACACACACACACACACATGGATATATATATATATACATATGTATATATATATATATATATACATATATATTTGCAAATAAGTACATTCATTTCATGTTTGCACTTTTCCTTTTTTCTTGTTTTTTTCTTGTTTTTGTTTATTTGTTTGGTTGGTTGGTTGGTTGGTTGGTTTTTGGTTTCTGTTGTTTTTTGTTTTTTGATTTTTGTTGTTTGTTTGTTGTTGTTTTTTTGGGGGGTTGTATGTGAATTAAGAAACGATTAAACAGGAGACTATGCACTGTAGATTATATTTCAGTTTCAGTTTCTCAAGATGACGTCTCCGCGCTAGGAATTAATTCCACATGTACTGATGCCTCTGGTGGCATGTGATGGAGAAGATCCAGAATGATTATGGCAAAAGCTTAATGTCAGCCCACATAAGCCCATGAGCTGACCAGGTCCTGAGGTCCTACCTAGCCTATGGGTTTTACATCTTATGCTAATATTTGTATTGTATAGCTTGCATGTAAGTAAATACGTCCATATCACACAATTTTTTTGTAAGTGAATTAACAAAAGATTGAATAGTAAACTATTTACTATAGCTTGCATGCAAGAAAATGCAATCACTTTATACATTCATTCGTGCTTTAACAAAAGATTAAATGATAGCATGTCTACTATAGCTCATATAGCTGGCATGTAAGCAAACAGTAATCAATGTAGAGAAAGAAAGATTCTGTTTGGTTTTTTTTTCATATTTTTGTTCTTGTTCTTGTTCTTGTTCTTGCTGTTCTCTGTCTCTCTGTCTCTGTCTCTGTCTCTGTCTCTGTCTCTGTCTCTGTCTTCTGTCTGTCTGTCTGTCTCTCTCTCTCTCTCTCTCTCTCTCTCTCTCTCTCTCTTCTCAGATGTATTTCTTTGACCAAAAGTGTAATGATTCTCTTGTTGGAATATCTGTTATCTAAGGCATACTTTATGTGTAGTGTGATGTAGACCCTCTTTGAGCGAGGGCTGGATGTAAAAAAGCCTGTATTTTTACTTATTTCATGCCCTCGTAAATAAAATTTGTTCTTGTTCTTGTTCTTGTTCTTGTTCTAGTTCTTGTCTCTCTCTCTCTCTCTCTCTCTCTCTCTCTCTCTCTCTCTCTCTCTCTCTCTCTCTCTCTCACTCTCTCTCACACTCTCTCTCTGTCTCTGTCTCTCTCTGTCTCTGTCTCTCTCTGTCTGTCTATCTCTCTCCCTCCCTCCCTCTCTTTCTCTCTCTCACTCTGTCTCACTCTCTCTCTCTCTCTGTCGCTGTCTCTGTCTGTCTGTCTATCTCTCTGTCTTTCTATCTCTCTCCCTCCCTCCCTTCCCCCCCCCCTCTCTCTCTCTCTCTCTCTCTGTCTCTGTCCTCCTCTCAGATGTATTTCTTCGACTAAAAATGTAATGATTCCCTTGTTGGGGTATCTAAGGTGTGGATGTAAAAAAAACCCATATATTTTGCTTATTTCATACCCTCGTAAACAATTCTGAACAATGCCTTGTGTTTTCTGACAGTACGTTCTCTGACACTATCCCCAGTGATACACAGCACAGTGCCTCACCATGGCTGTGTCAAGCTGTGGATGCAGGACACTGTAATCATGGTCACGTTGCACCTGTTAGCTGATTACAACAATTGGGTCATCTGTTTTATCTTTCTGTGCCGTTGGTGTTTGTTTTTCTGGGTCATCTGTCTGGCGTTGTCCCTTTGTCTGTATTTAGATGCACTCTCAGAGAACAGGAAGAGATATGGAGTGCCTCTGATCCTGTTTTTTTACTAGGCTATCACCCAAGACCGTGTTGTGATGGAGTTTGGAGTGTGTAAGAATAAAGGATTTGTCGCATTGAGACGGGTCCATATGCACTCCACCACACAAATGTGCTAACAATTAGCTGGCAGATTTTTCGGGCAAAACCTTTTACGCTGGCTAGGTCGTGAAATGGGTGTGGGAGTAGACCTATGAAATACTAACACCACCAGAATGACTGGAGCATTATAATGGCCAATGAACAAGTCAACTTTATGCTACTGGGTTGGACTGAACACAAAACATGAGGTAATGATGATGATAAGAATAAGAATAATCATCATCATCATCATCATCATCATTGACGATATCATCATCATCATCATTATCAATGATGATGATGATGATGATGACGACTACGACGACGACGACGACGACGATGATGATGATAATGATGATAATGATGATGATGATAAGGCACCAAATCTTGATTCACCAAAGCAGACACCAACAACGACCAAATCTACAAGGTACAAGGCACACGCAAACTGGGAGGGGGGAGACAGGAGAGGAGTAAAGTGTATGATACCTGACCCAAGCCGTCATCCTCCCTCTGTCCACACACACACACACACACACACACACACACACACACACACACACACACACACACACACACACACACACACACATACACACAACACAGCACACACACAC
>CM060305.1:91170989-91188489 GCA_030674185.1 Monoplex corrugatus
GCTGATGTGGATTCCGATCGTGACTGGAGTTTTTCAGACTGGTGTTGTAGTTGAAAAAAATATATTCTTCCAATGTTACACAGCATTGTCTCCTCATATTTCAGTCAAAGCCTTCAACTATCTGAACTTGATGATAAGTTACAGACTAAAGACGTGACTATTTCATACTAGGCACCTCCCCCGCCCCCCACGAAAAAAGATCACCACCACTACCAAACCCACCACTAACATCAACAACAAAAACATACACGCGCTAACATGCTAGCGTTAGAAAAAGAAATGACGCGTTAGCTCTGCCAACGCTGGAAGACATGTTTCAAAACAGCCTTTCTTCGATGAGAGAACAATGGACAGAAAGGCTGTATGTCTGCCAACATGTAGTTCAAACGAAATGTCCAAATGATGATGGTGAATTTCAAACGTAAAAGCGATCAATAGGCAAACTTTGAATCGATGAGAACGGTTATACAAACACGTTTTTGGAAAGGAGTGAAATTAACAACTGGTCCTTCTTTGCAAGTAAAACAAAAGGAAAGCTGCTGTATCATGCTACTCACACGAGAGTATGAGAAAAAGAAAAGGACAGTGACTGGAGAGTTCAGCACATTTGTTTGTCACACTCAAATGATGGATAGAGACACTCACATTTAAAAAGACTAAAGAAGGATAGAAAGAAGCAAAGAAAACAGACAGAAGGAAAGAAAAGAAAAAAGGGAAAAAAATAAGAACGAAAGAAAGAAGGCAGAAACGAAAGAGAAAAGAAATTGGAAAGAAGGAAAAAGAAAGGGGAAGGAAAGAAGGAAAGAAAAAAGAAAGAAATTGGAAAGAAGGAGAAAGGTAAGAAGGTAAGAAAGAAAGAGGAAAAGAAAGAAAGAAAGAAAACAAGAAGAAAATAAGAAAAATAAAGGAAAAGGAAGGGGAAAAAAGGAAAGAAACAACGAAGGAAGAAAAGAAGCAAGAAATAAAGAAAAAAAAGAAAGATAGAAAGAAAGAAAGAAATTAAAGAAAGAAAGGAAAAAAAGACAGACAGGCAGGCAGACAGAAAAAGGAAAGAAAGACAGTAAGAAAAGAAAAGAAAAAAAGAAAAAAAAGAAAGACAGCCATGGGGTCCAAAGGAGAATACCGATTCCGTCCAGCTCTGGCCCAGCTCCTTCAGATGGCCACACGTCAAGCCATGCAGACCTCCCACGTTCCAGAGACGCCCCTCCTGCCCCCCATCCTACCCCCGAACTGAGACCTATCAGGATGGTGGAGCCAGAGGACGACTCCTTCTTCAGCAGCGAGGGCGACGTGTCCTTGTTGCCAGATGCTGAGCACTGTACCACCCAGCTGCTGAGTGACATTCTGTACAGGTCCTGTTATTCCCACTGCTCCGAACGACAAGTTCTCATGGGCAAGGTCTTTGAACAGGTAAACAGTTGATGACCAACTGTGAAGGGTCACAACACTTTAGTGACAATAATAACTATGATTAGTTCACATCATACAATACAGCACATACTGTTCATGTTAAAACCATGCCCTTTGTACTCTATACAGGAAAAGAACAGTTAAAAAATAGCTAAATCACATAAATGAGTACATGTATTCATACACACACACACACACACACACACACACACACGCACACACACACAACACACACACGCACACACACAAACACACACATTCACACACAAACACACACACAAACACACACACAAACACCACACACACAACACACACAAACACACACACACACACAAACAACACACAACACACACACACACACACACACACACACACACACACACACACACACACACAACACACACACCACACATTACACATTACACATTTTGCACAGGTCTTCTTACTCCCGTTGCTGGGAACGACAAGTGCTCATAGGCAAAGTCTTTGAACAAGTAACTAGTGGATGATCAGATGTGCAGGGTCACAAAACTTAGTGACAAATAATAAAAGAATATGATTTCACTTATTTTGCGAAAACGATCCATATTAAAAGTAGGTGCCTTACACTTAACACGCATGGACGATAAAAAGAAAAAAAGCCAAATGCTAGAAATGAGTGCATGTATTCACAGACACACAAACAATGCGCGTGTGCCACGTGCGCATGCAGACACACACAGGATGTTGAGCTAGGTTACACTCATCTTGTTATGTGTGTGCTCTTTTTCCGAAGTTGTCATCATCTATCTGTCTCCTCTGTCTCACTCACAGAAATACACATACATACGTACATACATACATACATACATACATGTATACATACATACATACATACATACATACATACATGCATGCATGCATGCATACATACATACATACATACATACATACATACATGCATGCATACATACACATATACGTACGTACGTTCGTTCGTACGTATGTACGTACGTACATGCTTACATACATACATACATACATACATACATGCATGCATGAATGCATACATACATACATACATACATAAATATATACATACATACATACATACATACTACATACATACATACATGCATGCATGCATACATACATACATGCATACATACATACACACTCAAACACACACAACACACACACACACACACACACACACACACACACACACACACACACACACACACACACACACACACATACAAACTCATACAGGATGTTAAAAAAATGAAACTTACACAAAAAATACAAGCTGGGGTACATTCAGCTATAATGGCTACCTGGCTGAACCTGTCTCTCAGTGAAAAAAAAAAAAGACTACTTACTGCACAGCTTTCATCGGCGATCCGGCCGACTTCTTCAGCGCAACTGCTGGATTGAGAACTGGCTTCAGTGCGCACCGCTAATTAGGCGTGTGATCCTTCACCCAAGTTGTCATCTTCTCTGTCTCTCTGTCTCTCTGTCTCTTTCTCTCTCTCTCTCTATGTCTGTCTGTCTGTCTCTGTCTGTCTGTCTGTCTGTCTGTCTGCTCTCTCTGTCTCTCTGTCTCTGTCTCTCTGTCTCTCTGTCTCTCTGTCCTCTGTCTCTGTCTGTCTGTCTGTCTCTCTCTCTCTCTCTCTCTCTCTCTCTCTCTCTCCTCTCTCTCTCTCTCTCTCTCTCTCTCCATACACACACAAATACGTCTGTGTGTATATGTGTGTATATGTATACATATACATATACATAAATACATACATGTACATACATGTATATATTATATAGTGTGTGTGTGTGTGTGTGTGTGTGTGTGGTGTGTGTGTGTGTGTGTGTGTGTGTGTGTGTGAACCTTGACTCAGGTTATCAGCCTTCATCGTTTCTCTATCTCATCTAGACACACACATACACATACATATACATATACACATACATATGCATATACATATACATTTACATACACATATACACACTGTCATATGCAAGACGCTGCATATACATATACATAACATATACATATACATATACATAACATGTACATATACATATACATAATTATACATATACATATACATATACATATACACACTGTCATATGCAAGACGCTGTAAACTTCCACTTGAAAAGAAAGATTGCGGGTGCAAATATCTTACACGAAAGCAATTATCACTTCTTTACTAGTACGGATCAGGCTTAAGAGATAACCTTTATCTTATTGATTTATAATTATTACTGTAATACGTTCTCTCTCTCTCTCTCTCTCTCTCTCTCTCTCTCTCTCTCTCTCTCTCTCTCTCTCTCTCTCTCTTACGCACTGATCCTCTCTCTCCTTCTCTCTCTCTCTCTGTTTCTATCTATCTATCTACCTGTCTGTCTGTCTATCTGTCTATCTATCTATCTGTCTGTCTATCTGTCTATCTATCTATTTTCTCTCTCTCTCATTCTCTCTCTCTCTATATCTCTCTCTCTTTCTCTTTCTCTCTCTCCCTCTCTCTCACGCTCTTTCTTTTGCTCTCTGTGTATTTCTTAGTCTATTGACATATATGTAGATCAGCAATAGCAAGTTTTAAAATTATAATTGGCAATTCAGCGAAATATGTCTGTCAGTGGAAAAAAGAATGCCAATATCAATGGCATCTATTATCATACTGCATCGAAGTTTATTGTTCGGATTTTTGTTTGTTTCTTTATTTCTTTCTTTCTTTCTTTGTCGTAGCTTCAAGTGTTGTTAAGAATTCATATGCGATCCCTTTTCTTCTTGTTGTTATTGTTGTTATTCATGTTTTGTTATTGTTCTTGTTGCTGTAGTTCTTGTTGTTATTGTTGTTTTCATCATCATCTTCTTCTTCATCGTCATCTTCTTCTTCTTTTTTTTCTTCTTCTTTTTCTTCTTCTTTTTCTTCTTCTTCTTCTTTTTCTTCTTCTTTTTCTTCTTCTTCTTCTTCATCATCATCATCATCTTCTTCTTCTTCTTCTTCTTCTTCTTCTTCTTCTTCTTCTTCTTCTTCTTCTTCTTCTTCTTCTCTTCTTCTTCTTCTTCTTCTTCTTCTTCTTCTTCTTCTTCTTCTTCTTCTTCTTCTTCTTCTTCTTCTTCTTCTTCTTCTCTTCGCCGCAATTCTTCTTCTTCTTCTTCGCAATTCTTCTTCTTCTTCGCAATTCTTCTTCTTCTTCGCAATTCTTCTTCTTCTTCGCAATTCTTCTTCTTCTTCGCAATTCTTCTTCTTCTTCTTCGCAATTCTTCTTCTTCTTCTTCTTCGCAATTCTTCTTCTTCTTCGCAATTCCTCTTCTTCTTCTTCGCAATTCTTCTTCTTCTTCGCAATTCCTCTTCGCAATTCTTCTTCTTCTTCTTCGCAATTCTTCTTCTTCTTCTTCGCAATTCTTCTTCATTCTTCTTCGCAATTCTTCTTCATTCTTCTTCGCAATTCTTCTTCTTCTTCTTCTTCGCAATTCTTCTTCTTCTTCTTCGCAATTCTTCTTCTTCTTCTTCGCAATTCTTCTTCTTCTTCGCAATTCTTCTTCTTCTTCTTCGCAATTCTTCTTCTTCTTCTTCGCAATTCTTCTTCTTCGCAATTCTTCTTTCTTCTTCTTCTTCTTCTTCTTCTTCTTCTTCTTCTCCTTCTCCTTCTCCTTCTCCTTCTCTCTTCCTTTCTTCTCTCTTCTTCTTTCTTCTTTCTTCTTCTTCTTCTTCTTCTTCTTCTTCTTCTTCTTCTTCTTCTTCTTCTTCTCTTCGCAATTCTTCTTTTTCTTCTTCGCAATTCTTCTTCTTCGCAATTTCTTCTTCTTCTTCGCAATTCTTCGCAATTCTTCTTCTTCGCAATTCTTCTTCTTCTTCTTCTTCAATTCTTCTTCTTCTTCTTCGCAATTCTTCTTCTTCTTCTTCGCAATTCTTCTTCTTCGCAATTCTTCTTCTTCGCAATTCTTCTTCTTCTTCTTCGCAATTCTTCTTCTTCTTCACAATTCTTCTTCTTCTTCGCAATTCTTCTTCTTCTTCGCAATTCTTCTTCTTCTTCTTCTTCTTCGCAATACTTCGCAATTCTTCTTCGCAATTCTTCGCAATTCTTCTTCGCAATTCTTCTTCTTCTTCGCAATTCTTCTTCTTCGCAATTCTTCTTCTTCGCAATTCTTCTTCTTCTTCTTCGCAATTCTTCTTCTTCGCAATTCTTCTTCTTCGCAATTCTTCTTCTTCTTCTTCGCAATTCTTCTTCTTCTTCTTCTTCTTCTTCGCAATTCTTCTTCTTCTTCGCAATTCTTCTTCTTCTTCTTCTTCTTCGCAATTCTTCTTCTTCTTCGCAATTCTTCTTCGCAATTTTTATTCTTCTTTTCGCAATTCTTCTTCTTCTTCTTCGCAATTCTTCTTCTTCTCTCTTCTTCGCAATTCTTCTTCTTCTTCTTCTTCGCAATTCTTCTTCTTCGCAATTCTTCTTCGCAATTCTTCTTCTTCTTCTTCGCAATTCTTCTTCGCAATTCTTCTTCTTCTTCTTCGCAATTCTTCTTCTTCTTCTTCGCAATTCTTCTTCTTCTTCTTCTTCGCAATTCTTCTTCTTCTTCGCAATTCCCTTCTTCTTCTTCGCAATTCTTCTTCTTCTTCGCAATTCCTCTTCGCAATTCTTCTTCTTCTTCTTCGCAATTCTTCTTCTTCTTCTTCGCAATTCTTCTTCATTCTTCTTCGCAATTCTTCTCTTCTTCTTCGCAATTCTTCTTCTTCTTCTTCGCAATTCTTCTTCTTCTTCTTCTTCGCAATTCTTCTTCTTCTTCTTCGCAATTCTTCTTCTTCTTCGCAATTCTTCTTCTTCTTCTTCGCAATTCTTCTTCTTCTTCTTCGCAATTCTTCTTCTTCGCAATTCTTCTTCTTCTTCTTCTTCTTCTTCTTCTTCTTCTCCTCTCTTCTCCTTTCCTTCTCCTTCGTCTTTCTTCTTCTTCTTCTTCTTCTTCCTTCTTCTTCTTCTCTTCTTCTTCGTCATTCTTTCTTCTTCTTCTCTTCTTCTTCTTCTTCGCAATTCTTCTTTTTCTTCTTCGCAATTCTTCTTCTTCGCAATTCTTCTTCTTCTTCGCAATTCTTCGCAATTCTTCTTCTTCGCAATTCTTCTTCTTCTTCTTCTTCAATCTTCTTCTTCTTCTTCGCAATTCTTCTTCTTCTTCTTCGCAATTCTTCTTCTTCGCAATTCTTCTTCTTCGCAATTCTTTTCTTCTTCTTCGCAATTCTTCTTCTTCTTCACAATTCTTCTTCTTCTTCGCAATTCTTCTTCTTCTTCGCAATTCTTCTTCTTCTTCTTCGCAATACTTCGCAATTCTTCTTCGCAATTCTTCGCAATTCTTCTTCGCAATTCTTCTTCTTCTTCGCAATTCTTCTTCTTCGCAATTCTTCTTCTTCGCAATTCTTCTTCTTCTTCTTCGCAATTCTTCTTCTTCGCAATTCTTCTTCTTCGCAATTCTTCTTCTTCTTCTTCGCAATTCTTCTTCTTCTTCTTCTTCTTCTTCGCAATTCTTCTTCTTCTTCGCAATTCTTCTTCTTCTTCTTCTTCTTCGCAATTCTTCTTCTTCTTCGCAATTCTTCTTCGCAATTTTTATTCTTCTTTTTCGCAATTCTTCTTCTTCTTCGCAATTCTTCTTCTTCTTCTTCTTCGCAATTCTTCTTCTTCTTCTTCTTCGCAATTCTTCTTCTCTTCGCAATTCTTCTTCGCAATTCTTCTTCTTCTTCTTCGCAATTCTTCTTCGCAATTCTTCTTCTTTCTTCGCAATTTCTTCTTCTTCTTCTTCGCAATTCTTCTTCTTCTTGCTTCTTCTTCTTCTTCTTCTTCGCAATTCTTCTTCTTCTTCTTCTTCTTTTCTTCTTCTTCTTCTTCGCAATTCTTCTTCTTCGCAATTCTTCTTCGCAATTCTTCTTCTTCTTCGCAATTCTTCTTCTTCTTCTTCTTCGCAATTCTTCTTCTTCGCAATTCTTCCTCTTCGTTTTGCTTCTTCCCAATTCTTCTTCTCGCAATTCTTCTTCTTCTTTTCGCAATTCTTCTTCTTCATTCTTCTTCGCAATTCTTCCTTCTTCTTCCGCAATTCTTTTCTCGCAATTCTTCTTTCGCAACTTCGCAATTCTTCTTCTTTCGCAATTCTTCTTCTTCGCAATTCTTCTTCTTTTCTTCTTCGCAATTCTTCTTCTTCTTCGCAATTCTTCCATTCTTCGCAATTCTTCTTCTTCGCAATTCTTCTTCTTCTTCGCATTCTTCTTCTTGCATTCTTCTTCGATTTCTTCTTTTCTTTTCGCAATTTTTTTCGCAAATCTTCTTTTCTTCTTCGCAATTCTTCTTTCTTCTTCGCAATTCTTCTCTTCTTCGCAATTCTTCTTCTTCTTCTTCTTCGCTTCTTCTTCTTCGCAATTCTTCTTTCGCAATTCTTCTTTCTTCTTCTTCGCAATTCTTCTTCTTCTTCGCAATTCTTCTTCTTCGCAATTTCTTCTCTTCTTCCTTCTTCTTCGCTTCTTCTTCTTCTTCGCAATTCTTCTTCTTCTTCGCAATTCTTCTTTCTTCTTCTTCGCAATTCTTCTTCTTCTTCGCAATTCTTCTTCTTCTCGCTTTCTTCTTCTTCGCAATTCTTCTTCTTCTTCGCAATTCTTCTTCCGCATTCTTCTTCGCAATTCTTCTCTTCCTATTCTTCTTCTTCGCAATTCTTCTTTTTCTTCTTCGCAATTCTTCTTTTCTTCGCAATTCTTCTTCTTCTTCGCAATTCTTCTTCTTCTCTTCGCAATTCTTCTTCTTCTTCGCAATTCTTCTTCTTCTTCGCAATTCTCTCGCATCTTCTTTCATCTTCTCTTCTTCTTCGCATTTTTCTTCGCATTTTTCTTCTTCGCTTCGCAATTCTTCTTCTCTTCTTCGCAATCTTCCTTCTTCTTCGCAATTTCTTCTTCGCAATTTTCTTCTGTCTTGCAATTCTTCTTTTCTTCGCAATTCTTCTTCTTCTTCGCATTTTTTTTCGCAATTCTTTTTCTTCTTCTTCTTCCTTCTTCTATCTTCTTCTTCGTTCTTCTTCTTCTTTCCTCCTCTTCTTCGCAATTCTTCTTCTTCTTCTTCTTCGCAATTTCTTCTTCTTCTTGTCGCAATTCTATCTTCTTTAGACTCGAGTTTAGTTATTGGCAAGCGAACGTCTGAACCGTTCTGCCACTATTTTCGCCTGTGAACTTTGTATATGCTTGTGACCTCCAATCTACACAGCTGTGAATTGGTACCTGACTTTCTTCAAAGTTGGATAAAGATAAAGCAGCCATGGCGAGGAGATGGGCACCGCCTCATAATGCTGCCCTCGAGAAAGTTGAGTCTCTACCATATCACTCTCTGCGAATGTGGGGTTATTGACAACCTAGGAAATGGGACAGCAAAAGAAAAGTGCCAATGCTTTTTTTTTTAACCTTTCTACTTTATAAAAAAATTATTGTTAGCAGGGGATGGGAGGGGTGGGGAGTTGAAAGAAAGAGTTTTTTTTTCTTGGTGATAAATCTTGTTGGAAATCTTATTCTGATAACGGATGATTTTTTTTCTGTGCTGTACTATTTTATTATTGATTTTCAGCTATAAATCATGGATGGTTTTTGTTTATGCTGTTGTACAAATGATACGTGTGTGTGTGTGTGTGTGTGTGTGTGTGTGTGTGTGTGTGTGTGTGTGTGTGTGAGAGAGAGAGAGAGAGAGAGCGTGTGTATGTGTGTGTATGTGTGTGTGTGTGTGTGTGTATGTGTGTGTGTGTGAGTGTGTGTGTAGTGTCTATGTGTGTGTGTGCGTGACGAGCCTAGCGCTTGCACTTTAAAACTTCCAAATTTGAATTAGTACAGAAACGAATTGTATTGTAATATATTGTATTGTATTGTATTGTATTGTATTGTATTGTATTGTATTGTATTGTATTGTATTGTATTGTATTTGTATTGTATTGTATTGTTGTAATGCTTTCTGAAAAAGCGATCCAATCCAAGGTTAATTTTCATCAAGCATAAGCTTATCATAATACCACTTAGCTAAACAAAGGTGCAGAAGTCAGGTCAAGTTTTCTGTTATAAGTGACTATCCCTACTGAATGAGTCGCTGGTCACAGCTGAGCATTTTGAGTTGATTGATGAATGTAAATGTGTTTTCAATGCTCGTTTTAGTGGTCTTTACTTTATGAGATACTCCTCCCCGTGATTCGCGGGCGAATGAAAAAAAAACAGACACAGACACAGACACACACACACACATACACACACACACACACACACACACACACACACACACACACACACACACTCATACACACATATATACATACATACGTACACACACACGTACGCACGCACACACACACGTATGTGTTCGGCTGATGGTTTTGAATAAGTTTACTAAGGAAAGAATCACAAGATTTGGAATGTACAGGTAGAGTTTAGAGTTTGGAGTTTGTTCAAGAGGGATTCGTCTCACTCAGATATTTCTGTAGGTACACCACCCAGATCTGCCAGCAATTATCTGGCAGACTCCTTGAGCCTGCGCAAAACCGTATGAGTGGGCAAGATCTTGAAATGGAGATGGGAAGAAGGGATCTCTAAAACACTTAGATGACACCAACCAGAATGATGGAAACGTTAAAAAGGACAGTGAACAGGCCAGTTTTTAATACTGACGGCTGGGATTGAACTCGAGATACTATTGTATATTTTTATTTATTTATTTGTTATTATCATTATTGTCATAAGTAGTAGTAGTAGGAGGAGGAGGAGGAATAGGAGTAGGAGGAGGAGTAACGACGACGACGATGATGATGATGATGATGATGATGATGATGATGATGATGATGATGATGATGATGATGATGATGATGAATGATGATGATGATGATGATGATGATAAAGGTAACAATAATAATAACAAGAAGAAGAAGAAGAAATAATAATGATAATAATAACAACAACAACGACAACAACAACAACAACATTAATAAGGCGTCAAATCTTGATTCAAGAATCAAATCAAGGCGCATACTCTCATCATTCACCGCAACAATCACCAACAACAACGAAACCTCGAGGGCACAAAACACACGCAAACAGAGACATCCCTAGTCCAGGGCTGTATCAAAAAAAACCAACCCTCCGGCAGGCAAACAACGATTGTGGCTTGTCCGAGGTTTAAACCCACTGCCCCTGCATTATGAGCATGGTGCTTTAACAACTGAGCCATTGCACGTACACGTGTAAAGAGTTAGAGTGTTTCTTTTAACCCCTGGACTCCCTCATTCTAACCCACCATCTGCAAAAACTTAACCCTTTGACTCCCTCACCCTATCCACCAGCTTTCTGCAGGAAGGTGGTGGATAGGGTAAGGGAATGAAAGGGTTAAGCAAGGAGATGGTGGATAGGGTGAGGGAATCAAAGGGTTAATTTTTTGCTTTGCGCTTTGCCAGCATGGTTGGCAATGCAGGATGCTGGTGGGCAGGCGCGTGAGTCAACGGGTTAAGTTTTTGCTTTGCTAGCATGGTTGACAATGCAGGATGCTGGTGGGCAGGGTGCGGGAGTCAACGGGTTAAGTTTTTGCTTTGTTACATTTTTGACAATGCAGGATGCTGGTGGACAGGGTGCGGGAATCAAAAGATTAAGTTTTTGCTTTGCTAGCATGGTTGACAATGCAGGATGCTGGTGGACAGGGTGCGGGAATCAAAAGATTAAGTTTTTGCTTTGCTAGCATGGTTGGCAATGCAGGATGCTGGTTGACAGGGTGCGGGAATCAAAAGGTTAAGTTTTTGCTTTGCTAGCACGGCTGGCAATGCAGGATGCTGGTGGATAGGGTGCGTGAGTCAAAGGATTAAATCAAAACTCCCAAATCGTCCTGACATCCCTATCTCATGTTTCGGATGCTAGGGGCAGACACCGAGAGATGACAAGCGATTCATTCCATGGAAGAAGGTCACGTAGTCTTTTATTACGTATGACGTTCTTGTAGCCTGCCTTCCCCTCCCCCCTCCCTCCCCCCCACCCCCGACTTCCCCTCGTCTCATTTCTAGCTGTTGACAAACACGAGACGCTGCAGTCTAGGTCAGCATGACATCTAGCTTCTCAACAATCCAAACTTGGGTAAACTTCGCAGCCTGTCATCGCTGTGAACTTCGCCTCGGGAAAAAAATTAAATAAAGAAAAAGAAAAGAGAGACAGAAAGGAAGAAAAGTGGGGGAAAGTGCACACTATGATTAAGCCATTGTAGCGATCTTTTTTTTTAAAGACAGATTGAAAGGAAGAAAAGTATTAAAAAAAAGAAAGATAGGAAGGAAGGAAGGAAGGAAGGAAGGAAGGAAGGAAGAAAGAAAGAAAGAAAGAAAAAAAAGAAAGAATGAAAGAAAGAAAGAAAGAAAGAAAGAAAGAAAGAAAGAAAAAAGCACACACTATGATTAAGCCATTGTAACGAATTTTTTATAAAATAAATCATTACAGAGAATCAAGACTTTATGCATCTGAAGTTTCTTGTGATTTTGCAGAAACTTAACTGAAAATAAAACATAATATGCACCGTGGTAAATTGTCACAACTATGAAAACAGAATGTTAATGTTTTCAGACCTTCCTGAGTAAAAGCGTTTTCACACGCCTTCTTGAAAAAGTGGAATGAAGATTTTATACTTGTCGAGGTTGCTGTCACTTTTAACGAATTTATGAAACACTAAGCTGATACCAGCAGAACAGACGGAAATATGAAGATGTGGCAGCGAACAGGCCAGTTCTTATGTTGGTGGCTGAGATTGAACTGGACATATATCTTGTGTCCATGTGATGTAAAAGGATCCAAAATGAGTGTGAAATATACCCTAAGCCTGCGCATAAACCCAAGTTAATGGCCAGATTCTTATTCTTGTTCTTATTGTTGCTTAAAGCCCAGCCGACTACGTAGAACCATATCGGAGCTATAACCGTTTCGGTGCACACGCAGTACTTCAACAGGAGAAAAGGAACAGAAAATTAAGTATGCACATTAATGCATTCGCTCACATAATCTAAGGACATGCTCCTTGGGTTGACCACTCCGTCCAATTTATCACACAAGGGATTTAAAAAACATACTGATGAATACAAGGACACTAAACAAGTAAACATTGGTCTAAATTGCTTAAAATTGCTTCCGCATATCTCATTTCCCTAGAGCCGAAAATGCACTTCTACATGTTCTACCTGACATAGATTTTATACAATATCATTGGCTATGCTTACTTGGTTACTTACCTTCCATTATATTACTGGCATGTAGGACAGCGACGAAGATGCGCCACTCGTGTTTTTTTCTCCTGAGCCAGCCTCTGTATGGTAACCCAGTCGTGTCAATTTTCTGTATGGTAACCCAGTCGTGTCAATTTCTTGCAATCATCATTTTAAACTCTTTCCCTGTGTGTGTGTCCACCAGCTGACAGATGAAGAACGTGTGTTCCTCAACGCGGCCTTCCTGGGTGACCTGGGCATCGTCCGTCAGTCCCTGGAGGAGTCAGCAGAGTCCAACCTGTCCGTCAACTGCGTGGACTACATGGGCCGCAATGCTCTCCACCTGGCCATTGACTCGGAGAAGCTGGACATCATCGAGATCCTGCTGGACAACCTCAGCTTCAACTGCATCGAAGAGGCCCTGCTTCACGCCATCAGCAAAGGCGCCACCAAGATCGTCAAGATCATCATCGAGCACCCCAACTTCATGGCGGGGGAGGATCGGTTACGGAGGTTGGGGGGAGGGGAGGCCTTCTTCAGGACTGAGGAGAAGAGTCAGTTTCCTCCCGACATCACCCCCCTCATCCTGGCGGCTCATTACAACAACCACGAGATCATCCAGATGTTCTTGTCGCGGAACCACACCATCGAGAAGCCTCACCCCATCTCCTGTAAGTGTACGGACTGTGTCACCAAGCAGAACTACGATTCTTTGAAACGGTCGCGGTCAAGGTTGAACGCTTACCGGGCGTTGGCCAGTCCGGCCTACATGGCGCTCTCTAGTCCGGATCCCATTATGACGACTTTTGAACTCCGGCAGGAGATGATGAAACTGGCTGAGGTGGAAAAGGAGTTCAAGGTGAGTCGTTTGTTTGTGGGGGGTGTTGTTGTTGGTGGTGGTGGTGGTGGTGGTGATTGTGGTGATGATGGTGGTGGTGGTGGTGTTCCTGTTGTTGTTGTTGTGTGTGTGTGTGTGTTTGTGCGTGTGTGTGTTTGTGCATGCGTGTGTGTGAGTGTGTGTGTGTGTGTGTGTGTGTGTTGTGTGAGTGTTTCTGTGTGTGTGTGTATGTGTATGCGTGTGTGTGTGTGTGTGTGTGGTGTGTGTGTGTGTGTGTGTCTGTGTGTGTGTGTGTGTGTGTCTGTGTGTGTGTCTGTGTGTCTGTGTGTGTGAGGAGATGATAAAACTGGCTGAGGTAGACAAGGAGTTTAATGTGAGTTGTTTGTTGTGGGGTATGTATGTTGTGTTGTCGCTGTTGTTGTTGTGTGTACTTGTCTGTGTGCGTGTGTGTGTGTGTGTGTTGTCTGTCCGTCTGTCTGTGTGTTTGTGTGTCTGTGTGTATGAGGTGTGTGTGTGTGTGTATGTGTATGTGTGTGTGTTTTCAGGAATACGTTTGTGTCTATTTTTCTATATGTCTCTGTGCCTGTCTTTTGTTGTAGTGTGTTTGTGTGTGTTTGTTTATGTACGTGTGTGTTTATGTGTGTGTGTGTGTGTGTGTATTTTGGGGTTTGAGCTTATTTGTGTATGTATATGATTGCACGCACGCGTGTTTGGTTTTTGTGTGTACATGTAGGCGCGCGTGCGAGCGTGTGTGTATGTGAATGTGTGTGTGTGTGTGTGTATGTATGTGTGTGTGTGTGTGTGTGTGTGTGTGTGTGTGTGTGTGTGTGTGTGTATGTGTGTGTGTGTGTGTGTGTGTGTGTGTGTGTGTGTGCTTGTGTGCATATGTCAATTGCGTGTGCTTGTGTGCATTTGTCAATTGCGTGTTCTATATCTTGTCAACGATAATCTATCTGCAGCTTGATGTATGTCTTGACATTCAAATGGCAGGTACATTCCGGAAAAAGGTCTCCTCAGGTAGGTGTTGAAAACGTACGTCTAAAAAGACACGATTCATTTTATAGCATCAAGATAACGGAAATATATGTAGTGTAGGGAGAGGAATAAGCACAGGCTGTTGAACAATTATAGAACGCATTAATGCCTTATTGAAAATTCGAACCCCAACCTGCCTACATGTGGTACAGAAATAATGCCACTGTGCAAATGTGTCACCGAAAGTTAACTTTTGACTCCCTCACCCTATCCAACAGCTTTCAACATCATCAGCGGTAATAGCAAAGTAGATTCATAAGCCTTTGACTCTCTCAACCTATCTACCAGCTTCGTGCTTGTTTACCTTCATGAATAGGATCATCATTATCATCATCATCATTATCATCATCATCATCAAGTGGCTTGCCACATGGCGTTGGCGATCATGGCCTCTATATGTTTCTATCCCTTGTTGCCGCAAGCACATCTTCCATCCTCTCTGTCTTCAGCCACTCTGCAAGTCCGTCCAATATTTTTCCCTGGGTATACCTGGTGTTCTCTTTCCCTCCAGTTTTCCTGTTGTGACCAGGTGCTGTAATTCCCGTTTCCTCATAAATGGCCTATAAATGTTGCCTGTCTTTTCCTACTCTTCCTTATGAATGATGTCCTTTAAGATTGTCTCGTTTGTTTTCTTTGCTGTCCATGGAACTCTCAACATTCTTCTTAGAAACCACATTTCGGCTGCCTCAATCTTGTTGATAGGATACAGGAGGGATTTTTTTCTTTGCAGCTGATGGATAGGGTGAAGGAGTCAAAGGGTTAATACGTTATATCGCCTGCTTGTGAGATGTCAAAAATAAAGGTGAAAAAGATTGCCAGGAAAGTTTTCCTGTAGATACAAGAGACGACAGATTCAGTTTCAGCTTTCATTTTGGCCAGAGACAATAAGAGACAGGCTGGAAACTAACTACATAATAAATTCGTCAGCTATATCCATCCCCTCTGGTGGGTGCAGACGAAAAACTCAATATACATGCTAACTCCATGGCATTCTGTGATTAATCGCTTTACCATGCCTCGCGGACTTACGAATATACAGCTTCAATTTATTTTTGTGGCAACTTTCTTAAGCCTTTTACTCTCTCAACCTATCCACCAGCTTCATGCTTGTTTACTCTGCTAGATAGGGTGCGGGAATTGTTTTTCTCTTTGCAGCTAATGCTTCGGGTCCCAACCGCATCCTTGTGGTGTTTCTTATTAACATAGTATCAGAGTATAAAAAAAATGGTAAGGAAATAGCTTACAAATAATTCCGAACGGAAACATTTATTATCCAAAATGGTCAAGACTGAACGGAAAACGAAAAATAAAAATAACGATAGGAAAGCTCCCATCTTGGTCAGTAGTATAGCTCGTACAAATGGGAGCAAACTGTCGCCACCAAAAAAATGTAATATTATTTACAAAGAAATCAGTTTTAACTTGTCTCAACGATATTTTGGGGTATAAAAGCGTGAATTCGACGATACAAGTTGGAACAGATGCTGAATTATGATAGGTCGCCAGTTTGCTGTTTCGCTATTATTCATATCTTGGGTTTGTCCAAAAGCGTTGACACACAAACAGTTCTGTCCATACGCTTTGAGGAGACAGGATGAAATGGATCCAAGACGGATCGTCTGGCATCGTCAACATAATCTCTAACGGCCCCAGGATTCGGGGTCAACCCGACCGTTCGGATCTATTAGAAAAGGACGGCTGGCATTCTTCAGCCAATCAGCGCTCAACATTGAGCCAACAAGCATTTTGCAAATGGCGTCTTCCGGTAAAACTCTCCGATTTGGAGACGAAGTACTTGATGGAATCGTATCAAGATCATGATAAGCTGTGGAATAGCTGAAGCTCAAATGACCAAAACTATCGGGAAAAAGCATTGCAGACCATCCAGGTTTAGTTTGAAGCATCATTCGGAACTCTTGAGCAAACTCTTGCAGGCAGATTGGAAAGCCAGTACTATATGTCCACGACAACCAGGCATCTGTATCGGTTTTAAACTAATGGCCAGAAAAAGATTACTTGTTAGCGTAACGAAAACTACAACTCACTTTATAAGCACTGAATTCAATAATAGAGAAGAAGGAAAATAAAGTACTTACAAACACCATACAGATGAATAGATGTGGAGATGAAGAAAGAGATCAATGTCAATGAATAAAATGAAAGATATGCAAGGGGAAAAAAGTAGACAGATAGAAACAAGATAGTTAAGCTATTCTAACAACCTCCCTTTTTATACAAAAATTCTCCTTTTTAAGCACTATTCTCTAAACTCATATGGACTTTCTGCGCATTACCCTTTACCCACCAGGCGGAGGTGTCCTGGCGGACTGAACCCAGGATCTTCCGACTGGAAGTGCAATGCTTTCCCACTTGACTACTACGCCTGTCTATTATTGTTTAAAAAAAACTCGATTTTGTACTTTTCACGTTCACTGTGACCTATGAAAAGGTTCATTTGAGATTAGAAAAAAAAAGTGGCGAGCATCAAGGACTATGGTAGACTGTTACAAAAGTAAAACCATATGTCCAATATTGTCAGAAGTTCCTCAGAAAACGCTGTTCACACAGCTTCCTTAAAACATGCTGAATTTTTTACAGTTTTTTTTTCAAACTCTGTGACCACGTCTTTGACGTTTTGTCCCCAAAACTTACAATTCCTGTCTCCTTGCTGATCTGCTACATATTTGATCAAAACTGAGTAAATGTCCATGTAGAAAATTATGAGAAAAAAAGCTCACGTTAGGGTAACACACGCGTGTTTGCGCGCACACGCATATGCACACACATGCAACACATACGCGTTCACAGGCACACACACACACACGCACACCTACACACACACACACACTCACACACCTACACACACACACACACACACACACACACACACACACACACACACACACACACACACACACACACACACACACACATGAACGCAAGCACTCACGCACGCATGCACATTCATTGCGAGATATCATCAGACCATGTAAACGATGGTCGAAGGAACGAGAAAC
>CM060305.1:91195989-91205989 GCA_030674185.1 Monoplex corrugatus
TCTCTCTCTCTCTGTCTCTCTATCTCTCTGTCTCTGTCTCTCTCTCTCTCTCTGTCTCTCCCTCTTCTCTCTCTCTCTCTCTCTCTTTCTCTGTCTCCCCTCTCTCTCTCTCTCTCCTTCTCTGTCCCCCCCTCTCTCTCTCACCCGTTCTCTTTCTCACAATCTCACTCTCTCTGCCTTTCTTTCTTTGTCTCTTTGTTCTGTCTCTCTCTGTCTTTCTGTCTTTCTCTGTCTCTCTGTCTCTGTTTCTCTCTCTCCCTCTCTTTCTCTCTTTCTCTCTCTCTCTCTCTCTCTTCTCTCTCTCTCTCTCTCTCTCTCTCAGATACACATACACGTAATTATTATCATTATTATCATTATTATCGTTATCATCATCATCATTATCATCATCGCCATTATCATCAAAATATTTATTAGTTTTAGTAGTAGTAGTAGTAGAAGTAGTAGTAGTAGTAATCATAGTAGTAGCGATTAGTATTATTGTTGTTCTTGTTATTCTTATCACTTTTGTTATTGTTATGATTATTATCATTATAATTGTCATTACTGGTTTTCAGAGCGAGTACCTGGGCATGGTGGAACAGTGCATGAACTTTGCCTGTGAGCTGATGGACCTGTGTCGGGGCACACAGGAGGTGGAGGCGGTACTCAGTGACAGTGGCAAGTTCTCTGACCGTGATCCTCTGTCACGCCTAAAGATGGCTATACGTTATGAAGAGAAAAAGGTCAGTTGTGTCTTGTCGTGGTGATTCGGGGAGGGAGGTGGGGGTGCGGTGGGGGAGAGAGTAAGCTTGAGGGTGGTTGTGGTGACGTAGTTTAATCCTTCGACTCCTGCACCTTGTTCACCAGCATTCTGTATTGTCAACCATGCCAGCAAAGCAAAAACGTAACCCCTTGATTCCCTCACCCTGTCCACCAGCATCCTGCATCGTCAACATTGCCAGCAAAGCGAAAAGTAAAACCCCTTTACTCCCTGACCCTATCCACCAGCTTCCTGCAGGAGGCTGGTGGATAGGGTGAGAGAGTCAAAGGGTTAGGTTTGTGCAGTTGGTTTATAGGGCGCGGGAGACAAAGGATTAATGGCAATGCAGTGTTGATTTATTGGAGTTTAGGGCCGAAAGACTTCCTAGAAGGGGTGTTTCTCCTCTGAAGGCCTTCTGCTGTCCATCTCTCCCAGACTTTCCTGCTACTAGATGCGGCAACAAGGGATAGATACATATGGAGGGCCATGATTGCCAACACCATGTGACAAGGCACTTGATGATGGTGATGATGACATGGACAGAGAGAATGGGAGACATACTTGCAACGACAAGGGATAGATACATATGGAGGGCCATGATTGCCAATGCCATGCGGCAGGGCGCATGATGGTGATGGTGATGATGATGATGATGATGATGATGATGATGATGATGATGATGATGATGATGATGATGATGATGATGATGATGAGATGGTCTACTGCGACCACTGCTGCTGCTGCTGCTGTTGCTACATAATATAATGATAATAGCTTCATCTGTCTCAGTAGACAATAAAATGCGTCAGGCTGAGGAGGACTCAGTTGAATGTGGAACAGCGTTTGTGATGGCTGAACAAGCTGATTTTTGAGTGGCAGTTCTTGGTACAATCTCCCCACATGAAGGTTGATGTTTGAGTATCAGTTTCTGGAGATAACGTCTCCGCGCTCGGAATGAATTCCATGTGCACGAACGTCACTGAAGCCTTGTGATGGAGAAGATCCGAGATGATAATGGCACATGTATTAAGCCCTGTGAGTTGGCAAGGTCCTACATAGTGTGTGTGTTGTGTATCTTTTATATCTGTCTGCCATTGGAACAGTCCTGGCTACATTATAATGGCATTTATAGTAGTAGTAGTAGTAGGCCTCCCTCGGTCATGGCTGACCATGGACAAAGTACATCCGTTCTAATGTCTAGATGGGCTGTCTGCTTGGTCCAATGGCATGTATATCTACATCTGAGTTCTGAAAAAAGCAGCCTTCTATTATAAACTTATCTTACAAAAAAGAAGGCTGATGGTTATTGTTATTGTTGTTTAAAGCCCAGCCGACTGTGTAGAGCCATATCAGGGCTATAGGCTGATGGTTGGGGCATACACTACTAATATGTGTCTATTACTACATGCCCAGTTTATCTAACAAAGCTTTTTTCCTTTCCTTGCTGCACTAAATGTGAAACCCTTCTTCAAATTAAACAGTCTGCATAAATCACGTCCTTGAAGTCTACTCTCAAGCCCTCACCAGAGTGTGGGGCATTTGATACGGATACAAATATAAGATACAAAAACCACAGGCTAGGTAGGACCTCAGGACTTGGCCAGCTCTTGGATTTATGTACTGGCTCAAGACTTGTGCCACGATCAGTTTTAATCTTCTCCATCACATAGCATCAGTGGTTTCAGTGCATATGGAATTCATTCCGAGTGCGAAGACGTCATCTTGAGAAACTGAAAGTGACATTGTTGGACATATGTTTCGTTTTTTGTATTTTTTTTATATTTTTTTTATTAGGGTTATAGGGTTTGTTTTGCTGTTGTTGTTGTTGTTGTTGTTGTTTTTGGTGTTGTTGTTGATGTTGTTGTTGTTGTTGTATTTTCTGATTTTTGTGTATCACTTTTATTGGTCATTTATTTTTGTTGGTTGTTCAGTCATTCCACGACTGAACGTGTAAGACTTAGGCTTGGGATTGTTTGTTGGTTTGCTTGTTTTAGGGTGTCGGATGTTTTGTTTTGTTTTGGAGGGGGGGGGGGTGTTTATTTTGGGGCATTGGATTTTTTTTCGTTTTGAGGAGGGGGGGGGTAAATGTTGTTGTTTGTTGTTGTTGTTGTTGTTGTTGTTGTTTTGTTGTTGTTGTTGTTTTTGGGGTGTTGGGTGTTTTGTTTCGTTTTGAAAAGGGAGGGGGTTGTTTTGTTTTGTTATGTTTTGTTTTGGGGTGTTGGATGTCTTGTTTCGTTTTGAAGAGGAGGGGGGGGGGATTTTTTTGGTATTAGAAGTTAATTGGTGATTTGTTTTTTTGTCCGATGGTCAGCTACCACATGGATGAACAATGTCACGGTTGATGTTTCTCAGGGATGATGCTTGTGTAGTCTGCTTCCTGCCTGTGTATGTAACAGGGAACTGCAGGTGGCCTGTGGAATGTTCCGTGTTAACCCTTTCCTGTGCACCACCACCCTGCACTTTCAACCATGCTAGCAAACCAAAAACTTAACTCTTTGACTCCCTCACCCTATCCACCAGCTTCCTGCAGGAAGCTGGTGGATAGGGTGAGGGAGTCAAAGAGTTAATTTTTTGCGGCTGGTGGATAGGTTGAGGGTGTCAAAGGATTAATGAAGAACAGTGTTTCTGCACCCATCGGATGGGGAACACACACACACATACAAGCAACGCGTGTTCATGCATACACACACGCGTGCGGACGCGCACACGAATTTTAACACTCATATAGTTACACACGCACATATTCTAATACATAAAACATTTTAGGACACGTACACACAGATACGAAGAGACATACTCACACGCAGTAACACACACATATAGTAAGATGCATGCACATAATAACACAAACATATACTAACAAACAAATACACACATAATAATGCAAACATATACTGACAAACAAATACACACGCATACACATATATGTGTATATACACATATGTATATCTATGTATATATATACATATTTATATATATATATATATATATATGTGTGTGTGTGTGTGTGTGTGCGCGCGCGCATACACACACAAACAAACATACATACACAAACATACACACACATATACATACACACATACATGCATACATACATACATACATACAGACATACATACATACATTCATGCATACATACATACATACATACATATATACCTACATACTTACATACACACATACATAATACATACATACCACACACACACACACACACACACACACACACACACAAACAAAAACACACACACAAACACACACACACTGAGTCACATCCACACACACACAAACACACACACACACAAACACACAAACACACACACACACACACAGACGCAAACACACACACACACACACACACACACACACACACACGTTCATTCATTCATTCATTCATTCATTCATTCATTTATCTTTCTTTCATTCCTACAGTTTGTGGCCCACCCCAACTGCCAACAACACATGACCAGCATCTGGTACGGGTCAGAGATGGGCTTCCTGCAGTCTCTGAACGGTCCCATGCAGTTCCTCTACCTGCTGCTCTTCATCCCCGTCATCCCCTTCCTCTGTGTCACCTACGTCTTTGTGCCCGGCGGTAAGGTAATGCTTCTTTTCCTACCTTGATCAATACAGTTTGGCCCTACTTTGTCTATTGTGTGCTTTTTTTCTTTTTCTTTCTTTCTTTTTTTTTTTTCTTTTTTTTTTTAAGGATCATCGCACTTAAGGAGATTTCCTTCGTGCTCAGGTTGTTTTTTTTATTTCATCCCAATTTCTACGCCACCTTAAGAGCCACAGAAGTTGGCACAGTTGATTTTTTGTTTGTTTGTTGTTGTTGTTTTGTTGTTGTTGTTGTTGTTGTTTTTGTTTGTTTGTTTTTTATTGTTTGTTTGTTTGTTTGTTTTTGGGGGGGGATTTTTTTTGTTTTTCTTCTTTTTACAGTGCAGTGATGATTATGATGGTGACGATGTGAATGATAACCATGAAACTGTGGAGTTCCATCTAGGATTGAAACAAAGAAACAGCTGTGCTCTACGCTTACTATTGCGATATATCCTGGCATCAACCTGGTCCGAGAGATACAGACATCTGCGGTGTTGGGCAGATAATTTGAGGAACAACCTCATGGATAACACTCGACTGTGTAGTTCCAGTCTTCCTAATTAGACCACAGCACGCTCAACTCTGGGTAGGAGCAAACTGGAGCCGAAAACTCCCACGTGATTTTTGAAGGGACTGATCAGGATTCGAACCAACAACCTTCCAGTCGGTATTTCGTTGCGCTGACAACTACATCACGGCAATTGATTTGCTGTACATTTTCTACCTTGATCGATATAAATTGGCCTTACTCTGTCTATAGTGTACATTTCCTACCTTGATCGATATAAATTGGCCTTATTCTGTCTATAGTGTACATTTTCTACCTTGATCGATATAAATTGGCCTTACTCTGTCTATAGTGTACATTTCCTACCTTGATCGATATAAATTGGCCTTATTCTGTCTATAGTGTACATTTTCTACCTTGATCGATATAAATTGGCCTTACTCTGTCTATAGTGTACATTTCCTACCTTGATCGATATAAATTGGCCTTATTCTGTCTATAGTGTACATTTTCTACCTTGATCGATATAAATTGGCCTTATTCTGTCTAGTGTACATTTCCTACCTTGATCAATATAAATTGGCCTTATTCTGTCTATAGTGTATGTACATTTCCTACCTTGATCAATATAAATTGGCCTTATTCTGTCTAGTGTACATTTCCTACCTTGATCGATATAAATTGGCCTTATTCTGTCTATAGTGTACATTTCCTACCTTGATCAATATAAATTGGCCTTTTTCTGTCTATAGTGTACATTTCCTACCTTGATCAATATAAATTGGCCTTATTCTGTCTACCTTGATCAATATAAATTAGCCTTACTCTGTCTATAGTGTATGTACATTTCCTACCTTGATCAATATAAATTGGCCTTATTCTGTCTATTGTGTATGTACATTTCCTACCTTGATCAATATAAATTGGCCTTATTCTGTCTATTGTGTACATTTCCTGCGTTGATCAATATTATCATCATCATGTGTCCGGTCTGCCGCATGGCATTGGCGATCATGGCCCACCATATGTATCTATCCTTTATTGCCGCAAGCACATCTTCCAGCCTGTCTGTACTCATCCACCCTGCAAGTCTGTTCAATATTTTCTCCCTGGGTCTACCTGGTGCTCTCTTTCCCTCCAGCTTTTCTGTTGTGACCAAGTGCTCTAATTCCCCTTTCCTCATAAAATGGCTTATTGATGTTGCCTGTCTTTTCTTAATCTTTTTTATCAATGATCTCCTTGTGTCTGCCTCCATCAAGATTGTCTCGTTTGTTTTCTTTGCTGTCCATGGAACTCTCAACATTTTCTTAGAAACCACATCTCTGCTGCCTCAATCTTGTTCTGGCTTTGCGTGTTGACTGTCCTCGCCTCACAACCGTTTAACATTATCTGTTCAAGAACTCTCTTCTTGATGTTAATTTGATCAATATAGTTTGACATTATTCTTTCTGTTATGTACATTTTTAGAGAATCTTCGCACTTAGGGAGATTTCAGTTTTGGGGTTTTTTTTAATCCCATTTTCTACTCCACCTTAATAGCTAGAGAAGCTTGCAGAGTTTTGTTGTTGTTGTTGTTGTTGTTGTTTTTTGTTTTTGTTTTACAATGCGGTGATGATGACGAGGAGAAGGAGGAGGAGCATGAGGAAGAGAAGGAGGAGGAGGACGATGAGGATGATAACCATAAAGTTGTGAAGTTCCATCTTGGATTGAAACAACGAAACAGAGCTGTACTCTACGTTTACTATTACGATATATCCTGGCGTCAATCAGGCCCGAGAGATACAGACGTCTAAGGTGTTGTCAGAAAATTTAAGCAGCATCCTCATTGAAGCCTCCGTGAAGTGAATAAGACTCGGTTGTGTGGTCCCAGTCTTCACAATGAGCCAGACTGAATTGTGTTTGTTTGTTTGTTTGTTTGTTTGTTTGTTTGTCTGTTTGTATGTTTGTTTGTTGTTTGTGTGTGTTTGTTGTTTTATTTGTGTGTTTGTTTGTTGTTTGTTTGTTTGTGTGTTTGTGTGTTTGTTTGTTTGTTTGTTTGTTTGTCTGTCTGTTTGTTTGTTTGTTTGTCTGTTTGTATGTTTGTTTGTTGTTTGTGTGTGTGTGTTTGTTATTTGTTTGTTTGTTTGTTTGTTATAATACCGGACACTGTTGTGTGTATGGCAGGAGATTGTGGAGAAAAAGAGTTTGCATTGTCAGTATAATTAATATTGTCAGCAATGACATACTAATTATGTAAAATAATTAATTAACAATAACAAGATTAAATTAGACTGTGCCTTGTCAGTGACAACATTTTGATTATGTAAAAAAAAATAATGTACTATAACAAGATTAAGTTAGAATGCGCTTTGTCAATAATGACATATTGATTATATGGAGAAAAAAAAAGGATTTATAATCACAAGATTAAATTCGAGAGAATATTTGTGTTCTTGCGTGCTTGGAGCGATAAGGCGATTACATCATTTCAGTGTTTCTGACAAGAAAGGAAAGCCTTTCACAACGTATAGAAGGACTCTGGTTTATTTGTTGGTTTGTTTTTTTGCGGGTTTTTTTCTGCCTCATTTGTTGTTGGGTTTTATAAGAAAGGTTTGGTTTGTTTTTTTGCATTTTTTTCTGCCTCATTTGTTGTTGGTTTTACAAGAAAGGAAAGCCTTTCACAACCTATAGAAGGTCTCTGGTTTGTTTGTTAATTTGGTGTTTGTGGGGGTTTTTCCCGCCTCATTTGTTGTTCGGTTTTGTTCGTTCGTTTGTTTGTTTGTTTGTTCGTTTGTTTGTTCGTTTGTTCGTTTGTTCGTTTGTTTGTTCGTTTGTTCGTTTGTTCGTTTGTTTGTTTGTTTGTTCCTTTCTTCCTTCCTTCCTTCCTTCCTGCCTTCCTTCCTTCCTTCCGTCAGTCCGTCCGTCCGTCCTTCTTTCCTTCGTTTGTTCGTTCGTTCGACTGGTTGGTTGGTTGGTTGGCTGATTGTTTCGCTCGTGTGTTGGTTAGTTAGTTGGTTGGTTGGTTGGTTGGTTGGTTGGCTGATTGGTTGGTTGGTTGGTTGGTTTGTTGGTTGGTTTGTTGGTTGGTTGGTTGGTTGGTTGGTTGGTTGGTTGGTTGGTTGGCTGGTTGGCTGGGTGACTGGTTCTGTGTTTCTTTGTTACAAACCATCTGTTCCCATTATCGCGTAATGAGTTGAACCAGTAAAGACTCCAGGTAACTCCCTTCTACCACCAAAGAACGCCTTAAAAGTTTCATGATTTTATATGGCTTGGCCATCTTATTTTAACTGCGTTTATCCAACATAACTTTCCTGAATGAATACATATGATATCAACATAAGCCTTCATAAGAAAAAAACGAAAAAAACATTTGCCTGCTCACTATACGTGCTTCACAAACAGTTTCACCATTGTGTTACACCTTGGCTTGCCTGAGAGCAAAAGAGCAATTAGACTGTGGGATTAGCACCCCAGGTGCCAGATCAGTGAGCATTATATATGTAATTGTTTAACTGATACCACACTGGCGGACTCTGTTGTCATGCCGACAGATGGGTAGGTTCAGTGATCTTCAGCACTTGGTGTGGATCTTCATGCAGGATGGAAGACAGTTTTTAGAAGCACATGTTCTTCGGCAATTGCTGTGGCCTTGAGTCTCTCTTCTACCGGTCCTTCTTCTGTTGAATAGCAGGTGTTCTGCTCTGTTTAACCTTTTGACTCCCGCACCCTATCCACCAACTGCAAAAACTTAACCCTTCGACTCCTTCACCCTATCCACCGGCTTCATGCAGGAAGCTGGTGGATCGGATGAAGGAGTCAGACCTGCTGGTGGATCGGATGAGGGAGTCAAAGGGTGACGTTTTTACTTTGCTAGCATGGTTGACAATGCAGGGTGCTGGTGGACAGGGTGAGGGAGTCAAAGGGTTAAATGTGATTATGCCCTGTTTGCAGTGCTATCGCCAACATGATCTGTTGCCGGCAATATCTTCCCAGTTGGTGATGTTGATGCCATAGCTGATAAGGTTGACCTTTTGAATGTCTTTATATCTTTTTGTGGGCTTCTCTGGTCACGGATGACCTTGCTTCCGTCTAATATCACTCATAGTGAACAGACGTTAAATCAAGGAAAGAACGAACGATGTCCTTGCTTCAGCTCTGTACTGGAGCATCTTTGGGATGTTGTTGTCTTCCATACGTGCAACGTATCCTATCCAAAGAAGCTGGCATTTGATGAGTAGACACCCAATACTGGGAAAGCCATACTTGTTAAAAACTTGAAGATTGGATATTCAATCTTCAAACTTGCCACGCAATATTGCAGGTCTTGGGCAGACACCTTTGGTAGGACTGTTCCAGTTATTTGTTAAGTCGTCGGTAGATAACTCAGGTCTCGTAACAGTACAACAGAGCGCTTAGAACTACTGCTCTGCATACAGCAATCTTCATGACAAGTCTGATAACATAGTCTGCCACAATCTCTTGGTCAACCTTCCAAAGGCACAGCGGGTCTTGGACATGCAAACGTCACCTCTGCATCATGAGATCAGCTGCTGATGACTGTTCTCCTCAAACACCAGTCACCATCATTATGTGCCTTGCCTCATGGTGTTGGCTATCATGGCTCTCCATTCGGGTCTGTCTTTTGTAGTTGCAAGTACATCCCCCACCCTTTCTGTCTTCATCCACTTCTAAAATCCGTCCGATATTTTCTCCCTAGGTCTACCTGGTTGCTCTTTTTTCCCTCGAAATTTCCTGTTGTGATTAGGTGCTCAAATGGCAGTGGATGTCTACATTATACATCTTTCCTCGTCGTGCAGACTGGGTCACTTCGTGGTGTTTCAAATCAAAGTTCTTCTCTGTCTTAGATGGACTGCTTTCACAACGAGCTCCGTTTACCCCGGGTTGGGACTAATCCTTTAATATAAGTAGTTTAGTACTAGCGTGGCGGCGCCTTTCTCTTCTTCCAAAAAAAATGTTAATTTTGCACCCAGATCACCGCTGAAGTTGGTGGAGGGGGGAGGGGGAGGGGTAGGGAAACGAGGGGGAGAGAAATCGTACCAGTCTTTCTTTTTCAAAATCAGCCGTGATTCGAACCGCTGCATTCGAAACCTCTCGCTTTCTAGGACAGGTGTTTTAACCATGATGACACACACAGACACACACACACACAC
>CM060305.1:91210989-91223489 GCA_030674185.1 Monoplex corrugatus
GGGGGATGGTTTCTATCTTCCTTTCTTTCCATTTTTCTTTCTTTCTTGTTATCTTTCTTTCTTTCTATTTTTTCTGTCTTTTTTTTTTCTTTTCACTAATATTGTTTAATGTTTGGTTGTGGTTGGTTGGTTGGTTGGTTGGTTGGTTGGTTGGTTGGTTGGTTGGTTGGTTGGTTGATTGGTTGGTTGGTTGGTTGGTTGGTTGATTGGTTGGTTGGTTGGTTGGTTGATTGGTTGGTTGGTTGGTTGGTTGGTTGGTTGGTTGGTTGGTTGGTTGGTTGATTGGTTGGTTGGTTGGTTGGTTTTAATCAGTGTCTTTGAATTTACAGCCCGTTTCCAGTGGCAGCCCTACGACCCGGAAATAGTATCAGACGCGCTGTTCGCCATCGCCAACGTGATCAGTTTTGCACGCACCACGTGGCTCATGCCCGCCTTTGAGGTGCTGGGCCCTCTACAGATCTCCCTGGGCCGTATGATAGGGGACATCACTCGCTTCCTCGTGCTCTTCACGCTGGTGAGTCCGATAAGTTGATGGACAAAGGGGTCAAAATACGTTATATGTAAATTATCAGGTCAGGGCACCATTGTGGTCAGGGGCTTCGTGGAGTTCGGTTCAGTGACCAATCCTTTCTCTAGCTATCCCGTTGCCTTGGTTTGGGCACTGACCTATATGAAATTCAAAGCCACTCAGTACTGTAGTTTGACAGCCATTTCCGACGTCGTCGACGGGCGTGTGAGGTCAACTCATAACCCTAGACATAGATAGATAGGGAGACTGGCAACTTGCTCTGTCGCACTCTATGATATGATCGTCTTGGTCTGATCATAACCCTAAACATAGATAGATAGGGAGATTGGCAACTGGCTCTGTCGCACTCTGTGATATGATCGTCTTGGTTTGATAAGAAGCTTACGAGCATATAGGGCCCATGACGTGGCTCTGTCGTTTAACTAGTTTCAGTTCAAATCTGCAGCAAATTTATGTTACTGGAAGCACTGAAAATGATCGGCAACCAACTTGAAAATTGATCAGAACAATTACCTTTCCGATAGAAAAAAATGGCCGATTGAAACAGAAAACAAAATGGACCAACCAGTTGCCGTGGTTTAATGGTTAGCTCAACGGATTACTGACTTAAAGATTGTGGGTTCGAATCCTATCAGTCCTTTCAAATTCAGTGTGGGATTTTTCAGATCAAACCGGCTCCTACCCAGAGTTGAGCGTGCTATGGGCTCAATAAGAAGATTGTTTGTTTGTGTTTGTTTGTTTGTTTGTTTGTTTGTTGTTTGTTTGTTTGTTTGTTTGTTTTTAATTTTCTCTGAGGAGTGTGTATGTTCTTTTCTTAAGACAGGTTTGATACACTCATGCCTTTTTGCTATACTTTATTGTTCGTGTCTTTATCAAAATATTCAAATGTCAGCTTGAGAGTGCGTGTACATATGATTGTACGTCTTTGTGCAATCTGTATGCATATGTGTATATGTGTGTGTGAGTGTGTGTATGGGTGTGCGTGCGTGCTCGCATGCGAGCGTACGTGTGTGTATGTGTGTGTGTGTGTGTGTGTGTGTGTGTGTGTGTGTGTGTGTGTGTGTGTGTGTGTGTGTGAGAGTGTGTGTATGGGTGTGCGTGCGTGCTCGCATGCGCGCGTGCGTGTATGTGTGTGTATGTGTGTGTGTGTGTGTGTTTTGATCATACATGAGCATACACACCTATCTGTATATTTGGATTGTCATTATGATATCCATTTAAGTGTGCGTTCTACAAAAATGCAGTTTATATTCATATTGTATGAATTCTTGCCTAAACTTGAATAAAAAGAATTGAAAGAAAAAAAGCATGAGCTGAACTAACCCACTGTGTTGCAGGTTCTGTTTGCCTTCATGGTGGGTCTGCACAACCTCTACTGGTACTACGGCTCCCAGAAAATCAAGATGGACCTCAATGGTACCCTGGTGTCAGTCCACGCTGCCAAGGCTTTCCAAGGGTGAGGATATATTGGCACATCTGTTTTCTCCACCATTAGCCAATGCTGATGTAGAAATACATCTCTTGAGAGAAAAAAAACGAAAATTGTGAAATAAGAAAAAGATATGAAAAAGAAATATACCGACCTGACGTAACGATAATCACAGCTAAGACACTAACCAATTCTGACAAAATTAAACTTACCCCTTTGTCACAGAGAGATAAAAATAATGCGTGGTCTTTGTTCAGTTAATTGTCTTTGGTGTGGACGGATAGGAAGCGATGAAAATGACGTGATCAGTGTTTACACAAGCTCGTTTTGTATTAATTCAGAAAACTTGACAGACTTCACCCAGAAATTTATATTCATACCTTATTTATATTCATTGTTCTGTTACTTTTCCTGATAGATACGCAGTAATTGTGCATCACATTAAAACACTGTTAACTTCAAATAATGTCCTTTTTATGTTTGGCCAGTGGTAACCTTGACCTTGTTTTCAGCTTGCAGCAGACGTTTGGCAGCCTGTTCTGGTCCATGTTCAGTCAAGTCAGCATCAGTGACATCACAGTCACACACCCCAGTCCTGGTGGAGGTACATACCCTATTCTACATAATGATCTTATGTCTCCTGTTTCTGGTCCTGTACCTGTGGATGGCAGATACAGTCTGTTCCTCTCATCATAATGTAGTGCACAGCCTTCCTTTCTCTTGACTTGTACATTAGTTGAATATTCTTACCATCTATCCAGCATTTTCTATTTTGTTTGTTGTTTTATTTGTCGTTAATTTACTTTCGTTATCTGAGACCTTGCGGTTGGTTTTACCGTCTTTGTTTAACGTGTGATCAATAACTATTCAATTTCTTTCAGTTGCCCGTCTGGTATTGTTTCCCTTGTCGGTGGACCCGTAACGTCATCATTGTCATCAATTCCAGTGTTGGTTTGTTTTGTCCTTTGCCGCTGAATCAAGAATCCAGTTTTGGAAGAGTCTTGATTGCTCTGTGCAGGCATTGCTACTGTTACCTTGAGTGCATTTCAGTTGAGTTCGTGGCTGCTTTTACGTTTAATGCATATCAATTGAGTTCCTGATGTCATGCCAGACCTGTGACAGCATTTGTTTTAACGGTCTTCGTTTTCCTCGGCATTTCTTCAACACTGAAACAAACGATTGTTTTAAAAAAAATCAGTGCTGTTTCCATTACGTATGGCTTTGCTTTGTTGGTACTTTTTTGTACAGTGATACCCATATATTCTTGTACAGTCTGTCACCTCAGTGGTTATTCTTGACTGTGATAGGACGTCGCCGCCAAAGTCGTGCTGTAAGTCATGTTTGACAGAGTTCAGTTTGCAGACTACGCTGTTCAGCCGTTCCCTGGGTCAGAGTCAATCCATTCATCGTCAGCACTAAACTAATGAAAGCCACGTGGTGTGTTCAGCTTGCAGCAGACGTTTGGCAGCCTGTTCTGGGCCATGTTCAGTCAAGTCAGCATCAACGAGATTACCGTCAAGCACCCTCTCCCGGACGGCGCGGTGTCCATGGGGGATCAGTCTAACCACGCGGTGAAGGCAGGCTGGAGTGGCGGGGAAGGTAGGGGACATGCACCTGACGTTGTGTGGGATCATGGCACTGACGTCACTAGCACGGTCACTGACGTCACTATGCACGTGCAACGAGGCGTCAACATGTTGATTGCTGTTGGCACTGACGTTGGACTCCTTGTTAACCATGTTTCTCTTTATACTCACACATGCCACGGTCCACAAAGACTGACTTATGCTCTGGCTTGCACGAACACAACGTTTATGACTGATATGGCAAGGGCACACTCACCGTGGATCTATATGCCAGCACACTATAAGCTTGTGTAAAGCATGGAAACCACACTGTCGACAGTATGTGTACAAGGCAGTGAGCTACAGTATCGTATGCATGTGTGGATGGACATGTATCCATTTATGGCAGAGTTGTATCATAACTGCATGAAGGCTGTTTATCTCAGTATGGTTCTCGTTTATCAAACACAGACTGTAGTAAACATGATACCGTAAAGTATTGTTTTCTTGATCAGTCTTAGAAAGAGATGCGTTGTATCATTTTCTGCTCACTGGCTGGGTTGTGTTTTGAGCCTTGGCACTGCATGGCAAATGGCGAATGTGAGTGCATCCTGACATGTTCTCTCTGATGATCTCAACAGGCAGGATCAGCTTATGTCCTTGTTTCATGTTGTGATGTTGTAAACTCAGTACGCCTTGCAGATTCATATTTAGCGGGTTGTCAGTTAGGATTCAGTACATATCCCCCAGATACGAAGGACTGTCCCATAACTCTGAGGTCGTAGAGGAGTGAGGTGGTAGAGACCTGAACTTTTCTCGAGGCCAGCTTTATGAGGGCGGTGCCCATCTCCTCTCGTCGGTACAAAGTTCCGGATTATCCGTGTCTGACTCCACTGGTTCCCCATCAACCTTCAGATTGACACTCCTGCACACTGCCACATTGGTCTGCCTTCGTCCACCAGTACCTGATCTCCAGCAGCCCTGACCTCTGCCTGTCCTTCCCTTCAAACCTGTGTCTGGCGGGACAAACACAGAAGACTGACTTTTTAAATGTAAGATGTGTAGAGAGAGAAGGACGATATCAACCATGTAGAGTTCTGCTAAGGCTTTGGTTATAGAGGCGTGCTTAGGGACATGTATGATACAACTGTAAACCGACTGCATGCTACAAACAGATCATTACCAACAAAAGTTTGGAGTTTTCTTCAAAAAGGATTAAAGAATTCCATGTGCAGTTCACTCAACTCTGTCAGTAACTATCTGACAGACTGGACCCTGCACAAAACCGTATGCGCTGGTAAGGCCTTGAAAAAGGGAAAGGGGTAGTTAAGAACAGGACTTGTATATAAAGCACAAGGCTGGCACCATTAGTATGACTGGAACATTAATATGGTCAGTTAACCGGCCAGAATTTTTGTTACAGTCTGATAGTAAAATCCAGACATCAGTTTTTGAATCCACAGCTGTTTTAGCACAGCCATCAGGAAGGAGGTCTGAGTGTATCATTTAAAGTGACTAAACTAAAACTGGCATTAGAAAAAATGCTCCACTGCCTTCTCTTACTGCTAGGAACGTTCAGGTGAACAGATTTGTTTAACAGATATCGCGTAGTTACCAAGTATCTGCGACCAAGAATTCCAGACTGACAAATGATCACTGAAAGACGTTCACACCACTGTGTAGCATCTTTACGTCTACCATGGTAAACACTCCTCTCTCGAGGGCAGCAGAAACAACATCAGCACTGTCTAGGCTGAAACTTATATGGAAGGACAAGAACTACCCTTGAAACACGAGGTCAGGTTTGTTCAGGCACAGTTATATTGCAATTTGCTGTATGCACGTGAAACATGGGTCTTCACAGAAGATTTGGAAAGACGAAATCCAAGCCAAGGAAATGAGACGTTAACGCAAGATAGTAAACATCAGATATACTGATCACATCACCAGTGAACAAGTGTACCAAACCATCAAGCAGCACATTGTACTGTTTGAAGATCTGCTGACTTCAGTTAAGAAAAGTAAATTACATTGTTATAGCCATGTAACAGAATCCAGTGGCCTATATAAACCAGTCTTCCAGGAAACTGACTGTAGAGGGAAGAGACAGACGGGACGTCAGAAGGAAAACGATGAAATGACAGCATTGCGGAATGGTCAGAGACACCATTTGCAGAGGCCCAGGTTTTTGCATGCAACCGACAGAGCTGGGGGCAACTGGTGAATAGTTCTTTAATGCGTCGACCCAATGATTGTTCACGGATTTAAGACAGAAGATTTCAATTTTTGGTTTCTCAAGATGACGTCTCTGCGCTGAGAGTGAATTCCACATGCACTGACGTCACAAGTGCCATGTAATGGAGGAGATCCAAAACGACAATGGCTCAAACCTTAAACCTGCACATAAGCCCTTGAGCTAGCTAGCAGGGTCCTGAGGAGAAGAACAAGCAGTTGAAGAGGAAATCTGTAAACACGTTCTTCTGTTAAAAGCACAACGCAGTCTGCAGTTGCTCGTGCAGTGTTTACAATATAGCACTATAATGGCTCATTCGGCAATTTGGCCATGGTGGAACGTTTGTAAGTTGTTCTGATTGTTTCTGTTTCTTTGTTGGTGTTTCTTTGGTCACAGAGTATCTACAGTTGATTCTACACAGACGTTACGTTATTTTGACTTCAGGGAGGTAGCAGCAAAATCATGAGAGTCGAAGGTTTAGTTCTTGCTGTCAAACTTTCACATGATTTCATCATTTAATGGTATTGTCTAATGTCCACTTTTGTAGCCTTTTGTGCTTCTCTTTGTACGTGTCATCAACTGTATTTTTCCTTCAATAAACTTCTTCTGTTCATTACTATGACATTACAGGGGCGGATCATGGTTTCGTAAAAAGGGTTGTTTTTTTTAGGAAATCTAGTGGAGTCTGGGGCATGGTCCCCAGGGAAGAATTTGTGTCCACAAAATTGAAATGTAAGCCATTTGGTATACTCTGTTGGTGAAATTATGTAATTTGTGTAAATGTAAACAGTTCATCATTACTATCGTACTTTTCTTTTTTACAGCATGTGGTTTTTTTTAAGTTTAAACACATTCCATTTTTATCGTATTTGTCTCCCTTACAGCAGTTCCACTCTTGGACATTCTTTTTGGGGGGAGGGGAGTTCGAGAAGCCTCGAAAACCCTCCCATAATCCGCCCCTTCGCCACTAACATATTTTCGTTGTTATGGCATTGTTTCTGTGTTCATCTAAAATATCTCTAACATATGTGTAATCATGCATGGCAAAGTATGTAAACAATATTCCTGTCTTTTTCTGCTGTGTCATTATACATAAAGATATCGAGATAACAAGACATTGGAACTTGACGTTGGAATTTGAAGCTAATGAATATTTTTGAATTTATATTATATTGCTATTCCATAAGTAAAACGTTTTACCGGTTTAATATTTCTTGTCCAAATGTATACCAAGGAATAACTGTGGGACAGACCCACTACAATAAATGTTACTACCCTAAAGTAATGAGATATTTTCAATTTTTCTTTTGTGTATTCGTATGTGTGATAGCAAAGAGATAGTTGTATAAAATTCACCAAGCTGATGAAATTACTTCACAATTTTTTTAATTAATTTTGTAAATGGCTATTTGTTATTATTCGTGTTTTTTGTTTTGTTTGTTTTTTTTTTGTTTTTGTTTGTTTTTTGTTTTGTTGTTTTGTTTTGTTTTGTGTTGCTGTTTTTTGTGTGTGTGTTTTTTCCTAAATCTCATAGTTATTCGAAGAAAACTAGCATGATATCATTATATGCATTATAATAAATTGACCTTTGTACTGTGTGACCTTACTGACCCTCCGCGTGTTGCATATATGCATGTGTGGCGCGGCATGTGACGTGTGTCTTGTTGTGGGCTGTGCTGTCAGTGCGCCGTTGCCTTGCCCTGGACTCGGAACGCACCAAGATTTACTGCACCGACTCTGTGTCCCACTCGGCTGACCCCAACAATGCAGGTAATCACAGTGAGGGACAGGACTTGTTGGGGCACTATCTAGACACCTGTCTGGTCATGATTGCACAGCGAATTGTAGGGCGGCCCAAGGATTTGTTTGTTTGTTTGTTTGTCGGCAAAATTTTTCTTAAAGGGGAGAAATCGGTTGCATAGACTTGCTTACGTTCAGTACAAGCGCAAAACTCGTCTTTTGTAAGTAGGCTTAAGCCTAAACCATACCCACAAAACTCACAATCTGAGGTGGGCTTTGCAGTCGTGCCCAGCACTTTTTTTCGCTTCGTTACATTTTTAGATAAAATAAGAGACTGCGAAGGACCAAATACAAAGTGAGGCAACTGCAGATAGGTTATCGTAGCCCCAAGAGAGAGAAAGATGGTTTGTCTCCCCCTGTAAAGTAAGTATATACTGCGGATACATTGTCAGTAGCCGCAAGAGAGAGAAAAATGATTTGTCTCGCTTGCAAAGATAAGATATATTTCAAAAGGAAACAGAAAAGGAACAAAATAGATCTTTCACTCCACAGAATACACTGTAATCGTCTAAAATTCATTACAAAACAGAACAAAAATCTTTAACGAAGACAACACTAACAAAAATATAGAGAAACAAAGAAGTAAATAAAACATTTTTTCTTAATAAAAAAAATATTACATAAAAAAAGAGAGAGAATGCCCATGACAGGGTATTAGTTCAGAAAACCCTGGCAGAGCGCTATAGCTTTTGTCATTTTTGAACATTTTTCTAGGGGGTGGGAGTGGAGATCAGAGTTTCAGTCATTTTTCACGAAGTGGGAGGATATAGGGGATTGTAAATTTGCTGTTTTTATTTTAAAAAGAATGAAAAGGTTAACTGGATAGCGGCGATGCATGCGTTACTCTCCCTCTCTCTCTCTCTCTCTCTCTCTCTCTTCTCTCCTCTCTCTCTCTCTCTCTCTCCTCTCTCTCTCTCTTCTCTTCTCTACCTCTCTGTCTGTCTGTCTCTCTCTCACTCTCTCTTTCTTTCTTTTTTCTTTCTTTCTTTCTTTCATTCTTTCTCTCTCCTCCCTCTGTCTCTCTCTTTCTCTCCTCCTCTCCCTCCCTCTCCCCCCCCACTCTTTCTCTCTCTCTCTCCCATTCTCTCTGTCCCATTCTCTCTCTCTCTCCCTCTCTCTCTCTCTTCTCTCTCTCCTCTCCTCTACCTCTACCTCTTACTCTCTCTCTCTCTCTCTCTCTCTCTCTCTCTCTCTGTCTCTCTCTCTCTCTGTCTTTGTATATTTCTCTCTTGCACATTCTCGCTTGGTCGCTTGTCAGCGGCAGCCCTAAACAGAGAGTGATCATTGCATCGTAATTTATAAGTTGACATATTTTTCAGCGTTTTTCACCGTTTATAATTCTCTCAGTAATCTTAAAACATTTTGCTGATCCATTTGATGCGGTTGATAATACTACATATATATGTATTTGGGGGGAAAAAACCTGCATTTAGACATGTTTATCAGATAAAATAACGTGTTTAGTCAGTGCCCCAACAGAAAATGGGACGTTCCCCATATGTTGCTGGCCTGTTGTGTCACCCACCTATCCATCGGTCGCCTCTCCTTGTTTCTTTCTTTCTCTCCATTATTTGCTTTCATTTTATTGCTGTTTCTTATTGGACTGATGTCTTTGTCTGTGATTGAATAGCTTTTTAACAACCCCTTTGGCGCTTAAGTGATTCCAAAAATGTTTTTCGTGAGTGCGAATTGTGTTCTCCATATTTTCGTATTCGTTTGTTTATTTAATCAATAAATAATGATAACTATTTTTTATGAAATTTCTTCTTTTTCTTTATATACGTATTGATTAGATCAGTATATATTTTTGTTAGAATAAACTGGATTGTGAGCCAGTGATATAGCATTATGGTTCCCCCGAGACAAATTTGAGTTTCAGTTTCTCAAGATGACGTCTCCGCGCTCGAAATGAATTCCATATGCGCTAACGTCACAGGTGCCATGATGATCATGACACAAGCCTTAAGCCTGTGCATAAACCCATGAGCTAGCCAGGTCCTGAGGAAAAGTTCCCATGCCCGAGACAAGTCTTTGATTGCATCTTCACGTCCTGTTTGTGTAGAAACTAGCGTGACACATGGTGTGAAGCATGAATTGCTTGTCCTATTTTCTAAAGATTTCTGAGAGGTGTACGATCGTTGGGAGGGCAGCTTGAAATACTACCACTGTTGTCATTTTACAGTGCATCATTTCTTATGCGGCTCTGGCCATTCATAAGATGGTTTCCAAGTTTTCCTTGTGATCTGTGGGATGGTTGGTTCTTTTGATAGAGCTATGGACTCAAAATCTGGGATCTCGAGTTCGTTTTCAGCTCACAACATAAAAAACTGGTCTGTTCGTTGCCCATTTTAATGTTTCCATCATTCTGGGGTGTTAGCTTATCTTCTCATTGGTCCTTCACCCCCACCCTCTTCCCATTTAAAGACTGCCTGCGCATAAAGGCTCTTTTTTTTTTTCTTTTTTTTTTTGCAGGCTCAGAGAATCTGTCAGATCATTGGTGGCAGATGTGGGTGAAGCGCATATGGAATTGTCCGACTGTGATGAATCCGTCTTAAACAAACTCTAGACTCCAAAATTCCAAACTTCTGGATGGAGCTTGATTCCAAAAGCGTTGCTATAGTATAAAGCTGATGACTCTTGTTGCTGCCTACTTTTGACTGCCAATTGTTACCTATTGATGACCATCCTTTGTTACCTACTGATAAACTGATAACCACCTGTCGTTACCTACTAATGACCACCTGTTGTTGTCCTCCCATTTCCTCATTTCCTACGCCGCTTTCATGGCCACAGAAGGTGGCACAGTGTTTACAATGCAATGATCATGAGGGTCATGAGGATGATAATCACGATACTATGGAGCTCCATCTAGGATTGAGACTGCGTGACAGGGCTGTACTCTACGCTTACAATCATTATATATTCTGGCGTCAATCAGCCCAAGAGATACAGACACTTGCGGCGTTGGTCCAAAGACTTGAGCAACACCCTCAATAACGTATCCGTGAAATGGATGAGACTCGACTGTATGGTTCCAGTCTTCCCAATAAGCCCTTAGCACACTGAGTCTGGGTAAGAACTGGTTAGAGCCAAAAAGTCCCACACTGATTTTTGAAGGGGCCACTTGTTGTTACCTACTGAAAACCATCTGTTGTTACCTACTGATAACCACCTGTTGTTACTTACTGATAACCATCTGTTGTTGCCTACTGATAACTACCTGTTGTTACCTACTGATAACTACCTGTTGTTACCTACTGATATTTACCTGTTGTTACCTACTGATAACCACTTGTTGTTACCTACTGATAACTACCTGTTGTTACCTACTGATAACCATCTGTTGTTGCCTACTGATAACTACCTGTTGTTACCTACTGATAACCACTTGTTGTTACCTACTGATAACTACCTGTTGTTACCTACTGATAACCATCTGTTGTTACTACTGATAACCACCTGTTCTTATCTACTGATAACCACCTGTTGTTACCTACTGATAACCACCTGTTGTTACCCACTGATAACCACCTGTTGTTACCTACTGATGGCCACCTGTTGTTACCTACAGTTGTTACCTACTGATGGCCACTTGTTGTTACCTTCTGTTGTTACCTACTGATGACCACCTGTTGTTACCTACTGTTGTTACCTACTGATGGCCCCTTGTTTTACCTACTGTTGTTACCTACTGATGGCCACTTGTTGTTGCCTACTGTTGTTACCTACTGATGACACTTGTTGTTGCCTACTGTTGTTACCTACTGATGGCCCTTGTTTTTACCTACTGTTGTTACCTACTGATGACCACTGTTGTTACCTACTGTTGTTACCTACTGATGGCCCCTTGTCGTTACCTACAGTTGTTACCTACTGATGGCCACTTGTTGTTGCCTACTGTTGTTACCTACTGTTGTTACCTACTGTTACCTACTGTTGTTTCCTACTGTTGTTACCTACTGTTACCTACTGCTGTTACCTACTGTTGTTACCTACTGATGGCCACTTGTCGTTACCTACTGTTGTTACCTACTGATAGCCACTTTTTGTTTCCTACTGTTGTTACCTACTGATAACTGCCTGTTGTTACCTACTGCTGTTACCTACTGTTGTTACCTACAGTTGTTACCTACTGATAACCACATGTCGTTACCTACTAATGACTACTTGTTGTTACCTACTGATGTTATCTACTGATGGCCACCTGTTGTTATCTACTGATGACTACCTGTTTTTACCTACTGATGACTACCTGTTGTTACCTACTGATGACTACCTGTTGTTACCTACTGATGACTACCTGTTGTCACCTACTGATGACTACCTGTTGTTATCTACTGATGACCACCTGTTGTTACCTACTGATGACTACCTGTTGTTACCTACTGATGACTACCTGTTGTTACCTACTGATGACCATCTGTTGTTACCTACTGATGACTACCTGTTGTTACCTACTGATGACCATCTGTTGTTACCTACTGATGACCATCTGTTGTTACCTACTGATGGCCACCTGTTGTTATCTACTGATGACTACCTGTTGTTACCTACTGATGACCATCTGTTGTTACCTACTGATGACTACCTGTTGTTACCTACTGATGACCATCTGTTGTTACCTACTGATGACTACCTGTTGTTACCTGCTGATGACCATCTGTTGTTACCTACTGATGACCATCTGTTGTTACCTACTGATGACCATCTGTTGTTACCTACTGATGACTACCTGTTGTTACCTACTGATGACTACCTGTTGTTACCTACTGATGACCATCTGTTGTTACCTACTGATGACCACCTGTTGTTACCTGCTGATAACCACCTGTTGTTACCTACTGATGACTACCTGTTGTTACCTACTGATAACCACCTGTCGTTACCTACTGATGACCACCTCTTGTTACCTATTGATAACCACCTGTTTTTATGTACTGATGA
>CM060305.1:91228489-91230989 GCA_030674185.1 Monoplex corrugatus
CGCCATGTCGTAGGGCACATGAGGAGGAGGAGGAGAAGGATGATGATGATGATGATGCTGATGATGATGATGGATGATGATGATGATGATGATGATGATGATGATGATGATGATGATGATGATGATGTGATGATGATGATGATGATGATGATGGTGACGACGATGATGATGATGATGACGATGATGATGAAGGAGGAGGTATAGTCACTGGACACAGGGGGAGGAATGGTAGGACTTTTTTCTGTAAAGGGTCATTACCATCAGGCAGTTTCCTTTGTGTTCACATCTTTTCTCTCTCTCTCTCTCTCTCTCTCTCTCTCTCTCTCTCTCTCTCTCTCTCTCTCTTCTCTCTCTCTTTCTCTCTCTTTCTCTCTCTCTTTCTCTCTCTCTCTCTCTCTCTCTCTGTCTCTCTTTCTTTCTTTCTCTCTCTCTCTATCTATCACTCTCTCTCTCTGTCTTGCTCTCTCTCTCTCTCTCTCTCTCTATATATTATAATATATATATATATATATATATATATACACATATCACTCTCTCTTTCTCTCTCTGTCTCTCTCTCTCTCCCCCCCCTCCCTCCCATATTTTCTACGCCATCTTCATACCACAGAAGCTGAGACAATTTTAAACAATGCTATGAAGATGATGACGACGATGGGGATGGCAATTATGAAGTTATGGTGTTTCATTCAGGATTGAGCTCGAGTTCCACCTAGGACAGTGACTGTGACAAGGGCCTGTACTCTACGCTTACTATCCAGTGATCCCAGTAAGCTCAGAGCACTCTCAGCTCTCGGTATGAGCCGTTCTGGTGCAAAAAAAAACCAAAACATCACACAATGATTTTGACAGTGCTGATGAGGATTCAAACTCACAACCTTCCAGTCGGTATTGGAGAGGTAGGACTTAATTTACGTTTGTCTGCGTTGGTTTCTACCTTTGGCAGTGATTTCCATCCCTTTCCATTCCCCTACCGTGTGTGACCTGCTGCCCTAAGTTGATTCTGTTCCCGTGATGGTAAGTGACAAGCTCTGAGGAACTCGGGGCAAGGTCAGGGGAGAGGTGTTTCTTTGGAGGAGGTAACTCAAGGTTACGTATGTAGGCAGAGTGAGATTTGTTGACTTGACAAAGAAGTCAAGAAGAGATTGGTTGGTTGACTTGACGAAGGAGGCATATGGAGATTGGTTGACTTGACAAAGGAGGCCTGTAGAGATTGGTTGACTTGGCAAAGGAGGCATGTAGAGATTGGTTGACTTGACAAAGGAGGCATGTAGAGATTGGAAAGGAGGCATGTAGAGATTGGTTGACTTGGCAAAGGAGGCATGTAGAGATTGGTTGATTGACTTGACAAAGAGAGCGTGTAGAGATTGGTTGTCTTGACAAAGGAGGCGTATAGAGATTGGTTGACTTGACAAAGGAGGCGTATAGAGATTGGTTGACTTGACAAAGGAGGCATGCAGAGATTGGTTGACTTGACAAAGGAGGTATGTAGAGATTGGTTGACTTGACAAAGGAGGCATGCAGAGATTGGTTGACTTGACAAAGGAAGCATGGACAGATTGGTTGACTTGACAAAGGAGACTGACAGAGATTGGTTGACTTGACAAAGGAAGCATGAAGAGATTGGTTGACTTGACAAAGAAAACGTATAGAGATTGGTTGACTTGACAAATGAGGCATGCAGAAGTTGGTTGACTTGACAAAGGAAGCAGGGAGAGATCGGTTGATTTGAAAAGGAGGCGTGTAGAGATTGGTTGACTTGACAAAGGAGACATGAAGAGATGGATTGGTTGACTTGACAAAGGAGGCATGTAGAAATTGGTTGACTTAACAAAAGTGGCGTATAGAGGTTGTGGTGGTGGTGGTGGTAGTGATGATAATGAGGAGGTTCTGCTTCCACTGGTCTCTCTTCTTTTAAACTGCAGCTGTTCTGAGCTATCAAAACGTAACAGTGCCCTGTGTGTGCACTCCTGTCGCCCGCCAACTTATCCTGTTGCTGCCAGTATCTTCCTAGTTGGTGGTGTTGATGCCACATCATCATCATCATCAAGTGCGCTACCGCACGGCGTTGGCGATCATGGCCCTCCATATGTATCTATACCCTATTGCCTTAAGCACATCTTCCACCCTGTCTGTCCTCAGCCACCCTGCAAGTCCGTCCAATATTTTCTCTCTGGGTCTACCTGTTGTTCTCTTTCCCTTTAGCCTTCCTGTTGTGACCAGGTGCTCTTATTCCCTTTTCCTTGTAAAATGGCCTATAAATGTTGTCTGTCTTTTCCTAATCTTCCTTATCAATGATCTTCTTGTGTCTGCCTCCATCAAGACTGTCTCGTTTGTTTTCTTTGCTGTCCATGGAACTCTCAACATTCTTCTGAGAAACCACATCTCGGCTGCCTCAATCTTGTTCTGGCTTTGCTTGTTGACTGTCCATACCTCACAATCGTATAACATCATCGGTTGTATATAATATTCAAGAACACAGCTGATGAAATTGGCCTTCGGC
>CM060305.1:91240989-91255989 GCA_030674185.1 Monoplex corrugatus
GCATCAGTGGTTTGAAGGTCTGCGACCTTGCACAGAGAAGTCTGGACGGGAGTAAATGTAGGAGAGGTATTATAACGTCTGCTGCGGCGGCTAGCATCGAAGACGATGATGCTGACTCGTCAACAAATCAATCAAATGACCAACGATTGTTGACGTATGCTTCCAAATTTTTAAAAAAGAAAACTACGACTATGAAGGGCTGCATTGTTAAGCAGAGTGCATGTAGGTTGCTAATTTGATTAACCTATTGTTGACTTGTGGTTTTATACTTACGAAAACAACACGAAAGCCGTGGGTTGCATTATTAAGTATATTAAATTCAGGTAGGTTTCCTAAGCCTCCCCCTCCCCTTTCTAAAGGTTTCTATTGTATGTTGTTCAGACTTGACAGGTATTTATGTCAGGGAAAAGGTCTGTTTCGTTTGTTTAATCTTTGTCTTTTTTTTGGGGGGGGTCTTTTTTTATACCATTATAAGGGAGACAACCCTGCTTTACCTCTTTTGGGGCTGAGAAAACGAACCTTCGTTCACTGTGCTTATGGGAGAAACTCGTTTTCTGTAAAGTACAAAGCGCTTAAGATCTTATATCCCGGGATGTGGCAATCTTTAGTAGAAGTAGTAGCAGCAGCAGCAGCAGTAATAATACTAGTAGTAGTAATAGTGGTAGTGGTCGAAGCAGCAGCAGCAGCAGCAGTAGTAGTAGTAGCAACAACAGCAGCAGTAATAGCAGTAGCAACCACAGTAGCAGTGGCGGCAGCAGCAGCAGCAATAGTAGTAGTAGTAGAGTAGTAGTAATAACAGCAGCAGCAGTAAAAGTAGTAAAAGTAGCTGTAGTGGTAGCAGTAGCAGCAGCAGTAATAGTAGTAGTAACCGTGGTAGCAGCAGCAGTATGAGTAATAGTAGTAGTAGTATTAACTGTAGTAGTATCAGCAGCAGCAGCCTGGGTCTCCGCAAATGATCATTCTGTCCATTCTGCAATATTGTCAGTCCATCGTTTGTTGTTGTTGTTGTTATTGTTGTTGTTGTTGCTGCTGCTTCTGTTGCTGCTGCTGTGGATGTTGTTATTGTTGTTCTGTCTTCCCTTGCGTCTCCCTCCCTCAATAGTTTCCTGGCGGACTGATTAAGCAAGAGCAGTGGTTTTTGTTTCATTGTTCCAATGTGCTGCTTGATCAAGCAAACGATATACCCCACATGTTCAAACTCAAATCTAAATTCAAAGCATTTTGCCATCTCTAAGAGGTAAATCAAACGTGTTGTGAAACCACAATGTTTTTTCCCCAAATTTATATACTGGTGCTATGTTGCATGTGTAATGCTATTACGACAGTTACACGTGTTACATTTTAAGAATCCTCTATGTTGCAGGCGTTGTGTAACGTGGTGCAGGCGCTGGCCAACATACAAGGCGAGATCGTCAATCTGGCACAGTGCCTCAAACCCTCCCCTCCCCGCCCCTCCCAACCTCCCCAGCTCACACAGACCGCCAGGTCCATCACCAACACCCCGGCTACCTCGCCCACCTCCGTCCTGCCCAACGCCAACACCCACTACTACCACCACCACCCCCAGCAAACCCCACCCCCTACCGCCAACGCCGTGTCATCAGGAGGCCGCAACAACGTCCACGGCGCTCCAGGCAACAGGGGCAAGAGAGGGTCCGGACCCGATGAAGACGAGAGCAAAGTCTGACAGTGGTAGTCCAGGGGAACGCTCGGGGTGGGGGAACCCCTGCTGTTTCCATGGTAACTGTCTGACAGCGGTAGTCATGGTAACTCTTGGGACTCCTCCTGTTGTCAATGGCGACTGTCTGACAGTGGTTGCCAAGACAATCGTTCGGGAATCCTGCTGTTTCCATTGCGACTGTCTGACAGTGGTTGTCAGGGTGACCGTTAGGGAATCCTGGTGTTTCCATAACAACTGTTTGACAGTGGTTGTCAAAGGCAACCACTCAGGAATCCTGCTGTTTCCATGGCAACTGTCTGACAGCTGTAATCAAGGAAACGTTCGGGAATTCAGCTGTTTCCATGGCAACTGCTAAACGTTCAAGGTCAGGGGATGGGGAGGGAAGCGTGGAGCCGTTGAGCGACCGCCACGTCAACGAAGAACTCAGGACTTTTTCAGGATGACCTTCAGCAGGACTGATGACCTTCAGCCTTTAGTGTGTGATGATGTGCAATAGACTTTGGGCCTTCACACTGCTGTGATCTGACGCTTGAATGTCCAAGCTGGCTGACTTCTTCTTGTTTTTGATGGTGGTGTTGGTGTGTGTGTGTGTCCGTTTGCGTGTGTGTGTGTGTGTGTGTGTGTGTGTGTGTGTGTGTGTGTGTGTGTGTGTGTGTGTGTGTGTGTGTGTGTGTGTGTGTGTGTGTGTGTGTGTGTGTGTGTGTGTGACTGTCTGTGTCTGTATGTGTCTATATCTGTGTGTGATTGGATCGTCTTGGAATACATACAGTCAAAAAAACATGTAGGAGAATTTCCTGACCAGGGAGAGCGTGATGATTGTGCTGGACTGTTATGATGAACAAATATTATCAGGGAAAAAGTCAGCATACCGACTGTCTCGTCAGGGATGCGTATCCTGAAGCAAGGTATTCACAAACTGTTCACCCTCTGATCAATGACTCTGTGGATTCATGCATTTTGCACCAAGAAGCACCACCACTGTAGCGGAGATTATTTCTTGACACTGATTCTCCACAAAGAACTGCTCTGATCAGAGACATGGTGCAGGATTACCTTAAAAAAGATGCAGTCTCAACGAAACCCGTTTTTATCCAAATTTACTAAAAGGAATCAATCTTTCTGAAATATTTACCACCTGATAATGCGGGGGTCGTCTGTGTTCGATCTTGAGGCTGTGCCACATCTTGCCGTGGATGTAAGATCTGATGTCGCGAGTTCAATCCCAGCCGGCTGCAAAAAAACTGGAATGTTTGTTGCCAGTCTTGATGGTCCACCATTCTGGTGGTGTCAGCTTAGTATTTCATAGGTCTTGCTCTCACCCCCTCCCTCTCCTCTATTTCAAGACCCTGCCAGCGAATAGGCTTTCATGCACAGGCTCAAGGTATCTACCAGCTAACATATGGCAGATTGGACGGAGGGCATATGGAGTTATCCGAGAGTAGTGAATCCATCTCGAATAAACTCCAAACTCTAAACTATCATCCTCTAAATTTTGATTCCATTTTCCCAGATGATTATCCTAGCTAAATCTGGACCTGTTCATTTTTTCTACTGTCCCTATTTTTAAAACAGATACATTCTATGAAGCTGGTTGGTGCTGTTCACAAGGCCATGGACTCTAGATCTGATGTCTTGAGTTCAAAACCAGAATGAGACAGAAACCCTGACCTGTCCGTTACCAGTTTTAATGCTCCAACCATTCTGATACTGTCAGTCAGCTGAATGTTTCTGTTTCTGAAATTCCGTTCTTCTCCATTACCATCACCACTAACCTTCCTGTCCATTCCAAAACCTTATCAGTGCATGCACTTTTTCCCAGGTACAAGGAGTCTATCAGATTATTACAGTCATCGTTGTGTGGAGCGCATATGGAACTGACCAAGAAAGACGAATTCGTCGTCAACAAACTCTCAACTCCAAACGTAGTCAAAGTAAAGGTTTTGTTGTCACATGGTTCATGCAAAAAGTTATTAAATGTTAGGGTGTTGCGTGTGTATTGAAATGGTTGTAGCCTTGATATGGCTCTACGCAGTCGGATGGGCTTTAAACAAAAATAACAATGTTGTCACAAGCATGCGTGAAAAAATCAGGGCGCCAGATCAGTCTTGGAGAAGACGTTGTACCCTGTGAGATGGTTATTGAAATCTTGGATGTGAGGCAAGGGATAACGACCATCTTTGGTTGCAGCGTTAAGTTGTCTAGAGTTACCACAGTACATTAAAAAGACTTTGCTAGAAAAAGTCAGCGAAATATGTGTGAAAGCTTACTTGAAAAGATCTATGAAATCATACCTCAAAAAGACCCTGATTGCGAAGACTAATGAAATCATACCTCAAAAAGATCTTGCTTGAAACAATGGTGAACTCATATCTCCAAAAACGTACCTGAAAAGATTAGTGAAATACCTCTGAAAGAGCCTGCTTGAAAGAACAAAAAAACATGCCTCAAGAAGAGCTTTTAACTTATACCTCTTAAAAGAGCATACTTGAAAAGAAAATTAAAGGCATGCCTTTGAATGAGCTTGCATGAAAAAATCAGCGAAATCGTACTAATAAAGAACGTATTTGAAAAGGTTAATGAAATCACAAATACCTAAAAAAAAATCTTACTTGAAAAGAGCAAAGAAATCACACCTCAAAACGAGCTTGCTTGAAAAAATCATTGAAATCATATGCTTGAAAGAATAGTGAAATCAAACCTCTAAAACAGCTTTGCTTGAAAAGATCAATGAAATCGTACCTCAAAAAGAGCTTACTTGAAAAGACCAGTGAAATCAAACCACTGAAAGACAACACAGAATCTGCCAAACACGCAAGAGAAGGCATAACCTGTTACAATCACTGACATGAAAAGGTTTACGTGCCACCAAACGCGTCACCATGAACTGATGTCCATCTTGTGTTGTGTTTCTGTATAAAGACAATTCTATGAAAGCTGTCAACAGGAACTGCCAACCTGCTTCCCTGAATAATATGTCAACTGATAACTAAATTTTACACTTTCTTAAGTATGGGAGAAGAAACCCTTCTTGAAACGAGAAAAATCCTGCAAGATGAGGAAGTGGGGTTGTTGTGTGCTATGATACAAAGATCTTAAGAATCTAACAAAACGGTGCTGAAAAGGTACCCCCAAATGACTCCAGATACAATGAGGTCGTATTTGAACAGACAGATGAAGGCCACATATTGGTGAAGTTGTGCACACGCGCTGCAGTGCCACAAGTTTGAAAATATAATAAGAACAACAGATCTGTTGGCGACTTTACGACAAATCCCATTTTTTAAACAGTCATCAACATTTGTGTACACATTCTGTGACATTTCTGCAGATATTGTGATGTGATGTTGTCTCCATAGTCTTACTGCGGACGTGAATGTGTCTGAGGCACAACCGACTGGGTTCATCTTTGAGGCTCCTGTGTCAGAGTCAAGACCTACCTCGCCAACATGGAACGTTTATGGCGCAGGCATATAGCATTTGTCATCGATGATATTTTACATCTTCCATCATCTGCCATCTGTGGTGTCAGCGCATAATTACAGTAATTCATTTTTGAGCGTTGTATGGCTGTTTTAAGCTTAATGAAACAAAAGCTCAGAATCCAGTAAGCACAACAATGTGAGGAGGTGAAGAATAAAAGACTTGACTGCCCTCCTCATCAAAGACGATGACATGAAAGGAGTGATGTCCCCTATTTATCATAAAACTGTAAGCATCGTGACTATGATTCTTTGCTTTGTTTTCTTTGATTTCATTTCAACTGATGTCAAATGTGTACTAAACATTCAACCATAACTAAAGCCAGGAAGACATGGAATGAGATATCCTGGCTGGCTTGTGGCTGGAGGACTCTGGTTCATGCCTTACACTCCATCTGAAGCTAAGAGGATTGAAAGAGTGAGTGATTCTGTGGTTTTCTAGCCAGTGTTGTCCAAGATAAGATGACAGTTCAGCTGGGAATGACTTGACATTGTTAACACATGCACAATAAAGTATGTGAACTGTGCTGACATTCAGATGTAGATCTTGTTTGTTGTATCACTGTGGTAAAACGTCTCTCTGAATGTGGGCGGACTTATTATGCATCAGAGAGGACGTTTCGATTCCAGAGGTGTCTCCAAGAACTTGGAACCATATGCATCATCCTGCTGACTGACCTGACGTGTGTGTTGCTGTTGTGGGTGCATGAGTTTAGGAACAAATCTTACATGATCTAAGGGCGCCTGATGATAATACTTTGTGTGTCACCCCTCCCCCTCCCCAGGATGTATTCTTTTTGTGAACGAAATTATTTCCATTTGAACCATTTCAACGCGCGCACAGAGTATGATGTGCTGTGAGGTCTCGTGTGTAGTGTTTGCTTAGTCCAAGTGTCAGTTGTGTAGATGAGTGGATCTGTCCCATCACCATCTGTCTCCCTGTTCATGATCACCGCGCACTGGAAAACCATCTGAACACGCTTTTACGAGACTGGCACGAGTGTCTAAACGTATAGAATGTTTGCTTTTGATGGATTCATAAAACCACACAATCTGTATTCTACAATAGTTTGAATATGGCGAGGTTTCTTTTTTATCGTAGACTTTTAACAAAATCGTATGGTAAGTATTCAATTACAGTTTTTAATGTCATTGTCAAAAATTTTGTTGTGATATAATACTACATTTCTGAAATGTGTCAATGATGGTAGGCATATGAAAACAAAACTCAGGAGTATGAATTGAAAGGGTTTCTGCCATTTTACTGCAGACTTAAACCTACTTTCAATCAAATGAATAACAGTATCAACGAGCTATTCAAACTGTGCCAACATTTTTATTTTGAAAAAAAAAGAAGAGTGACAGTAGGTGAGATGAGACATTAGTATGAAAGAAAGTATGCTGTACTCATCTTAAGACTTCAACACTGTTCACACTAACACAGACGTAGACGAAATACCTGCAGATTTCGACCTTAAAGTCTTCATACTGGGTACAAAAACAAATAGGGTACAAAAACAACATGTAAGACATTTACAAGACCGGAACAATACGAAGTTGACGCGTTGTACAATAGGAAGGGATGGGAGATAATGCGCATGACAAAGGGGAGGGTATTTTTTCATATTGTCTGCACAACCATTTTCTCCCTCTCTTCTAAGTGTAGCTCGTATGTGGTCTGAACCTTGTAAAATGTACTTCTCTCTCTGTTTCACATCCACACAGAAACAGTACACACAGCTCACTAAAAGCTTGCTTCCCGTATATTATCTCTCCTTTGCCATCAATATTACCTCCCATCCCTCCCCATTATTGACGTGTGTGTTCTTGTCATGTACATCTAACTGCATCCACACGTTATTATGGAAGCCTGTTTGTTTGTTTGTTTGTTTGTTTGTTTGTTTGTTTGTTTGTTTTTAACCCAGTTAAAGACCCTAATGTCGAAATCGGTAGGCATTTCGTCTAGATCTGTCTTAATGAGAACATTTTCACTTTGGACGTGTAAAATCAATCTAAAACGCCATTGGTGTGGAAACGGGCCTGTTTTGCTGGTTTTCGAGTGCATGGTCACGAAGTTCTAATCGCCACCCTCACCACACATTTCCAAACTTTCCTCTCCGTACTGTTGACCGTGAACTAATTTATTGTGATTTGACCATTACTGGGGATATTGACAGTTCTGCCTGTGTGATGCACTAGAAATCTTGTGACTAGTTTTAAGGTTTGTAGGACTGATGCTTACTCATCGTACCGTTTCTATTTATTCTCTGTTGGTGAACTGTGTTGGACTTTACATGTGTGTTTTTTGCTCTTCTGTGACGGGTCCCAGTTTGTTACGGATTGCCTTTACATTTGAAAAACAATGTGGTGGCTTTTTCTCTAAAAAGATGGAAATTTTTGTTTTGTTTTGTTTTGTTTTGTTTTGTTTTGGTGTGTTTATTTGTTTTTGTTTTCTGTTTTTGTCTTTTCTGTTTGTTGTTGTTTTGTTGTTGTTGTTGTTCTGGATTTTCTTCGGATTTAAATTTTTGTTTGTATATGTGTGTGGGTCTTCTAATTTTGGAAAGTGTTTTTTTTGGGGGGGTGGGGGGTGTTTGTTTCTGTTTTGGGGTTGTTGTTTTTTTGTTTTTTTGTTGGTTTTTTTGCTGTTTTTGTAATTGTTTTTTGTTGTTGTTTTTTTGTTGTTGTTGTTTAATTGTTTGGGGTTTTTTGGTTTGTTTGTTGTTGTTTTTTTTGGGGGGCTCGTTTTAATTTTTCCTGTTTTTTTCTTGTAACTTCCATTTCCTAGAGGGCATGCTAGAGGGTGAATCAGATCGACTAGCAGTGTCTGTGTGTGTGTGTTTATGTGTATGTATGTCTGTGAACGTATGTGCATATGTGTGTATATGTATTTGTGTGTATTTATGTATTTACGAGTGTACACGTATGAATTTGCATGTTTGCCTTCGTTAGTTTGTGTGTGTGTGTGTGTGTGTGTGTGTGTGTGTGTGTGTGTGTGTGTGTGTGTGTGTGTGTGTGTTGTGCATATGTGTGTGTATGCGTGTGCGTGTGTGTGTGTGTGTGTGTGTGTATGTGTGTGTGTGTGTGTGTGTGTGTATGTGTGTGTGTGTGTGCCTGTGTTTATGTGTACGTATGCGTATGTGTTATTGTGTATGTATGCGTGTATCTGTATGCGTGTGTGTGTATGCGTGCATGGCTCTGTCTGTGTGTGTGGGGGGGGGAGGGCCCGGGGGGTGTTTGGGTGGGTGGGTGTGTGAACAAAACTTTATCAACAAGGAGTTGAAATGTCTGTCAGTGGATCTTCAGTAAGTTTCGGGACCGCATTCCCAGCCAAGCAAATACCCTGGATTAAGATTCCTTGGCTTATGACAACAGAAATGTGAACATTAGGAAACAATTCCTTGACATTTCATGAGCAGAATTTAGCCAATTGTTGGTCACGATTTTCTCTTTTTTTTTTCATTTGTCATTTTCCCCATTGAAAAATATGAAACGTATAACCAAAATCAACGATATTCACAAGACTGACACACATTCTTTCTGTTTTATGGGGTTGTGGACCATCTACCTTCATTTACGATTCCTTAAAAAACTGGTTGAAAGTGTTGCTTTTACACCCCGACTAACACTGCAGGTGTCTGTATCTTTCAGGCCTGGTTGATGTCTGGTTTTGTTTTTGTATACTTTTAAATTCAAACACACCAAAATAGCAACATGGAACATCAGAACAATGTTGCAGAAAGGTAAATTAGACAACATCAAAATGGAGATGGAAAGGCTTAACATCAGTATTTTGGGACTGGGGGAAGTGAGATAGAAGGGGGCAGGCATGATAACATCAGGAGAATATACAGTGATATACTCTGGTGGTAATTCACATGGAAGAGGAGTAGGCATCATAATGGACAAAGACAAATCAAAAGCAGTTAAGGGATACTGGGCTGTGTCCGACAGAGTTTTACTGGTCAAATTCGGAGGGAAACCTTTTGATATCAACATCATACAAGTGTATGCACCAACATCCGCAAGTACTCAGGAAGACATCGACAACTTCTACGAAGTTTTAGAGATGGCCAAGGTCCAATGTAAATCACAAGAAGTTACAGTCATAATGGGAGATTTTAATGCTAAAATGGGACAGGATAGGGTGGAGGATATAGTTGGACCTCACGGCCTTGGTACACAAAATGAAAGGGGGGGAAACTTGTAGAATGGGCACAGATGAATGAGTTCATAGTAGGAAACACCTGGTTTGAGCAGCCTAACAGACGAAAATGGACTTGGATGAGTCCAGGAGATAATACCAAAAATCAAATTGACTACATCCTGATCAACAAAAGATTTAGAAATTCTTTACTGTCAGCAAAAACACTACCAGGCGCAGACTGCAACAGTGACCACAATCCTGTAGTGGGAAGGTTTAGGCTGAAATTGAGGAAAAGGAAACAGACCAAAAGCAACATCAAACTAAACCTTGGACTCTTAAAGACAGATGAAATGATACGTCAAAAATGTAATGTACATGTTCAAAACAAATTGAGTGCTCTGGAAGACGTTGGTGACAGTGAGGAACAATGGACAAAGTTGAGAAGTTCTATAAATGAAGATTGTGAAGAAATCCCTAAGGCAGATAGAAAAGCAAAAAAGAGCTGGATGACTAATGAAATTTTGGACTTGATGGAGGAAAGGAGGAAGGCAAAGAGAAACGAGGAGATATACAGGAAGATAAACAAAGAAATCAGGCATAGGTGCAATGAAGCTAAGGAAGCTTGGCTGAACACAAAATGCAAAGAGATAGAAGAACGACACAGAATGGATCCTCAGGGTATGTACAGACGAATTGAAGAAATTGTCCACAGGAAAAATACATGCACATCAACTGGTTGCTTAAAATCGAAAGATGGCACACTTATCATGGAAAAAGACAAAATACTGGACAGATGGGGAGAGTACATTAAAGACATTTTTTGAGGATGACAGAAACGAAGAACACATTATAGAAAAGAACTTTGAAGGACCACCCGTAATGAAAGATGAAGTTAGGGCAGCACTGAGAAGGATGAAGCCAGGAAGGGCCCCAAGACCAGACAACATTACTACAGAGACGATTGAAGCCCTGGAGGAATTTGGCATAGAAAAAATAACAGTCCTCCTAAATGAGATTTATGACACTGGAAAAATCCCCAAAGATATGTCAAAATCAATTTTCATTGCACTTCCAAAGAAGACAGGGGCTATAGAATGCGAACTCCATCGCACAATCAGTTTGATGAGTCATGTAACAAAAATCCTGTTAAGAATAATCATGATGAGGACAAGAAATAGAATCAAAAGAGAAATAGCAGAAGAACAGTGTGGATTTGTGGAAGGGAAAGGAACTATTAATGCCATATACATTCTAAGAACTATCATAAAGAGGTCAATTGAGATGAATACGGATTTATATTTATGCTTTGTTGACTATACCAAGGCCTTCGATCGGGTACGACATGAAGAATTGATCAACCAACTGGAGAGACTCAATGTTGATGGAAAAAATCTACGAATAATCAGGAATATGTACTGGGAACAAGCAGCTGCAGTGAGAATAGAAAACAATATAAGCTCTTTTCAAGACATCAAAAGAGGAGTCAGACAGGGTTGTGTTTTGTCGCCAGATCTGTTTTCACTATATAGCGAAAACATCATGAGAAACCTAGAAGAAGATCCTGGATTAAAGGTTGGAGGGAAAATGATAAACAACATTCGGTACGCAGATGACACCGTGCTAATTGCAGAAAATGAAAAGGACCTACAAAACCTTGTGAATATACTAGAAATAGAAAGCAAAGGTAAGGGGTTGGAACTAAACAGCAGGAAGACTGAAGTCATGGTGATCAGTAAAAACATGAAATCCCCTCCTGCAAAATAACAGCAAATGGCACAACCTTGACACAGGTTAATAAGTTCAAATACCTGGGAACGGTCATTTCATCAGATGGCAGATGCAGATCGGAAATAGCTGGCAGAATCGGCCAAGCCAAAACAGCATTCAAGAAGATGACAAGCATTCTTACCAACAAATGCCTATCAATTAACATCAGAAAGCGAGTCCTTGAATGTTTTATAGAACCAATACTGTTGTACGGATGTGAGGCGTGGACAGTCAGCAAGCAAAGCCAGAGCAGGATCGAGGCAGCCGAGATGTGGTTTTCTCAGAAGAATGTTGAGAGTTCCATGGACAGCAAAGAAAACAAACGAGACAGTCTTGATGGAGGCAGACACAAGTAGATCACTCATAAGGAAGATTAGGAAAAGACAAGCAACATTTATAGGCCATTTTATGAGGAAGGGGGATTTGGAGCACCTGGTCACAATGGGGAAGCTGGAGGGAAAGACAGCACCAGGTAGACCCAGGGAGAGAATGCTGGACGGACTTGCAGAGTGGCTGGGGATGAGGAGGGTGGGGGAGATGCTGGGGGCAACGAGAGATAGAGATGGTTGGAAATCCATGGTCGCCAACGCTATGCGGCAGGGCACCTGATGATGATGATGATACTTTACATTTCCACCAACACATCGTTAGTATGTTGTTCACATGTATGACTGAATTCGACATCAAGGCCAAGCAGCTTAAATGGGTATTAACATTGTTTTCAAATCTGAAGTACACAGAACACTACTAAAGATGTGAGAAAGCAGTGACTATTAGTTCGGTGGCTGACTAGCTGATTATCTGGACGGCTGGTTGTCTGTCTGTCTGGTGCTGTCTGGCTGTGCTGTCTCGCTGGTGCTGGCTGACTGGCTGGTGCTGGATTGTTTGTGCTGGCTGGTGCTGGCTGGTGCTGACTGGCTGGCTGGCTGGTTGTCTGTCTGGCTGGAGTGGTTGGTGCTGGCTGGCTGGTTGTCTGTCTGGCTGGAGTGGTTGGTGCTGGCTGGCTGGCTGGCTGGCTGGCTGGAGTGGTTGGTGCTGGCTGGCTGGTTGTCTGTCTGGCTGGAGTGGTTGGTGCTGGCTGGCTGGTTGTCTGGCTGGCTGGAGTGGTTGGTGCTGGCTGGCTGGTTGTCTGTCTGGCTGGAGTGGTTGGTGCTGGCTGGCTGGTTGTCTGTCTGGCTGGAGTGGTTGATGCTGGCTGGCTGGTTGTCTGTCTGGCTGGAGTGGTTGGTGCTGGCTGGCTGGTTGTCTGGCTGGCTGGAGTGGTTGGTGCTGGCTGGCTGGTTGGTTGGCTGACTGGTAGTGGTTGGTGCTGGCTGGCTGGTTGTTTGGCTGACTGGTGATGGTTGATGCTGGCTGGTTGGTTGTTTGGCTGGCTGGTGATGGTTGGTGCTGGCTGCCTGGTTGTTTGGCTGGCTGGTGGTGGTTGGTGCTGGCTGGCTGGTTGCTTGGCTGGCTGGTGGTGGTTGGTGCTGGCTGGCTGTTGTCTGGCTGGTTGGTGCTGACTGGCTGTTGTCTGGCTGGCTGGTTGTCTGGCTGGTGCTGCCTGGCTGGTGCTGGATGGCTGGTGCTGGCTGGCTGGTTGTCTGGATGGCTGTTTGTCTGGCTGGCTGGTGCTGGTTGGCTGGTTCTGGCTGGCTGGTGCTGGATGGCTGGTTGTCTGGCTGGCTGGTGCTGGCTGGCTGGTGCTGGCTGGCTGGTTGTCTGGCTGGCTGGTTGGCTGGCTGGTGCTGGCTGGCTAGTGCTGGCTGGCTGGGACTGGCTTGATGGTGCTGGCTGGCTGGTGCTGGATGGCTTGTTGTCTGGCTGGCTGGTGCTGGCTGGCTGGTGCTTGCTGGCTGGTTGTCTGGCTGGCTGGTGCTGGCTGGCTGGTGCCGGCTGGCTGGTTGTCTGGCTGGCTGGTTGTCTGGCTGGCTGGTTGTCTGGCTGGTTTTCTGGCTAGTGCTGGCTGGCTGGTGCTGATTGGCTGGCTGGCTGGTTGTCTGGCTGGCTGGTGCTGGCTGGCTGGTGCTGGCTGGCTGGTTGTCTGGCTGGCTGGTTATCTGGCTGGCTGGTTGTCTGGCTGGTTTTCTGGCTAGTGCTGGCTGGCTGGTGTTGATTGGCTGGCTGCTGGTTGTCTGGCTGGCTGGTTGTCTGGCTGGTTGTCTGGCTGGTTGTCTGGCTAGTGCTGGCTGGCTGGCTGGTTGTCTGGCTGGCTGGCTGGTGCTGGCTGGCTGGTTGTCTGGCTGGCTGGCTGGTTGTCTGGCTGGCTGGCTGGCTGGTTGCTGGCTGGCTGGCTGGCTGGTGCTGGCTGGCTGGTGCTGGCTGGTGGCTGGTTGGCTGTTGGCTGGTTGGCTGGCTGGCTGGCTGGCTGGCTGGCTGGTTCTCTGGCTGGCTGGTTGTCTGGCTGGTGCTGGCTGGTTGGTGCTGGCTGGCTGGTTATCTGGCTGGTTGTCTGGCTGGTGTTGCCTGCCAGCCTGCCCGCCTGCCTACCTGCCTGTCTGTCTGTCTGCCTGCCTGCCTGCCTGCCTACCTGCCTGCTTGCCTGCCTGCCTGTCTGCCTGCAGCCTGCCTGCCTGCCTGCCTGACCGTCTGTCTGTATATCTGTCTTTGTCTACTTCCCTGCCTGTCTGTCTGTCTGCCTGCCTGCCTGTCTGTCTCTGTGTCTGTCTGTGCATGTGAGAAAATGTGTGCTCAAGACTTCCTCAACTCTATGTATATTGGATCTTTACCACACACACACCAAAAAAAAAAAAAAAAGTCGGTCAGAGTGTTAGAATCTAGACTGTTACAGACTCGCATGGAAGCATAAATTTGGAAGATAAGGCATCAGGATGAAGATTACACAGACAAAAAAAATTCAAAATTAGCACTTTTAGGAGAAGGTATGTGAACGGCCCGTTCTCAGGACCTTCTGACAATATGTATATATTCTGTTTTCACTGTTGTGACAGTGTACCTCTGTTCTAGCTTCACGTCAAGCTATATTTCATATCATACTTCGTCAAGGTCACAGTGACCTGGAAAAGTGCAAAATCTGGTTTTTCTGTGAGAAAATTTTGTTTTAAAAAGGAAATTGTAGGAACGGCTTGGGCATCTTTGTTTTATGTTGTTGTTTTTTTGTGTGTTTTTTTTGTTTTTTAGTTGGTTGGTTGGTTGGATACTTCTTGTTGTTATTGTTGTTTTTGTTGTTGTTGTTGTTGTTGTTGTTGTTCTTGTTATTCTTGTTCTTGTTCTTGTTGCATTGGTTTGTTTTCCACATGTTGTTGGTTAGACGAATCGCTTGTCTTCTATTACTACCGGTTATGGCTACCTGCCAGTGACGGTGCCAAGTTGACGATTCTGTTGATTCTTCTGTCATTATTTCCTGATGTCATGTTGGAAATGTTCGTTCCACCTGCTGGGTAAAGAGGATGGAGATTTTTCCCTATCTCCCAGGTCAACACGTGTGCAGAACTGTCAACGCCTAAACCGCATATGTATGTATACGCATTTTGAATATGAAATACGCACGTTAAAGATCCTGTAAGTCATATCAGTGGCTGGGTCATGGAAAAACAAAAAAACACCCCAGTATGCACGCTTACCGAAGACGGAGTATGCAGACTGTGCAGCAACATACCGCCTGTGTAGTATGCGCAGACGATGTGCAAACAGGCATCCGAGAGAAATGTAGTAAAGTATCATAGAGTACCAGCTTCCAATGTGATATTCGGAAATAGTCGATTTCGCTGATGATGCAATCTGTGTTTCTGCATTGTTTCTTTTTTTTTTTATATGTGTGTGATAAACCTTTCTCCGTACCAACCTCAGCAAGTGTCACTGATGTTCTTGGTTTTTGGTTTTGTTTTGTTTTTGTTTTGTTTTTGTTTGGGGGTGGGTGGGTCGGATTTTTTTTGGGGGGTGGGGGTTTCGAATACGGTGTCATTTTCAAACTGGAAATCTGTAGTCAG
>CM060305.1:91263489-91265989 GCA_030674185.1 Monoplex corrugatus
TGTGTGTGTGTGTGTGTGTGTGTGGGTGTGTGTGTGTGCATGTGTGTTTATTTGTTCGTTGGTTTTAAGGAGAAGGGGCCTTAGACTGGAAAAACAACAGAAAGTCAGATTCAAAGAGCGAGACGACAAGCCGGTCACAGCTCTGATCAATTCCTATGCTCACACGATACATGCAAGGACTTGTAAGTTAATGCGTTCTTCATTGCAAATCCATACACGTGTGACACGTGTCTGCGTTCTATTCTCCACCTACTGATTGTGAAAGTAGATATACCCACCACCTGGGGTGCACAAGATCGATAATATTTTTGTTTAGGTTCGTTGGCTGCACTCGAATATCATTTTCAAGGGGTTTTTTTTTTTATATGTTTGGCCGTTTTTTGTTGTTGTTGTTGTATTGTTGTTGTTGTTGTATTGTTGTTGTTTTTGTTTGTTTGGGGGTGTTTTGTTTTTTGTTTTGATTTTGTTTCGTTTTGTTTTGTTTTGTTTTGTGTTTTTCACGCCAGTAAGGCTGTCATACTCTGCTTTCGGGGGTGTGCATGCTGGGTGTTTTTCTGTTTCCATAAGCCACTGAACTCTGATATGGTTTACAGGATCTTTAACGTGCGTTAGTAGTGTTCTGCGTGAGTATTTCATGTTCTGCGTGCTTATTTGATGTTGTGCATGCGTATTTGATCTCCTGCGTGTGTATTTGAAGTTCTGTGTGCGTATTTGATGTTGTGAGTGCGTATTTGATGTTGCGCGTGTGTGTTTGATGTTGTGCGTAGGTGTTTGATGGTGTGCGTGCGTTTGAAGTTCTCCATACGTGCTTGATGTTCTGCCTACGTATTTGATGTTCTGTTTGCGCATTTGATGTGCTGCGTACGTATTTGATGTACTGCGTGCGTATTCGATGTTGTGCGTGTATGTTTGATGCTCTGCATGAGTATTTGATGTTCTGTGTGCGTATTTGATATTCTACGTGCGTAGTTGATGTTCTACATGCGTTCTGCGTGCGTATTACACGTTCTGCGTGCGTATTTGATGTTCTGCCTGTGTATTTGATTTTTACGTGCGTGTTTTTGTTGTTCTGCGTGCGTATTAGACGTTCTGCCAACGTATTTCATGTTCTGCGTGCGTATTAGACGTTCTGTTTGCGTATTTGATATCTTGCGTGCGTGTTTGATGTTCTCGTGCGTAGACACACAAAAGCGGTCGGGGCACTAACAGGTCCTGTCCTTGCGTTGACCTGTGAGATGGGAAACATCTTCCTCCTTGAATATGAAGATGATCATACTCACGCTAAGCGTCCGGCTTGGTGGAGAAATCTCCTCCTCGTGCACGACAAACCTGGATTCGAGTCCAGCCCGGCTGGACAAAGATTTTTTTTCTTCCCCCCATCTATTTAGTTCCTGAGTACTGGTCTGGGTGCTAGTCTTTCGGATGAGACGGATAAACTGAGGTCCCGTGGGCACCATGCCCTTAACCCACGTTAACCCTTTGACTCCTGCACCCTGTCCACCAACTGCAAAAAAATAACCCTTTGACTCCCTCACCATATTCACCAGTTTCCTGCAGGAAGCTGGTGGATAGGGTGATGGAGTCAAAGGGTGAAGTTTTTGCTTTGCTAGCATGGTTGACAATGCAGGATGCTGGTGGACAGGGTGTGGGAGTCAAAGGATTAAAGATCCTACAGCAACAGAAGACCTGCCCTTGGCAAAATTATGAACAACAAAAAAAGCCGCTTTCATGCGTGAAGGAAAAGAGTGACAGAATGGTTGGAACGTTAACCCGCCAATAAGCAAACCTGAAGTTTAAGGGTTCGTTTCCCGTTGAGGCCTTGACTTTTCTCCTCAATTTGACTGGAAAATCCAACTGAACGTCTAGTCTTTCGGAAGAGGACGAAAAAGGAGTCGGACCCTTGTGCCGTCTGGCCTGTGCCGCTAAATATCCCACGACAGTTGAAAATCGTGAAAGAAAGGGCTTTCGCCCGGCTACCCTGGTATAAAACAATGGAGCGATAGATCAATGTCCTACGTCCTTCCACATGAAGGCCAGTCAGCCTTTTTACCTGCTTAAAATCTTTATTAAAAAAAAATTGAGAGGCGCTGCACCGCGGCGATGCGCTCTCAAAGGGAAGAGCAGCCCCTGTTTCACATGATAAAGTCCACTGTGACAAAAGATATGAAACACATGAGTGCAGGGGGAAAAGTTGGAGAAATGGTTGCCGATGTATTACGGGGACAAATTTTCCCCGGGCATGTTTCCACAACACGTTGCCAATATCTATGTCATCATCATCGTGTGCCCTGCTGCATGGCGTTAGCGATCATATCCCTCCATACGAATACACCCATTGTCGCTGCAAGTACATCTCCCACTTTCTCTGTCCTCAGCCACCCTGCAAGTCCGTCCAATATTTTCACCCTGGGTCTACCTAGTGCTCTCTTTCCCTCCAGCTTCCCTGTTAGAAGCAGGTGCTCTAATTTCTCTTTCTGTTACGTGTGTTACCTTCAAATTC
>CM060305.1:91270989-91273489 GCA_030674185.1 Monoplex corrugatus
AGTCGGTATGTGGCGGGTGCAGTGGTCAGTCATTCCAATTTCTGTCAACGTGGTTATATGAAGTTTACAGTGGCTGTGTCTTGTTGGTATGTAACCAGGAGTGAGTCAACGCCTGTTTTTTCGTCTGCTACAGTCGGTATGTGGAGAGTGCAGTGGTCAGTCATTTAATTTTGTCAACATTGTTATGTGAGAGTATAGAGTATAGGTGTCATTGTCAGGCATGTAACCAGCAGTGAATAGTTGTCTGCTCTCCTTTGCTGTAGTTGATGTGTGGTTTGGTGGCTAGGTTTGTGTTGGTAGCTGGGTTTGTCGATATATTTACAACTGATAAGTTTTGCTGCCGTGTCCAATCATAGCTGTTTATATGCCTACCGGTCAGTTGGGGAGGTTGTTTCCGTAGTTTTGCCAGCGTGAGGGGAGAAGATCACCAGTGTCCTGCGCCAGTCACCGTTGCTGTCCATTTCGGTCCTGGCTCTACGAGGAGGTGCACGTGTCCGAGCTCTGGTAACGTTACAAGCGTCCAAGGCAAGTGTGACTAGTGGAGCTTCTATGGCTGCGTCTTCCAGCAAGATCAGTGGTACTTCCAAGCCACGAGCCTACGGCCCAGCCATTCTGCTCAGCTCGTTTCCTTGGCACCGCCCCTCAGAGGACTCCATGACTGCTGTAGTGAACATCTTCGCTTCGTTCGGCGGTGGTTTCATTCGGCGCCTGTTTGCCATGCCAAGCGATGAGAGACTCGTTATAGATTAGAAACCCTAGCATCAGAACATCCTATGGACTGAAATCGTCGTATGGACTAAAATTTTCTGTGAGTGTGTGTGTGTTTGCTAACGTTCTGTATAAATTATGGGGTTTGAAGATGTGAAACGTATGTAAATGTTGGTTTTGTGGTGCCACCCCTAGTTAATGCTATATTTACATATGCGATTTGTGTAAATGATGTGTCATGTTGTCTCGTTTGTTCAATAAATAAACTTGGTGTAACTGTTACTTGTCCAAATATTTCCTTATTTAGTTATAAACGGGTGTGTTAGAGCTGATAGGTCTGTTTCTCTGTCTTTCCCCTCTAGTTCAAGCCTTAGCGAGTTCTAGGAGGGTGGCGCCCATCCCATCTACCATTCTGTTGGTGTGAGCCAAGTCCTGTCCCCACCCCATCCCTCACCATTTCAAGACCTTGCCAATGCGTAGGTTTTGCACACTCAATGAGTCTGCAAGATGGCAGATTGGTGGAATGTGTATGGAACTGTCCAAATGTGACAAAGCCCTCTTGAACAGACTCTCATCTAAACTCAACTTTAAGAACAAAGAAATATACAAACACAGTAGCAATCAAAAACAGCTAACACAACAACTAGAAATATACAAACACAGAAGCAATCAAAAACAGCCAACACAACAACAACTAACAATCTCACCACAGAAGAAAATCAGGAAACAAATAGGAAAATTATAATCGCAACATGACGAAGGGGAGAAAGAGTTGATGGCAAGCAGCAGGCTGAAAGGCCTAAAACAAGAAGTGCCCTCTGACGTCGAGGTCTCCTTCACACAGTCAGTCCAGGTTTTCCTTGGTCTGCCTCTTGTTTTCTTTTTAAACCCAGGTATCATTTTGTTACATACTTGCAAAGACAACAAACAAGACAGTCTTGATGGAAACAGACACAAGAAGACCATTGATAAGAAAGATTGGGAAAAGACAGGCAACATGTATAGGCCTGTTTATGAGCAAAGGGGAATTAGAGCACCTGGTCACAAAAGAAAGCTGGAGGGAAAGAGAGCACCAGGTAAACCGAGGGAGAAAATGTTGGACGGACTTGCAGAGTGGCTGAGGACAGAGAGGGTGGAACATGTGCTTGAGGCAGTAAGGAATAGATACACAAGGAGGGCCATGATCGCAACACCATGCGGCAGGGCACATGATGATGATAATGATATACTTGTCGAAACAGTTAGTGAAGGTACATTTATGGATGAATATACAGGCACTATGTTATTAACAGTATATTACTCATTTGTATCTTAACAGATTTTTTAAATCAACAAAAAAGGAAAGGCCTGGCAAGTTCTTTAAAAAAAGGAAAAAAGGAAAACCAGGTATATGTACCTGCGTTCAACTGAAACGTTTGTCACCTTCATAGACTATGGCAAAGCATTTGACAGCATCATTCATCTCCACCTGTTCAACACATTGGTCTGAATGGGCTTTCCCAAACACCTCATTGCATTAATTACTCCATTATATAAAGACCAAAAGGCTACAGTTAGCTGAAACAATCAGAAATGTGAATTCATGAACATCCACAGGAGGGTCAGACAAGGTTGTATCCTCTCACCGTAACTCTTTAACATCTATACGGAACAAGTCATGAGAGACACTGACATAGAAGGCGTGGGCATAAAGAGGGGAAGAAAACCTGTGCTATGCCGATGATACTGCACTGTTAGCAGACAACATTACCAGCATAAGAAGAATTAATATACAGGGCAGATGCAGCAGGCA
>CM060305.1:91278489-91285989 GCA_030674185.1 Monoplex corrugatus
ATATAAAACAACAATTTGCCAGACGTCAATGTGTTTTAGCTACATTTTTTTTATATAACTGAAGCACATGACCAAGTATGGCACTCCCGATTATTACTCAAATTGAAATGTATTAGGCTGACAGGTCACATTTTTGACTATGTCAAAAGTTTCTTAGAAAACCGAGTATTTCAAAAAAGGATTGAAAATGTGTATTCCGCAAAACGAATTCTTCAAATGGGTATCCCTCAGGGATCAGTTATTGCTCCCCTTCTCTTCATGATATTATTGCATGACTTACCCAGTAAAATTTCTAAACATGTAGTTTTAGCTCAATATGCTGACGATTTATGCATGTGGATGCCGGTTAATATGAGAAGAAAAACTCCTTTGCGCTGTATTAATTATAGGCGTAAACGTTATCAATTAGAGCTTGATAAAATAGCACGATACATGGTAGAAAATGGACTGCATCTATCCATGGAAAAAACAAAGATAGTTTTATTTAACAGTGGAACTAACCCATCAAATAATCCCACTTTTAAACTGGGAGATACTCTTCTTCAGTATAACGAGTCGATTAAATTCTTAGGAGTTTTCCTTACCGCGAAATTATCTTGGAATCAGCATGTTGAATACTTATTAACAAAAGCTCAAAAAAGTTTGAATTTCTTGAAAATAGTTCACAAACAGACATGGGGACAAGATACATTAACACTTGTTCATCTTTGTAAATCGCTTATTAGATCTAAATTAACCTATGCCCAAGAAATCTTCTTCAGTGCACCTAAACATTTACTAACAAATTTGCAGAGCTTAGATTGTAAAGATTTCAAACTTTCAAAATTAAGATCAGACACTGACTTTCCAAAAAGAGCTAAATCAATATCTTCACAAGTCACTCTTGCAACATATACATCTGACGTTATGAAAGGCTCTGGAATTGATCTAAAAGCGGATCCTGTATCTATAAGACCTTCCTTTTCACCAGTACCCAGTTGGGAACTCCAAAGAGCCCGATTTGACATATACCACACAGATTTGAAAAAAGAAGATAATATCAGCTTACTGGCAAGTCAAGTTAAATGTCATATAGAAGACTGTTGTTCTGATCACATGAAAATTTAAACTAATGGATCAATACCTGCTCTCAAAATTGAGAAATCTTTCTATATTGGGTTCAATAAAGCTGTCTTTATCGCTGAACTCTTTGCAATATTTGAAGTCTTCCTAGGACAATTTTTCAGATACTTTTTTGCGTTGATTCAAAATCTGTACTTCAAGTTCTTGAATCATCAAAATTACAAACAAGATCTGAAATGATATTGCAAATTAGTCACTATAGTTTGTCTTTAATGATTGTAAATATTTTCAACTTAGGCGAGACTAGTAGATCAAAACGCTTAAGGGCAAGGGGGATGATAGGCACATCAGCCTATGACCTCATGAAACAGCTACCTCTGGATCTCTGGAAGAGAGAGAGAGAGAGAGAGAGAGAGAGAGAGAGAGAGAGACAGACAGAGAGAGAGACACAGAGAGAGAGAGACACAGAGAGAGAGAGAGAGAGAGAGAGAGAGAGAAAAGAGAGAGAGAGAGAGGACCGGAGCCATAAAGGCAATGGCAGAAGCAGCGGAAAAGAGCTTCAGCTGGATCTTTACGAGGAGAGCAAAAGTGAACTTCGTAAGGCTTAAAACATATATGTATATATATATATATATATATATATATATATATATATATATATATATATATATATATGTATATATATAAGGAAGCTTGGCTGAAAACAAAATGCAAAGAAATAGAAGACCGACACAAAACGGATCCTCAGGGTATGTACAGACGAATTGAAGAAATTGTCCACAGGAAAAATACATGCACATCAACTGGTTGCTTAAAATCAAAAGATGGCACGCTTATCATGGAAAAAGATAAAATATTAGACAGATGGGGAGAGTACATTAAAGATCTTTTTGAAGATGATAGAAACGAAGAACACATTATAAGAAAGAAGTTTGAAGGACCTCCCACATTGAAAGATGAAGTTAGAGGGGCACTAAAAAAGATGAAACCAGGAAAAGCCCCAGGACCAGACAACATTACTACAGAGATGATTGAAGACCTGGAGGAATTTGGTATTGAAAAAATACAGTCCTCCTAAATAAAATTTACGACACTGGAAAAATCCCCAAAGATATGTCAAAATCAATTTTCATTGCACTTCCAAAGAAGACAGGGGCTATAGAATGCGAACTCCATCACACAATCAGTTTGATGAGTCATGTAACAAAAATCCTATTAAGAATAATCATGATGAGGACAAAGAATAGAATCAAAAGAGAAATAGCAGATGAACAGTGTGGATTTGTGGAAAGGAAAGGGACTATTAATGCCATATACATCCTAAGAACTATCATAGAGAGGTCAATCGAGATGAATAAGGATTTATATTTATGCTTTGTTGATTATACCAAGGCTTTCGATCGGGTATATCATGAAGAATTGATCAACCAACTAGAAAGACTCAATATTGATGGAAAAGATCTACGAATAATCAGGAATATGTATTGGGAACAAACAGCTGCAATGAGAATAGAAAACGATATAAGCTCTTTCCAAAACATCAAAAAAGGAGTCAGACAGGGTTGTGTTTTGTCACCAGATCTGTTTTCACTTTACAGCGAAAACATCACGAGAAAGCTGGAGCAAGACCCTGGATTAAAGGGGGAGGAAAAATGATAAACAACATTCGATATGCAGATGACACCGTGCTAATTGCAGAAAATGAAAAGGACCTACAAAACCTTGTGAATATACTAGCAATAGAAAGCAAAGGTAAGGGGTTGGAACTAAACAGCAGGAAGACAGAAGTAATGGTGATCAGTAAAAAACATGAAATCCCCTCCTGCAAAATAACAGCAAACGGCACAACCTTCAGACAGGTTGATAAGTTTAAATACCTGGGAACGATCATTTCACAAGACGGCAGATGCACATCAGAAATAGCCAGCAGAATCGGCCAAGCCAAAACAGCAATCAAGAAGATGAAAAGCACTCTTACCAACAAATGCCTATTGGTTAACATCAGGAAGAGTTCTTGAATGTTACATGTATATAGAACCAATACTGTTGTACGGTTGTGAGGCGTGGACAGTCAAAAAGCAAAGCCAGAACAAGATTGAGGCAGCCGAGATGTGGTTTCTAAGAAGAATGTCGAGAGTTCCATGGACAGCAACGAAAACAAACGAGACAGTCTTGATGGAGGAAGGCACAAGTAGATCATTCATAAGGAAGATTAGGAAAAGACAGACAGCATTTAGAGGCAATTTTATGAGAAATGGGGAATTGGAGCACCTGGTCACAACGGGAAAGCTAGAGGGAAAGAGAGCACCAGGTAGACCCAAGGAGAAGATACTGGACGGACTTGCAGTGTGACTGACGACAAGGAGGGTGGAAGAGATGCTTGAGGCAACAAGAGATAGAGACAGATGGAAGTCCATAATCGCCAACGCCATGCGGCAAGGCACCTGATGATGATGATGATTTTATCCAACAGAACATAATATACGCGACCTCCAGTCCATCCAGCCGCGAGTAGTTACCTGACCCTCTGGAGGGTTATGGAACAGGGTTTAGGTAATTTAAACTGGCGAAAGAGAAAAAGATGGCCATGGCTCTCATAATGTCGACTCAGATAAAAGTTAAGTCTCTGCCACCTCTCTCACTCACAATCGTATGGTTATGGGTCAACGTTTGTCAATCCGACTTGTGAGATTGTATAATTATGGTGGTCAGCGCCTGGTATTGGTCTACGTGTGGGATAGAAAACCGATCAGATGTATCCCTCTAGCACATGGTATCCTAGTGGTGTTCAAAAGTATTATTGGTGTGTTCAGATATATCTACATGTATCTGGCATATGATATTCTAGTGGTATTTAAATGGTATTAATGGTATGTTTAGACGCATCTATCTAGCGTATGATATCATAGTAATGTTTCAAAGTATTATTGGCTATTCTGGTACATATATCTAGCATATGGCATCCTAGTTGTGTTTAAATGATATTACTGGTGTGTTCAGATGCCTATACCCACCTATGGTAACTATATCCTACTAGTGTTTAAAAAGTAAAATTGGTGTATTAAGATACATCAGTTAGCATATGGCACACTTGTTGTGTGTAAATGGTATTGTTGGTTTGTTCAGATTCATCTGTAGCATATGACATACCAGTGGTGTTTGAATGGTATTACCATGTGTTCAAATATATTTATCTAGCGTATGGCATCATAGTGGTGTTTAAATTGTATCATTGCTTGTTCAGATGCATCTGTAGCATATGATACCCTAGTGGTGTTTAAATGGTATTATCGGTGTGTTCGGATATATTTTTCTACCATATGAAACCCTAGTGGTGTTACATGGTATTATTGGATGTGTTCAGATACATTTGTCAAGCATATGACATCCTCTTGATGCTTAAATAGTATAATTGGTACATTTAGATATACCTGTAGCATATGGTATCCTAGAGGCGTATAATTGGTGTGTTCAGATACATTTATCTGGCATATGTCATCCCAGAAGTGTTTAATGTAATATTGGTGTGTTCAGATATATTTATCTGGCATATGGCATCCTAGTAGTGTTTAATGTAATATTGGTGTGTTCAGATATATTTATCTGGCATATGTCATCCCAGAAGTGTTTAATGTAATATTGGTGTGTTCAGATATATTTATGTGGCATATGGCATCCTAGTAGTGTTTAATGTAATATTGGTGTGTTGAGATACGTTCAGCTGGCATATGGCATCCCAGTTGTGTTTAATGTAATATTGCTGTGTTCAGATATATTTATCTGGCATATGGCATCCTAGTAGTGTTTAATGTAATATTGGTGTGATCAGATATATTTATCTGGCATATGGCATCCCAGTTGTGTTTAATGTAATATTGGTGTGTTCAGATATATTTATCTGGCATATGGCATCCTAGTAGTGTTTAATGTAATATTGGTGTGATCAGATATATTTATGTGGCATATGTCATCCTAGTAGTGTTTAATGTAATATTGGTGTGATCAGATATATTTATGTGGCATATGGCATCCTAGTAGTGTTTAATGTAATATTGGTGTGATCAGATATATTTATCTGGCATATGGCATCCTAGTAGTGTTTAATGTAACATTGGTGTTCAGATATTTTTTATCTGGCATATGGCATGCTAGTAGTGTTTAATGTAATATTGGTGTGATCAGATATATTTATGTGGCATATGGCATCCTAGTAGTGTTTAATGTAATATTGGTGTGATCAGATATATTTATGTGGCATATGGCGTCCTAGTAGTGTTTAATGTAATATTGGTGTGATCAGATATATTTATGTGGCATATGGCGTCCTAGTAGTGTTTAATGTAACATTGGTGTGTTCAGATATTTTTTATCTGGCATATGGCATGCTAGTAGTGTTTAATGTAATATTGGTGTGTTGAGATACATTCAGCTGGCATATAGCATCCTAGTAGTGTGTAATGGTATTATTGGCATGTTCAGATGCATTTATCTGGCATATGGCATCCCACTAGTGTTTATATGGTATTATTGGTGTGTTCAGATATATTATCTAGCATATGGCATCCCAGTAGTATTTAAATGATGTTACTGGTGTGTTCAGATATATTCATCTGGCATATGGCATCCCAGTAGTGTTTAAATGGTATTACTGGTGTGTTCAGATATATCAGTAGCATATGACATCTTAGTGACGTGTAAATGGTATTATTGGTGTGTTCAGATATATTTATCTGGCATATGGCGTCCTAGTGGCACTTGTCGTGCTGGTGACGGTGGTTCTACGAGTGGCATTACGTCAGATGGCCAACATACGTAACCAGCAGCGTGCTTTCATGGTACATCATCTTCACGTCACACCAGTGGGCGCCAAAACTGACTTCAAAGGTTGGCTATTTGCTCAGTCTATTAGTAGGTTAGTTTCAGTTACAGTTTCAGTTTCTCAAGATGACGTCTCCGCGCTCGGAACGAATTCCATTCGCACTTATGTCAGAGGTGCCATATGTATGGTGATCATGGCACAAGCCTTAAGCCTGCACATGAACCCATGAAGTGGCCTGGTTGGTTAGTTAATTGGTTATTTGGGAAGATGGTTATTTGTTAATTATTTTTTGTAATTGATAAATCGAATATTTGATTATTTCCTTGTGTCAAGATTCTTTCGCATGACGGACTCTCACAACAACAGACAAGCAGAAAAGTTCCCACTTCTATTTCGAAATAATAAACGAAAAGTGAGCCATCTCATCACATCAATCAATTATTTAATTGAGGAGCTTTTCTTCAGCATACACGTCTTATGATCTCAAAATTGGACAATGGATATATAACAGAAATTCTCTCAACTCAAAAAGATCTTGTCACAATGCACGGGCACACACACACACACACACACACAAAAAAAGCAAAAAAAAAAGCAGGATAAGAAAAATCTCTGTATCACAAAATCTTTTTTCTCAACATCTTGTTTCAGTCTCAGATGTCTTCTGATCACAATTTCAATGTTGCAATCGTTTTACTTCTAAGTCATTTTTATACAAAAAAAAAACAAACCCTCTGGCAGCCGATATTTTCTTCTTCATAGACAGCTTACTACAGACTAAGTAATATCGTATGAAACTCTGGACACTTTACACCAATGACAATGAATTACTTCTATGATTGCCCAATGGATCCAAGAATGCATCAACAGTACGACACAAGCAGACAAGCCAGGAACTTTCCCTCCTTCTCAAAATCATTTAGCTTTCTTATTTTCAAAATCAAAATTACAGTTTACCGAAAACTTTTTAAACACAGCTCTCTTTTCACAAGAAAAATTACTCCACATGACACAAAGTGGCTAATCTCCCCTTGTATCGTAAGAATACATCACATCTTCCAAATATCCTAAATTAACATATGCGAAAGCACAGGAACCACAAAAAACCACACAATTGTTTGTTCATGGCACCGTGATTTGTTACTTGTGTTTGTTTGAGTGATCACTTGGGTGATTGTTAATCAGGTGCTTAGTCGGTTATTTGGTTAACGTATTTGGGTGTTGGGACAACTGTTTATAATCTCACGTAAGGGACCAACATCTGAATAGGAACTCAAGCTTCGTCAAATCTTTTTTCCAGACAGACAGAGACAGAGAGAGACAGAGAAAGAGGGACACTGACACATGGTTTATTGTGAAGGTCACCAATCCTTACACAAAGCAGGGATTGTGGAGAGAGACAGAGAGAGAGAGAGAGAGAGAGAGAGACAGAGAGAGAAAGAGAGAGAGAGAAGAGAGAGACAGAGAGAGACAGAGAGAGACAGAGAGAGACAGAGATAGAGAGAGACAGAGAGAGACAGAGATAGAGAGAGACAGAGAGAGACAGAGAGAGAGAGAGTCAGAGAGAGACAGAGACAGAGAGACAGAGATAAAGAGAGACAGAGACAAAGAGAGAGAGA
>CM060305.1:91288489-91328489 GCA_030674185.1 Monoplex corrugatus
TTTAAGCGAGTGTGTGCGCGCCTGCATGCCCGTCCATGTGTGTGTTTGCATAAAATAAAACACGTTAGCAAGAGTTTCTCAGATGTTTCTGGATGGATCTTTTAAAAAATTTAACTCAAAGCTTACTCGTATAACCACTGAAGAGTCATGAAAACACACGTTTGGATGACAAGGTATCAGTGTTAACACCACACAGATGGAACAAAAATGTCTAAAATCAGCAGTTTTTGAGCAAGGCTTAAGAGCAGACCGTTCTCAGGAACCTCTGACAATTTTTCAAATCTGTTTTCACTGTTGTGCCAGACTGTTCAACCAACTAGAAAGACTCAGAAAGAGCCAGCAGTTATGTGGTTTCTAAGAAGAATGTTGAGAGTTCCATGGACAGCAAAGAAAACAAACGAGACAGTCTTGATGGAGGCAGACACAAGGTGATCATTGATAAAGAAGATTTAGGAAAAGACAAGCAACATTTACAGGCCACTTTATGGGGAAAGGGGATTAGAGCACCTGGTCACAACACGAAAGCTCGAAGGAAAGAGAGCACCGGGTAGACTCAGTAAGAAAATATTGGACGGACTTGCAGTGTGGCTGAGGACAGAGAGGGTAGAAGATGTGCTTGCGGCGACAGCGGACAGATACATATGGAGGGCCATGATCACCAACGCCATGCGGCAGGGCACATGATGATGATGATGATGGCAGTCTACCATTGTCCTCGGAGCACGTCAAATCTTATTTCAATCAAAGCCTTTTCATGGTCATTGTGACCTTGCGAATTACACTCTCTGGATTTTTATGTAAAAACTTAGTGTAAAATGGGAGATTGTCAGAATTGCTTGACCATCTTGTATTTAATTGCTTGTTTGCTCTGTTTACTCAGTTCTGCCTTTCGAAAATCACTGTAGGATCAGAATCAAAGGGCGGTTTTGGTACCCAGTAACCTCCCTTCTTTTGTCATATCTACTTGAAATGACCAGAAGAGAAGAAGAAGAAGAAGAAGAAGAAGAAGAAGAAGAAGAAGAAGAAGAAGAAGAAGAAGAAGAAGAAGAAGAAGAAGAAGAAGAAGAAGAAGAACAAGAAGAAGAAGAAGAAGAACAAGAACAAGAAGAAGAAGAACAAGAGCAAGAACAACTAGATCAAGTACAAGAAGAAGAAGAAGAAGAAGAAGAAGAAGAAGAAGAAGAAGAAGAAGAAGAAGAACAAGAACAAGAAGAACAAGAATGAAGAACAAGAAGAACAAGAACAAAAACAAGAGTACAGCTTTTGTGGTCATTGTAGCATCAGCACATTATTTTCTTTTGTTCACATCCAGTCCTCGCCCGAGGAGGGTCTAAACTAATACAAGTACATTGCTTAACCCACAAACAATCGATTTTAATGCAGATAAACTATGACAGCATGAAGACATCAATTTGATAGAACACAGAAATACCAGTAACACAGAGAGCGAGACGTAAAGAGAGGAACCTGAAACTTGAAACTTAAAAAAAAAATTACACAAGGATAGCAGAATTAATTCTTATTTCCTACTACTGAAGCTGCAACAGCTACTACCGTTACTTTTATCAGGGTATATACATGTGGGGCATGATAATAGGGTATATACTTGTGGGGTATGATACTAAGGTGCAAGGTATAATCTCAGGGTACATACATGGGGGTAAGTTATCAGGTTACATACATGGGGGTATGGTATCAGGGTACATACATACGGAGTATGATATCAGGGTACATACGTGGGGGTAGGATATCAGGGTACATACATGTGGGGTATGGTATCAGGGTACATACATGTGGGGTATGATATCGGGTACGTACATGTGGGGTCAGGTCGGATAGATGTATCCGCTACTGGTAACCTGGAACCCAGTACTACCTGTCACAGGGTCGAATTGCTGTCGACTAAACCAGCAACCCCACCAGTCCTCTCAGGAGGATGGTGAGGAGGGTGGTTAGAAACCCTGGTGGAAATAAATTAGATCCATCAAAGGGCGCCAGCTCTGGAGAGCTACCCGCGGCCATCTAGCTAAGGGAGTAAACCCTGACAGTAAATCCGGTGTGGGGCCCCTAAGGCGGTTGGATGGCAAACTTTGTCACTTTCCGGCAGCTCCTGCGGCCGCGTTGGCACCAAAACGTAACAGCCCTGCTGTTCCTTTGGATCTGTCAGCGAGGTGGAGAGGGGGGACAAGTTGCATGGGCAACAGCCTGTCTTCCATATTACACTGGCCAGGCTTACATCCGTCCATTCATCCACAAACACTCTGCACCTACGACCTGGAGAGGACACTCCAGCCTCGCTACTAACACTAGTGTCGGCACAACACGGGAAGCAACAGATACCGGTGATAAGTCATTGCTCAACTGGCGTAGAGCTGACGCCAGGGGTTGCTTTTGACGGTGGGAGAGACCTTCGTGTCTTACTGGACAGCTACCGCCCACCTAAGCTGGGCAGCCCCCAGCCAGTTAGGTGCTGTCCCGCCACAACCTGCCTTCTTCATTGGGTGCATGAAGATTAGGAGAAAATCTGACAAGCAGGTCGTTAATTACCGCACCAAACAAAGAGAAAACTTCAAATTCAAGAAACGGACCAGGAAAAGGATCAGCAGTGAAACTGGGCTGTTGGAATGTCCGAACAATGATGCCTGAGCTCTCCCAAGATCTGCAAGACATCAGCGACGCCAGAAAAACCGCCGTCATAAACAGCGAACTAAAGAGGCTCAATGTGGACATTGTCACTCTGCAGGAAACACGGCTGGCTGACTCAGGAACACTAAAGGAAAGGGACTACACCTTCTTCTGGCAAGGAAAGAGTTCTGATGCCCCAAGAGAGCACGGAGTAGGCTTTGCAGTAAGGAACAGCCTGCTGAACATGATTGAACCAGGCAGCGGCGGTTCAGAACGACTCTTGACTCTCCGCCTCAACACCACCGAAGGCTATGTCACTCTCATCAGCGTTTATGCCCCAACTCTGTCCGCCTCTCCAGACACCAAGGATGAGTTCTACGAAAATCTTGCATCAACCATAAGGAACATCCCCAGGACAGAACAACTTGTTCTCCTGGGCGACTTCAACGCCAGAGTGGGTGCAGACAATGACTCATGGCCCTTCTGCCTCGGTTCCTTTGGAGTGGGGAAAATGAATGAGAATGGACAGCGACTGCTTGAGTTTTGCGCCTGCCATGAACTGTGCATCGCCAACTCCTTCTTCAAGACGAAGCCTCAGCACAAAGTCTCCTGGAGGCATCCCCGCTCAAAACATTGGCACCAACTGGATTTGATCCTAGTAAGACGTGCCGCTATCAAAAACGTTCTCCACACTCGCTCTTATCACAGCGCAGACTGCGACACAGACCACTCTCTGGTATGTTGCAAGATCAGGCTACAACCAAAGAAGTTCCACTGCTCAAAGAAACAAGGGAACCCTCGCATTGACGTCAGCAAGATGTCTCAGCCAGATCTTGTAGAACAGTTCGCAGAGGCCTTTGAGAGAGAATACGATGCATTGCAGCCCAGAGACTCTGCCACTGAGAGATGGGAAACGCTACGAGACACCATGCACCGCATTGTTATGGCCACCTTTGGGAAGAAAACTGTGAAGTCCCACGACTGGTTTGAGGCCAAATCATCAGAGATGACTCCCACTGTTGAGGCCAAGCGTGCCGCACTCACCAAGTATAAGCGGTCACCCAGTGAGAAGAACCTGCAAATCCTCAGGGCTGCCAGAAGTAAGGTTCAGCTTAACGCCAGGCGCTGCGCAAACGAGTACTGGACAGAGCTCAGCGAAGAGATACAGAGTGCTGCTGAAAGAGGCAACATCCGAGGAATGTATGATGGCATCAAGAAGGCACTGGGACCAACACAGAGCAAGATCGCCCCCCTCAAATCCTCCACTGGGGAAGTAATCAGCAATCCTAGCCAACAGATGGAAAGATGGGCGGAACACTACTCCGACCTCTACTCCACACAGAACATGGTGTCCCCCTTAGCCCTCGATGCCATCAAGTGCATGCCGGTAATGGAAGAACTTGACGCAGAGCCAACTGCGGACGAACTCAGCAAGGCCATTGATAGCCTGGCATCAGGGAAGGCACCTGGCAACGACTGAATTCCCCCAGACCTCATCAAGCACTGCAAGACTTCTCTTCTGCACCCTTTGCACGCAGTTCTCTGTCAGTGTTGGAATGAGGGAGCTGTACCACAGGACATGAGGGACGTCAAGATCGTCACCCTGTACAAAAACAAGGGCGAAAGGAGCGACTGCAACAACTACAGAGGTATCTCGCTCCTCAGCATTGTTGGCAAAGTCTATGCTCGGGTCCTCCTAATCCGCCTGCAGAAACTGGCTGAACGCGTCCAACCGGAATCACAGTGTGGTTTTCGAGCAGAGAGATCCACGGTAGACATGGTCTTCTCCCTTCGCCAAATCCAAGAGAAGTGCAGAGAGCAGCGGATGCCCCTGTATGTGGCATTCGTTGACTTCACCAAGGCCTTTGACCTAGTCAGCAGAGATGGCCTTTTCAGGGCTCTCCGAAAAATCGGCTGCCCCCCCAAACTGCACAGCTTAATTGAGTCCTTCCACTCAAACATGAAAGGGATGGTGCAGTTCAACGGAAACCTCTCCAAGCCCTTCGACGTACGCAGCGATGTGAAACAAGGATGCGTCCTGGCCCCAACCCTCTTTGGAATCTTCTTCGCTCTCCTCCTGAGGCATGCATTCAGCACAGCGCAAGAAGGGATCCACCTGCGGACCAGATCAGAGGCAGGCTCTTCAACCTCGCCCACCTCAGAGCAAGGACAAAGGTCCGTGAAGCCCTCATCAGAGACATGCTATTTGCCGACGATGCCGCAGTTGTGACCCATACTCAGCGGGACTTGCAGTCACTAATGGACCGCTTCTCCCAGGCCTGCAAAGATTTTGGTCTGACTATCAGTCTTAAGAAGACAAACGTCCTGGGCCAAGACACGCCATCTCCACCAGCCATCACCGTTGATGACTACGAGCTTGAAGCCATCCATCAATTCACATATCTTGGGTCCACCATCACCGATAACCTCTCCCTTGAAACAGAGGTCGACAAGAGGATCGGGAAGGCGGCCACAACACTATCCCGCCTCACACAAAGGGTGTGGACAAATCCCAAGCTGACCACAAAGACAAAGATGGCTGTATACAACGCCTGTGTCCTCAGCACCTTGCTGTATGGCAGCGAGGCGTGGACCACGCATACTCATCAGGAGAAAAGGCTCAATACCTTCCACCTGAGAAGCCTACGGCGCATACTTGGCATTTCCTGGCAAGACAAGGTTACCAACACCGAAGTCCTAACCTGCGCTGGCCTCCCAACCATGCATACCATACTGAGACAGCGTCGGCTGCGCTGGTTGGGCCACGTTCGCCGCATGGAAGATGGTCGCATCCCAAAAGACATCCTTTATGGTGAGCTTGCCACAGGGCAGAGAAACATTGGCCACCCACAGCTGAGATACAAAGACGTTTGCAAGCGTGACATGAAGGCGCTTGAGATCAACACTGAGTCCTGGGAGGACCTCGCAGACGACCGCAACAGCTGGAGAACTACTCTCAAGAAACAGCTGCGGATTGGTGAGGACAAACTGTCAGCTGCTGCAGCAGAAAAGCGAGTTCGCAGAAAAGGGATGACAGCCAACAGACCAGCATCAGCATACACATGCGACCGCTGCGACAGAGACTGCCTCTCTCGCATTGGTCTGTACAGTCACAGGCGACGCTGCTTGGACCAAGCAGACAGCCCATCTAGACATTAGAACGGATGTACTTTGTCCATGGTCAGTCATGACCGAAGGAAGCCTACTACTACTACTACATGTGGGGAATGATATCAGGGTACATGATACTAATGAGAAGGAAGAGAAAAAAGTGGGAAAAGGTCTGAGGGAGTATGAGAGAGAGAGAGAGAGAGACAGAGAGAGAGAGAGAGAGACAGACAGGGACAGAGACAGAGAGACAGAGAGATAGAGAGACAGAGAGAGAAAGAGAGAAAGAAAGAGAAAGAGAGAGAAAGAGAAAGAAGGAAGGAAAGAAAGAAAGAGTGAGAGAGAGAGAGAGAGAGAGAGAGAGAGAGAGAGAAAGAGAGAGATGATAATGATAATGATAATGGCACAATATTTTTCATTGGCCAAGTTTGTTACCTTAAAACCATTTTTTCAAATTCATCGTTGCATGCATGCTTGATGATTTCGTGTTTCCATAAGCCAGCCACTGCATGATTTATAGGAGTCTTTAACGTGCTTATGTAATATTCCACATGCGTATACACATGAAGGGGATTTAGGCATTAGCAGTTTTGCACACAGTCTGTCTGTCTATCTATCTATCTATCTATCTATCTATCTATCTATCTATCTATCTATCTATATATCTATCTATCTATCTATCTATCTGTATCCATCGATCCATCTATCTATCCATCCATTTATCCATCTATCCATCCATCTATCCATCCATCTATCCATGTATGTATGTATGCATGTATGTATGTATCTGTCTATCTACTTATCTCTCTATCTGTCAGTCTGTCTATCTATCTATCTGTCTGTCTATCTACCTATCTCTCTATCTGTCTGTTTGTCTATCTATTCTATCTATCTATCTGTCTATCTATCTATCTATCTATCTATCTATCTATCTATCTATCTCTCTGTTTTATCTATCTATCCTCACATTGTTCCTTGGTTTGTAAACAAAGGTAATGATGACTGGGTCCGAATGGATCATGCAGCGCATGAACAGGCCCCTTTTGCTTGGTGAGTACCGTGTGGGGTTGGGAGCTTGGGAGGTGACTGTCCAGACAGTGGTGAGGCATTGGTGCTCTGGGTCCGATGCAGCACTCTTGGGTGTTTATTGTAAACGTTAATCCATATCTACATATACTAGGATACGTGCATTTGTTCTAATTCCTCGTTAGCTCAATTGGTTCGAGTGTCATGGCGATAACTCAGGGGTGGAGGGTTCGATCCCTAGTCGAACCAGAGTACTTTGGTGAGATAAGTTTAACCCTTTGACTCCTGCACCCTGTCCACCAGCATCATGCATTGTCAACTGTGCTAGCAAAGCAAAAACGTAACTCTTTGACTCCCTCACCCTATCCAAAGACACTGAAAGCAGTCACGACATCTGAATTAACAAAGTTCCTTTAGAAAATGTAAAGGATTTCAAATATCTTGGTTCTGTGAAAACTGATGATGGAGCCTGCTCCAAGACATCAAAATCAGAATTGGAAAGGCAAAGCAAAAAATAGTCCAACTCAACAACGTCTGGAAAGACAGAGGCATACCAACTGGCCTCAAAGTCAGACTTTTAAAATGTTTGATTTTGCCAGTCATGATTTATGGCTGCGAAACCTTGACTTTGTGAGAAAAACTGATTGGTAAATAATTGAGGCAGCAGAGATATGGTTCAATCGGAGACTACTATATGTCAAATGGACAGATAGAAGAACTAATGAAAGTGTCCTGGAAGAACTTGATACCACCAGAAAACTATCAGCAGATATCAACAAGAGAAGACTAAAATACATTGGCCATGTGTCATGCAACGAGAACACAGACCTCATGGCAACCATCTTTCAAGGAAAAACAGTGGCAGAAAAGAGGAAATGCAGACTTCCAGACTCATACATCGAGAACATAAACAACATCAATGGCCTAAATATTCAAGAAATTGTCCACGAAAGTCAAGACAGAGTGGGCTGGAGAGAGATGGTGGTGTCCAGGTGTGCAGCGGCCGACACCGAACCCGGTGACGCTGACAGGTGAGACAGATGAGACCCTTATCCGGCGAGGGAGTCAAAGGGTTGAGTTCTTGCAGTTGGTAGGTAGGATGCGGGAGTCAAAGGGTTAAGCTAAATGTCTGGTTGTGTACTCATTCTCTTCAGTTCAGTTTTTCTTCTAAACCAAATGTAGATACACATGTCATTACAATGTAGCCAAGATTATTCCAATGTTAGACTGATTCAAATATAAGATATACAACCCATGCGCTAGGTAGGACCTCAAGACCTTGCCAGCTCATAAGGCTTATGTGCAGTGCAGGCTTATGGCTTATGCCACGATCATTTTGGATCTTCTCCATCACACAGCATCAAGGGACATCAGTGCATATGAAATTCATTCCCAGTAAAGAGACATGATCTTGAGAAACTGAAATAAACTCAGCATTATCACAACTCCTTCTCACAACATCCACCCCGTGATCGTCAATGTTTACGCTCAGACCAGCATCGAACAATTTCCAGTCTTAATGGCATTCCACAACTTATAGAACACCGAGACCACTTTGAACTCTGTCTGTGAAACGTGGACATTTCTCACCAAGTTACATCTGTCAAAATGACTAGGTGCCAGATATGCAAACTGTGGACTATGAATACGTCGTACCCCAGCACTTTTGGCCAACACGCCCGTCAAGTAGGCGTCTTCGTTGGGGATGAGGGGCATGTGTTGCGACGCGTGACGTAAAGACATAATGGCGTCACCCGAGATGACGTAAGAAGGTCCGTAGACGTAGATGGGCCAGTAATTGAGAGGGTACTCGTTGAAGCTGACTTCCCAGCGACCCTTACGTAATACTGGTGGTCTGGAAAATACATGTCGGTAGCCCAGAATGTAGCGGAACGTCTTCTGTGACAGCACGTTCAGCACGTCCAGAAGTAGCGGCAGGTTAACGAAGGTGTCGTCATCAACTTTGAGGACATAACCAACTCTCCTACAGTAGGTGTCTACCCACTGCAGCATGTTAGCCATTTTCAAACTCAAATTTCTGTAACTGTCCACAAAATCACCCACAACGATATCTCGGAAAATCTCTGCCTCGGAAACCAGGGCTTTGTGATCGTAAGTCTTGGAAATGCCTAAAAGAAAAATGACTTTGACAGAGTGTTTCCATGAACGTGAAGCATTGGGCTGGGTTTTTCTGTAGGCGAGACTAGCCCAAGTATCCCTGATAGCTTGTCTCTGCTGTGTGTGGGCGTGCACAGAAGGTATGACAACCAGGAGAGTAGGACCCGTAGAAGGACATGTGGACTGGATCAGCCAGTTCGTCGTAAAGTTGTTGACTATGTTGTTTCTTTGTACGAAGAAGGATTCATTCTTGACGAGATAATCTTCGTTGGACAACCAATGCAAGCTTGATACGATTTGAACAGCACTTTGAGACACATTCTTTGGTGGGAGTTTATGCCAAACACTGTTGATATCTTTGTCACTTTTACCTTTGCTTTCCATGTCACTTACATCCTTCTTAACAGGATGAACATTTTGACGGCCACTGTTGTCATTTTTGCCTACGCTTTCCTTTCCACTTTCATCCATCTTTACTGAATGAATAGGTTGACGGCCAGAGTTGTCAGTTTCGTTCACACTTTCCTTTCCACTTTCAATATTTTGATGGCGAAAATTGTTAGTTTTGCCTACGCTTTTAGAGTCAGTTTCATCCATCTTAACAGGATGAATATTTTGACGGTCAAATTTGTCATTTTCGCCTACTTTTTTCGTATTGCTTTCGTCCATCTTTACAGGATGAATATTTTGACGGCCAAAGTTGACGTTTTCGTTTACGCTTTTGGAGTTGCTGTCATCCATCTTTTGAGGACTGATCTCCTGACTCACGGCAGAATCACGAGCATTTACCGATTTGTGATTGGTCTCAAAGAATGGTGTGGCTGAATGCAGGTTGTATGTGTCAGTGATGAGCTGCCTGTGCAGAGAAGTGTTGTCCTGGGATGAGGTCCTGAGAGGCACCCATCTCAACTGGACAATGGAGGAAGAATGGAAAGACAACATCGAGTATATCAGCCACAGCAAACTAGATATCAGTGTGAAGAAGAAGACAAGGCGGATATACCTGGATGTTCTCACTACCTTCATCTGTAATGACAGAAAAGAACAGAATGGGTTTTAAACAGAATGAATTAGAGCAGAATGGAAATGAATAGAAGCGAGTGGAATTAAAGGAATAAAATCGAGTCAAATTGTGTAGAATAGAATAGAATAGAATAGAATAGAATAGACATGAAATGCAAACAGAGCAGAGCAGAGCAGAACAGAACAGAACAGAACAGAACAGAACAGAACACGAACAGAACAGAACAGAGCAGAAGAGAACAGAAGAAAAGAGAAGAGAAGAGAAAGAGAAGAGAAAAGAAGAGAAGAGAAGAGAAGAGAAGAGAAGAGAAGAGAAGAGAAGAGAAGAGAGAGAATCAATCAGAATCAAACAGAATCGAACAGAATCGAACAGAACAGAATCGAACAGAATCGAACAGAACAGAGCAAAACAGACTAGACTACACTAGACCAAACTAGACTAGACTAGACTAGATGACTAGAATAGAGTAGAATAGAATGCAAAGAGAAGAGAAGAGAAGAGAAGAGAAGAGAAGAGAAGAAAACGGAAACTGAGTTCAGGTTTAATAAAGCACTAATAATTCTATTCTATTCTATTATCTCTCTCTTCTCTTCTCTTTTCTTCTCTTCCACTTCTCTCTCTCTTCTCTTTTCTTCTCTCATTTCTCTCAATAGTAGGAAAGCAAAAATGTAACCCTTTAACTTCCTCACGCTATCCACGAGCTTCCTGCAGGAAGCTGATTGATAGGGTGAGGTAGTCAAAGGGTTAAGTGTTTGCTGTTGGTGGGTAGGGTGCAGGAGTCAAAGGGTTAAACTGTTAATGCTTGGCTTACGGAAAAAAATGAGAATACTCAGTATACACGCCCGCCAAAGACAGAATATTCACACTGCACAGCAACACATAACCTTGTAGTATGGGCAAAACGATGTGCATATACACACATAGACAAAAATCAGAGCGTTTCAAAACAAGGAAAGAAAGAAAGGAAGAAAGGAAGAAAGAAAGAAAGGAAGGAAAGAAGGAAGGAAAGAAGAAAGAAACAAAGAAAGAAGGGAACCAACGAAGAAAGAAAGAAAGAAACAAAGCAAGGAAGGAAGGAAGAAAGGAAGGAAGGAACGAAGGGAAAAGGGGAGAAAGAAAGATAGATGGGAAGAAAGAAAAAGAGAAAGAAAGAAAAGAAAGAAAGAAAGAAAGAAAGACAAAAATAAATAAATAAATAAAAAAGAAACAAAGAAAGAAAGACAAAAAGAAACAAAAAAGGAAGGAAGAAAGAAAGAAAGGAACGAAGGAAGGAGGGAAGAAAGAAAAAGAACAGAAGAAGGAAAGAAAGACAGGAAGAAAGAAAAATGAAAAGAAAGAAAAGAAAGAAAGAAAGACAGACAGACAAAAATGAATAGATAAATAAAGAAAGAAAGACTGACAAACAAAAAGAAAGAAAGAAAGACAGAAAGACAGACAAACAAAAAGAAAGAAAGAAAGAAAGAAAGAAAGAATCCTCCTCTCCTAATTTTCCAAGATAACGGGAAAAAAGTGAAACCATTGTTCAGTACCTTCCAAGAGACTGTAGACAGGTGTGTGATGAGGGTGAACACTCAACCTGAAATGACGTCCGAGTTATTTCGAGCTGTCTGTAATGACTTTATTGTGATGACGTTCAGTGGTATCATATGTTCTTCCAACAGATGCTTGAAGCAATACATCGTTTTCTCCTTTCGTTTTACCTCTAATTTTTTTTTCATTATTATGAATTTTGCTTTGCTCGTTTTATGTATGTTTTGTCTTTGCATTTATCTTTTTATTTTTCAACACTTTGACTCCCGATCTCTATTCACCAACTGCAAAAACTTAACCCTTTTAACTCTTTCACCCTATCCAAGAGCTTCCTACAGGAAGCTGGTGGACAGGTGAGGAAGTTAAAGGGTTAAGTTTATGCTTCGCTAGTCATTGTTGACTGCAAAAACTTAACCCTTTGAGTCCCTCACCCTATCCAACAGCTTCCTGCAGGAAGCCGGTGGACAGGGTGAGGGAATCTAAGAGTTAAGTTTTGGCTTTGCTAACATGAGTTGACAATGCCAGATGCTGGTGGGCAGGGTGCAGGAGTCAAAGGGTTAAATACTTTTTTAGCGTTCCTATTTTCTCGGATGATTGTCTGCATGTTGATTTATCCTCACTGCGCAGGATGTAAGTTGCTGCACAGTCTGCATACTCCGTCTTTGGTGCGTGTGCCCGTGGAGCCTTTTTCATGTTTCTCAAAGCCATTGCAACTACTGCTGCTGCTGCTTCTTCTACTACTATTACTCCTGCTGCTCCTGCTGCTACTACTACCACTACTACTAGAACTACTACCTCTGTTGCTGCTACTGCCACAACAACAGTAACAACAACAGCTTCTACTACTACAGACAGGAACAGACAGACAGACAGACAGGAACAGACAGACAGACATGGACAGACAGACAGACAGGAACAGACAGCTGCTACTACTACATCATTCTTGCATAGTGATATTCTTTGGGTAGTTACTCATTTTATGAGAGAGTGTAATGCATACAGATATATGAATATCACACACACAATCACACACACACACACACACACACACACACACACACACACACACACACACACACACACACACACACACACACGCACATACACACACACACATACGCACACACACATATGTATGTATTATGAATATATATATATATATATACAAATATATACATATATACATATATATATACATGTATACACACAGTCACAAACACGCACACACACATATACACACACCGACACACACAACACATATACGCACAATCACATACATGCAAGCACACACACATACACACACATACACATACCCACACACATACGCACACATATACACACATAAACACATACACATACATACATACACACAATCATGCACACACACACACACACACATACACATCTGTTCTCTCAAACCTTCACTTAACAATACTATCGATCGATGTTCGTCTACCATATGGGCTTCCACTTCTCCTTATCGATTCGTGTGATCATTCGTGTATGTTGATGTTAATGGACATAGACATATCTGATTTGCAGGGTTGTGTTCTTTTGTGCAATGTGTGTGTGTGTGTGTGTGTGTGTGTGTGTGTGTGTGTGTGTGTGTGTGTGTGTGTGTGTGTGTGTGTGTCTGTGTGTCTGTGTGTGTATGTGTCTGTGTGTGTCTGTGAGTGTCAGAATGTTTGTGTCTTTGTGTGGTGGTGGTCTTCGATTTAAATTAATGTCTATTCACTAAAGTGATTTTACACACACACACACACACACACACACACACACACACACAAAAAGGGGGGGGGGGGGGGAATACAGGAGGAGTGAAGAGGGTATATGAAAATTATCAATTTTGATTTTTAAAAAAAATGATCCAGAAAGCAATTATTTTTGAGGAGGGGAAGGTCAAGCTTACAAATAATGTTATCACAATAAAAAATTAAACAAACAATCTAATAAACAAAATTAATAAACATCTAGAATAAATGAATGAAAGTCAAAACTAAGAATCGACTAACCACAATGGTGAACAAGTGAAATAACATGTTAAAGGAAATTCACTATAGGACTTTTTGACAGGCTAACAAAAAATTCATATATTAATGATGGTGAGGCAAATATGTCAGAAACTGTCTTTGTAGAGAGTGTAGGAATATGTCGTGTTACCCGAACACATGAAAGTATATGACAAAGTGTTATCTTCTTTCCACACAAACACACTATATTCCTGGTGTGTTTTGTTTTGAATGCATCAAGTTTCCACCTATACATAAGGGATTGTATAATTCTGCCGCAGGAAACGGCTTAGGTATTTTGCTAATTTCAAAGTTCATGTAACATTTTTCATACTTTTTCTGTTTATCTTGGAACTGCTTCCATACGTAGGTGTCCACTAAGGTATAACACTCATGCAATGAGAGAGAAAGCTGTATATTATTTGAATCTGGTGAGCTCTTTGCCCCCCGTTTGGCAGCCCTATCAACCATATCATTATAATGAAAAGATTTATAAGATGGTATCCAGCAGAAAGTAATATCAGTGCCTCTTAATAATAGTGTTTTCCAGGAAAAAAATTCTTTCTTCCTCTTTTCTTTTTCCTTTATCTGTCACGTTGTTCCAACATGGGTTTAGCGGGGAGAAAGTTTCCGTTTCAGTGTCAATTTCTCAAGATGACGTCTTCGCACTCGGAGTGAATTCCATACGCACTAACGTCACAGGTGCCACGTGATGGAAAAGATCCAGAATGATAACGGCACAAGCCTTAAGCCTGCACATAAACCCATGAGCTGGCCAGGTCCTGAGGTCTTACCTAGATAGTTCCATAACCCTGGGTTCGTAGGGGAGTGAGGACGCAGATTTCTCAACTTTTTCCCGGGGCCAGCACCACGAGGGTGGCGCCCATCCCCTCTACCATTCTGATGGTGTTAACCAAGTCCTGTCCCCACCCCCTCCCTCCCCATTTCAAGACCTTGCCAATGCGTAGGGTTTTGCACAGACTCAATGGGTCTGCCAGATGACAGATTGGTGGAGCGTATATGGAACTGTCCAAACGTGACAAAGCCCTCTTGAACAGACTCTCATCTAAACTCAACTTTAAGAACAAAGAAATATACAAACACAGTAGCAATCAAAACAGACGACACGACAACTAGAAATATACAAACACAGTAGCAATCAAAAACAGCTGACACGACAACTAGAAATATACAAACACAAAAGCAATCAAAAACAGCCGACACAACAACAACAAACAATCTCACCACAGAAGAAAATCAGGAAACAAATAGGAAAATTATAATCGCAACATGACGAAGGGAAGAAAGAGTTGATGGCAAGCAGCAGGCTGAAAGGCCTGAAAAGAAGAACTGCCCTCTGACGTCGAGGTCTCCTTCACATTGTCAGTCCAGGTTTTCCTTGGTCTGCTTCTTGTTTTCTTTTTTTTTTTTTTTTATTAAACCCAGGTATCATTTTGTTGTTACATACTTGCAAAGACAACAAACAAGACAGTCTTGATGGGAGCAGACACAAGAAGATCGTTGATAAGAAAGATTGGGAAAAGGCAGACATCATGTATAGGCCAGTTTATGAGCAAAGGGGAATTAGAGCACCTGGTCACAAAAGAAAGCTGGAGGGAAAGAGAGCACCAGGTAGACTGAGGAAGAAAATGTTGGACGGACTTGCAGAGTGGCTGAGGACAGAGAGGGTGAAACATGTGCTTGCGGCAGTAAGGAATAGATACACAAGGAGGGCCATGATCGCCAACACCATGCGGCAGGGCACATGATGATGATAATGACATACTTGTCGAGATAGTTAGTGAAGGTACATTTATGGATGAATATACAGGCACTATGTTATTAACAGTATATTACTCATTTGTATTTTAACAGTTTTTTTAAATCAACAAAAAAGGAAAGGCATGGCAAGTTCTTTAAAAAAAAAGGAAAAAAGGAAAAAGGAAAACCAGGCATATGTACCTGCGTTCAACTGAAACGTTTGTCACATTCATAGACTATGGCAAAGCATTTGACAGCATCATTCATCTCCACCTGTTCAACACATTGGTCTGAATGGGCTTTCCCAAACACCTCATTGCATTAATTACTCCATTATATAAAGACCAAAAGGCTACAGTTAGCTGAAACAATCAGAAATGTGAATTCATGAACATCCACAGGAGGGTCAGACAAGGTTGTATCCTCTCACCGTAACTCTTTAACATCTATACGGAACAAGTCATGAGAGACACTGACATAGAAGGCGTGGGCATAAAGAGGGGAGGAAAACCTGTGCTATGCCGATGATACTGCACTGTTAGCAGACAACATTACCAGTATAAAAAGAATTAATATACAGGGCAGATGCAGCAGGCAAAAGGCAAGTCTAAACATGAACGCCAAAAAAACAACAGTGCTACATATCAAAGGCAAAGACACCAAAATCAATCAAGACGTCTCAATTAACAAAAGTTTCTTTGGAAAATGTTAAAGATTTCAAATGTCTTGGCTCTGTAAAAGCTAACGATGGAACTTACTCCATAAGACATCAAAATAAGAATTTGAATGGCAAACCAAAAAATGGTCCAACTGAACAGCATCTGGAAAGACAGAGGCATACCAAATGGCCTGAAACTTAGACTTTTAAAATCTTTGATTTGGCCAGTCATGATTTATGGCTGCGAACCCTGAACAAGAAATCAAAAACACTGAATAAGTAAACATTAAACATTCCCATTTTTTCTCGGAGGACATTGTTCTGTGCACAATGTGCAGGCGGTGTGTTACTGCACAGTCTGCATACTCTTGTCTTTGGTGGGTGTTCATGCTGGGTGTTTATACGTCTCTGTAAGCCACGGAACACTGACATGACTTACAGGATCTTTAATATGCATATTATCATTTGCTGCTCTTTGTGATACAAACACTCATAGAGAAAATAAAAAGCACTAGTAAAGAAACTTTTGTCACCTTCATAGACTATCGCAAATCATTTGACAGCGTCATTCATCTCCACTTGTTCAACTCTATGTTGTTGTGGCAGTAGCAGCAACAGAGGTAGTAGTTCTAGTAGTAGTAGTAGTAGTAGTAGTAGTAGTAGCAGCAGGAGCAGCAGGAGTAGTAGTAGTAATAGAACCAGCAGCAGCAGCAGTAGTAGTAGCAGTAGCTTAGAGAAACATGAAAAAGGCTCCGCAGGCACACCCACCGAAGACGGAGTATGCAGGCTGTGCAGCAACTTACATCCTGCGCAGTGAGGATAAATCAACATGCAGACAATCATCCGAGAAAATAGAAATGCTAAAAAGGTATTTAACCCTTTGACTCCTGCACCCTGCCCACCAGCATCTGGCATTGTCAAATCATGTTAGGAAAGCCAAAACTTAACTCTTTGATTCCCTCACCCTGTCCACCAGCTTCCTGCAGGAAGCTGTTGGATAGGGTGAGAGACTCAAAGAATTAAGTTTTTGCAGTCAACAATGACTAGCAAAGCATAAACCTAACCCTTTAACTTCCTCACCCTGTCCACCAGCTTCCTGCAGGAAGCTCTTGGAGAGGGTGAGGGAGTTAAAAGGGTTAACTTTTTGCAGTTGGTGAAGAGAGTGCGGGAGTCAAATGGTTGAAAAATAAAAAGATAAATGCAAAGACAAAACGTACATAAAACGAACAAAGCAAAATTCTTAATAATGAAAAAATATTAGGGGTAAAACGAAAGGAGAAAACGATGTATTTCTTCAAGCGCCTGTTGGAAGGACATATGATACCACTGAACGTCATCACAGAGAGTTCGAAATAATTCGGATGTCATTTCAGGTTGAGTGTTCACCCTCATCACACACCTGTCTACAGTCTCTTGAAAGGTACTGAACAATTGTTTCACTTTTTTCCCGTTATCTTGGAAAATTAGGAGAGGAGGATTCTTTCTTTCTTTCTTTCTTTCTTTCTTTCTTTCTTTCTTTCTTTTTGTTTGTCTGTCTTTCTTTTCTTTATTTATCTATTTATTCATTTTTTGTCTGTCTGTCTTTCTTTCTTTATTTATCTATTTATGCAAACACTTAACCCTTTGACTACCTCACCCTATCAATCAGCCTCCTGCAGGAAGCTCGTGGATAGCGTGAGGAAGTTAAAGGGTTACATTTTTGCTTGCCTACTATTGTTGACACCATCCTCCTAAATGAAATTTAAGACACTGGAAAAATCCCCAAAGATATGTCAAAATCAATTTTCATTGCACTTCCAAAGAAAACAGGGGCTATAGAATGTTAATTTCATCGTACAATCAGCTTAATGAGTCATGTTACAAAAATCCTTTTAAGAATGATCGTGATGAGGACAAGGAACAGAATCTAAAGAGAAATCAAAGAACAGTGTGGATTTGTCGAAGGAAGGGAAAGGAACTATTAATGAAATACACATCCTAAGAACTATCATAGAGAGGTCAATCGAGATGAATAAGGATTTAGATCCATGCTTGGTTCATTATACCAAGGATTTCGATCGGGTATATCATGAAGAATTGATCAACCAACTAGAAAGACTCAATGTTGATGGAAAAGATCTATGGATAATCAGAAATGAGAATAGAAAGCCATATAAGGTCTTTCCAAAATATCAGAAGAGGGATCAGGCAGGGTTGTGTTCTGTCACCAGATTTGTTTTCACTTTACAGGGAAACCATCATGAGAAACTCAGAAGAATGTTATGGATGAAAGGTCGGAGGAAAAATGATAACATTCGTTAAGCAGATGACACCGTGCTAATTACAGAAATTGAAAGGGACTTACAAAACCTGGTGAATCTAATAGAAATAGAAAGCAAAAAACAAATGGATGGAGCTAAATAGCAAGAAGACTGAAGTCATGGTAATCAGTTAAAAAAAAACAAATCACCTCATGCAAAATTACAGCAAATGGCACAACTTTGAGACAGGTTGATAAGTTTAAATATTTGGGAACGGTCATCTATCCAGACAGCAGATGCACATCAGAAATAGCCAGCTGAATCGGCCAAGCCAAAACAGCATTCAAGAAGATGAAAAACATTCTTACCAACAAATGCCTATCAATTAACTTCAGGAAGAGAGTTCTTGAGTGTTGTAGAGAACCGATAATGTTATATGTATGTGAGGCTTGGACAGTCAACACACAAAGCCAAAACAAGATTGTGGCAGCTGAGAGGTGGTTTCTAAGAAGAATGTTGAGAGTTCCATGGACAGCAAAGAAAACAAACGAGACAGCTTTGATGGGGGCAGACACAAGAAGAACATTGATAAGAAAGATTAGGAAAAGATAAGCAACATTTATAGGAAATGTTATGAGCTATGAGGAAAGGGAAATTAGAACACCTGGTCACAAGAGGAAAGCTAGAGGGAAAGAGACCACCAGGTAGACCTAGGGAGAAAATATTGGACGGAGTTGTAGGGTGGCTGAGGACAGAGAGGGTGGAAGATGTACTTGTGGCGACAAGGGATAGATTCATATAGAGGGCTATGATCGCCAACGCCATGTGGCAGGGCACATGATGATGATGAGTATTGTTGACAATGCAGGATGTTGGTGGACATGATGCGAGAGTTAAAAGGATAATGTGCATATTGGATATTCTGGATTAGTATATAATAGATTTGTACTCATGTTGACCCAGGGGGTTGGAAAAATCTCCATCACTTTCCATACCATAGGGGTAGCGGGGGGGGGGGGGTTAGAGGTACAGAAGTAGAATCGAAGCCCAGACCTTTGGATTGGAGGTCGGTCTGTATTACCCACTGAACTATTGGGCCCATCGGAGACGTGTATGGGTGGGTGGGCAGGTATGGCTGTCTGTCTGTCTGTCTGTCTGTCTGCCTGTCTGTCTGTCTGTCTGTCTTTCTCCCTTCCTGTCTGTCTGCCTGCTTGCCTGCTTGCCTGTCTCCCTGTCTGTCTGCCTTCCTGTCTCTCTGTCTGTCTGTCTGTCCATCCATCCCTAGCTGCCTTCTGTCTCTGTCTGTCTGTCTGTCCCTGTCTGTCTGTCTGTCTGTATCTGTCTGTCTGTCTGTCTGTCCATCCCTAGCTGCTTCTGTTCCTGTCTGTCTGTCTGTCCCTCTCTGTCTGTCTGTCTGTTCCTGTCTGTCTGTCTGTCTGTTCCTGTCTGTCTGTCTGTCTATCCCTAGCCACCTTCTGTTCCTGTCTGTCTGTCTGTCTGTCCCTCTCTGTCTGTTTCTGTCTGTCTGTCTGTTCCTCTCTGTCTGTCTGTCTGTTCCTGTCTGTCTGTCTGCTCCTGTCTGTCTGTGTGACGTGTGTTAACAGTAAACAGCGTGCGGATAGCAGCACGGCATGATATTCGTTTACGTGATAACTGATTGCTGTTCACTGTGATCTGTATATATACTGTAGTTAGTTGAGAGTCGGAGAGCGAGGAGTAAAGACGAAGAAGCATTGCCCTGTCTTCCGAGTTGGCTGTAGAAAGAACGAAACATGGTGTCAGAAGTGGGATTACGAACTCCAACAAAAATCCAGAATATTGAAGACAAGTTCAACCATGGAAGATGAACAAGATGAGAGAAGAGCCAGTCGACGACATGCCAAGATTCCCTTGCCTCCTAAACTTGATGTGAATGGAGGAAACCTGCAGAGCAGCTGGAGGAAATTCAAGAGGCATTGGGATAGCTATGAAATTGTGACAACACAGACAGAAGAAGACTCAACATACAGGACAGCAGTTTTTCTTTCTTGTATCGGGCTGGATGCTATAGACATCTATGAAGGATTGGCATTTGCTAATGAAGCTGAAAGAAATGACATTGACACCGTTCTCCAGAAATTCGAAGAATACTGTGTGGGTTCAACCAATGAAACTTACGAAGCATTCAGATTCAACTGCAGACATGAAGCAGCAGGAGAATCTATCGAACAGTTTGTAGCAGAACTGCGGAGACTGATCAAGACCTGTAACTATGGTACACTGGAAGACAGACTGTTGAGAGATCAAATCGTACTGGGTGTACATGACGAGACTCTGCGATCAAAATTACTGGAAGTGCGACAGCTGACACTGATTGCATGTATTGATATGTGCAGAGCGCATGAATCAAGTCAACAACAAACCGTCCAAATGATGAGAAAAACGCAGGACACGCAGGAAGTCCAAGCTTTCAAAGAAAAGAAGACAGCAAAGCAGTATAGCAAAGGAAACAAACCAGAGTACAGAGAGAAATGCGGATATTGTGGTGGAAAGCACCCAAGAGCAAAAAGAGAAATGTCCAGCATTTGGAAGAAAATGCAAAGCTTGTGAAGGAACTAATCACTTTGCTTCATGCTGCAGAACACCCAAGAAAAATCAAAAGAAAACAAGAGTTCAGCACTTCGAAGAAGCGGAGACTGACACTGATTGCATGTATTGATATGTGCAGAGCGCATGAATCAAGTCAACAACAAACCGTCCAATTGATGAGAAAAACGCAGGACACGCAGGAAGTCCAAGCTTTCAAAGAAAAGAAGACAGCAAAGCAGTATAGCAAAGGAAACAAACCAGAGTACAGAGAGAAATGCGGATATTGTGGTGGAAAGCACCCAAGAGCAAAAAGAGAAATGTCCAGCATTTGGAAGAAAATGCAAAGCTTGTGAAGGAACTAATCACTTTGCTTCATGCTGCAGAACACCCAAGAAAAATCAAAAGAAAACAAGAGTTCAGCACTTCGAAGAAGCGGAGACTGACACTGATGCATGTATTGATATGTGCAGAGCGCATGAATCAAGTCAACAACAAACGTCCAATTGATGAGAAAAACGCAGGAACGCAGGAAGTCCAAGCTTTCAAAGAAAAAGAAGACAGCAAAGCAGTATAGCAAAGGAAACAAACCAGAGTACAGAGAGAAATGCGGATATTGTGGTGGAAAGCACCCAAGAGCAAAAGAGAAATGTACAGCATTTGGAAGAAAATGCAAAGCTTGTGAAGGAACTAATCATTTTGCTTCATGCTGCAGAACACCCAAGAAAAATCAAAAGAAAACAAGAGTTCAGCACTTCGAAGAAGCGGAGACAGACACTGAAAGCGACAATGAAATCCTCGGGATCGAAGACAAAACCAGAAAAAAGGAGAGAAACATACGAGCAAAAATGCTGATAAATGAGATGCCGGTAACATTTCTTCTTGACACAGGTGCAACAACAAACGTGATGTCTGAGAGCCTGTACAGAGAAGTCACAGGAGATGAAAGAAAGTCTGACCTGCAAGAGACGAAGAAGAAGCTGGTGATGTTCAACGGAACAGAAATGAAGCCTGTGGGGAAGATAGTGCTGCGAGTGAAAAAACCCCAAAACAGAAGGAAATACAAAGTCAACTTCGCGATCACCAAAACGGACTGTAAGCCAATGCTGGGACTGAAAGCTGTACAGCACATGCAATTGTTGACGATCAATGAAGAGAACATTGCAACGATAGCGGCGAATCAGAAAGAGGAGGAAAATGCAAAAGACATGCTCACAAAGTACAACGATGTCTTTGAAGGAGAAGGAAAACTAGAAGGGAAATTACACCTAGAAACAGACCCCAGTATTGCTCCAGTGAAGATGCCTTGTAGAAAGTGGCCGATAGCAGTGCAAGAGAAAGTGAAGGACGAGCTGAAGAGGTTGAAAAAACTGGACGTGGTCACTAAAGTAGACACGCCATCGGAGTGGATAAGCAGTTTGGTCGTAACAACAAAGAGCAATGGGAAAGTCAGACTGTGCATCGACCCTAAGCCACTGAACAAAGCCCTCAGGAGAAACGAGTACCCCATGCCAACCATTGATGACGTACTGCCTCTCCTCAAAGATGCAAAATACTTCACACACCTGGACGCGAAAAACGGGTTTTGGCACGTTGAACTGGACGAAGACAGCAGCTACCTGACAACATTTGAGACGCCTTTTGGCAAATACCGATGGAAACGAATGCCCTTTGGTATTTCGCCAGCCCCAGAAGAATTCCAGAGGAGGATTGACATCGCTCTGGCAGGACTGCCAGGCGTGGTGGCGGTTCATGATGACATCTTTGTTTTTGGCAGAGGAGCCAACCGACGAAGCGGAGCACAGCAGTCGGGATCCCTTCCTCGCTCTGCTTGAGCTGGGAGACATCCCGACAGAGACTGTATACGGTTCGCCTGTTCAGAGACTGTTCGGCAGAAGAACACGAACACAAGTGCCGACGTCAAAGACATTACTCCAACCTACAGTTGTACCAATCAAGAAAGAACTTGAGAAAAGGAAACTGAAGCAAGCGCACTACTACAACAGAAGCGCAGTAGAGCTGACAGAACTGAGTCCGGGACAGATTGTGAAATTCCAACCTCCAGGATCCAAAAAGTGGATCAGCGCCAAAGTAGACCAACAGGTGAACATCCGGTCATACAACATTCGCACAGAGGATGGACGTCAGTACAGAAGGAATCGTCGTCAGCTGCGAGACACGGCGGGGGCGGAGCTTCGGCAGACAATCAACCCTCGGCGACTTGTCCAGAGAAGGATGATTTCTGGAAGACATCAGGAAAGCGACACATCGGGCAAGCAACTGCAAATCATCATTCCATCAAAACAGATGCTGGAAGATAGCAAGAAAACTGGAACTGGAACGGATGTCAGGATGCCAGCATCGTCTATCCGTGAGAACTCATCTGATCAGTCGCCATTCATCAAAATGTCTGAGACAACCAGCATCAAGGAGCCAGATGAAGTTATCAAACAAACAAGGACAGGACAACCCGAACCAGTTAGTTCTCCTTACAGAACAAGATCTGGAAGACAAAGCAAAAGGCCAGATTTCCTGAAATATGAATGAAACTGAAGACTCTACCACAATCAGATAAACTGAAAGCATTGCGAAATATGGACATGATGATGATGGATAGTATAATGATCAGAGATAAAATGAGGTGAATGAATGATTGGGCCCTGTGCGTGAGAGAAAGAATGAGTGTTTGTTAAGTTAATGCTGTGATAAAGGTGGGAAACACATTTATTTCGTATGGACTGAAAGATAGGAAAAATGATTTATTGATTTTGTTTCCTTAAAGAAAGGGAGATGTGACGTGTGTTAACAGTAAACACCGTGCGGATAGCAGCACGGCATGATATTCGTTTAAGTGATAACTGATTGCTGTTCACTGTGATCTGTATATATACTGTAGTTAGTTGAGAGTCGGAGAGCGAGGAGTAAAGACGAAAAAGCATTGCCCTGTCTTCCGAGTTGGCTGTAGAAAGAACGAAACAGTCTGTGTGTCTGTCTGTCCATCCCTGGCTGTCTTCTGTCCCTGTCTATCTGTCTGTCTGTCTGTTCCTGTCTGTATGTCTGTCTGTCTGTTCCTATCTGTCTGTCCCTGTCTGGCTGGCTAATGTCTGTCATCTTTGTCTGACTACGACTCTTTGTCCTCCGTTGGATCACCATCCACTGTGGGATACCGGGACACGAGATGATCGAGTCAAATTTGTTTAACTGCATAAATGATGTACATCGATTTCTCAATATCTCTAACATTAGAATACTATAGATAGATGGGTCAGCCACAACAGGGAAGCTGATATCCTCAACTTCACATGAGCTGAAGAAACCACAACTGCCCGTGTTCCTAGGGACAAACACTGGGCCAACTACCTGGCAGAAACAGCGGTAGTCGAGCTAGCAGACTCCTAGGTACATAATACATGTACAGATGATACATACTATCAGATGGTCTGCCTCTCACGTATCCTCTCTGGTTCTCCACACCTTGGAAAATGACTAGCTCCCCCTCCCCCTCCCCATCCCCCACCTAATCAAGGCTTTCCAGCAGGTCAGAAGAACCACAGAGCCATGGACTCAAGATCTGATGTCTTGAGTTCAATCCCAGCCTGCAACTTTGAAACTGGCCTGTTTGCTGCCCATTTTAATGTTTCCATCATACTGGTGGTATCTGCTTCGTGTTTCATAGGTCCCTCTTCCCCCTTTCCCCCTTTCAAGACCTTGCCAGGGCATAAGGTTTTGCACAGGCTTTGGAAGTCTGTCAGATAATTGCCAACAGATTTAAGTGGAGCGCATATGGAGTTTTCCGAGTGCAGTGAATCCCTCTTGAACAAACTCCTAACAAACTACTAACTAACATCAGAAGAACCAGAAAGACTCTTCTCCAGTGGATCCCCACTCACTGTGGGATACCAGGAAGCATGACACAGTAGATGAACTAGTAGAGAGAGAAGCCCCAAAAGACCAAGCAGACTACAGCGTCAAGCTATAGCGAGAAGAGGAGCATCATCAGATCACTCCTTAAGCCATGGACAGAGAGGGATGATAACCACCTTCTGTCCAGACAGCAGCAAGTGGTCCTGATAAGGCTCCCTCCTCACAGGCTTAGCGTCTATAAGAACCGCAGCTTCAAATTGAACCGTCACTAACCTGCCCCTGCGCTCAAGAGGAGTAGACAGTTTCAGTTTCAGTTTCTCAAGTTGACGTCTCTGTGCTCGGAACGAATCCCATATGCACTAACGTCACAGGTGCCATGTGGTGATCATGGCACAAGCCTTAAGCCTGCACACAGACCCATGAGGTGGCCAGGTCCTGAGGTCCTACCTAGATTAATTTTTACCTAGTTATATAGTTTGGGTGCATCAGCCGGGAAAACAGTTGAATCCATTCAAAGAAATATTGCTGCCATGTCGCTTCTAGGAAGAGGATCGACAGGAACATGACTGACTGCAGCTCTTCTGACAGCTCTCCCCCATGGCAGCCAGTAGGAAACGGAGAAAACGACCACATTCATCACCAGATGTGGCCTGGACTCTACATAGCGAACGATTTAAAAGTTAACATGTTAACAAGAGAAGAGAAATGAGAGAAGAAAAGAGAAGAGAGAGAGAAGAGGAAGAGAAGAAAAGAGAAGAGAAGAGAGAGATAATAGAATAGAATAGAATAGAATTATTAGTGCTTTATTAAACCTGTACTCAGTTTCCGTTTTCTTCTCTTCTCTTCTCTTCTTTTCTCTTCTCTTCTCTTCTCTTCTCTTTGCATTCTGTTCTATTCTAGTCTAGTCTAGTCTAGTCTAGTCTAGTCCAGTCTAGTTTGGTCTTGTTTGGTCTAGTGTAGTGTTGTCTGTTTTGTTCTGTTCTGTTCGATTCTGTTCGATTCTGTTCGATTCTGTTCTGTTCGATTCTGTTTGATTCTCTTCTCTTCTCTTCTCTTCTCTTCTCTTCTCTTCTCTTCTCTTCTCTTCTCTTCTCTTCTCTTCTCTTCTCTTCTCTTCTCTTCTCTTCTCTTCTGTTTTCTTCTGCTCTGTTCTGTTCTGTTCTGTTCTGTACTGTTCTGTTCTGTTCTGTTCTGTTCTGTTCTGTTCTGTTCTGTTCTGTTCTGCTCTGCTCTGTTCTGTTCTGTTCTGTTCTGTTCTGTTCTGTTCTGTTCTGTTCTGCTCTGCTCTGCTCTGTTTGCATTTCATGTCTATTCTATTCTATTCTATTCTATTCTATTCTATTCTATTCTAATCAATTTGACTCGATTTTATTCCTTTAATTCCACTCGCTTCTATTCATTTCCATTCTGCTCTAATTCATTCTGTTTAACCCATTCTGTTCTTTTCTGTTATTACAGATGAAGGTAGTGAAAACATCCAGGTATATCCGCCTTGTCTTCTTCTTCACACTGATATCTAGTTTGCTGTGGCTGATATACACGATGTTGTCTCTCCATTCTTCCTCCATTGTCCAGTTGAGATGGGTGCCCCTCAGGACCGCATCCCAGGACACCACTTCTCTGCACAGGCAGTTCATCGCTGACACATACAACCTGCATTCAGCCACACCATTCTTTGAGACCAACCACAAATCGGTAAATGCTCGTGATTCTGCCGTGTCTGTATTCGATGCTGTGGTAAGGGACCTTGCACATACAGTTACTTCCCCTGCGAAGGCAGATGAAAAGGACAACAAAAGTCTGGAAGAAAATGGCGATGCCAGCTACAAACCTGTTATTGAAGGAACGCTAGGAGCAAATGTGGTGTCTGGATACAACACGCAGAAAACTTATTTTGGCCGTCAGGATATCAGTCATCAAAAGATGGATGACAGCAACTCCAAAAGCGTAAACGAAAACGTCAACTTTGGACATCAAAATATTCATCCTGTAAAGATGGACGAAAGCAATACGAAAAAAGTAGGCGAAAATGACAAATTTGACCGTCAAAATATTCATCCTGTTAAGATGGATGAAACTGACTCCAAAAGCGTAAGCAAAACAAACAATTTTCACCATCAAAATATTCATCATGTAAAAATGGCTGAAAGTGGAAAGGAAAGTGTGAACGAAACTGACAACTCTGGCCGTCAACATATTCATTCAGTAAAGATGGATGAAAGTAGAAAGGAAAGCGTAGGCAAAAATGACAACAGTGGCCGTCAAAATGTTCATCCTGTTAAGAAGGATGTAAGTGACACGGAAAGCAAAGGTGAAAGTGACAAAGATATCAACAGTGTTTGGCATGAACTCCCACCAAAGAATGTGTCTCAAACTGCTGTTGAAATCGTATCAAGCTTGCATTGGTTGTCCAACGAAGATTATCTCGTCAAGAATGAATCCTTCTTCGTACAAAGAAACAACATAGTCAACAACTTTACGACGAACTGGCTGATCCAGTCCACATGTCCTTCTACGGGTCCTACTCTCCTGGTTGTCATACCTTCTGTGCACGCCCACACACAGCAGAGACAAACTATCAGGGATACTTGGGCTAGTCCCACCTACAGAAAAACCCAGCCCAGTGCTTCACGTTCATGGAAACACTCTGTCAAAGTCATTTTTCTTTTAGGCATTTCCAAGACTTACGATCACAAAGCCTTGGTTTCCGAGGCAGAGATTTTCCGAGATATCGTAGTGGGTGATTTTGTGGACAGTTACAGAAATTTGAGTTTGAAAATGGCTAACATGCTGCAGTGGGTAGACACCTACTGCGGGAGAGCTGGTTATGTCCTCAAAGTTGATGAAGACACCTTCGTTAACCTGCCGCTACTTCTGGACGTGCTGAACGTGCTGTCACAGAAGACGTTCCGCTACATTCTGGGCTACCGACATGGATCTTCCAGACCACCAGTAGTACGTAAGGGTCGCTGGGAAGTCAGCTTCAAAGAATACCCTCTCACTTACTGGCCCAGCTACGTCTACGGACATTCTTACGTCATCTCAGGTGACGCCATTATGTCTTTACGTCACGCGTCGCAACACATGCCCCTCGTCACCAACGAAGATGGCTACGTGACGGGCGTGTTGGCCAAAAGTGCTGGGGTACGACGTATTCACAGTCCACAGTTTGCATATCTGGCATCTGGTCATTTTGACAGATGTAACTTGGTGAGAAATGTCCACGTTTCACAGACAGGTTTCGAAGTGGTCTCGGTGTTCTATAAGGTGTGGAATGCCATTAAGACTGGAAATTGTTCGATGCTGGTCTGAGCATAAACATTGACGATCACGGGGTGGGTGTTGTGAGAAGGAGTTGTGATAATGCTGAGTATTTCTTTGTTTCAGTTTCTCAAGATCACGTCTCTTTACTGGGAATGAATTTCATATGCACTGATGTCACTTGATGCTGTGTGATGGAGAAGATCCAAAATGATCGTGGCATAAGCTGTAAGCCTGCACTGCACATAAACCTTATGAGCTGGCAAGATCTTGAGGTCCTACCTAGCCTCATGGGTTGTATATCTTATATTTGAATCAGTCTAACATTGGAATAATCTTGGCTACATTGTAATGACATGTGTATCTACATTTGGTTTAGAAGAAAAACTGAACTGAAGAGAATGAGTACACAACCAGACTTTTAGCTTAACCCTTTGACTCCCGCATCCTACCTACCTTATGCAAGAACTCAACCCTTTGACTCCCTCGCCGCATAGGGTCTCACCTGTCTCACCTGTCAGCGTCACCGGGTTCGGTGTCGGCCGCTGCACACCTGGACACCACCATCTCTCTCCAGCCCACTCTGTCTTGACTTTCGTGGACAATTTCTTGAATATTTAGGCCACTGATGTTGGTTATGTTCTCGATGTATGAGACTGCAAGTCTGCATTTCCTCTTTTCTGCCACTGTTTTTCCTTGAAAAATGGTTGCCATGAGGTCTGTGTTCTCGTTGCGTGCCACATGGCCAATGTATTTTAGTCTTCTCTTGCTGATATCTGCTGATAGTTTTCTGGTGGTATCAAGTTCTTCCAGGACACTTTCATTAGTTCTTCTATCTGTCCATTTGACATATAGTAGTCTCCGATTGAACCATATCTCTGCTGCCTCAATTATTTACCAATCAGTTTTTCTCACAAAGTCAAGGTTTCGCAGCCATAAATCATGATTGGCAAAATCAAACATTTTAAAAGTCTGACTTTGAGGCCAGTTGGTATGCCTCTGTCTTTCCAGACGTTGTTGAGTTGGACTATTTTTTGCTTTGCATTTCCAGTTCTGATTTTGATGTCTTGAAGCAGGCTCCATCATCAGTTTTCACAGAACCAAGATATTTGAAATCCTTTACATTTTCTAAAGGAACTTTGTTAATTCAGATGTCGTGACTGCTTTCAGTGTCTTTGGATAGGGTGAGGGAGTCAAAGAGTTACGTTTTTGCTTTGCTAGCACAGTTGACAATGCATGATGCTGGTGGACAGGGTGCAGGAGTCAAAGGGTTAAACTTATCTCACCAAAGAACTCTGGTTCGACTAGGGATCGAACCCTCCACCCCTGAGTTATCGCCATGACACTCAAACCAATTGAGCTAACGAGGAATTAGAACAAATGCATGTATCCTAGTATATGTAGATATGGATTAACGTTTACAATAAACACCCAAGAGTGCTGCATCAGACCCAGAGCACCAATGCCTCACCCTGTCCGGACAGTCACCTCCCAAGCTCCCTACCCCACACGGTACTCACCAAGCAAAAGGGGCCTGTTCATGCGCTGCATGATCCATTCGGACCCAGTCATCATTACCTTTGTTTACAAACCAAGGAACAATGTGAGGTTAGATAGATAAACAGAGAGATAGATAGATAGATAGATAGATAGATAGATAGATAGATAGATAGATAGATAGATAGATAGACAGATAGATAGATAGATAGATAGAGAGAGAGAGAGAGAGATAGATAGATAGACAGCCAGACAGACAGACAGATACATACATACATACATTATACATAATATACATACATACATACATACATACATACATACATACATACATACATACATACATACATACATACATACATACATACATACATACATACATACATACATACATACATACGAGGACCATCCCAGAGACAGAAAATCCGGTCAGTCTCGGAAATGGAATTATTTTTTGTTTTTTGTTTTTTTGTTTTTTGTTTCATTTCTTCTTCTTCTTCTTCTTCTTCTTCTTCTTCTTCTTCTTCTTCTTCTTCTTCTTCTTCTTCTTCTTCTTCTTCTTCTTGAAATGGTTCAAATGGAAATAATTTCGTTCACAAAAAGTATACATCCTGGGGGGGGGGGGGGACACACAAAGTATTATCATCAGGCGCCCTTAGATCATGTAAGATTTGTTCCTAAACTCATGCACCCACAACAGCAACACACACGTCAGGTCAGTCAGCAGGATGATGCAAATGGTTCCAAGTTCTAGGAGACACCTCTGGAATCGAAACGTTCTCTCTGATTCATAATAAGTCCGCCCGCATTCAGAGAGACGTTTTACCACAGTGATACAACAAACAAGATCTACATCTGAATGTCAGCACAGTTCACATGCTTTATTGTGCATGTGTTAACAATGTCAAGTCATTCCCAGATGAATTGTCATCGTATCTTGGACAACACTGGCTAGAAAACCACAGAATCACTCACTCTTTCAATCCTCTTAGCTTCAGATGGAGTGTAAGGCATGAACCAGAGTCCTCCAGCCACAAGCCAGCCAGGATATCTCATTCCATGTCTTCCTGGCTTTAGTTATGGTTGAATGTTTAGTACACATTTGACATCAGTTGAAATGAAATCAGAGAAAACAAAGCAAAGAATTATAGTCACGATGCTTACAGTTTTATGATAAATAGGGGACATCACTCCTTTCATGTCATCGTCTTTGATGAGGAGGGCAGTCAAGTCTTTTATTCTTCACCTCCTCACATTGTTGTGCTTACTGGATTCTGAGCTTTTGTTTCATTAAGCTTAAAACAGCGATACAACGCTCAAAAATGATTTACTCTAATTATGCGCTGACACCACAGATGGCAGATGATGGAAGATGTAAAATATCATCGATGACAAATGCTATAAGCCTGCGCCATAGACGTTCCATGTTGGCGAGGTAGGTCTTGACTCTGACACAAGAGCCTCAAAGATGAACCGAGTCGGTTGTGCGTCAGGCACGTTCACGTCCGTAGTAAGACTATGGAGACAACATGACATCACAATATCTGCAGAAATGTCACAGAATGTGTACACAAATGTTGATGACTGTTTAAAAAATGGGATTTGTCGTAAAGTCGCCAACAGATCTGTTGTTCTTATTATATTTTCAAACTTGTGGCACAACTTCACCAATATTTGGCCTTCATCTGTCTGTTCAAATACGACCTCATTGTATCTTATCTTAAGGAGTCAGTTGGGGGTACCTTTTCAGAACCTTTTTGTTAGATTCTTAAGATCTTTGTATCATAGCACACAACAACCCCACTTCCTCATCTTGCAGGATTTCTCTCGTTTCAAGAAGGGTTTCTTCTCCCATACTTAACAAAGTGTAAAATTTAGTTATCAGTTGACATATTATTCATATGGGATCATGTATGTGTGTCATGATCATGAGTTTTGAATCTTTCAGGATTTCATCCGTTTCATATTGTCAAGACAGTGACAAATGACAACATAAAGCAACATTTTTTTCTTAGCTGTTACAAAGACATTAATCGTTGTTTCATTACTGATTCTTTTCTACATAAAGAATTGTTCTATAGCAGACACAGGGAAGCAGGTTGGCGGTTCCTGTTGACAGTTTTCACAGAGTTGCCTTTATACAGAAACACAACACAAGATGGACATCAGTTCATGGTGTCGCGTTTGGTGGCACGTTAACCTTTGCATGTCAGTGATTGTAACAGGTTTATTCTGAACGCGTACAAATCAAGATGCCTTCTCTTACGTGTTTGGCAGATTCTATGTTGTCTTTCAGTGGTTTGATTTCACTGGTCTTTTCAAGTAAGCTCTTTTTGAGGTACGATTTCATTGATCTTTTCAAGCAAGCTGTTTTAGAGGTTTGATTTCACTATTCTTTCAAGCATATGATTTCAATGATTTTTTCAAGCAAGCTCGTTTTGAGGTGTGATTTCGTTTCTCTATTCAAGTAAGATTTTTTTTAGGTATTTGTGATTTCATTAACCTTTTCAAATACGTTCTTTATGAGTATGATTTCACTGATTTTTGCATGCAAGCTCATTCAAAGCCATGCCTTTAATTTTCTTTTCAAGTGTGCTCTTTTAAGAGGTATAAGTTATTGATCTTTTCAAAAAAGCTCTTCTTGAGGTACTTTTTTTTCTGTTCTTTCAAGCAGGCTCTTTCAGAGGTATTTCACTAATCTTTTCAGGTACGTTTTTGGAGATATGAGTTCACCATTGTTTCAAGCAAGATCTTTTTTGAGGTATGATTTCATTAGTCTTCGCAAGCAGGGTCTTTTTGAGGTATGATTTCATAGATCTTTTCAAGTAAGATTTCAGACATATTTCGCTGACTTTTTAACGCTGCGACCAAAGATGGTCGTTATCCCTTGCCTCACATCCAAGATTTTAATAACCATCTCACAGGGTGCAACGTCTTCTCCAAGACTGATCTGGTTAGAGGCTACCATCGATTTCCTATGGCGCCCTGATTTTTTCACGCATGCTTGTGACAACATTGTTATTTTTGTTTAAAGCCCATCCGACTGCGTAGAGCCATATCAGGGCTATAACCATTTCAATACACACGCAACACCCTAACATTTAATAACTTTTTGCATGAACCATGTGACAACAAAACCTTTACTTTGACTACGTTTGGAGTTGAGAGTTTGTTGACGACGAATTCGTCGTTCTTGGTCAGTTCCATATGCACTCCACACAAAATGGGAAAAAGTACATGCACTGACAAGGTTTTGGAATGGACAGGAAGGGTTAGTGGTGATGGTAATGGAGAAGAACGGAATTTCAGAAACAGAAACATTCAGCTGACTGACAGTATCAGAATGGTTGGAGCATTACAACAGGTAACGGACAGGCCAGGGTTTCTGTCTCATTCTGGTTTTGAACTCAAGACATCAGATCTAGAGTCCATGGCCTTGTGAACAGCACCAACCAGCTTCATAGAATGTATCTGTTTTAAAAATAGGGACAGTAGAAAAAATGAACAGGTCCAGATTTAGCTAGGATAATCATCTGGGAAAATGGAATCAAAATTTAGAGGATGATAGTTTAGAGTTTGGAGTTTATTCGAGATCGATTCACTACTCTCGGATAACTCCATATGCCCTCCGTCCAATCTGCCATATGTTAGCTGGTAGACTCCTTGAGCCTGTGCACGAAAGCCTATTCGCTGGCAGGGTCTTGAAATAGAGGAGAGGGAGGGGGTGAGAGCAAGACCTATGAAATACTAAGCTGACACCACCAGAATGGTGGACCATCAAGACTGGCAACAAACATTCCATTTTTTTTGCAGCTGGCTGGGATTCAACTCGCGACATCAGATCTTACATCCACGGCGAGATGTGGCGCAGCCTCAAGATCGAACATACACGACCCCCGCATTATCAGGTGGTAAATATTTCAGAAAGATTGATTCCTTTGTAGTAAATTTGGATAAAAACGGGTTTCGTTGAGACTGCATCTTTTTTAAGGTAATCCTGGACCATGTCTCTGATCAGAGCAGTTCTTTGTGGAGAATCAGTGTCAAGAAATAATCTCCGCTATAGTGGTGGTGCTTCTTGGTACAAAATGCATGAATCCACAGTCATTGATCAGAGGGTGAACACTTTGTGAATACCTTGCTTCAGGATACGTATCCCTGACGAGACAGTCGGTATGCTGACTTTTTCCCTGATAATATTTGTTCATTACAACAGTCCAGCACAATCATTACGCTCTCCCTGGTCAGGAAATTCTCCTACATGTTTTTTGATATATGTATTCCAAGACGATCCAATCACACACAGACATAGACACACATACACACACACACACACACACACACACACATACATACACACACACACACACATACACACACACACACACACATACATGTAGACACAGACACACACACACACACACACACACTCACAACACACACACAGACACACACACACATATACACACACATAGACACAGTTACACACAGACACACACACACACACACACACACACACACACACACACACACACACTCACAACACACACACAGACACACAGACATAAAACACACACCACCACCACCAACAACAACAACAACAAGTCAGCCAGCCAGGACATTCAAGCGTCAGATCACAGCAGTGTGAAGGCTCAAAGTCTATTGCACATCATCACACACTAAAGGCTGAAGGTCATCAGTCCTGCTGAAGGTCATCCTGAAAAAGTCCTGAGTTCTTCGTTGACGTGGCGGTCGCTCAACTGCTCCACGCTTCCCTCCCCTTCCCCTGACCTTGAAAGTCTGGCAGTTGCCATGGAAACAGCTGAATTCCCGAACGTTTCCTTGATTACTACTGTCAGACAGTTGCCATGAAAACAACAGGATTCCTGAGTGGTTGCCTTTGACAACCACTGTCAAACAGTTGCTATGGAAACACCAGGATTCCCTAATGGTCACCTGACAACCACTGTCAGACAGTCGCCATGGAAACAGCAGTATTCCCGAACGGTTGCCTTGACAACCACTGTCAGACGGTTGCCATGGACGACAGAAGGAGTCCCGAGAGTTACCATGACTACCGCCGTCAGACAGTTACCATGGAAACAGCAGGGGTTCCCCCACCCCGAGCGTTCCCTTGGACTACCACTGTCAGACTCTCGTCTTCATCGGGTCCGGACCCTCTCTTGCCCCTGTTGTCGGGAGTGCCGTGGACGTTGTTGCGGCCTCCTAATCACACGGCGTTGACCATAGGGGGCGGGATCTGCTGGGGGTGGTGGTGGTAGTAGTGGGTGTTGGCTTTGGGCAGGACGGAGGTGGGCGAGGTAGCCGGGGTAGTGGTGATGGACCTGGCGGTCTGTGTGAGCTGGGGAGGTTGGGAGGGGCGGGGAGGGGAGGGTTTGAGGCACTGTGCCAGATTGATGATCTCGCCTTGTATGTTGGCCAGCGCCTGCACCACGTTACACAACGCCTGCAACATAACAATTCTTAAAATATAACGCGTGTAACTGTCGTTATGGCATTACACATGCAACATATCATCATATCAGCATAATCATAAAAGTGGGGAAAAAAACACTCCGGTTTCACAATACGTTTAATTTATCTTTCAGAGATGGCAAAATACTTTGAATTTAGATTTGAGTTTGAACATGTGAGGTATGTTGTATGCTTGATCAAGCAGCACATTTGACCAATGATCACCTGTTTTTAGTTAAGAAAACATAACTACGTTGGAGTGGCCATGTTACAAAATCCAATGGCTTTGCTAAACCAGTCCTCCAGGGAACTGTTGAGGGAGGTAGAAAGAAGAGAAGACATAAAAACAACAAAACAACTACAGCAGCAGCAGCAACAACAACAACAAACTGTTGACTGAAAACACTACCAATTGGACAGAATGATCATTTGCAGAGACCCAGGCCACTGCCGCTGCTGTTACCACGGTTACTATTACTATTACTGCTACTGCTACCGTTACTATTACTACTACTACTAATTCTACTACTACTGAAGATTGCAACATCCTGGGATGCAAAGTCCTAAGCGCTTTGCATTTTAGAGAAAATGTGTTTTTCCATAAGCAGAGTGAACGCCGGTTCGTTTCTCAGCCCCAAAAAAGGTAAAGCAGGGTTGTCTCCCTTATAATGGTAAGAACAAACAAACACAAAGACAAAGACTAAGCAAACGAAACTGATCTTTTCCTCCACAAAAATACCTGTCTAGTCTGAAACAGCATAAACGAAATAGAAACCTTTAGGAAGGAGTGGGGAGGGGGTGGGGGGGCTAAGCAAACCTACCTGTGTTTAATCTACTTAATAATGCAACCCACGGCTTTCGTAAGTCAACAATAGGTCAATCAAATTAGCAACCTGCATGTAGTCTATTTAACAATGCAGCCCTTCATAGTCGTAGTTTTCTTTTTAAAAAAATTAAAGGCATACGTCAACAATCGTTGGTCACTCGATTGATTGCTGACCCATCAGCATCAGCATCTTCGATGCTAGCCGCTGCAGCAGACGTTATAACATCTCTCCTCCATTTACTCACGTCCTGACTTCTCATTGTTACAGACCTTCAAACTCTGATGTTGGTGATGTTGTTCATTTAGGAAGTGGCCAGGTCTTGGCTTAAGGCTTGTACAATGATCATTCTGGATCTTCTCCATCATATGGCACCTGTGACGTTAGTGCATAATTATAGAATTCATCCCCAGCGCAGGGACGTCATCTTGAGAATTGATTGATTGGTTTGGTTCAGTTTTTACGTCAGCAACCACCTCCAGTGATATAGCCGATGGGGATAACCATCCCAGGGAAGAGGGGGGACTTATCTAATCCTATAATGACACCACCAGAACAACAATGATGTTAAGATGGGACAGTGAGAAAACCAGTTTTAATGTAGCACACCCCGGGATTTGAACCCACAACCATTAGCATGTGACTCTTGTGAAACTGAAACAAAAAACTGAAATATAGGAGGTGTGTGGTCTGCCCGGATTTGTTTTGGTCTTAACTTTTCCTCGCAAAACCATCATAACAGTTGATGTTGCGGGTTGCATGCCCAATGTATTTCATTTTTCTGTTGTTGATTTCTGCCAGCAGTTGACGTTAGGCTATGAATTCGTTTAAAAAGCTTTCATTTGTTGTTATCGATTCATTTGACTCTAAGAAACTGCCTGCAAAACCTTATCTCTGCTGCTTCGATCATATTTTCCTCTGCTTTTCTGCATATCCAGGCTTCATAATCATACATAACATCACTGACCAGATCAGACATTTTAAAATTGTGATTTTTAAAGGGTCGTTGGTACGCACACTCCTGTCTTTCCAAAACTCAACAGTAAATAAAAAACCAACAACAACAACAAAACAAAAACAAAAACAAAAAAAAGCACAGTACCTTCTGGTTTTCTGTCATGAGTCTTCGGATGAACTCCACATCATCCATCATACGGTTGTTCTCGTTGCTGTTAGCCTGCAGATGCTGCAGCCGTATGTCCAGAAGCTTCTGAGACCTCTGAATGGCGTCCAACTGAGGGATGGCCAAGGTCGTGGCCAAGGGAACCAAGCCCGTGGAGGTCCGCCGAGGATTCTGACGATTGGAGGCCTTCCGTTTGCCTTTGAACGACCCATGAAAACCTGTGACAGACAGTTCGTATATCATGCAGTGAAAACCGCTTAACTCGAAAGTCGGTTAACTTCAAAATCCGCATATCTTCAAACTTTTCTTGTGCCCTGGCCGAAGACCCCTTCTTTATCCCTGTTACAAATCGTTGCTTAATTTGAGTTCTGATAACCTTGAATGTCGGATAACTTCAGTCGATATTTTAATGTCCTTTAACTAAACATTTCTTTGACAAACAAACAAACAAACAAGTAAGGAAGCAAGTAACCAACGAGCCACTCCCTCCTCCCTCCCTCCCTCCCTCCCTCCCTCACTCACTCAGAAACCATGAATTAAACAACAGCACCAGCAACAACAACAACAAGAACTGTCAATCAGTATCATACACACACTTACACACTCACTCATGCACGCACACGCACACGCACACACACATACACACATACACACATACACACACGCACACACGCACGCACACGCGCACACACACACGGACACACACACACAGTCACACACACACAACACACACACAGACACACACACACAAACTCACACACAACACACACGCACACACACACACACACACACACCACAACACAAACGCACACACACACACACACAAATACAACACACACACACACAACACAACACACACACAACACACACACAGCATGTGATGTCAAACCACACACAACACAACACACACACAACACAACACAACACACACAACACAACACACACACAACACACATACAACGCGCACACACACACACACACACACACACACACAACACACACACACACACACACACACACACACACACACACACAAACACACACACACACACAAAAGTCACACACACACAACACAAACGCACACACGCGCACACAAACACACAACACAACACACACACACACACGCGCGCGCGCGCGCGAGCTAGCAGTCATACACACACACAACACAACACACACACACACAACACAACACACACACACAACTCAACACGCACAACACATATACAACACACACACACGCACAACACACACATACACAGTCACACAACACACACACACACACACACACAATACATACATACATACATACATACACATACAACACACACACACACACACACACACGCAACGCACACACACACACACACACAGTCACAACAAAACACACACACACACAACACACATACAACACACACACACACACACACACACACACACACACACACACACACACACACACACACACACACACACACACACACACACACACACTGCGACAGATGTCCTTATCAAGATCAAGCTCACAAGCATTAATGCATACATGGAAATACGAGTAGTGCGAGCGGAGAAACACAGTCAAGCTTAAAATTGACACCCTATTCCCTCCCTCTCAACAAAATCTGCATACTAATATTTCAGTCTATCCCTCTGTCTCTATCTCTGTCTGACTGTCTGTCTGTCTGTCTGTCTCTCTCTCTCTCTCTATCTCTCTCTCTCTGTGTCTCTTTCTGCCTGTCTCTGTCTTTGTGTCTGTCTGTCTCTCTTCTCTCTCTCTCTCTCTCTCTCTCTCTGTCTTTGTCTCTCTCTATCTCTCTGTCTCTGTCTCTCTGTCTCTCTCTCTTTCTGTCTCTGTCTGTCTGTCTGTCTGTCTCTCTCTCTCTCTCTCTCTCTCTCTCTCTCTCTCTCTCTCTCTCTCTCTCTCTCCAAGACAGCTCTTCCAAGATCGCAGTTTCTAAGTTTCTAATTTGTTCAAGGCGAATTGATCGCATGTGGACAATTCTATATTCAATTGTTGCCTCCCTATTTGCGCTGACAAAAATATGGAAATAGAGAAGGAGAGATGGGGGAGAGAGAAACTTATGAAACACTAAGTTGACACCAGCAAAATGTGTAAAATATTAAGACGGGCAGCAAACAGACCAGTTTTAAAGTTGCCGCCGGGTATTGAACTTGAAACATCTGATCTTGATTTTTACGGGTTCGGAATAAATTCCATATGCAACAACGCCACAGAGGACGTGTGATGTGAGAGGCTCCAAGGGAAGTAACAAGAAGGGAGGCAACAATTCTACATACGACGAGGAGTCTTAATACCAGCTTATCTTTCTAATTTCCACAGATTTTGTTTCGGATTTTTCAGCCAGGCGTTTCTGCATGCTCGAAAAGTTCAATAATGCATTAACGCCGCAAATGTCGCATGATGATTGCAGGGAGAAGAAGAAAAAGAAGAAGAAGGGAAAGAAGACAAAAGAAGAAAAAGAAGGAGGAGAAAGAAGGAGAAAACTATAAAAAAAAAAAAAAGAAAGAGGGAGAAGGAGAAGAACGAGAAGAAGAAGAAAAAAAAGAAAGATGAGAAAGAAAAACAGAGGAGGAGGAGGAGGAAGAGAAGAAGAAGAAGAAGTAAAAAAATAAAAATAAAAATAAATAAAAACAATACAAAGAGAATAAAGAACAGAAAAAGAAGAGGAGGAGAAGAAGAAGAAAAATAGAAGAAGACAACGTCGACGACGACGACAACGAAGAAGAAGAAGAAGTAGAAGAAGAAGGAGGAGGAGCAGGAGGAGAAGAAAGAGGGGAGGAGGATAAGAGGGAGGAGGAGGAGGAAAAGAAAAAGAAGAACAAGAAATTGAAGAAATAAAAAGGAAAGAAGGAGAAGAAGTAGAATGAGAAAAAAAAAACAAAGAGGAGAAAAAAAGAGGAGGAGGAGGAGAAGAAGACGAAGAAGAAATAGAAGGAAAAAGAAGAATTAGAAAGAAGAAGAAGAAGAAGAAGAAAAGAAGAAGAAGAAGAAGAAAAAGAAAAAGAAGAAGAAATGAAAAAAAAATTCCATTTCCGAGACTGACCGGATTTTCTGTCTCTGGGATGGTCCTTGTCGTCCTCCTCAGCAATGGGGGGACGTGGCGGAAGGAATGCGTGAGGGGGTGTCGGGGACGGGGGGAGGGGGTCCGTCGTCTGCTGTGGAGTCCCACACCTCCACGTCCTCCCCGCCCCTCAAGTTGGCATGACCGTCTTTCACTGGAGGGAGAGAAAAAAACTAACAAACGATTAAGAAAGTTACATGGTGCTAACACAG